>OZ018414.1:3043306-3703306 GCA_963969595.1 Neckera pumila | reverse complement strand
CACTTTAATTGAAACATGGGAAATTGAGGACCACTAAAAATAAGGTTACGGAAGTTGCTTAGAAAAATGATGCATGGATATGCTTGAAAAAGGTAGGTCAGGAGTTACTTAGAAAACAAAGGGAAAGAAACCGGAAGCTGCTTCGAAAAGGAATAGACAGGAAGTTACTTGGAAAAGGAAGGAACTGGAAGGGATAAATGTAATTGGTTGTTAGGGCCATTAAGCCCTCAAGGATTAACAATGTTTTGACAATGGAGGTTTTCAAGTGAATTGTCTCATCTAATATGTTTTTTTGCACATGAATGTGCTTGAAATTTTTAACTTTAACCCTACGGAAGTAAAGACTACTTTGTCTAGTATGCTTAGAATTAATTGTGGAAAATATTGGCTGTTGAATTTTAGATTATAATAATTTTGAACAATCGACTTTGAAGGCAATAAAAAAAGGCAGCTTTTGGAGAAGAGAAATTATAAGATGAATAATGTTTTTTTCCCCCAAAAAAATTTGAATTGGAATCTAAGGCAAAATTAATGAAGTATTTTTTAATTTTAAAAAAGGAGTAATTAAATGATTCTCTCAAATTTGTACACATTTTCAAACAGAAAGAATAGAAAGCCAAAACTGACCATATTGGATCTTGCAAAATTTTAAATAATTTATATATGCATAATTCTTAAATTTTAAGAATTGGTACTATTAGCATATTTTTTGGAACATTTTAAAAAATTTGGAAGCATTCTAATTATTTTTGTATTCTTAATCACACCAAATCGAACCTTGTACATTTAAATTTGAATTTTTTTCTCCAAAATCAATTTTTTTTTTGCAAAGTAACGAATAGGAATGTCCAAAAATATGTTTTTTTTTCATCCCTACTATTCATATTAGGGTAAAAAAAACTATGTTAGCTTCCATTTTTCTATTAGATTGTATTTCTTAAATAATTTTTAAATACTTCTCACATTGAAATTTTGAAAATCGGAAAGTGCAACAAGTTTGTCAACTTATTCTACAAGTCCCTAGTATATAAAATATTGAGATTTGTTTCACCCTACTGAGAATTTGCCATTGAAATTTGAAGAGGGCACATTGTGTCAACTTATTCCTTGAGGGGTTAGATTGAACCACCTATAGCCGATCACTGAAGCAATTTCGCAACAAACCATGAGTAGTATTAGATAATGCAAAATTTTCTTGTGTAGAAAGATAGAAAATATTGGCATTGCAAATTTTTGTAATTTTAATTCCATATTATAAATTATTTTAAATCTTGGGAGCCAAAAAGTGCTCGATATCCATAGTTAGTGTCTAGGCTCTTCTAATTTCAACCATTCAAGAGCTACTTTTCCGCTCACTACGACCTATTCTCTTGCTCACTACTTCCCATGTACTTTGGGACATATGTCATGACCTTATTAGTTCCAATCTTGAAAAGGAAAAAATAAAATAAAATTTCAAGCTTGGGTTGCAAATCTATTCCAGCATTGGATTGGAAATAGTTACGCTCTTCAAATTGGGTATGGCCCTCATTGGTAATGGGTGGTCCGACCTTACCCCCCTAAAAACCATTGTCCCTTTCGAAGACAAATGAGATTTCGGACAGGTGCCTACGGGCTGAAATTTTGTCCTAATTTTTTGAAACTTTTTTGAAGATAGAAAAACTAATAAGCTTTGTGGTAATATAATTTTTTTTTCAATATGTGCCCGGAAACAAAAGTTACGCCCAAATAAGCTCAAAACAAGGGAGAAAAGGCAGCAAAAAAAATTGCAAAAACTTGAATTTTTCTTTTGGAACTTTTTTTTCCTATGGATTATATTTTTGTCTCTCTAGAAAAGCTTTGATTCATTCCATTTGGATTTGTTATGAAAAATTTATGGACAGTCTTAGTTTTCAATCACTTAGAGCATCTTTCTAAAAAAAATAACTTGTAGGATTCATTTCTGAATGCAATTTTTACAATTTTTCAAAAAGAAAAGTTTCATGTGGTTTAGTTTTTTTGCTAGAAAAATATCACCATTGGGATTAGTGAATTTTAATTCCATATAAAAGATATTAATATTTTAGACTTTCCTTCTATTTTGTACCTACTTCTATTCAACAATTTTTTTAATAATGAAAAGTTAAGTTTTTTTGAATTTTTTTTCCTAGACTCTTGTTAAAGAACATCTTATCTTAATATGCTCTCCACTATAATTTACTAGAGTTTACTTTAGTTAGAGGATCCCTTGGACCAATAGTACAAAAAGAGAATTATTTATAGATTCTTTCTCCTTGATATATATTTATTTTAACTTTTAATATATTTTCTTGCATACTTTGGTTATATAACACTTTGTAGTTTCATTTTGTTTTATTCTCAACAACTCTCAACTCAAATCTCCACCATAAAGCTCAAAACTTTATAGTGCAAAAATCTAAAGTTAAAAAATCTATTCCCACAATGTGCTGAAAATTTTGCTTTTTTCACTTTAAACGTAGATATCTGCAATCTATATGGTCAAAAATTTTGTATTTTTTTCCACATATTTTCATACTAGTTAGATGTAAGATCCTACGGTTCGATGTGAAAAAAAACAAATTTCAAACTTTTTACTCTTTGCTATAGAAATGAAAGTTTTGAGTGTTTTTTTTGCAGAAAAAAAGGCCTTAGGCCTTTAGGGTTTAAGAACTCATCAGATTTGATTAGGGCCAAACAAAAGTTTATTCCTTGTTTTGAGGTTGGTGGGACCATATTGAAATATATAATAAAACATGTGTTATAGAGAATCTTAGGGAGCTTTAAATTTGAGTTCAAGTAATTCATAAAATGAAGTAATGAACCTCTCAGTTGGACTTCACCTTACAAAGATGAAATCTTGCATACGCCCCACCATGTATAGATGTTGATGGCAAATTGGTTCTCAAATTTGAAAAGTGATCATAATAAGTTTTTTTTGAGTAAATTCATGATTAAAACACATGCTTGCAATCATTTTTTCTATTTGGAATTTGTAATGTTTGACTACCAAAATTTATTTTCATTAAAGACTTTTCATACATCTACTAATAAAATGATTCTCGCAAAAAAAAGTTTGCATTCTTCTTAAAGAGGTCATGACCATTCATATTTTAATTCAATTTTTTCATAAATTTAAAAAGCAAATAAATATACTCTTCATCTTTATTGTATGTAAAATCTATTATATTATAATTCTCTCCAACATCAATTACAAGTTTTTGGTGATTTGAACAAATATGTACAGTTTTTAAAAGATCAAGGAGTGAGTATCTATATTCCAATAGACATTAGAAAAAATTTGCCAAGGTTTCAAGAGGGCCATTTGACTCTGGACCATCATCTTAAAATGTGCAAAAAAAAAATTGGAAAAAAATAGAAAAAAATATTAAGAAATATTAACCGAAATATGAAGTGGCACCTAATGAACTTTTCAGTTCGACTTCATCTTATATGGCACCTATTTTTATGTTCAAATTAACATTGCTATGGTCAAACACAAATTACAAGAAAAATAGTGCAAAGTATGTAATATTTTTCCAATGTTGGAAAGCTTACTATTTAGAAAAAGTGTTGATATTTTCATTACCAAAGTTTATATCTTTTCTGAAAATCACTTGTATTAAAATTTTGACCATTTATAGAAATTTTCAAATGATAAATTTTATTTTTGATGAATTTTTGAAGATAAGTTTCTAAATTTTTGTGGAACAAACCTAATAGTTTTATAAATAGTTTTATAACCTTGACCATATAGATACTTTCTTCTCTTGGTGTTGAATATTGTCTCTTTTTATGTAAACTTTAGAAAAATTACGGAACCTATATTTTCTAATACATTATTGGTTTGACCCAAACCCCTAGGTCTATAGGGTTTAATTTCTTTAAATTTTTTACATTGTAAATTTCTTTAAATATGTAACATAGAAACATTGTAGAGTAGAACTTAATCTCTTAAAGATAATGAGGTAGTTTATATTTTTTAACCCCTAAAGCCCCAAAGTTTCTATAGGGGACTCTTGAAACTTTGGGTAGGCTTGTATGAGCCCAATTTTTGACCTAATTTTTTGAAACTTTTTTGAAAGATAGGAAATGAAGTCCCTCGGGGGACACTTGGGATTTTGAACATGCTCCTGTGACCTGAAATTTTAGTCTTATTTTTTAAAACTTTTTTGAAGATAGAAAGTCACATTAGCTTTTTAAAAATACAATGTTTTTTTCAATCAGTGCCCGGGAGCAAAAATTATGCCACCCGCAGTCAAAAAGGCAACTCGCTGGGCAAAAAAAAAACTATAAATTTATTTTTTATTTTTTTAAATTCTTTTTTCTCAAAGATCATATCTATACCTTAAGTTTGGCTGTTTGTTTTGTTTTGTTTTGTTTTGTTTTGTTTGTTTGTTTGTTTGTTTGTTTGTTTGTTACGTTGAGATCTCCCAGACCGTGCGTCCCCCGGCCACGTGCTTGGTACTGTCAAAAAGCTTTCAGCAAGGAGGGGTGGTGCACGGGCTTGGTTTTGTGGCGTTTGGAGCTACGGTGTGGAAGTTATTGAATTTTGAAGTATTTATGGATAAAAAAAAATTAGAAGAGCACTTTGAATTTGAATTTGGTTGTGTTCTTAGTACCGTTGGAAAGCTCTTAGAAAGGAGGGGTGGACAAACTTTGTTTCGTGGGGTTTGGAGCGACGGTGTGAAAGATATTGAATTTTGAAGTTTTTATATCAACAAAAAAAAAATTTAAATGACTTTTTCTTTCGTTTTGGCTGTGGCAACAGCACAGGGCACACTAGTTTTTATCTATGTTTAAAGCTTTGATTCATTTTATTTGGACTCATAATGAGAAAGTTGTAGACAATCTTGTTTTTTGGGCAATCTAGCATCTCCTTCAAAAAACAACTTCTAGAATTCATTTTCAAATGCAATTTTCAAACTTTTTCAAATTTAAAAAAAAAAAATAAAAGGTTAGGTTTGTTTGCAAGAACCATCCCACTGTTGGGATTATGGTGTTTTATTTCCACCGTAGAGCTATTAACAATTCAGTGTTTCATTCAATTTTGGACCTACTTCTACCTAATAATTTTTTATATGTGAAAATCAAGTTTTGACATTCTAAATTTTTTTCCCCAACTCTCAACTCAAATGTTCAGCATAAAAAAAATAACCCAAAGGTGTGTAGTGCAAAAAAAACTACAAATGGCCGTCAAAGTCATCTGAAGTTGCAAGCCATAGTTCAAAAAAAAAATTCAACTTCAAATGCTATAATCTTCCAATCCTTACGGTCAAACTTCATGAATTTTTTACTACATATTCTAAGACAAGTGAAGTACAAGAACTTGCAGTTAGATTCTAAAAAAAATGTTTTTTTTGTTTCTTGAGTGATCGCAATAGTAATGGCAATTTTTAGTGGTTTCGGAGCCAAAAATTGCCTTGGGCCTTTAGAGGTATGAATATTTTTTTTATCCCAATCAATGCCCATGAGCAAAAGTTATGCTACTTTAAGTCCAAAAAACAGCTTGAGGGGCAGCCCCAAAAAATCACAAAAAAAGGAATGTTTTTAATTTTTAATTTTTTCTCAAAGATTGTATTTTTGTCTACATTTGAAGCTTTGATTCATTCTATTTGGACTACACTAAAAATGATATTTAGTGTTGGCAATACTAATTACGAACCTTGACACTAAATATCATAAGTAAGTAACACTAAATCTAATTTCTAACACTAAATATGCTCTATGGTAAATCTGAAATCTAAAAAGGTTACATTTAGTGTTAGAATACGTTAAAAAAATGAATTTGCAAAGGAAAAGATTGAAGACAAGTAAAATTGAAGACAAGTAAAATGGCTGGTAGGGGGGTAAAACACTAAATGTCATACTACACTAAATATCATTTTTAGTGTAGTGATGAGAAAATTGTGGACAATCTTGTTTTTCAGGCAATTTAATAATCTCCTTGAAAAAATAACTTATAGTGTTCATTTCTTAATACAATTTTTATAGTTTTTCCAAAAAAAATGTTAGATGGGGTTAAGTTTGTTTATTAAAACAATCCCACTGCCGGTATTCTTGTATTTTAATTCCACCTTAGAGCTATTAATGGTTTAGTTTTCTCTTTAGTATTGAACCTACTTCTCTTTAATAATTTCTTAATGAGTGAAAATTATGTGTTTTTTTGGTGGATTTTTTTCCTCAATTCTCACCTCAATTCTTCAACATAAAAAATTAGAAAATCAAAATCAACAGTGCAAAAAATTTTAACTTAAGAAGATTTAAAGCCAAATAAACTAGTTGAGCAAGGTGCAAATTTTTTTGTTTATTTCACTTCAAATGCAAATATCTTACAATCTACATGATCAAAGTTTCTGAAATTTTTTCCACACATCTGTATACTAGTCTAGTAGAAGATCCTATGGTTGGATATGAAAAAAACAAATTTAAGTTTGTTGCTCTTTGCAATAGAAATGGCAATTTTGAGTGTTTTTCTTAAGGAAAAGGGCCTTGGGACTTTAGGGGTTAAATTGTGAAGATGTATTATAAAGTGCAACTTAAAATAATAATTTAATGATGGCTCAAACTATATGATCCATAGATCATATCCATGTGGTTAGATCAATTAGTACACAAACAAATATCTTTCAACAGAATTTAGAGTCAAAAATAAAAAAAATCTTCTAAAATTGATTGCAAATTGAATGTTTGTGATTTTTACAAGAAATTTTTTTCTCTAAATTCAAGAAAATAGCAGTTCAATTATCTAAGGAACTTTAAGAAAATCATTCCAACAAATAATAAATATTACAAAAATGTAAGAGTGAACTTCAAGGATCATATCTCCCAATTTTTTTGACAATTTGAAAATGTTTTCAAGAAATTACACTCAATAGTATTTATGAAATTTTATTTAATTTAAAAATAGTTTATGTCAGCAAGATAAATTACTTGAATGAAGCTTGTATTTTCACCTTGCCTGAAATTTTTCCACAACTATATTTTTGATTCCCTAGAGCTTTCAAGTTTAGGAAGGTAGGAGGTTTTAACCCCTGGCTAATGTTCCCAAGGCCTTTCTGTTTGCATATCTAACCAAAGAATCCTGCAAAATATTAATGCAAGAATACATGAATGAAATTAACCTAAGAAACTTTGGTTGTTTATATTGCAAGATATTTGCATTCAAAGTGACAAAAATATATTTTTTTGACAATTTGGTGACCTAGTTTTTATAACTTGAATCCTCTTAGCTTAAATTTTTTGCATTCAAATTTTAAGCTTAATTTTTTAATTGAGTTTAGGGTCTTGGAAGTATTCAATTTTTTTTATGGTGATTTTCATTCTTTAAAAAAATATTATGTAGAATTAGGCACAAGATCAAAGGAAAATTAATTGTTAATAAATCTAAGATGAGATTGAAACACACTACTTCCAATAGTGAAATTGTTCAGACAATCAAATTCATCTTTGTGGAGATTTTTTTTCCAAAAATGTAAAAATTGAGTTAGAAAAAAAATTCAATACGTCAGTTCTTTTTAAAAAGATATTCTAATTGCCCACAATACAAGAAGCTCCATAATTTTCTTATCACTTATCCAAATGAAATGAACCAAATTTTTTTATAAAGGAAAAAATATTATCTAATGAATATCGTATTCGTAGAGCAAAGTCTTACTACATGTAATATGTATGTACATGTGTGAATGCAAAGTCATATTTTAATAAGCAATGGATATTTTAAATTATTGTTTACAATGTATATGCATATGTTTTGCAAGTGACCTTAACTTTGGATCATCGGGTTGGTTACCATAGAAATCATCCTTTTAGATAAGTAATGTTTAATAAAACCTAAGAGCAATCGTTGGAGGTCAAACTACTGTGCAAGACCTCTCCTTTCATAACATTGTATAACTAGACAATGGTCCTCCCTATGTTGGAAAGGTATTATGGCTCCCTAGATGTCTGGAAGAGACTTGTCCATTAATTCATGGATTGCAATCGGTTGAAGAGCCATCAATAAGATATTTTTTTTCATTGTAGAGGATTGCTTTTCAAGTATGCAAAATGACCCCTTGCTTCATTGGTAAACAATGTTATATTTCACATCGAAATTCTCAAGATGAACATCCACACTTCTATCTTACACAGTAGGATTCTCTACCATCTATTAGACACTTCATGTCTGCAACAAGGTTACAAGGTTCACCTTAAAGCATCCACTCCTACTCGCCAAACTTGGCACACTCAAGTTTTTCACTAATTTTGAAGAGCCGTCAATTTCCTTGTCTGTCACCTTTGCTCATCAAATACGACCTATAAATAGTTGAGTGACCACTCGTCAAATAGAATAAAATATAAAGCAACTAAACTTAGGATGAACAATGATTTCAAGGGCCCTTCCTTGACAATCTAGAATTCAGTGCCAAGAGACTGTTGTAAAGGGCCCGTAATACTTTTCATCCACATTTAAAGAGTGTTAGAGCATTCCCACCAGTTCCCGCTCAATCTGACGTGCCAGAGCAGATTGAGCAGGCCCTGGCGCAGCAAAGGTCGAGGGATGGGTTGCGGAGCCCCACCGTTACTCACTCTCGTGCCCTACGCAACACAATGATCCCACCTCCATGCTTTTTTTGGCAGGCCACGTGCCATCTTGTAATTCTTCTAACCCCTGTTGCAACTAGAACGACCCTACGAAGCCACCCTCAGACAAAAGTCTGACGACGAGATTCTCGGAAATTTGTGACCGCGAGTCGCTGAAGCGACTTGCTATTGTTGAGTGGCTGCTTGGATTTTTGGTGTGGCCGCTTAGGAAGGGGCTACTGCAAGAGTCACGGTGGGGGACCAAAACAAGGAAGGGCCTGCAGGGAAATGTTGCAACCGTGCCCAGCGCACCACTGCGGGAATACTCTTAAGGTAAACCAGCCTAAAGCTGCCAGCCTCCTATTTCCGCCATCCTATTTTTTGGCCCCATTTCCGTCACTACACTCATCCAACTCCACTCACTTTCCTAACAAAATCAGAGCATTGATATCACGAAGACTAATGTGTCAATTTTTCATTGGTCCATACTTATGTGCTAATAGATACATTGAAGGGTGGTTATGGGTTGTTGGTATGATGTTTATGACTCCAGTCTACAAGTGGTTTTGTAATTTCAAGGTTGACACTTCAAAAATTTGCAGAAATTACAATTTAGATTGAAAAATTATAATTCCACTTGAATTTGATTCGTGAAACAAGCGCACACCTCTGAAAAATACATGCCCTTCTTGGAATTGGCCCCAATATACTTAGATTGCAAATGAGGGTGATAATAAGCTTGTCTACCTTAGACCAGGGTGGCGATGCTCTTATGCAATAGGACTGTCAGATAATTCAAAGCCCGTGTCATTTGGGATTGGGGTTCACAGACCTGGCTTGTATGTCACCGTGTATTCAGGGTACTGTAAATGATCCCCATCTAGAAACATACAGTATCTCGCTCCGTCTCTCAATTGCAGACCAGCATCCCATCCTGTTCTTTTCATTTGGTTGCCACAACTGCAGGAAGGAAACCGTCTTCTGTTGTATATTTTTTAACGTGCCACGTTTGTCTTTAGCCACTGTTTGCCTTTCCTGGACTTTTGTGGTCAAGGTTTTGCAAAAGATGCCTCATCTGCTCACCATGCCATCAGAATTCAGGAAGCTGCCTGGCTCCATGGATTTCTTGCCGGAGATCTGAGAAAAATCCGGGAGGAACAAGCTTGGGAATGGGATCTTTCAGGTGAGAAATTAGTTAGCAATGGAACAGGGCACAGTGAGGGGGCGGTAAGGGAGGAGGTCCATAAAGACGGACGGAGCTCATGTTCTAAAAAGCGTTCTCTAACACATAGGTACATTTGACTTTCTCATTGCACCAGCGGTGTATGTTTGTGGGGGGTGGGGAAGAGAGGGGACGGTTTTAAGGTGGGTACCTCCAAAACTGCCACTTTTTGCTATTGGGCCTAGTTACTGTTATTGGATTGGTCAAATTTTCATATGTTCTTGTTGGCATGTGAAAGGAGGGTCCAACGCACCGGAGAATGTAGCATTTGGATACTTTATGCAAAAGTTATTAAGGAACAAAGTTTGATTCTAAAATGGTACATAGGTATAGAACTGATTTTGGAGATGTACAAGAGAGTATAGATGGCGCTTTAAGGTCAGTGGCAGTTGGGTGTACCTACCTTAGTGACCAATGCATTTCAAACTTGAAAAATTCATAACAAATTCCATGAAGCTCCAAGAGTACATGAAATGACTTGGGTTAGATGCCAATTCCATTTCGTCTTTCAAAGGAAATATACTGAAAAAAAAGTCTAAGTCTAATGTCCCAAAATTAATTTTCAGCTCTTCAATGAGCGATTTATGGACCTCCTCCCTTATTACATGTTAGTAGCTTCTGTTGTTCATGTCACAGATTCTGCAGTTTAACCCCTAAAAGCCCAAGTGTCCTTGCGGGGGTTATTTGGTACTTCGGGCAAGCTCATGTGACCTCAATTTTTCACATGATTTTTTGAAACTTTTTTGGGAGATAGGAAATCTCATTAGCTTTGCATGAAGATAAATTTCATCAAATTCCGACTTACCCTCCAAAAGTTATGGTGGATTGAATAAAAATTTCAGTTTGGGAATCTGCTGCCCCTCAGGAATCTGACTTTGACTCCCAAGGGGGCAGCAGAGGTGGCAAGAGAGGAGAGGTGGCAAGAGGTGGCAAGAGAGGCTATTGTTGTGCCTATTGGGATGTCACATGAGGCTTTAGGAGCTTGTAGATGTTAGAGATTTTGACATTTTTCAAAAAAAAAAATTTCTGCTTTTAAAATACAAGTGCATCTTTCAATCCACCATTCAGATTTCCTAGATCAAAAAATGTGTGATGGGATTTTTTTTTTTGAAAATGGCATATTGTATTGTCATTTCTTGGGACATAGTGGCAAATTTTAATTTTTTTGATATCGGGATTGTCTTGGATTGCCTTGAAAATTGGCATGCACATGCCAAAGAAAAAAAAAATTCCCCATTTTTTCCCCATAAGAAAAAATTATAAATTGGAGGTCTATAGTGGAAAAAAATTCAGCAAATGGCGGTCAAAGGCATCTGAAATTTTCGGGCACAGTGGAAAAAAACAAAAAAACAGACTTTGAATGCAAATATCTCCCAATCTATACGGTCAAACCTCACGAAATTTTTACCACATGTTTTCACACAAGTTAACTACAAGATCCTACGGTTACATTCCCAAAAAATCAATTTTTCAAACTTTTTTGATGAATGCTCTAGAAATGGCAGTTTTGGGTGTTTTTTGAGGTAGAAAAGGCCTTGGGCTCTTAGGGGTTAATGAATTCTCCCTCATTTCATGTTTGAGATGCTGCACAAAAAATTAAAAAAATTTACGGTAGTCAATGATGGATCCCTGTTGCCCTGAAGACCATATACCGGTATATTGCAAGGCTTGCAATTTGAGGCAATTCAGTTGCGGTAATCAGGGCAATGGGGTAAATGTATTCCACTTTTATGAGACCTACAGTAGATGCTCTTTGAGGGTTTATTGGGAGATTTTATGGGATCCAATCCAATATCAAATTGGTGGAGATACCCTACACGCTTCAGCAGAAATTAAGTCATTTTTGTAAACAGGGTCACATATCATCTTGTGAATAGTGTGACGTGACATGGATCCTTGAGAATATGACGTGGAAATTCAATTTCAGCACTTGAGTGCTGAATCAAACCTTCACATACGATACAAAGAGTGTTACCAAGAAGGAGAACAAATAACACGGGCATATAAGGAGCAAGGGTGTGTTAAAATTGTCCTTGCTCTTAAAGCGTCTTCTAATATAGGCGTATACATTGGATGTTTTAATGTATCCCACAATGAATATAGAACACTTTATTACCTGTCCAAAGTTTCTAAAAGAAGATGGTGTGATTCCATTTCCTATGGTCTCTGAAGTCTACCTACACAAAATAGTGCAATTAGGTTGCCCCACACTAATTTCTTGAGAATCCACACTATAGAAATATACACTATTTTTGTACAATGATGCATTCAATTTAGAGCCATGTGTATAGCATAGATTTGTGCACCCGTTCAAGGCATAATTCAGAGAGTGGCACGTGCCTCCATGTGGAAAAATGCATTGATCCATGAAGTAATTTATCTCAAGTAAGGCAATCTAATTGACAAGGCAACCTAATTGCACTGTTTTGTGTAGATATAGTAGGGATTAATGAATAATAAGATCATTTCCAACCATGGAAAATTAGAACCAATAGGATAATTGAGCCATTGCATGCCAAATGGGAGCAAGCCCACTCTAGACAAAATTATATGAGTAGTGTACATTTCAAACTTAAATATACACTACTAATATCATTTTTCTTGCAATAGGCTTGCTCCTATTTGGCATGTGATGATCTTATTTACCTTAATTCCTCATTGTAGTCAACCCCCCAAAGAAATCAAGTTCTTTGCCATTTAAGTTTCACTGTTCAATGGAGAATAATACCTTGTATCATAAGATTATCATCTTTCCATATCCATTGTGCAGAAAATGATTTGGAATCAAATTAATTCACTTGATATACAATAGATTGTTAGATTGATACTGGATTGATATCATTGACTAAATTTTGGTTGCTCAACCCTCATTTTCATTTAGAAATTTGAAAGTTGTCAAATGCATTACAAAAAATGACAACCCTCAAAGGGGCTGCTTCCCTTTGAGGAGTTCCCCTCAGGGAGGTGCAGCCCCTTTGAGGGGAACGCCTCTGTTTTTGAACAGGGGGGGTCATTTTTAAAAAATTTAAAAATTCATAATAATAATATAATTATAATATAATATTATAATTATAATCAAAATAATTAAAATAATACAAATTAATAATAAAATAATAATATAAAAAATAAAAAATATTAAAATAATAATTAAATTAATAATTAAATAATTAAAATAAACTAATTCTCAAATTAGGAAGCTGATGTGGTCGCCATGGTGCCACATCAAATTCCAAAAAATAAATAAATAAATAAATAAATTCAAATTAACTATTTTTATGTTTTTTTAAATATTAAAATAAGGTTCAGTGCCAGTGTCGGGCGCTGTCCAGGCTCTCCCGTTCGCTAGAGGGGTATATATATATATATATATATATATATATATATATATATTTTTTTTTATTTATTTTTTTTTTTTTGAAAAAAAAAAAAAATCAGTTGCTGTTCCCTCGTTCCCCTCACTCACAGCCCCTTTGAGGGCTCCAATTCTTCCTAATGAATCCTTTCAATCTTTGTCTTTATGCCATCCACAATTGGAGGAGGTAGCCCTACTTAGTCCTTTGTTTTCTTGAGATTTTAGAGTGCTGATGACTTTTCTAGCCTACAATCAATTGAAATGTAGAATTGAATTACATAAATTGTAAGATAATTAACCCCTAAATGTTCGAGGCACCAAATTTTGGTGTCGACAATACTTTGAAGTTAAATAAAACCTGACCAAATTGCTATTTTTAGTAATTCATATTTTTGTAAAACTATTTTTGGAATCTAGTTTTAGCATCAAAAATCGGATTTTGAAAATGGTTGATTACAATTTTTCTATTAAAGATTTTGTGCAAGGGTACCCATTGCAATCTTGACTTTCCGTAATGTTACAAGTTCTTGAAAATGAGCCTCAAATACACTACATTTTGGAGCATAAATCACATTAGAAATTCATTTAAAAAAATTGTAGAGTAGATTTTGAGAAGTTATGAATGAATTAGGATTATGCATGTTAGGCCCTTTAACCTCATATTTTTTGGTGATCATTTTTCAGATGTGATATGCAAAAAGAGAATTGAAAATTTATCATAGTTTTAACACCTTCATGGTCAAACATTATAATCTTTCAATTTGTAAGTGATAGTGTTGTGTTTTCTTTTCCTATGTGATCTCTAACATGTCTAGTTTGAATTTGTACGGTTACAATTCAAAAGAAATTGGCACAACTTATCAAAACTTTGGCTTTTTGTTCAAATTCGAGCAAATTCCTAGAAGCTCAAAAGAGGCTTTGGGCATTTAGGGGTTAAGTGATAAGTATTCTTACTGTTTTTTTAAAATCCAAAAATGGAATGCTAAAGTTATGATAAATTCTTAAACCTTTTTGGAAATACTGTGCTTTACTAAATATATGCAAGATTGTTTTTTTCCATATGTAAACTCAAACTTAGACATGATTATATATTCAAATTTCTTTAAATTTTATTTTCTTTGATTGAAAAGTGATGGTATTATAAAAAAAACAAAATAAAATGGTACATTCAATCTGATTTTTATGGATGGATCAACAGATCAATATACAATTTTTTATATTTAATGTCATCCATACTAACTATTTACTCAAGGCTATAATAATTTTTATGATGGATGAGTACTTTTACCAAGAGCATTTTTATCAATACTATTCAAAAAGAAAAGATCCTTGTAAACATAATTAGTAGAAATACTGATCTAGAATAAAATTAATAGCATTATAAAACCAATTTGTAAAGGTGATACTACATACAATTTTAATAGTAGTGGCAAAAGAAGAAAGTTTTCACAACCCAAGTCAATGCACATTCCATTACTACATTGAAAAAAGAAAAGAAAAAGGTCTAAATAGTCAATATGAGGGAAAAAAAAACCCACTAAATAAGTGTTTCTATTATTTACTACCACAAGGATTGCATTTTTCATATTCATATTGCTTGAGGATTTTTTTCCCTTTTCTTAAATGACCTTTGATGCTCAAAATCTTAGATTGATTTTCAAGGATTTAAAAAGTATTATTTTCTTTTTGTTCCTTTGAATGTGAATTTTATGAGAATTATAAAGTATAATTCTTTTGGATTTCTTTATGAAGGTTATATATTAGCTATGACAAATTTGTCTAGTGCAAATTTTTGTCTCTTGGCGTAAAACTAATGCAAAGTGAGTACTTTGTGCTCATGATGGTACATTAAAAGAATTGGTGTACAGTCGTGTGCAATTTCCCACTGCTTCTTTGTTCTCTAAACCTTTATGTTGTTGGCCAAAACTTGGCTCAAAATATATTCCACATTAACTACAATTTACCATTGTAATTCCTAGCGAGGTATTCTATCACAAAAATCCTATTGCACTAGTTATCAATAGTTTTAGAGTTTTTTTCATTACTTTTGTGGTCTTATAAGTTCAAAAGTCATTATAAAATACAAAAACAACACCCAAGTCAATCTTTTAGTGACACTGCCTTAGCATGCATTAAATTCATATTTAAATTTACTCTAAATCAGTGCCAAATGAGCATTGAAACAACATTGTTTTAGCGCAAGAATGTACTAAAAATATAAATATAATATATACTAAATCAATGACATTTTTGTATGAATCCGTGGAAACGCTCAAAAATACACTAGTACATAGGTCTAGCTCTAACATATTTGGAGCAAGAAGGGTCCTCCTCCCTGCTTGTTTTAGTAGTTTCTTGTCTCATTGGTTTTTGCTTTGTTCTCTTAATTGTCCAGCCACAAGTATTGGTTGTATTTGGTTCCGGTATTTTTAATGCAATGGTTTTGCCATTTGTTCAAAAAAACAAAAAAACACTAATACTACTAATAATCTCTCTCTCTCTCTCTCTCTCTCTCTCTCTCTCTCTCTCTCTTTCTCTATGGAAATTTTGTGACGCATGCATTCTCTTCAAAATCACTTTTCATACAATTAAAGCTTTTAGGAAGGTGGTGATGAACTTTGTTGAATACACAAGGGAATTACCTATCAAAACATATTGATGTTTTTTCATAGATTTGTGCTATTATAGTAAAAATACAAAAAACAATCAAAGATCCAAATTTTCTATAGGTTGCAAAAAACACTATATGTAGTAAGTTATAATTCTTTAATGATAATGATAATAATAGTAGACCATTCTCTGTATTATCTTCATTGATAAACTCATATATTTTGCCAACCATAACAAAATTTGAGTTCTAAAAATAGAAATTATATTTTTGGTGACATTTTCTTCTTTTTTTGACACAAATGAAGGAAATCCTTTACTGCAAAAGAATGACTTTTGGTGACTTTTTGAAGTTACAAGCTTCTAAATTGATTCAACAAATATCTACAAATATTCTTTTCAACTTGAATATACACATTGTCTTCTAAGTTTAATGTTTAACATTTCTTTGTTTAATAGAAAGTTCAAATTGAAGAAGTCATATATTATAGCACATCTATATTTTATCCAAGACAATCTAACATTAAGGATTCATTAAATGATCCAAAAGGAATCCATCCTTAAAGGTTTGTGGGAAAATTGTATATGTTATATAATAGTTGACTTCTTATATTTGAGTTGTGTAATAAAATGTCGCAAGACATGTGCCATTTGATTGTTTAACAATTAGCAAATGTCTTTCATTTGGATGTTGTTTTTAATTCCTAAAGCTTCTTGTGCTCAAATACATCACCATATACCTTTAGATTATTTGACCAATTTTTGTACCTTATGAGATATGAAGGAAGTGGAATAATAATCCAAATTGAAGTGCCACATGCCATTGGGTTTGATAGAGCTTAAGTATAAATTTATGTCACTATTACAATATACATCAATCTATGCACCTTCTATGCCAAATTTAATACAAATACCGTGCCATTGTTAGAATTATTCACCCTCAAAAAATGGATTGAAAAATTGGAGTTTTAGTATTATAATTATTCCCTCACAAAAATGAATTGAAAAAAACTTGCAATTTTACATCTGATACAGGTTATTTGAAATCATCTAAAAGTATTGTGCCTCTTTAACTCTATAACAATGTGGCAACCTAAAAGTGTCTGAGGCATGATTAAGAATCCTTCTATGTCTATGTAAGACAAAGGTGCAGATGTTCATCCTTGGAATCTTGTGTGAAAAGGAGAGGCCTCCATCTTGCACACTAGTTTGACTTCCAATGAGTTCGTTGCTCTTAGATTTTTTTGGCAGGATGCTAAATCCATTGTACAAAGTGAGTCAGGCAGGGTGAATTTTTTCATTCTTTCAAAAAGACGGTGACCATTGTATTAAAAAACACAGAATAGAGGGAAACAATCAGTCAAGTTCTAGCGGGTGGGGTAACCTGGGGGGAGATTAAGGGATAAGTGGCATTAAGCAGGGTGAATTTACCGTTGGGAAAAAGCACATGAATTTTTTATTTGCCTAATGTGATAAAATTTGTAAATTTTTGAATTCATATTTGCAATCAAAGATCCCAAATTAGCTTGGAGAAATGAAGACCATAGAATTAACATGGGGCTTTTTTACAATTATTGTGCAAAACACAAAATTTACGTTGCTTGGCCAACTTTGTGAGATGGGTTTAGAGTCCTGCATTTTTTTGAAGGGAATGATCCACACGGTACCCAAAAGGATAATTTCCATGGTAACCAACCTGGCTTTCTAGGGTTCCACATTAAGGTGGAAGCACCCAAAATCATCAATATAAAGCAATTCAGCACAGTTGGAAGCAACTTCTCCTAAAATTAATATTTTTGTAATATTGGCAAGTGAAAATGATGAGTATTAAAAAAAATAGATTTTTTGGATGTGGTAAGTAACTTCTATGATTTTTCAAAGAGACAACTCCCTAGACCATTGAAATTGTCACATAGGTAGACCCAAAACTGAAATCAACAAAAATCAGTAGTTAGCAAATGAGAGTTTGGTTTGTGTCCTTCAAATGCATCAACAAAATCAAAACCAAGCATTTTAAGGACACATTAATGAAAAGTCTAGTGACAGATTTAATGACAGATTTAGTGACAGATTTAGTGACAGTCTAAAGTATAGGAATCGGAGTAGGGACACTGATTAGGGTGTTTCTTTTTCTTTTTTCTTTTTTGAACAAATGGAACAAACCATTGCATGTAGATGGTTCCTTCTTGTTCCAACAAATGCAAGTACCAGCCCTAATGGCTAGGACCGAGGATTCTTTTGGCTCGAAGGGTGTATCATAGACATCGGTGTGATAAATCCATGTGATAAATCCGTGTCAATGAACAAACTGAGTTCCACTCCTATACCATATGTACCCCCCTGCATGGCCCGTCCCAAATTTTGTCACTCTCGATATCCCACCCAGCCGCTGACAACAATGGCAACCACAGGACTTGATAGATGCCCAACTGATTAGAACTGGTAAAAGGAATTCTGTAATTGCAGAAGGAGGTGCATGTGTCTGCCTCTGTCCGTCATGGATCCAATTCAGTTGTAAGGGCCAAATGATTACTAATTCCACTACCCACACCAATTTGCAAAAACATCAGCAGCAGCAGGTTCTGATGGATAATCAGGAAAGACGGAGCTACTGAGCCGCAGACTGCCTGTGATTACCAGAAAACAAGACTAACTTTTTAGAATCATACTGACCAGCAATCTCAGAACAAGTTTTATTTTTTTTATTTTTTCATTTTTGGAAGATTTTCTTTGAATTTACACTGAGGGCATGAAAAAATTAAGTAGAAACTGAGCAAGTTTTGGGATCGCTGATACTGAGTTACTGACCCTCCATCCTCCGTCCCTGCCAAGTGAGCGGCTAATGATCTTGGCAAGCAAATCAGGCTTAAGATTTGTAAGTTAAATCCTTGTGATCTTTGTGGGAAGGACTATGATCCTCTTCGTGCACATGGTCTATTGAAGTCAAATGGAAGGGACTTTGATTCCAAACAAAACCAAATTTTTTTTTGGGAGAGAAATCCAATGTGTGATCCGAGGATGATGGTGGTGCTTGAGTGCACATGACCACATGCACATAACTTGGTAACTGCAACTGTAACTGAAGGTGGTTCCTTTCTTGGGTCGAAATTCTCAATTTCTCTTGACAAAAATTAAGACATCCAGTAAGGAAACAAGTTATCAAGTTATCAAGTTAGCACTGTTTTGGGAGAAGTGCAAGGGTTGTTATTATGTGAACTTGGGAGTGTGAGTCCATAAGATCATCTGCAATGCAACCGGCACCTTGCACAGTATTGGCACTGTGCAGGGTGGACAAGAATTTTTATTTAAATTGTGCTCCAATGCAACCGGTATGGAGACCTCTACTTTCAGGGTCTCGGTATGGGACCTCCCAGGATCAGCATATTTTGTCATTTTGTCAACTAGGGCAAAACTCCCGGCAAGTTGATTGATGGGAGTCATCATGACAAAAAGCGGTAGTAGCCAATGGATGTCAAGAAAAGTTTATTGGTATGTGCGCTACTTAATTCAACCTTCTTTGTTTCCATGAAAAGTCCTTTCTTTAATGTAGATTCTTTTCTTCCTTTCTTTTTATAATACCATAAAGTCCATTTGACGTTGGATGCCGGCTTTGCATTGGGTCAAATTTTCCAAAGAAAGAATCGGTACTTTAGAAGCCTCGTGGAATGGCCCGCGATGTACTGTTGCAAGGCCTTTTTGCCGTTGTTGCATTACAAATGGTCTAAGCTTAGAGGACCATACCACCTATACTTTAGAAACTTTCTTCGATTATAGTGTAATTATGATAAAAAATACCTATATTATACGGAATAGGTGTTAATCCCCCAAGTTCCATGACTATATTTTTACCGAAAAACGCTCAAAAATTGCCATTCTTAGTACAAGTACCTAATTTTTGAAGAAAAAAAAATCTGACATATGTAAGTGTAAAATCTTGTAGTATGCTGACTTGAGAACATGCATTAAAAATTTCAGAAATTTCCATCGCATGGATTGCAAGATACAAGCATTCAAATTCACTGAAACCATTTTTTTGGCCCTACGAAAAACAGGCAGCAACACTTCACAAGCTCACATTTCAATGAAAAAATGTCCAAAATGATGGTGCTTCTTTGGACTCTTTTTCCTAGACAAGTTGGCTACATGCTTGAATATTTTTACTTCATTTGGAATTGTACAACATACATGAATAAAATAGTAAGTAGATCGTAGTAGAGAATGATTCAAAATACTAAATTGTCAAGAATTTAATTATAGAATTGAAAAATGCCAATTTCAATGTTTGCAACATTGTAATAAACAATCTACATCCTATGATTTATTTATTTTCAAAAAATATTGAAAATTGAGTAAAATAAAGGACTTCAAAGTTTATTTTAGTGTAGAGAGTCCATAACTGCTTGAAAACTAAAAATCTTCATAACTTTTGACTCATTGTCAAAATGGGATGATTCATAGCTTTTTACATATATATAGTTCTAGAAAACCAATTTCAAATTTTTGTTTTTGAAAAAAGTGATATTTTTTATCTACCTAGATTGCCCAGTTACAAAAAAAGGTAACTTATTAGGCCATATCTTTTTACTCACATTTCCAAACGTCATGACATTTAGTGCGTATGAAATATGTTCCTTGTCCTACCTTCTATTAAAATTTGGACCAAAAATTTAGAAATCTCCAGTCACACATACCAGCCCAAAATTTCTATGTAGCCAAAAAAACACCCGTTTGTCCTTTAGAGGTTAATAATACAAGCATCTTTAATGGTTATAAGATATCTACTTATACATATGCTCAAAGCTCACATATTGCATTTCATACTTATATACTAACATTGTTCGGAAAACCACTGGTTAGTTCATTATTAGCCAGTGCCTTTGGAAAAATTATTGATTGGAGAATGAAATTGATGGAGGATCTATTACCAAATAAAAAATTGATACGTTTGGTAACCAACTAGTGTGCCAAATAAAGAGGTGGATATGTAGCCATTGCTTTTCATGAAATTGTGAGATTTCAACCGCTTGTCATTTTAAATCCAAAACTAATATCCAAATTGTTGGAGGCAAGTATGTTTTTGAACAAGCAAGCATTGCTATAGAATTGGGCGTTGAGGGGCTTGAAAAGGTAGGGACAGGTATTGCTTTACGGTTGGTCATAGCGGCTAGCACCTACTCCATTGTCTACTGAATATAATGATATTTGGAAATTAGTTTCAAAACTAGCATGTCTTTTTTAAAGAAGAAGATTAGAGCCTTTGCAAATTTGAAGTTGAAAGAAAGTAGCTAGTGAAAGTTTGATACTAAAGGAATGAATCGGGCAGTTTTTATTTTTGGTAAAGAAAGGATGCAATTGAGGCCCTTGGAAACAAACCACCTCCTCTACAAAGAAGAGGCAAATCACCTAGGCACAAAATACTAGTCCCTTCACCTAGATTCAAGTTAAATTATTAGACTCTAGATAGTGCAATGTCAAATTCACCATCCATACAACCATTTTATCGAATACTTTGAAATCCCATTTTGGCTTAAAAATGCACTTTCTAACATTAATAACTTTGCCATAAAATATGGCGTTTGCATACTACTACGCAATTTTTTTTATAAAACAATCAACACTTCCCGATATACACAAATTACTCTAAAACAAACAATGTTCTTTAGATTGCATCTACTCTGACCCCATACTCATCGCACCTCCTTTTATTGAAATCTAATAAACTACTCAATTTTTAATCTATTCCCCCTTCCTTTTCAAAATAAATTAGTTAATATGAGGTCTCCCATCTTACAAAGATATGCAATTTGAATGTCACTCCAACCAGCTTTTTGAAGTACAACAGCGTCCCAAACAAATAGATTCTTCATGTATGCTAACTGCTTAGAGTGGTTAGAGTTATTTTTCTTCTTAGCAATGTCAAATTATCACATTTGAATAGTGTAAATGATTGACAAATTGCACCCAAAATTTGGGATTCTGTTTAGAGCTACAATTAACGAAAAAGAGTAAAAAATTGATAAAATATTTGGTGATATATTCTTCATCTCTCAGTATCTTGGTGATATATTCTTCATCTCCCTAAAATATTGCAACTCCCTAAAATATATTTCCAACCAATCACAAGTCATAGAACTTGCAAAAGCAATAAATAAGCTATCATTTATTATGACGACTTGTTAATTCCAAGAGAGTATATAGCGTATAGAGGTGTTAGCACCCCCTTCAAATATGGCCTTATTTGAAGGAGACATTTGTGGTAGAGGCCGAAATACACTAGAATTGATTGCTTATCATCCAAAAAGTGGAGGGGAGGGGTTCTTTGGAGGATTGTACAAAATGCTCTAAATCCCTAAAGAGATGTCTATAAAAGTTGTCTGAAGGATGTAAAGTAAATCAAATTATGACATGACATGATGATTGGTTTGCCCTATAGGCATTGTTGATTTTTTTAAAATTCCACATAAAGTTAAATGTGAGAAATGGGGAGAGCAATGAAAATTTTAACTTTTGACAAAGCTTGAAATTTTTAATGAATTTAGAAATGTGCTATCCAATTGGTCCAAGAGAATTTCTAGGCTACTCCAAAACCAACAAAAATGTATTTATAATGGTCACTTTATTCACTTGAAGTTGCAATATTTTCTAATATGGCTGCAATAGTGAAGGCTTAAAAAAGTCACTTTTTGTGCTGAATTTGCATTCAAAATTTTGACATGATGAGGTACAATACATTTGCATAATATGATTTCTCAAAATTTTTGATATAGTTTTTTATTTTGAAAAAATTTAATCTAATTTATTAGTGAAAAAAACTTTTAATACTAGTAAATTTTTTCCCAAATTAAGCAAAATGAGAATTGTTTTTGAAAATTTGTAGTAAGAATTCCACAAACTTTAACAAATTTACTGAGTGAAATATTACTAACTAGAGTATGAGTCCAAATATTTTCAGTTTTTATAATTTACTCCAAAAGCTTCCAAAAAACTGTAGAAATCTTGAAAAGTATATAAAAGACTTTTTTTTTTTTTTTTTTTGAGAATTTTGGAGTAAATTATTTAAAAAATAACTATTTAAGGTCATAATCCAATCAATTTTTTAAATATTCCTAAAACTTCTACTATAAAATTCCAAAATGAATTCTCAGTCCTTTTACTAAGGAATTTTGAAAATTTTGAATTGGTGTTAAGAGTTTTTTTTCACTAACAAGTTTGATTTTTTTTATCAAATAGATCATGTTGAAATTTTCTTTGAAATTTTGAAATTTTATTTTATCCAAGTGCATTACTTGTACCGCAATACATCAATTTTTTTATTTTAAATGTCTACTTTCTTGATTAGTAATTGCAATATTTTTTATACAAAATCTTATTAGAGACATTGTATAAGTTTGGTGCATGCTGTAAAATGCAGAGACTATTGTAGTTTCAATTATTTGAATTAGTTTCTTGATTCAATCATGCATTTTTGAATCTACATAACCCGTAAATGTTGCCGCAACCATTTGTGGGTCGATGAATGAGAGAAAATCCTTTTGTGTAGGACATAACAATAACTATTCATCCTCGGAATTTTGTTGTGGAAAGGGGAGATCATGAACAATAGCTTCAACTCTAGTGAGCACTACTGTTATTTTCAAAATAGATGATGTCATACAGTGCCAAAAAGGATGATTTCCACGGTCACCAACCTGACATTCAAAGATTAACCCCTAAAGTTTGAAAGTGATTTTTTTATCTTTCTTTCAAGATTAAAAAATAGACTAGGTTTTTACGAGTATAATTTCTATTTCAATTTGTGCCTAAGAGCAAAAGTGATGCAAACAAATCTAAAAATAATTGATTGTAGGCGATATTAAAAATCATAAAAATTCAAAAAAAATTGTCATACAATAATTTTTTCTCTATTTGAAAGTCTTTGGCTCATTCCATTTAAAGAAGTAACATGAACGTTACAGAAGATTTTGTTTTGTAGACATTCAATGTATCTTTGAGGAAAAAACAATTTTTTGGCTTTGTTTTGAAATCAATTTTTACAATTTTTCATCAATAAAAGTTCCACATGGTTTAATTTATTTTCTAGAAAAATCTCACCATTAGTATTTGCATATTTTTATTCCATCTTAGAAGTATTAATGAGTAAGTTTTTTCTTTCCATTTCAACCTACTTTTGTTTTAACTGTTAGTAAGGGGTAGATGTCATGATGTTTGTTGCGTACTAATTAAAAATAGTAAACTACATGTTTTTAATATACTAATTCCATGGTGGAAGTTTGATAATTCAAAACGTGATTGGCGGTTATTTTTAAGCTAGCTTTTAAGTTTTTAATTGCTT
This sequence comes from Neckera pumila, assembly GCA_963969595.1. Taxonomy (NCBI): domain Eukaryota; kingdom Viridiplantae; phylum Streptophyta; class Bryopsida; order Hypnales; family Neckeraceae; genus Neckera; species Neckera pumila. Next base: position 3,679,231 of record OZ018414.1, on the reverse strand, counting down.
TTATTCTATTTTATAAACTAAAAATAGTATATATAAAGGATACAGTAAAGGCATTTATGTATGTTCTTGAGGGCATTAGGATTTTTTGGGAAGATGACATTTTATATAAAAACATATATTGGATTATTGATTAAAACATGCAAGCACTAATATAGCCAGAAGCCATGTACTTTTTTTGACCAACCGCAAAACTTAACAACAATGCCGGTGGTAGTTGTATATGTTGTATACATTGTATAGTGCCAAATAGGTTGAGTGTGCACAACATGGCAGACAAAGGCACGAATTGTCCTTCTTGTACTATACTTCCACTATACCTTGACCAATCCATCTGCCGAAGCCTAAAGAAGGTAAGCCGGGGAGGTAAAACAAAAAATAGTTAACCCCTAAAGGACCGGATTGTGTTTTTTGGACTTATAACTTTTTGGGGCAGGTGCATGTGAGCAAAGATTTGCACATTTTGGGCTGAAATTTTAATAGAATGTGGGGACAAGGAATATCTTTCATATGCTCAAATTTCATGACATTTGGAAATACGAGTAAAAAGTTATTGCACAATATGTTGTTTATTTCTCAACTCGGGCAGTCCGGGCAGATCTAAAAAAACACTTTTTTAAGAAATAAAAATTTGAAATTTGTTCTTCAGATTTATATGTACTCAAAAAGCTTTGAATCATTGCCTTTCAATAGTTGAGACAAAAGTTATGAGGCTTTTTAGTTTGCGGGCAGTTATGGAATCCCTACACCAAAAAAAACTTTGAAGTCCTTTATTTTCCTGAAATTTCAATATTTTTGAAAAAAAATAATGCTATTGGATGTATATTGTTTATAACAACAATTCAACCATTTGAATTGTAATTTTGTAATTTTGTAAATTATTTATTGACAAATTAGTATTTTGAATCATTCTCTACTTCTTTCTACTTACTATTTTTTTCCTGTATGTTGCACAACTCCAAATGATCTGAAAATTTTCATGTATGTAGCCAACTTGCCCTGAAGAATGAATCCAAAGAAGCACAACCATTTTGGACATTTTTTCATAATGATTTGACAATGTGAAGTGCAGCTGCCCGGTTTTTCGCAGTGGTCAAAAAAGGATTTTTGCCACTTCAAATGTTAATATCTTGCAATCTACATGGTGGAAATTTCTGAAATTTTTTCTACATATTCTCAAACTAGAGTACAACAAGATCCCACGGTTACATATGTCAAAAAATGATATTTTTCAAAAATGTGGTACTTGGACTAGAAATGGCAGTTTTGGAGCATTTTTGGTGAGAACATAGTCAAGAAACTCTAGGGGTTAACAAGGCAAGGACTTTTGTCAACAAGTGATGTTCCTGATAGTCACCTTATTTGCTAGTTGCAAGTCTTGAATGAATCTTGACTTTTCATTTTTTTAGGCACTATGAACCACCGGTTGAAGATCAAGTGCTTGAAGACTCTAAAGACGACTTTGAAGGAGCTGAAAGTGAAGTCAATGAAGACCAAGATGATGATCAAAAGATTGAAGGCTCACATCATTTTGAGTTCTAAATCAGCACATATCAAAGGATGTGCATTGGAGGAAATTTAAAGGATGAAAAATAAAGGCTTTTTATTATGATTTTTTTTCCTGCGGCTCAAATTTTTAGTATAAATTTTTTTGAATCAAATTTATAGTGCAAGAAACTGAAGATAAGAGGATTCAAAGTCTTATAATCTAAGGCGTACTACTCGTCCCACTTTCATCCACTTTCCTCTGCCTTTATTCATTTAACCTACTTTCAAATGAAATTCATCCAGACGCTCTCACTAGTGGAATCACATTCATCTATCCAAAATTCTGTCACTTTGTCTGAAGAAGGATCTTGTACTATTCAAAGTCATGTTGACTAAGGATTTTTTTGGGGGTGAAAAAGCACCAAAGTACACTAGATAAAAAACAATTTGGCTACCCAAAAGAAATGGTGATAAGCTCTGAACTTTTTTGCCAAATAACTTCATAATAAAAAAAATCTTGGATGAAATCACAAGATTGTGGATGTGAACAAAACTATGCCAGATATAGTATGTGATATGTGCTACTGTACGTGTAGGTCAGTTTCGTAAATAACTCGGGAAAATTTGGAAATGTCGAAATTTACAAAAATTATTTATAACTATTTCTAAAAATTAGAAAAAGCAACACATTTGCGCATGAATAAAAAGAATCAATCCAAAATTAGGAGTGTCTTCCTAAAGTGCTAAAAACGAAAAATTCCTTATCTCCCTGCCAAATTGTCGAATTGCTAAAACTAAATTATTTCAGCAGGCCAGTGCCAAAACTGCCCTACACGTTCAATAATGAGATATTTTCTATCTAATAGAGTAAATCATAAAGTGAGTAGAACCAAAGTCTAGGAAAAACACAAGACAGAATTCTTTGGAGCACCAAAACCAAGGTTTAATGGAGTTTGGTGCCGTGTATCTTCTATACTATTCTTTGTTAACCCTAAAGCACTCCGACGCCCATATTTTGGACAATGAATGGATGGCTTCACGGCATTGTTTCATCCAACCAATTTGTCATTCATCCAATGTAATATTTGAATTTAGAAAAGATAATCTTCCTTAATGACCAAATTCATGGAATTTTGGTAAATGATATTTTTGTACAAAGATACAAGCAAAAAAGAATTGATGCGTTTAGGGGTTTAACGTTCCTCTGACACCTCTTTACAAATACATGACAAACTTTACGATTAATTCTACTACGTAGATGAATGTTGAAATTTGGATGCACCACTACACCATTTTACATCCCATTTTTTTAAATTTTTTCTTGAACAAATGGGAAACCCACTGCATTAAAAAAAGCCACGATACAAAATAGCCAAGCCGCGAGGCTGGACAAATGAAGAGAGAACGAGCAAAAAGACAAAACAGAGGATAGAGCAGCGACCTAATAAAGATCACAGCCATATAACATATAAAAAAAATGGGTACCTTTCACAAGCCCAAGTGGCATCTTACTATTAGCCTCCCGCCTAGGTTGAGGCGTCAGTGTGAGCTGGATTAATTGTTTTCCATCTTTTCTTGTATTTTTTACAATGATCACCGTCTCTTTGAGAAAAATTTAAGGGAAAAAAAAAAGAAAAAAGAATGCCCTATTGCTGACTCCAGAATTAACTCAAGTAACGGATTTTTTTTATACCAATTTCAGTACAAAACCGCCCCCAACTGAAAAACATTTCACAGCCAATAAAAACTTACACAAATAAATGTATGTTACCGGAAACTACTGTAAGTTACAGTAACTGAACTGAGGAATCTCACTCTCCCTGTAATTTCGAAAGTGAGCGGCCCATTATTTCGAAATGACAGCCCCAGCCAATGACATCATTGCATTTTCACGCCGCCATTAATTAGACCCCACTTAAGGCATTAAATAAAAAGATTAATCTGTCAATTTACAGTTCTACCCTCACTCCGTCCAATTATAAACTCCTGCTCTTAAAAATGGGCTTCCTAATAAATTAGAGTCTATCATGACATGGCATGTGAGCAAATAAAAGCCAAAATAACCAAATTATAAATATACGGAAATGGGTGTCAGAAGGAGTGACACTTTGGAGATTCTGTTCATCCCAGGCTGGTTGAGGACTGGATGATGGAAAATTTGGATGAAGATCATCCCAAAGGAGCATAGGATCCTCTGCAGGGCGTCATGGCCATACTATTCGTAATGATGGGGATGCGTGGCAGGCTGGCATCATGTGCTGGCATGGACGGTACTGGAGGATTTGCTTCCCTGCCCGTTTTTAGTCGCACCCTACCCCCCTTCCCCTTTTTTTTCTGCTTTGGGACTGCCCTGCCCGTTCTGTTAGCTTTCATGTTAGTTTCCTGGCTGGTCACCTTAATTAGGGTAATAAACCCAGGTAGTATTTATATTTCTACCTTGATCAAAGGGTTCAGTACGGTAATTCATGTCCATATTTATTTATTTTTGAAACAAATGCAACGGATTTTCATTGCACTTACTCTTTTTTTTTTTTTTTTTTAAAAGGAACGGTGGCCATTTAAAAAGAAAAAGGGGGGGGGGGGAAAGCTACATTAGTCCGGCTCTCTCTAACGTCTGATTTCATTGCACTTACTACCAGGGCTTTTTTTTTCATTTTTGAAGAAGTGCCATAGTGGCGATATAAAATGTTACAGTGGTGCTCCAAATTGCAACATTCATCCACTTATTGGATGTATAGTATGGTTTTCATCCACAATTAGGCAATTTCATCTAATATTTTTTTTAATTCAAAGTTGCCTGGCGATTTCATCCAATTTTTTTGGCAAATTTTATACCCTTTTTTAGCCAGATTTTTTTTTCTGGTGCAATCTGGCACCAGAAAGCCAAAAAAAAAAGCCTTGCTTACTACTAAGGTTAGTATGAAAATAAGAATTTTGATAGAAATTTCACATTTGAAACTAATACTCTAATCTTTGCATGGTCAATTTTCTGAAAAAGAAAGAAACTAAAATTCAATTATAATTAGTAAATTTTCCAAGAAAATATATTATTTGAAATTATGTGGCATGATTCAATCTTTATATTTGTAACTTTTCTAATTGCAAGTAAAACATATGATGTAATGACTGGTGGTTTTCAAGTGTAAAAAATCCCATCAAACTTATTTAATCCCCCTAAAGGACCATGGCCATTTTTGGATCAAAAACCACTCAAAATTGCCATTTCTATTGTAAAGAGCAAAAGAATGTGAAAATAAATTCATTTATTTATTTATTTATTTTGGCCTATTCAATCATAGGATCTTGTACTCGACTACTGTAAGAATGTGTGGAAGAAATTTTAGAAACTTTGGTTGCATAGATTATAAGATACTTGCATTTGAAGTGAAAAAGATAAGTTCTTTTAAACCTTGCATGACTAGATTAGAGTATTGGTCTTTGAACCTTCCTAACTTAATATTTTTGTGTTACAAATTTTGAATTTAAAAAAAAAATTCATCAAAAATTGAATTGAAAGTCTAAGAAAATAATTATCTTAAAAACACTTAATTTTCATTCTCAAAAATAATTATTAAATAGAAGTAGGTACCAGATAGAAAAAAAAAATTTAATTGTTAACATCTCTAATTGAAACACATTAGTCCCAGTGGTGAGATTGTGTTAGCAAGTAAATTTAATCCTATAGAATTCTATTTTTTTAATTGTGAAAATCAAGTTCAAAAACAAATCTGATATGCTATAGTCTTGCCAAAGTGATGCTATGATTTTCCTGAAAATCAGGGGATTTGGAGCCTTTGGAGGGCCGTTTCAAGTCTGTTCCCCAATCTAGCCTGATTATGTGAACAGTGGTATGGGTTGTCAAAAAAAATTTATTAATTTTTTTTTCAAATAACATTTTGACCCCTAAAGGTTAGAAACTATGTTTTGACCAAAAACACTCCAAAACTACCATTTCTAATACAAGTACCAAATTTTAAAACAAAATCATTTTTGGACACATGTAAACATAAGATCTTGTAGTAAACTTGTTTGAGATTATGTAGAAAAAATTTCAGAAATTTTCCACCCTGTAGATTGCAAGATATTAGCATTTGAATTGACAAAACCCCTTTTGGGGGCCCTGCAAAAAATCGGGTAGCTGCACTTCATTAGGTCACATCAAGTTGGCTACATGCTTGAAGATTTTCAAATCATTTGGAATTGTACAACATATTGGAAAAAAATAGGTTGTAGAAACAAGTAGAGAATGGTTCAAAACACTAGATTGTCAAGAATTTAATTATGAAATTGAGGAATGTCAATCCCAACGGTTGTAATGTTTGCAATAAGCAATATACATTCCATGCTTTTATTTTTTTCAAAAATATTAAAAATTGAATTAAATCGAAGACTTCAAAGTTTATTTTAGAGCAAGGAATTCATAACTGCCCGCAAACTAGAACACCTCATAATTTTCATCTCATAAATCAAAATGGAATAATTCCGAGCTTTACACGTATATATAAATCTAAAGAACCAATTTCAAATTTTTATTTTTTAAAAAAGTGATTTTTTAGAAATTTTTTGAGTTGCCCGCCGATCGTTGAGAATGACATATCATCCAATAACTTTTTAACTATGTAGTCAAAAGTTTTGAAAATTGTTGGGCCTTAAAGCTACTCCTTGGACACACAATGTGTGAAATTTTCAAAGAAAAAAAAGTAAAATTTCCGTCCGTAGTGAACTGCCCAAAATTGCTATGTTGCCAAAAATGTTGTTTGGTCCTTTAGAGGTTAAACAAATTTTTATTTTTTTTCAAAAATGACTTGGCACCATCTCTACCACATCAGCCAACTGCTTCCCATGCATTCCCACAGTTTGGGAACGAAGAGGAACTCGCAGTCTTCCAAAGGCTCCAAATCCCTTATTTATTTCTAATGTCTTTTTATTGTTGGGTTAGGTGAAAATTGTGATTAGGATGGCAAAACTTTTGCTCCCAAGCATTGATTGAAATATAAATATCCAAAAAGCTAATTTTTATTTCTAAAGCAAAAGTTTCAAACAATCATAACAAAAGCTGAGACCATAGTAGCCTACCCAGAAAATCCATTTTTCTCCCAAAGAGACTTTGATCCTTTAGGGGTCAAAGAAACAGATTGATTTTTTACAAAATCCATCCCAACTTCTAATGAAGGCTTTAATTATTTTCTCTTTTTTTGATGACAGTCACTTGAAAGGGGCTTCTAACGAGGACTCTGTGAAAAAATGAGCTTTTAGGTGCTCGCAAATTAGTATCTGCAGTGGCACTTAATTTTTAATTATTTATTGAAAATTGCTAAAAATAAACAAATAAATGATACATCCATGATAGTCGCAAGGACTGAGCACACACAATATTAGGGCCTTTCGCAAACCACTTTACTTTTCTCTATTTGAAGTACATGATATACTTTGCAAAAGCTAAGAAGGTATTAGAATATTTTTGTAATGGAACTAGTCAAATTTTACCCATCATATAGATTGAAGCTAATATATGCACATTACTTGTCCATGTTATAGGAACTACCTCTGACAAGAGCCAAAAAAAAGAAACATTGCCTACTTATGTAACCAAGATGTTGTCAATTCTATTAAGGTAAAGGCACCTATTCTTGACAAAATAAATGAAGAGTGTATCTCCCAATACAACAAGCCAAGATTGAATATTTTTGCATACATGCAAATATAATTAGAAATGGTTCCAAAAGAAATCATGAAATTTTCAAGGTATCAAGATAAAGATATAATTATCAAAGTGAGATTCTAGTGAGCAACCTAACCACTTCTTCATTCATGTGCATAATCATACATTTTGAAAATTCTAAATTGGTTTAAAGCATAGTATTGGGCATGAATGCCTCTACTTCTACCTTATTTCTAATAAAAAAATGATTCATAATGATCTCTGAGCATTTATATATTATTAACTTCTCAAAGGAGTGTCTTTGTTCCTTCCTAGTTTAAGGGAAATATAACAATATGTATGCAATACATTACAACTAACATACAATTTAGAACGTAGACACTAATATAATCTTATTCCAAAACCTGCCACTAGGAATTTCAAGAAGGGATATCCCTCTTTTCAAGATCCCTAGAATTGTCGAGGAGTTGCAATATTAAAAGTTAATAATGTTGTGCCTCCACTAGTATTATAAAACTTCATTAGCCAAAAATTAGGTCCTTTGTTTGGAGGATAGGTCACTTGATTACCCTAAATATACAACTCATTGAATTCACTCTTTAAGGACTAAAAAATCTTTTTTTTTTTAATAATAATTTGGGTGGACATTCTCATTACTATATTGGATGATAAAAAGTGAAAAAAGTTGAATATGAATTTGATGAATACCTTCAATAGGAAAAAATCACTACATTTTTGAATTTTATTGATAAAGATACTACAAAATATGTTATGTACATGTCAATGAGACACTATTGAAATTGTCCACAACAAAAAGACTTGATACTGGAGGCAGCTTGCTATAATGTGGATAGGCGGGCTTGGCTATAGGATTTCACTCCATATGTTCAAAATTATCCATTACAAGAATTTTGAACCCTACAAGGCGCTGCGAGTTTTGATTTTTGGCCCCCCTACGATGCAATTACAAAAAAACAAAAAAACATTTTTTTATTAAAAAAAATATTAAAAAAATAAAAAATCTGACGTGGTGCTGATGTGGCACCAGTAGTGCCATGTCAGCACCCAACTTTTTTGAAATAAAGAATCATTTTTTATTTCTATTTTTTTCCCTAATTGCACCTCGGGGGTGCAAAACTCGCGGCCCCTTCGAGGGCTGAAACTTTTCCTAATGAAAATTCTAGTAAGTTGGATAGCACGATTGTTCGGAAAAGGGGGGGGGGGGGGGGGGGGCTCCTCCTGCTCCTTCTTCTGGGTTTTTTTTTTTGGCTTTTATCTCTTCATTTGTTTAGCCTTTTTCGCTCAACTGTTTTGTACTGGTCCTTTTTTTTCAATGCAATGGTATTTCCATTTGTTTCAAAAATAAAAAAATAAAAAGTCATCAAAATTGATATGGAAGTTGATACGCTTTCTAGTTGGTAGGTCCTTACAAGGTGTTTTGCCTTAACCTCTAAAGGACCAGCATGTGTTTTTTGGCTACATAGCAATTTTAGGCAGGTGCGTGTGACTGGAGATTTCCATATTTTTGGCCCAAATTTTAATAGAAGGTGGAGACAAAGCATTAGAGGAGATTTGAGCCTCTGGAAGACCATTTCAAAGTTGTTCTTGATGCTAGGAACAACGCACTGTTGTCAAAAAAAGAAGTTATTAAAAAAAAACAAAGTTATTAAAATGTTAAAAGAATATTATTATTTTTTTATTAAAATAAAAATAAAAATATGATGTGGTAGTCGCTTGGCCATGACAGATTGGCCATTTGGCAGCGCCCCAACGTTCTTGCAAAGTTTCTACAATCCGGAAATCCAGAAACTCGCAGTCTCTTAGAGGCCTGAATCTCCTCTAAAGAATATCTTTCATATGCACTAAATTTCATCACTTTTGAAAACATGAGTAAAAAATTGTGGCCAAATATATTGTTTTTTTTGTAAATGGACGGTCCGGGCAGATGAGAAAAAATCACTTTTAAGAAAAAAAAATTTTGAAGTTGGTTGCCTAGAGTTATATACACATGAAAAGCTTTTAATCATTCCATTTTTATCAATGAATTAAAAGTTATGAGTATTTTTTGTTTGCAAGCAGTTATAGATTTCTACTATAAAATAAACTTCAAAATCCTTTACCTTACTCAATTTTCAATATTTTTTGAAAAAATTAAATTACAGGATATAGATTGTTTACTACAACATTGCAACCATTGGAATTGATATTTTTCATTTCCATAAATAAATTCTTAACAATTTAGTATTTTGGATCATTCTCTACTTCTTTCTACTTACTATTTTCTTCCTACGTGTTGTACAATTCCAAAGGATGTGAAATTTTTCAAGGACTTGGCCAACTTGTCTAGAAAAATGAATGCAAAGAAGCACCACCATTTGGGACATTTTGTCATAGAAAATTGAGTTTGTGAAGTGCAGGTGCTCTATTTTTTGCATGACTTCAATGAATTTAAATGCTTATATCTTGCAATCCATGTGGTGAAATTTTTGAAATTTTTATCACATGTTCTCAAGTCAACCTACTACAAGATTTTACAGTTACATATGTCAAAAAAGTTTTTTCAAAATTTTGGTACTTGTACTAAAAATGGCAATTTTTGAGCCTTTTCAATGAAAACATTGTCATGGAACTTTAGAGGTTAATAGAGAATCAATTTTCTTTGAATGCATTATGGTGAGCCTTTTAAGACAAAATGAATTGGACATGGAGAACTTTTTCTTGAGGTACCCAAGAATTTAGGGCAACTCTAGCATGGACTTCAATTTAGAATAATTTTTGTTCAGTTATTAAAAAAATATTGTACATGAATAGGAAGAATTATGATAAATATGTTCACTCTTTGGATATTGAAATAAATATTTTGTAACAATCAAACCACTTCTCTAAGTTGATCATTCAAGAAATTCTTGTTCAATCTTGATTTCTTTTCCAAGATTATAGTCACTGGATTGGTTTGAAATTTGGCACATACACACCTCCATATTGTTTTAATGTTTTCAAATTGCACATGTAGTTCTTATTGCAAAAGCTATCATTTTTTTTAAACATACAGCCTTTAAGGGCCACAGCTAGACTGGCAAGACACAACATCCAAAGAAATCTGGAGTAATAAGGCCCGGGAATTACAAACCTTGGATATCCATGTTAATAGCAAGTAGAGAAACAAACCCCTTCCTCATGGGCCAGCACGAAGAGCCCTTGTGTAAGCAAAGTTAGCATGGGGAGTTGAAGCGAGAACCTCATGGATTCCATCGGAAGTTCCTACCACTTGACCATCACATGGGGTAGTTTTAGGTCATTTTGGACCAAAAGCTATCATTTTGAATCATCAAATATGACATTGGCACTACATGCAAGTCTAAATACAAACCATATTTTCTTATACTACTAGAATTTAAATCAATATACAACATTGCAACTTGAAATCTTTATATTCGTGAACTTACAAAAATAAACTAAGAACAAAATATAATAGGCAAATGACAAAATACAAATCTTTTTAATCTCGAGATCATTTTATCAATGTTTTTTTTGCGTTATGAGCTTCTTATTTTGAATATGATTGTCGAACATGATTTTGAATAAGCACTTAAAAATTACGATGAAATTCGTGTCCAAAAATCACGAAGAAGATAAGATAATAGTTGCTAATAATTTATTTATTTTGGCCACTTTTAGCTCAATTATCTCTTCTGAAAAGTTTTTAAAAATAGTACGATTTTAAAATATAAGCGATATTACTGAATTTGCAAAAATTTCTCCATCTCTTCCAAAAGATCAAAATGTGCTTTGAAAACAAAATAGTATTTATTCTTCCATTTTTCTGAAGTTTTTAATATCTTCTTAAATGACAACAAAGGAAAACAACCATAAAGCCTAACTTTGGGTCCCATTTTATTTGCCTTTCTACCATTTTTAATATCTGATTGCTTTGTACTTTTATTTTAATCTAGTAAACAATATATTTCACTTTGTCTTGAGAAATTAAAAGGTACTTCACTAACAAATGTTAGCTTATTTTATCTTGAACATGTACTACTATGGCCCATATTACAAAAGGAGTAGCTTTTTATTATTTTTAGAATTTATTGTTCATTTATTTATACCTATTGGAATGAGTTGATCCTCAATACATTGAAATTGGAGAGGGGGGTACAAGGAAGAAGGCTATGAAATAAGATTTGTACTGTCTTTCATCAAATTTTTTTCCTACATTGTATTACTTGAACATCTAGAAAAATCTTCAAATTTTTGTGTACTACAAAATGAAGTCATTCATTTGGTCTCCGAATTTTGGTCAAAAAGGTGTTGGCTTTATATTTGGATAATTGTTGATTTGAGTAGTTTACTCTACCCTACTTGATCCTACTTGAATTCCCAAGTCCAAGTGTAATTTGATTGTTTACTTCAACATGCTTCAACTTGATTGCAAATTTAGGCTATTGAAGCCATATTATCCTTTATATTAACTATATTAGCCTTCATATGATGTATTGAAGCATAAGTATACATCGTAGCACACAAGGTTGTGTGCAAGCTTGATGATAAAGAAAGGTTCTCCTAAAATCATTCAAAAGTACCATGCTCGAATGAAGGTTATCTGAGTATGCAAAATCAAATGGACGACTTGGTATTATATGTGGTCTATAAGCTGGTCTTCACCTCTAAAGTCCCCTGAGGTGCACTCAAAGTTTGGGCAGGTTCCTATGATCTCAATACTTGGTAGAATTTTTTGAATTTTTTTTTAAGACAGAAAAAACAAATCAATTTTCTTGAATTATGTATTTATTGCCATTGGTGTCTGAGAGCAAAAGTTACGTCAATTAAACTAAAATAATCAAGCCTAGTATAAAATTTTCAAGTTTTAGTTTGTTCCATTTGAATAAGTAGTGAGAGAATTATAGAGTATCTTGTTTTGTTGACAACCAAAGCATCTTTTTGAAAAATTAAAGTTGAAGATTTATTTTTGAATTCCGTGTGTACATTTTCCAAATTTATACAATAAAATTGTTCATTAAAACAATCTCAATATTGGAATTAAGTGTGGTTCTCTGGTCATCTTCTACAGTGTCTAAATTGTGAATCTTGAACCTTAATCCAAAAGCCTTTTTTCATTAAGAACCATTAAAAAATCCCATCTCTATTGCATAGAGCAAAGAGCTTTATGGATTTTTTTTGCCTATTTAACCATAGAATATTGCACTAAACTAGTATGAACTTATTTTTGAATGTTTTAGAACATCAAGTCAAAAATCAAGATTACACAAGCCTACCTCAAATCCATTGTCCCCCATTAGGACAATAGAACTTTAAGGGTCAAGGATTTATGGATGCACATTCTTTCTAATTAACCCCTAAAGGCTCATTTTCCCTACGGGGGACAAATGGGATTTTGGACAAGTACCTATAGGCTGAAATTTTGTTGTAATTTTCTGAAACTTTTTTGAAAAATAGAAAAACTGTTAAGCTTTGTGTAAATATAAATTTTTTCAGTCGGTGCCCAGGAAAAAAAGTTATGCCCAAATAAGCTCAAAACAAGGGACGTAGGGCAGCAAAAAAAAAATTTAGTTTAAAATTTATTTATTTATTTATTTTTCTTATAGATTATATTTTTGTCTATCTGGAAAGCTTTTATTCATTTCATTTGGATTTTTATGAGAAAGTTATGAACAATCTTGCTTTTCTGGCACTTAGAGCATCTTTTTGAAAAAAATAACTTATAGGATTCATTTCTGAATGCAATTTTAACAATTTTTCCAAAAAAAAAGTTCTACAAGGTTTAGTTTTTTTGCTAGAACAATTTCACCACTGGGATTAGTGCTTTTAATTCCATATAAAAGATATTAATATTTTAGATTTTCCTTCTATCTTGTACCTACTTCTACTTAACAATTTTTTTAGTAATGAAAATTAAATTTTTTTGGATTTTTTTTCCCCTAGATTCTCAACTTATTTTTCTACTGTAAAGGTTTAAAGCTCAAAACTCTGTAGTGCAAAAAAATTAAGTTAAGAATGTCCAAAGTCATAAAATCTAGATCCACAATGTGCTGAAAAACTTGTTTTTTTCACTTTAAACGCAGATATCTTGCAATCTATGCAGTCAAAAATTTTGATTTTGTTTCCACACATTCACATACTAGTTAGGTATAAGATCCTACGGTTAGATGTGCAAAAAAAACAACGATTTTCAATGTTTTTTACTCCTTGCTATAGAAATGGCAATTTTGAGTGTTTTTTGGCAAAAAAAAGGCCTTGGGCCTATAGGGGTTACCCCCTAAAGTTTTTTGACTATGTTTTCACCAAAAGCACTCCAAAAGTGCCATTTCTAATACAAGTACCAAATTTTAGAAAAGAAAACGTTTTTGAACACATGTAACCGTAGGATCTTATAGTACACTGGTTTAAGAAGATGTAGAAAATTTTTTAGAGTTTTCCACCATGTAGATTGCAAGATAATAGCGTTTGAATTCACAAAAATCATTTTTTCATCACTGCAAAAATCCAGGCAGCTGCCCTTCACAAGGTCACATTTGTATGAAAAAATGTCCAAAATGGTGGTTACTCTTCGGATTCATTTTTCAAAGCAAGTTGGCTACATGCTTGAAAATTTTCAGATCATTTGGAATTGTACAACATGTAGGAAAAAAATAGTAAGTAGGAAGAGGTAGAGAATGACTCAAAATGCTAAATCGTCAAGAATTTAATTATGGAATTGAAAAATGCCAATTTCAGCGACTGTAATGTTGTAGTAAAAAATATACACCCAATGTTTTTTGTTTTATTCGAAAATATTGAAAATTGAGTTAGAGAAAGGACTTCAAAGTTTATTTTAGAGTAGAGATTCCATAACTACCCTCCAACTAAGAATCCTCATAACTTTTGACTTGTTAATCTAAATGGAATGTTTCAAAGCTTACCAAGTATATATAATTCTAAAAAATCAATTTCAAATTTTACTTTGTCAAAAAAGTGTTTTTTAAAGAATTTTTTTGAGTTGCTTGGGCTGCCCGCCAAACGCAAAAAATTATATATCATGCAATAACTTTTTACCCATAAAGTCAAAAGTTATGAAAACTGTTGGGTCTTTAAATTACTCGGGCACATCTTGTGTGAAAATTTCAAAGAAAAAAGCTAAAATTTCCATTTGTAGTGAGCTGCCCAAAATTGCTATGTTGCCAAAAAATGGTGTTAGGTCCTTTAGGGGGTAAACTTCTCTAAAAGAATTTTAGCAAATCAAGTTCAAAGAGGACATGAAAATAGGCTGTGAACTACTTTGTCCTATTATTGTAGATGCTAAATCAAAGTCACCAAGAAATTAGTATCACTACAAAATTTGTGGATGATGAAGTACAATACAATAATATTTCATCATGTACTAATTTAAACAAGGTGATTTTTGTAAATTAATGTCACATTTATTCATAGAACAAAGTGATACAATTGTATCAAATTGTCACCTTGCCCACTAGATAGTTGCAACTTGAAAGGGCACCTTCATCAATTGAAAAAAGTATCTTTTACATCATCATTTGATATAAATTGGTAACCAAGACTTTGCCAATTGAACATATAGAAGAATCAATGCTAATGAAGTCCGTCCACCTTAGAATAGTTTGCAAACAAACATCTCCTAGTATATGTAATTTATACTTGTGGTTGAATTTATTAGCAATTGATAGAAGCATACCTTAGCTAAAATTTTGATGGCCAACCTTACTCGTGGTTCTATAATTTCTAATTCACTGAATACTATAATACTACAACACACATACAAGAATACTATTTTAACAATCATGGTCAGAATAATAAAAATAAAAATGATCTTAAGTACTATTGCTACTAATAACTAAAACTACAACATGCACATAGGCATAAAAAAATGAATCAAATAAAGCTAAGTGCTCACATGACACTAACTAATAATTTGTTCGGTTTAAAAGTGGTCTTTGGAATAAAGAATTTGCATTTGCATACTTTAAGAACCACCAGGTCTAACTAGAAGGTGGCTCAGAAATGTGATAAGGTGAAAAACTCCAAAATAATTGGTGTTTACATTCATGACAAGTAGACTTCTATTGAAAGTGTCCTTAAAAGTGCAATTAAATATTTTTCTATACTTAATTGCAATTGGTTAATTGCTAATTTTTTAGATTTTGGTATTATGACCATGCAATGTCACAAATTTGGTGGCCTATGGAATTCTACTTTGGAAAATCACAATAATTACATGTCTTATCTAATTTTTAAATTTTTTAAATTCATGATTTTTCAATTACTAGTACTACAAAAAAATGTTTTTTTAAAAAAGGTGCCTCCAACTATATTGAATTGCTTATTTTGACGGTTTTTGGTATTTTTACCTTGAGTGTGTTCTTTTGTACAATAGAACCTTCCTAACTCGTTCCTCTAAAAGCTGATAAATTCTATAAACTAATGTTGTCAAACCGGTCCCTGACTTGTCCCCAATACGTATACAAAGGTTATGACTAAAAAAGATCCTCCATAACAAATATACTTCTCTAAGCTAATCTTGTTAGGCCAATCCCAAATGTTAGAGGAGATTTGAGCCTCCGGAAGACCGTTTCAGGGCTATTCCCGATGCAAGAAATAGTGCACTGTAGTGAGAAAAAAGTTAAAAGAATACTAAAAAAAAATATTAAAAAAATAAAAAAATAAATCTGACTTGGCGATCGTTGGCCCACATAAGCCTGACCATTTGGCAGCGTCCCAGCATTCCTATAGAATCCCCATAGTCCGGGATCAACAATTTAACTAATTCTGGATTTATTCAAGAATTATGGACAAATTTATGTAATTGAAAATGTATCGATTGGCAGCAAACAATTATCTATTTTTTATTTTTTTAAATTATATTTAATCCAAAATAATGATTTTGATCAATTCTAATTCAAAAATCTATATTTAAACTATATAAACATTATGATTTCATCATTTAAATGTAGATTTGATGTTATTTTTGGACTTTGGAAAGTCCATAGTTTGTTAAATTGGTCTTAGAACTTGCAGTCTCTTAGAGGCCCAAAACTCCTCCAATGCCTATCGTTTTAGAGAGGCTCTACTATAATCCCTAGACTTCAAGGAAAGCACCGGTACAACATAATCAACGATAATTTAGAAAGTTTGAATCTTTGTCAACTACACATGGTAATCAAATCTGGAGACTCTGTTATCGAAACAAATTATGGTTGCTTTTGTTACATGCTCCCATGGCATTAGCTAAAACTATAAAATTTAAGATAAAACCTTTGAATTATGGTATTGGTGACTATTTCACACTAGTATTGTCACTAGGTCAAGTTCTTGGTCCACTAAGTCCCAAGGCCATTTTGCATCAAAAGCACTTAAAACTGCCATTTTCAGTGCAAACGACAAAAATTTTAAGCATTTCTTTCTTCTGCATATCCAATTATAGGATCTTGAAGTAGACTAGTATGAGAATGTTGGGAAGATATAAGCATTTAAAGTGAAGAAAACTAGTTATTTTGTTGTTGGATTGACTAGATTATAGGACTTTGAATGCTTTTAACTTAATTTTTTTGTAGTATAGATGGTGAATTAAGTGTTTGTACAAAAAAATTGAGTTGAAAGTTTGGAAACAAAAATTCACATGTCTCCTTGTGATTTTCATTCTTTCTCTAAGATAGAATTAAAATACACTAATTCCGATGGTGAGATTGTTCTAGAAAGCAAACTAAATCATGTGCAAATTTGTTTTTGAAAAATTGAAAAATTTGAATTTATAAACAGATCCAATGCATATTTTTTCAAGAATTTGCTGAGATTGTCCACAAAACAAAAAGCTTCACAACTTTCCATCACTTATCCTAATGGAATGAATAAAATCTTTCCACATAGAAGAAAATATAATCTACAAAAAACTTTAAAAACTTTTTTGTTGCCCCCTTGCCTATTTTGGGCTTATTGCGGCATAACTTTTGCTCCCTAGCACCAATTGGAATAAAAATTGTATTCCCCAAAAGCTAATCAATTTTTCTATCTTGCAAAAAAATTCAAAAAACCTTGCCAAAAATTGAGATTATAGGTACCTACCTAGATTTTGAAGAGTCCCTCAAAGGAACTCTTTGGACTTTCAAGGAATTAATTTCTTAGACAACATTTCACGATAGAAGTTCACAGTGAAGGGGTATTATGGAGTGTTCACTAAGGTGGGCCCCCCAAATGCCCTAGTGACCCAAAACCACCATCATCACTCTAGATACATCTCCAAAATCAATATGTTCCTATATGGAAGAAACGATTTCATCCAAATTTTCTTGATCCTTCATCCAAATGCCGCATTCTTTGGTGTGTTGGAACCTCTTTTCACTTGTCAACAAGAAAATATGATAATTTGACCATTGTAATAATAGTAACTAGGCACTGTACTTAGCAAAATGTGGCATTTTAGTAGTGTCTTCTTCCCTAACTCCTAAAAGACCATAAGGCCACCACTTGACTTTTGCAACTACATTTGTAGAAAATTCAATATATTAACCTCACTAACAGCTCATGAATAACAAAATGATTTTTCTTGTTGAATCCATTGGTGCAATCCGACCAACAAATGATCAAATGTGTGATTTTTGGTGAATTTTTTGAAAATGGAGAAGACGCTCTGGGTTGTCACTCTACATCCTCATATATTTTTTTCTACACCTCAAAATGATTTGAAGAAAATTATACATCAATACTATAATGATATATATTGGTGGAAAAAATAATAGTTTTAAGAGCACTTTTGAGCATTCGGATGTCGACAATCCCATTTTAGCGTATGTACAAAGTACTGCCTCACCAAACATCTTTCATCAATCTATTACTAGTGTCATTTTTTCAAAAATTGTGCAATTTCATTGATCTTTTTGTTCATAGGAAAGCTATAGAAATCTCTTTTCATTTCAACAGTGGAGATCATCAAAATTATTCCACACAAATGAAGAATTATGCTTGTTACAACAGCTAATCAAGAAAACAAGAACTGTGATTGAATACCTCGGTTCTTTTAGGGATTAATGTTGCCACATCACCACTACCCCTAAATGTCTGAGGCACCGAATTTTAGTGTTGATAAAACTTTGAAGTTAATCCCTAAAGGACCAACATGCATTTTATGGCCGTATAGAAATTTTGGGCAGGTATGTGTGACTAAAGATATCCATATTTGAGGCTGAAATTTTAATAGAAGGTGGGGGCAAGGAATATCTTCATGTGTACCAAGTTTCATGACATTTCAAAATACGAGTCAAAAGCTGTGAACTAATATTTTACTTTTTTTTGTAACTAGGCAATTTGGGCAGATCAGAAAAAATCATTTTTTCCGGATTTTTTTTTTTTGAAATTGGTTCTCTACATTTATATATACTTAAAAAGCTTTGAGTCATTCGGAAATTGCAAAGTGCAGCTTTCCGTTTTTTCGTAGGATTGAAAAAATGGTTTTCAAGACTTTGAATGCTTATATCTTATGATCCACACGGTGGAATTTTCTGAAATTTTTACCACATGTTACTACAAGATCCTACGGTTACATGTGTCAAAAATTGTTTTTTTCCAAAAATTTGGTAGTTGTATTAGAAATGGTAGTTTTGGAGAGTTTTTGGTGATTATATAGTCATGAAACTTTAGGGGTTAAATTAGACCTAACTAAGTTTCTATTTTTTGTAGTTTATACTTTTTGACAAATTCTTTTTGAAGTCTAGTTTTAGCATCAAAAATTTGATTTTGAAAATGAATAATTATATTTTTTTTGTTTAAGAGTTTTTGCAAGGGTAACTATTGCAATCTTGACTTTCCGTAGTGTTGAGGGCTCTCGAAAATGAGCCTCAAATACACTAGACCTAGGAAAAAAAATCACACTAGAAATTCATTTAAAAAAATTTGTTGAGTACATTTTGAGAAGCCATAAATTGATTGGGGTTATGCAAGTTAGGCTCTTCAACCTCATATTTTTTTGGTGACCAATTTTTTTAGATTTGACATGCAAAAAGAGTGTTGAAAGCTTTTCATAGTTTTAATACCCTCATGATCAAATATTATAATCTTTCAATCTTTAACCCCTAAAGGCCCAAGGCCTTTTTTCTACCAAAAAACACCCAAAATTGTCATTTTTATAATAAAGAGAAAAAAAAATTAGTTTTGTTTACACATCTAACCGTAGGATCTTACATCTAAGTAGTATGAGAATGTGTGGAAAAAATTTCAGAATTTTTGACTGGACAGATTGCAAAATATTTGTGTTTAAAGTGGAAAACCTAGAATTTCAGCACATTGCGGGACTAGATTTTATGATTTTGAACCAATTTTTTTTTAAAAATTTCTAAAGAATCTTTTCATTCAAGATTTTTTTAAATTTGAAGTTTTCTTGACAATTTCATCCAAGTTTTTGAAGGGTTTTTTTAGCCATTTTTTAGCCAGATTATTTTTTTTAAGTGCAATTTGGCACTAGAAAGTCCAAAAAAAAGCCTTGCTTTGAACATTTTTAACTTAAAAGGTTTTGCACTACAAAGTTTTGAGCTTTAAGTCCTCATAGTAGAAAATTGAGTTGAGAGTCTCGGGGAAAAAAAAAATCCAAAAAGCTTAATTTTCATTATTAAAAAAATTGTTAAGTAGAAGTAGGTACAAGATAGAAGGAAAATCTAAAATATCAATATCTTTTATATGGAATTAAAAAGCACTAATCCTAATGGTGAGATTGTTCTAGCAAAAAAACAAAATCTTGTGGAACTTTTTCTTTTGAAAAATTGTAGAAATTACATTCAGAAATGAATCCTACAAGTTATTTTTTTCAAGAAGATGCTCTAAGTGCCCGAAAAACAAGATTGTCCATAACTTTCTCATAAAAAATTTGAATGAAATGAATCAAAGCTTTAAAAATAGAAATAAATATAATCTATAGGAAAAAAATAAAAATAAATAAAAATTTGCAAAATTTTTTGGCTGCCCCCACAAATGCTATTTTGAGCTTATTTGGACATAACTTTTTTTCCCGGACACCGATTGAAAAAAAAATTATATTTGCACAAAGCTTAGCAGTTTTTCTATCTTCAAAAAAGTTTCGTAAAATCACGGCAAAAATTCAGCCCGTAGATACCTGCCCAAAATCCCATTTGTCCCCCAAAGGAACAATGGGCTTTTAAAGGTTAAATAATATTGTTGTATTTTCTTTTCTTATGTGATCTCTAACATGTCTAGTTTGCATTTGTACAGTTACAATTGAAAAAAAATTGATACAAATTATCAAAATGTTGGCTTTTTATTCAATTTAGAGCAAATCCCCAAAAGCTCAAAACAGGCCTTGGGCATGTAGGGTTTAAGCCGACCTTTTGTATTCTGAGGTCGCACCTGCAAGCGGATTTTTTTTGGAATTTCCAGGACGAGGCCTAGATGCAACCGCTCCTCAGGCCTTTCCTCTGCGGGGTCTACTCTTGCAAAGCTGAAGGAATTGTTAAGTTTTCCCTCGACGATGCATGGCGCAAGAAAATGGTTCAATTTGTTCGCTTGAAGGTCCTCGTAATTTCCGTAAAACAGTGCGATCGGGAATTGGGAAGCGAGGTTTGACATTGTGAGAATTTAGAATTCTGTCTAGAACTTAATTCAACTTGTGCACTTGAGGCTTGAATTAACCTGACTGAGGATTGACAGTGAAGCTTGGACCTGCGGCTTCAAACTGATTTAAAAGCTTCATGTTCAAACTTCTGAGTTGATTCACAATAGTTCTTGTGCTTGAAGGCTTGAGGTAGAACGAAGTTCGGATCTAAATTTTGGCTTGTTTGTGATCGGCATCTGGGCATGCAGGTCTCCGATTCAAGTCTTTGAATAGGAGACACTTCTTTTCAAACCAAAACTACAGTTTACAGAAAGTTCAATCAATCATTTGGCACAATGTCTACGGAAGTATATGTGAGGTTCAAGAGTGGGCTCTTTCTTGGCATTTGTTAGTATCCTGGTTTTTAACGGGGTCCTCAAAACAGTAGTACATTTTAGTGCATCGTGACAAAAAACCTTGTGTACCCTAGGCGTTCAAACACCTGAGATGATGCGGGAGTTGAGTGAACTTCATGCCCTGCTCTGGTACTACTGATGGTTGTCTCTGAGACAACGGAGTTGATGGAAATTGTTGTGAATCTGAAAGCTCTACCACTGATGGACCGTCTGTTTGTGGCTCTCTATCACCGTTCCTTTCATCAACAAATGGTAGCTAGGGAGCATGTATGCCAGGGGGATTGCCATCATTGACTGTCCATAAGTCACGAGCATGTTGCGGGTTGATTTGTGGTCATTGACCATACCACTCATCAATCTGGTCGTAGGCAAGCCTTCAGCGATGTGCTCAACTGTATATAGCTCCCAATAATCAAGTGTATTCGTTCCTGTTGGAGCGTGGAAGTCAACAATCCATTTGTAATCGGGTTTCAGTTGATTTCACTTCGCCTTACATGTCGGACCGTCACGCACGCAAGGACTATGTCCGGCTTGCATTACGTGTTGAGAAACACAAAAATCCACTTGCTTGAATTGGTATTCATTAGGTCGCGTCCATCTACAACATCCGATTCTCCCCTGGGTATTTCCTTCTTAGCACCTATGAGAGCGGACACCTCGATCTTGGGAGACAAATGGGGTTGCCAATCTTGCGTACAAGTCTAGTGCACGGTGCAGGTGTGGGAGCGGGAGGACTTGGACGCTTTCTACGAGCTGCTGCACGACGTACTCTGCCAGTGGGTGGATTCAAGTGCAAGTTGGCAATTCAAACATAATACCACCTGCACATACGAGATCTTTTTTGCACAACTGAAGCATCATAGTGGCATTGTTGTGGTGTGCAGGAACAAAAACACTAAGTGCAGGGAGAAGACATAAGAAGATTGAGCATACCTGGCCAAGAAAATAGAGGATATCATCTAAGCCTTGTTTACATTCAACTGTGAAGGAATCTTTACTGTATTACAAACAATGGTAGCAAGAAGGACTGACTTTTGCCTCACAGTGGAATCTTTATGGATTCCACTGTGAAAGCGTCTACAGAAATTTGACATTGATATATTATCAGTCAAATGAGGAAATTGGAGCTAGCAGATACCATCAACGGCAGAATGATGTGGGACTAGGAATTAATCGGCTCATAGAATCGTGCGGCAAGGCGGTTCTCCAAGATTTTTCATCGACGCACCAGCTAGTGAGTACACAGAAGTGGGTCAACATTTACAGAATATACTTGAGAATACGGAGAGGTGGTGAACTGCAAAGTCGATTTGAAAGAGGAAAGCTGAAGGAACCGTTGATGCAGCGAAGTAGATGGAATTCCAACAATGACTGCAAGTTCACCTCGAGATTGCAACAGAATTCAAACTGTACATATCACTGTGAAAAGTGTAGGGAGAATGTTTAGACTTTTATTGTGGGATTCCTTCGGTCTAAGTCACAACTGGGTGGCCTACGCAACGCTCTGGCTTTCTCACAACGAAACTTTTGTGGAAACTGATCCACTCACCGAATAGATAGAAGCAGGGTTGCATTTTCAAGACTTTTGAGCTTACGGAAGACCGGCAAAGTTTGCTTTAAAGGTAACAACACCTAACATCGCACAAATACTCAGCAATTGAGCATGATTCCCATTATTATATTGAAAAAAATTATTGTGGGGTCTTGTTGGTAGGGGTGAATGCAAGAAACACTTGTACTATTTGTTGCGTTTTGGGTTTTTCCTCTTCCAGTACTACGTGTATTATGAGTATTACGAGTACTATGAGCACTAGAAACATCACAGTAGAGAAAATCTGGACCGTTGATTTAATGTTGGATGCAATGCCTAGGCGGCACGTGTTTGCTTATCATTTGTTCACAAAGATGATTGACAATTTGACCACCTCGATTTCCGGGCAATTTCCATCCAAAGTGGGGCCCTACCAGTACTATGCACCGCTACTCACTATGTTGGAGTACTACTTTCAGCCACAGACTGCCATAATTTGTAAAAAATGACAGTTCTGGTTTTTCATTTTTCATAAATACATAATGACTTAAAAAAATTAATGAAAAAAATGGTCATTTTTTCTAAATCATTCAAGAGGACATCTGCACAATCAAAAATTGAATTTGTTTTTTGAGTTTCTCAAAAATTACAACTAAAGTCATCACACTTTAGGACCTTCTAGACGGCACTAGAAGCAATGTTTTCAAAATCCCTCGTCTGAGAAGTTGGAAGGCAGTCATACAAACAAGCATGCCAAGTTACAACTTCAATGACTTCAGAATGGGTATTCCATAGTACTAGAAACTTCTAAAATTGAATTTGTGACATTTTTTTGAAATTTGTTTTCTCCTCCACAATTAATTTTGGAAAAATCCAAAAAAATCCAGCGCATTGGGGACGTGTACGTCCAACTTTGATATGAGTTTCAAGTTGTTTGCATCATTTCTCAAAAACTTATACCACACAATGACTTTCGATTTGAAGGTGTGACATAAAATAATACAAATGTTTCTTGCATTCACCCATTGTCAAAAGGGGATTCTTAATTCTCTTAGAATGCATTTTTTGGACACCACATGACTAAACTACAAACTTTCAAAGTGCTGAAAATAGGTGTTTCTAAAATCGACCATAGACTCTCATGAATAGTGGGTAAAAAATTTCAGGCAAGAATCTACAGTGGAGTTGGTTTTAGAAAGCGGTTGAAATCAGGTGTAGCTACTTTAGGTGTGACCAACATAATACATTCCTCAAAATAAGTATGACGCCCTATGATAATGCTTGTTTGAACTTCACTCGTGCACCCTGTACCATTGCCATAGTAAAAATAAAAGTAAAAGTAATTTTCCAATTCAAAAATCCATAACTCAAAAATCCATAACTTTCACAGGGTAGTACTATGGAGTCCCAAAATTAATGATGTTAGAGCTGAAATTTTTATAATATGTTTCCATGGTAGGAAGGCAAATTTCTACCAAAGGGCATCTAAAAATATATTATTTTATATCCTCCATATTCATACAAATAGGGCTCCCTTATGCATGCACTTCTAAATACTCAAGATGATTTCAAGATTATTCTTTTGGTGAAATTTCATCACCATCAAGTCCTCACAAATGGCTAATTTTTGTTTCTTTGTAAACTATTTCTCCTATTTTTTACAAATTGAAACATGAATATTTTTATATTAATTTTCTTCAAGAATTTTGTCACATCATTTTGTGTTTTTAGGTCTTAAATTTTGGTGATATGTTATTTTTAGTATTATGCTAATTATATTTATTTTAATTTATTTCTAAATGTTTTTTCCTAAAGGTCATAGTACAATGAGTACCAGCCAAAATCAGACCAAAGTGAAACAAAATTGACAAGTCATTCTTACAATCACCCTATTTTTCTGTCTTTTCTTTTAATGGCTAATAGTCTTCTAGTTCAATCTCCCATATTGAGATTTTAAAAAGAATTCTGTAAAATTTGTTCACAATTCAGTGATGCTCATGACAACACTAGGATGTCTACCTCACATTAGAAAATCAAATTATACAATTTTAACACAACTTGCCATACAATTTATTATCCTCAAATTATCCCTACTTACTGATCCTTTGGTCTTCTTTTCAATTTGGGTGATGGCACCAAACACTTGTAGGCCTATTAGTTGTTGCGTTTTGCAACAGTACTCATGATTTTTTTAGGAGCACTTTAAAAATTTTAAAATAATTTTTAAATAATTCAAAAATATGGTTAATGTATACATTTTAAGATGAAGGTAACCACCAAAGGAAAAGCCTAGGAAAATTCTCAAAGTAGGAGAACTTGAAAATTGCCAAAACTCAAGAGAATATATACTTTGCTATTTAAATTAGTTAAAAACAAGAAAAAAAATTAGAATGAAAAAAATAAAAATTGTCATTTCTAACAACTCTTTGGAGATGTTCATTTACCAAAGGAACCACCAAAAACATGTTTTACATGTTTCAAAATGCAAGTTGAATGAAGCTCATTTTGTGGACAACTACACCACATAAAATTAAGTAGTTTTAAAATTGCTTCAGACCATAGCTATAAGTCTATTAGAATACCACCTCCTTCAAATTTCAGCTCTAAATTCGTTTTTTGGGGGTACTAAATGGGGTGATTGCAAGAAAGACAAATACTATTTTGCGTCACAATTAAAGTGAGTTGTCATCGGCTATAACTTTTGAAGTATGAACCTGATTAACCCCTAAAGGACCAAACGGCATTTTTTGGCAATATAGCGATTTTGGGCAGCTCACTACAAATGGAAATTTTATTTTTTTCCTTTGAAAATTTCACATAACATGTGCCCAAGGAGTAGCTTTAAGGCCCAACAAATTTCAAAACTTTTGACTACATGGTTAAAAAGTTATTGGATGATATGTCATTTTCAACAGTCGGCGAGCAGCTCAAAAAATTTCTAAAAAATCATTTAAATTTTTTCTTTTGAAATTGGTTCTTTAGATTTATATACACGGGTAAAGCTTTGAGTTATTCCATTTTGATTTATGAAATGAAAATTATGAGGTGTTCTAGTTTGCAGGCAGTTTTGGATTCCCTACTCTAAAATAAACTTTGAAGTCCTTTATTTAACTCAATTTTTAATAATTTTTGAAAAAAGGAAAAGCATGGGATGTATATTGTTTATGGAAACATTAAAACTGTTGGAATTGAAAATTTTCAATTCTATAATTAAGTTCTTAATAATTTTTGTGTTTTGAATCATTCTCTATTTTTTTCTACAACCTATTTTTTTCCTATATGTCGTACAATTCCAAATGATTTGAAATTTTCTTAAGCATATAGCCAACTTGCTTTAAAGAATGAATTTAAAGAGTAACCATCATTTTGGACATTTTTTCATTTAAATGTGACCTTGTGAAGTGTAGCTGCTCGGGTTTTCACAGGGCCAAAAATGGGATTTTGTCAACTCAAATGCTAATATCTTGCAATCTACAAGGTGGAAAATTCTGAGTTTTTTTTAATATATTCTCAAACAAGTTTACTACAAGATCCTACGCTTACATGTGTCCAAAAGTGTTTTTTTGTCTAAAATTTGATACTTGTACTAGAAATGGCAGTTTTGGAGTATTTTTGGTGAAAACATAGTCTCCGACCTTTAGGGGTTAACTTGAAATCTTTATTGGAAATGGCAATTTGATTATGTTTAAATGTCTTATTTTTCAAAAAAATTCAGAAATAATTTAATTTTTAATTTAATATTAGCTAATTTGTCACACTTTGCAGTTTAATTAGTTGCTTTTAGTACTGCTCAAGAGTACCCAAAATTAATGATTTAGAGCTAAATTTTTTGTGATATATTCCTATAGTAGGAAGTCAAGTTTCTACCAAATGGAATTTAAAAACATTTTAATTTATGTCCTCCACATGCATGCTAACAGGGCTCCTTTGCTCACACATTTGTAAACATTGAAGATGCTTTTAAGATCATTGTTTTGGTGAAATCTCTTCATCATAAAGTTTCATCCAAATTTCCAATTTTTAGTTTTTTTTAAAACTATTTTTCCTAATTTTTACAAATTAAAATGTAAAAACACCTATTTTCATATGATTTTACACTTTTTTAGTTCTCCTATTTAGAGAAATTTTCTACACTTTTCCTTCTTAGGATACCTTCTTCTTAAAGGTGTATATATTAAACATATTTTTTAAATTTTCTTAAAAAAAAAATCTATTTATATAGTATTCCCAGAAGAAAATGAGTATTATAAAAAACGCTAAAAAAATCAGTTGATTTTTCTTGCAACCACCCAATAGTACTAAACCCCCCCAAATTGGCAATTGTGACATAATATTTGGGGCTATTAATATATAATAAAAAATTTTTAATTTTTTTCAAAAGATTAGAAAAGGTGTATAATAGTTGTAAACACTTTTTCTATGAATATTGAGTAATTTTGAATCTAAACACAAAAGTTATAGTTAAAAAACTAATCAACACACAACGTGTGACAATAAAGAGTACAAGTGTTTTGTGCAATCACCCAATACTAGATACTTTAGGATCTCCTTTCTTATAAAGATATGTAGTCTTGACATCACTCACTTTATCTTGCAGGTATTGTGTAGGACACTAGATGAAAAGACTCTTAATTTGCGACAATCTCAAAAAGAATCTAGAGTCTATTCTATCTTTATAAGATTTGGCTCTTGTATCCAATGATTTCCAACTACAATTCAATTATTATCAAAAATCCTAATCCTACACATGTCAAAGTATTTACATCAATCCAAATATTGTCTTCCAATTGGAGAGTGTCAAGTTTCATGATCTACAATGTACAAACTCTTATTAAAGATACGTCTATGTTGTATTAGAATGAAGAAAGAATTTTTGAGTTTTTCAGAGTTTTTCAATAATTACATTTTCTGATTACATTTACTTCTATAGGTAAGTAGGAAAAGACAACATTTTAGGAATAGCTGTGTCTTGTTGTCAAACTATAATCAACCATATAGGTTCAAGTTCAATGCTAGATATAGTTAACTTAAAGATGCAAAGTTTTCTCCCTTGCTTTTCACAAGCCTCTCTCTAAAATTTTATTAGCCAACAATTCTGGTTTCCTTTTTGTAAATATCACACATTTCTGGAGAGTTTTGGAATTTCTTTTATCTTTTCCAGCAAAATTTGACCGTTTTTTTGTACATTGAAGTTTGCTCCTGTACATTGAAGTTTGCATTTTTAAGGTTTGGAAGTCCATACCATTGACACTAAGGTAACTACACCCAAAATTGCACGGTTTCTAAAATCGCATAGTGGATATTCTTACCTAAAATGTACTCCCACTATTCATATGACTCTATGATCGCTTTTAGGTGCACCTATTTTCAACACTTTGAAAATTTATAGTTTATTCACACAATGTCCAAAAATTGCATTCTAAGAGAATCTAGGATCCCCTTTTGACTACTAATGGGACCCCACAATTCTTTTTCAATATAATAGTGAAAACCATGCTGAATTGCTTAACTATGCGATTTAAGGTGCAGTTACCTTAGTAGAATGTTGATAGTCTAAGCCTAAGCCTTGAGAATGTAAACTTCTAAGTAATCGTTTCAAAAAAACAGGCAAACAAATCCAACTTCTAGAGTGCTAAATTTAATAAGGTAACTGACCTTAAATTGCACAGTTAAGCAATTCAACATAATTTAGCATGGTTTTAATTATTATATTGAAATTTTTTTTGTAGGGTCCCATTGGTAGTCAAAAGGGGATTCTAGATTCTCTTAGAATGCATTTTTTGGACACCATGTGAATAAACTATAAATTTTTCAAAGTGTTGAGAATAGGTATATCCAAAAGTGATCATAGAGTCATATAAAAAGTGGGAGTACATTTTAGGCAAGAATATCCCCTGTGCAATTTTATGAAGTGTGCAATTTTCGGTGTACACAAAATAGTGAAATCAGGTTGCCCTACACTAATTTCTTGACAGTCCACACTATAGAAATATTCATTGCTTTTGTACAATGATGCATTCAATTCAAAGCCATGTGTATGGCATAGATTTGTGCACCAGTTCAAGTCTTGGTTCAAAGAGTGGAATGCGCCTCCATGTGGAACAAGCATTGATCCATGACGGAATTTATCTTAGGTAAGGCAACCTAGTTGACAAGGCAACCTAATTTCACTATTTTGTGTAGTTACCTTACTGTAGAAGAAATGTGAGTTTTGGCACCAACTGGAATGGTACGTAGTAGGCACCACGACCTAGAGTAAGTTTGTTGATGCACTGATTCTCATGTTCCTGGAGCGACGTGGGATTCTTCCTCATGTGATATTTCGTGTTTTCTTCAGCGTCGATATTGCGTGTTTTGCAAGAGACGTTGAACGAACATGGATCTGCGTTTGAATTGTCGACCTTCTACTTCTCCGTGCAATCCAGGTAGACATGCACAACTTCCAAGACGACACTGACCAGCTTCCAATATGACACACAAACCTTTCTTGATCCCCAAATGAGACGGAGCCTGTCGTTCTATTCCAAACAAGAGCTTGATTTCTTGCAGTAAAGGCAACCTTTACTTGCGTAAACAAAAACAAAAAAAAACAAGAGCTTGACAAGGTGCAGTTCACGCGACGATGCGGAGCTACGGACCTAACCTGTTTCCGGATCGAGGCCCCACTAGATCTGTTGTTCAAAGAGTGACGGATTCGACCAGTGTTCCAGATATTTTCCGTTTGATATTGTTTTGTTTTGGAGTTTAACCTTTACATAACATTCAGTAGCAGTCACTACGACTGCCTTCCCCGGACGGAATGATGTGGTATATTCCACAGCAAATTAGTAACTACAAGGACACTTGGCGAAACTTGTCAGAATCCAGGAAGGGGCATGAGTCAATTACAAGGTTGCAGTTGCACACTGGGATTAACAACAAATTAAGTACTTTGAATTAAAGCTGTAAATGAATAGCAAACTTATTCAAAATGGCAATCAATTTATAGAGATCAATTATCTCAATGCTTGAATTACCCCCTAAAGGACCATTGTCCCTTTGGGGGACAAATGGGATTTCGGGCAGGTACCTATAGGCTGAATTTTTGTCGTAATTTTTTGAAACTTTTTTAGGAGATAGAAAAATTGATAAGCTTCTTGGGAGTATAATTTTTATTTCAATCGGTGCCTGGAAAAAAAAGTTATGCCCAAATAAGCTCAAAACAGGGGAGAGGGGGCAGCAAAAAAAATTTGCAAAAAATTTAATTAAATTTTTTTTTCCCTTATAGATTATATTTTTTTCTATTTGGAAAGCTTTGATTCATTTCATTTAGATTTTTTATGAGAAAGTTATGGACAATTTTGTTTTTCGGGCAATTAGAGCATCTTCTTGACAAAAATAACTTGTAGGATTCCTTTTGGAATGCAATTTTTGCAATTTTTCAAAAAACAAAATTCCACATGGTTTAGTTTTTGTACTGGAACAATCTCACCATTTGGAGTAGTGCATTTTAATTCCATCTAAAAGATATTAATATTTTAGATTTTCCTTCTATCTTGTACCTACTTCTACTTAACAATTTTTTTTAAGAATGAAATTAAGTGTTTTGGAACTTCATTTTTTTTCCTAGACTCTCAACTCAATTCTTCACTAGAAAGATTTCAAGCTCAAAACTTTGTAGTGCAAAAAATTTAAGTTAAAAATGTTCAAAGTCTAAAAATCTAGTCCCGCAATGTGCTGAAAAACTTGTTTTTTTCACTTCAAACGCAGATATCTTGCAATTTGTGCGGTCAAAAATTTTGAAATTTTTTCCACACATTCTCATACTAGTTAGGTATAAGATACTATGGTTAGATGTGCAAAGAAAACAATTTTTAATTTTTTTAATTCTTTGCTCTAGAAATGGCAGTTTTTGAGAGTCTTTTGGCAGAAAAAAGGCCTTGGGTCCTTTAGGAGTTACATCACTTTGATGTGATTGTCATTCATGTTTTGTGTTTTCAAGTGAAAAGAAAACTCTATATATACACATGGGGTGGTAGAAGGTAGAACAACCTATAAGGGATAAATAAATTTGAATTTGTAGTTTCTCAAACACTCATAGTTAAGTCAAAAACAAAGAACTGTGTAAAAAATAGAATTTCAGACCTCATTTAGACATAGTAAAATAGCTTTTCTCAAAACACTTTGAACTACAAAAAGTTTTTAAATGAGCATAAGTTTCACTTCCAAAAATCTGTTTGGCATTTTGAATCTCCAATCAAAATTTATAATCAAATCTAGAGAGAGGATTTTTAAAAATGTTAAAGAAAATGTCCATTCCCACCCCTTGTCTCAAATTTGTCCATAACTTTTGATTGGAGATTCAAAATGCCAAACGGATTTTTGGAGGTGAAATTTATTTTCATTCACCAACTTTTTTTAATTAAAATTTTTTGAGAAAAG
This sequence comes from Neckera pumila, assembly GCA_963969595.1. Taxonomy (NCBI): domain Eukaryota; kingdom Viridiplantae; phylum Streptophyta; class Bryopsida; order Hypnales; family Neckeraceae; genus Neckera; species Neckera pumila. The sequence continues at coordinate 3,648,173 of OZ018414.1, read as the reverse complement.
TTATTTTACTATGCCTAAATGAGGTCTGAATTCTATTTTTTACACAATTCTTTGTTTTTGACTTAACTATGAGTGCGAGAAATTATAAAGTCAAATTTATTTATCACACATGGGTTGTTCTACCTCCTACCACCCCATGTGTATATATAGAGTTGTCTTTTCACTTGAAAATCCAAAATATGTTATTGATGACAAATGGTTGTAATGCATTATTCATTGGATTCTTTGCCATCATCTTTTTCTACATATATTTGTTGATTTGTATGTGTCGTCCTAAAATTAGCCCCTAAAGTCCCAAGGCCTTTTTTCTGCCAAAAAAACACCCAAAACTGCCATTTTTTTAGCAAAGAGTGAAAAAAAATTAAAAATGTTTTTTTTGCACATATAACCATAGGATCTTGCACCTAATCAGTATAAGAATGTGCGGAAAAAATTTCAGAATTTTTCACCGCACGGATTGCAAGATATTTTTGTTCAAAGTGAAAAAAAACAAGTTTTTCAACAAATTGTGGGACTGGATTTTTTGACTTTGAACATTTTTAACCTAAAACTTTTGCACTACAAATTTTTGAGCTTTAAATGTTTATAGTGGAGAATTGAGTTGAAAATCTACCAAAAAAAAAAGAATTCAAAAAAACTTAATTTCCATTATTAAAAAAATTGTTAAGTAGAAGTAGGTACGAGATAGAAGGAAAATCTGAAATATTCATATATTTTAGATGGAATTGAAATGCACTAATCTCAATGGTGAGATTGTTCTAGCAAGTACACTAAACCATTCCAAAAAAAAAAACTTGAAAATTTGAAAAGCACATTTAGAATTGAATCCTACAAGTTATTTTTTTCAAAAAGATGCTCTAATTGCCCAAAAAACAAGAATGTCCATAGCTTTCTCATAACAAATCCAAATGAAATGAATCAAAGCTTTTAAGATAGACAAAAAAATAATCTATGAGGAAAAAAATACTAAGGGAAAAAAAAATGCAAATTTTTTTTGCTACCCGTTGTCCCCTGTTTTGAGTTTATTTGGTGATAACTTTTGTTCCCGGGCATCGATTGTGAAGAAAATTATATTCCCACGAACTAATAAGCTTTTCTACCTCCCAAAAAAGTTTAAAAAAATCAGGAGAAAATTTCAGCTCGTAGGTACCTGCCCGAAAACACATTTGTCCCCCGAAGGGACAACGAGCTTTTAGGGGTTAACAAAAAAATGAAACAAAACATAGTGTACTACGACTATCTTGGTACCTAAGCTTGCATTAATTTTTCGAGGATAAATATCGTGGATGAGGACTCCAGGGAGGAAAAGGCAACCTCTTTGAAGGCTACTGAATGTTATGTACTTTGTACTTTTATTTTCTATTTTATGAGGAATACCAAACTTCATCATGAAGAGCACTAAGGTGAAAACACCCAAAAGCGTCCCTATACTCATTCATGTATCGTAAACTTCCATTAAAGTATCCTTCAAAAGCGTTATTAAGTCATCTTCATACTTTACTGTGATTGGTTGATTTCTGATTTTTTGAGATCCAGCTATTTGATTTTTTGAGATTCGATTTTAAATCTAATTGTATAAAGGTTTTAGTGGTCTAGGGAGCTTCTACTTTGAAAATTCATAGAAATTACATGCCAAAGCTGAAAAATCTTTTTTTGTTTTGAAAATTCATGATTTTCATTTGCTAATGCTACAAAATTATTACATTCAGGAAAATATACCTCCAACTATAGTAGAACCTATCTCCAACTATTGTAGAACCTCTTTAACTCGTTCTTCTAAAAGCCAATAAACCTTTGTAAGCTAATGTTGTCAGACTGGTCCTGGACTTATCCCCAATACAAAGTTTGACTAAAACGGACCCTCCATGAACAAATAAAACTCTCTAAGCTAATCTTGTCAAACTATATGCTGAATTGCTTATTTTGACAGTTTTAGGTATTTCCACCTTAAACCCTAATTACTGGGGGCACTAAGCCCTAATTGTGGGAGGAGCACCAAGCCCTAATTCTGCGGGAACATCTCCACATTCGAAACGTGCTGGCGAAGGGTTTGACGAAAGCGCTCGTCGTCCCCGTCGCGATGGCGCCTCAGCCTTCCAGCAGCTGGCGTTGCGTGCCCCCATTCCCCTCCCGAACAGGAAACAAAGTGTCCGCGTGGTTCCCGCCGTGACGGACGGATGCAGCACCAACCAGCATGAATCTACAATCGAATCTGGCCATTGATGAAGTGGCACACCTATAAACAATCAATTTCTTGACTTTTCCATTCTTTCCTCCCCAACTGCCAGACTGCCACTGTGTGTCTAAGTTATGTCACAGGTGATGCTCATCCTCAGCCAGCATCGCAATTCGCAAACACAAAATCTCCAGCCCATGACCGCAGGCAGGAAGTTTCCGAAAGACCCAAACAGATGTACGCGCTTTGCAGCGGACTTCGGATGCACCACTTATACCGGTGAACTGTTACTGCACACACCTGCTTCTTGTGGGCGCTGTCGTCTTGCGCTTCCGCTTGCCAAGTCGGTGTCGATCATGATGAGCATGGTGGGCGTGGGCTCCCACTTTCGGCTCTTCATTCCGTCAGCAGTTTCCAAAAATATCCCTTGAATTGAACACTCACATATCTCTTTTAGAAACTCAAGCGTCTGCAGTATAGTATCATATCATATCGCCACCCATCAAGCCTTCAGTCCTGTCCACTTCAGTTCGCATTTGCTATTTGAGCTTTATTGTGGGCGCACCCCTTGCTGGAATTCTACCAATTTGGCTTGAGTGTCTTGGAGGTTGCGCCGCTCGGGAGAGAGCTATTTGGTCCTGTCTTGGAAGTCTCGCCGCCGCCGCCTCGGTTGTCGAACCCTCGTGGGGTTGTTTTCTTTGCTTTCGAGCTTGGGTTGTAGTTGTGTTGGTGTTGGTGTTGGTGTTAGTGGTACGAAGTTCGTGTTTGTTTGAGAATGGGGATGTGCGTGGTTAAAGGACCGGTGGTGCTCCATGAGGAGCCCGATGATGGAGAGCTTTCCTCTCGGAGCACGATTAGCAGTGGCAGTAGCAGCAGCAGCAGTGGCTATGGGAGTGCAACTCCATCGCTGGAGCTTGATTCTTCTTCGCCCGTGTGGCAGCGAACCATTCCCAAGGGCAGACGCTGCAAGCCGCTCTCGTTTTCAGGGATGATTCTCTACGACGAGAATGGGAAGCGAGTCGAATTGTCGCTGGAGGATCTCGAAGAGGATGACGATGACGACGAGTATTTCAGCTCGGAACGGAACCTGGCTGAGCGGGAAGCCGAGTTTCAGACTCCAACAAGCGTGAATTGAAGTCGCCAATTCTGAAGGATTCGCCAATTCTGAAGAACTCGCCCGACTCTGAAGAACTCGCCATTTCTGCCATTTCTTAAGGGCTCATCAATTCTGGAGGACTTGCCATTTCTGGAGGACACGGTGTGGCTTCGACAAATTTGTGCTGACGGGAGATTTTTGAATGGAGGCAAGTTGCCATGGTGCTTAATTAGGGTTTTGCGGGCGGATGGAGCTGGAGGCCATGTGCGCACTGATCATCATCCCAGCCTATGGGGTAGATTTTGCCTAGCAATGTACATATGGGGTTGGGTTTTTTGTCGAGGTAAATTGTCTACATAACTATGTAGACTGTGAGAACACCGTTAGAATTAGGCTCTGTAGCTGTACAGCTGACTACAGAGGTTGAACCGGAGGCTTGTTTTGTAATAATTAAGAGTCTGTTCACCTTCAAGAGAAGAGAGAAATAATTAGGAGTCTGTTCATCTTGGGTTCCTTATCAGGCATCGAAGAGAAGGACGAGTTGGAAGTTGCATTCTCTGTTAGGAGAGACTCTGTTGTCCAAGGTTTATACCCATGTTAGGAGAGAGGGAGTCTCTACCATTTCATTGAAGATTTCGGTGAGAGACTTAATTTTCCTCACAAACCAACAAAGAAATTTCCATCTATGGGCGAATAGTGTCTTTTGAGTTTTACACAGTGGAGGGTTTCGTTCAAGGCGTTTTCTTGTGGGAAGGAGGCTGTGTGGTTCATTGCAGGGATAAATTAGTACCTTTGAAGTCACTGTTTAGCCTTGCTGGTGCTATTTTGTGTGGTTCGTTGCATGGGTTAGTACCTTTGAAGTTACTGCTTAACTTAGCCTTGCAGGTGCTGTTTCAGTTGTGAGGTTTCTGATCAGGTGGAGCAATACGTGGTCAGGCATGTTCTGTTATGTGGGAAATTTTGTTGCTTAGGAAATGACTGGAGAGTTTTCCTTTTTTTTTTGCCAAATAAAGGAATTTAGTGTGGCTCTTGATTTACGTATTTAGAGTTGCACTCTGGCCTTTGTCAGTGAAGCCTTGATTATATTGTAATGTCGAGAGCAGGCTTGACTGGTCAGGATATTCCTAAGGAGCAATTTGGCACTTTCATAATGAAATGCTTACTTTGTGATTTGTCATCAAAAGGGAGTTGAAATTGTTTTTTGTTTTGTTTCGTTTCGTTTTGACGCAACTGAGTTTTGTTTTTAGTGTCTGACTCTTGTTGTCCTATGCCGGCCTTGGGAAGGAGATTCCATTGTGCAGAGCCATCTGACTGTGATCGATCAATTGACTGTCAGATTCGCACCACTAAGTTTCTGCTGTCAGCTTTCGGAGAGCATTTCTTGTTTCCATTAGTAAAGGGTCAGTCACGGACATGATATGGCAGTAGTATTTGACGAATGTGCAAAAAAGTAACCGAGACAGAAACTTTAGACTGCATACCACTTTACTCTTCATTCGCCTTTTCATCATTAACCCTTAAAGGACGAAGGGGTGACCCTGGAAATCATCTTTCTTCATTACCGTGTGACATCATCTACATTAAAAAATTCAAAGTATCTATTGGAAGTCAAACTACTGTAGAAGATCTCCCCTATTCAAAACAAATTTCAAGGATGAATGATTGCATTTCTATCCTATACATTATGATTCTCTCTCATCCATTGGCCACAAAATGGCCTCCACGTTGTTTAAGGGTTAAGCTACTTTATTTTTCTCATGAATTTTCAAATTTGGGGGGATGAGACATGTAATTATCATAAATTTTTAAAGCCGAACTCCCTAGACCATTGAAATTGTCAAATAGCTTGGTTATAAAATTCAAATTTAAAAATCAATTGCAATTACATATGAGAATGGTTTTATCACACTTTGGGGGAACATTTTCGATAGAAGTATACTTGTTACAAATGCATAACATTACTAAATATGAGAATGGTTTTATCACACTTAGGGTGATATTTTCAATAGAAGTCTACTTGTTACAATGCATAACATTATTAAACGGCTGACTTTCTTCCCCCGAACTAAGGTAAAGTTCCCCCCTAGATACCTAAGGGGAGGGAGATTCAATTATAATTTCTTAAAAAAGATTGGTTGGATTAGGTAAGTGGCGTTGCTGGGCTGTCAGTATGTTATATTATAGATAGAGGATGGATTTGACTAGGTAAGTTGGCCCATGATGTCGGGCACTAACATGCAAAGTCAAGCTGAACAATGCTATTCAAGGCTAGAAACACTGTATTTTTCCTTCACTTAGTAAAATCCTCTGCTAAGGGCTCTCGATTTTTGGGAGGAGCAAAAGTAACCCCTCAACGAAGATTAATAATGTTATGTGGATATATGTACCAGTTGGGAAGGGGGGAATTGCCTTAATTGATAGAAGATAAGCCTAGTTGAATTTTTGAGGGAATTAGTGGAAATCACATATGTCCTTCACGAGGTCACATTCAGACATAAAATTTAACATTTTTTTGAAATATTTAGAGTTTTGAAATATTATAAGTGAAAAGTCTAAAATATTGCAGAAATTTTTCTTCTACATTCTCTAGTTTTTGAAGATTTCAAAAAATAACATTTCTAAGTACAAAGAAGTTGCTTTAACCAAAACACAAAGAGTTGTAGTAGATAAGAATAAAAAAATTTAATAGCCAAAAATGCCAAAGTTGTAAAATGTGATTTTCAACTTGCCAAAACCATTCAATACTAGAAAGTAAAGTATGTTGGCTTTGCTATTTAAATTGACCTCATGTACAACAGTAAGTTTGAATTCACAGTTCAAGAAAAGATTCATTGATTGGAAAATTTACAGTTGGATTTGTTGAAAAATAAAGAATCAAAGATGAAGATTGTAGACTTGCTTTGGATATGAGTATTTTGACAAAATTTTGTACCTCAAATTGTAGTAGAAATATTAATCAGAAATTAATCAATCTTTGTAAATTTTTAGATCAAGAAGGTAGATTTGGTTTAGATTTATTATTATAACATTATCACCATTGGAATTGGTGTTTTTAAATTTTGCACGAGAAATATTAGTTTCATCTTTCCTATCAAATAAAGCTTTCCACCCATCATTCAAGTCAAATGAGGGAAAGATTATAGTAGACAAGGCCGTATTGTTGAGTATGAACTCTTTCCATCTAATATGAATATTTCTCAAAATCTACTACACTATAATATTGGTTTGCTTTTCAAGTATCAAAGTTCCTCACATGCAATGTAGATGTAGCTTTGTTGATGCAAAACCTCATCTCCTTCCTTCTAGAGCAAACAAAGCAATTGGTGTAAAGTATGCATATCCAATATTGACCTTCAATCCAATGAAATTACGTCATTCTCTAAAATAGTACAATGGTTTAGAAAATTGAAATGTCAAACATCTATAGATAGGGACACAATTGGATTGAGGGTCGACTATGGGCATGCATTCCTTCAAACCATCTTTCCGAGCTCATTTCTATGGTCTCCCAACCTTAGGATGACTCACTTCTTCTTCGAAAGCTTGTTCAAGCAATTTCTCTGAAGCTTCTTCGGAATTTTTTTCTACAAAACAAGCCAAAGAGGACGTGAATATAGACTCTAATTGTAGAATCCCACCTGAAATGGCACCTTCATCAATAGGAAATAAATTTTTCCTAGACATCATCAATTTTGATTGAGCAGGTAAAGTGTAGTCTGGAAATTGCAAAATGGCAGTTTCATTTATGTGAAAATTTATTTTATTTGAAGTTTAACTTATAAATCCACAGAGGACCCCAATCATTAGAAGAGATTTGAACAGATCTGGCCAGATCTGTGAATAGTCGGTACGGGCTGTCAAAATTTTAAAAAATTTTAAAATAAAAAGTTCTCACCCAAATATCATTTTAGGCCAATTTTTTTATTTGTTTTCTTCAAAAATGACGTGGCACTCTCCTAACCACACCAGCCACCAGCTTTCCTGCGTGGAAATGCTGCGGGAATGCTACAAAAATGCAAGATAACTCGCAGGCTCTTGGAGGCCTCAAATCTCTTCTAATGCTCCAAAGAATGTTTTTTAATATTCATGTAGAAATGAGAATGCACTTATTCATCCTATTGGTATAATTTGAGACCACAAACATGGACCCGTTGTTTCAAGGTTATTTCTTTAGTTTCTTCAAATCTTTAGTTCACTTTGAAATTCAATCAATATGGCATTTATGATACATGTGATGCTAACCTATGAAAATCTAAGGTAAAGGATAATAAACCTAAAACCACCAGCTCAAATATAAATCTAATGTTTGACCAACAAGAAGAGCGACAATTGATCTATGTTTCCATTAGTTTATTTCTCCAATCTATATAGATCATATTTCTATTGGTAAAAGGACTTGCTCTTATACGCAGTTACTAACAACTATTTCTACTAATATAAGAACTTGCTCTTATATGGATGTTACTAAAATAACCACACCTAAAATGGACCGCTCCTAAAAAGCGTCCCAATTTTTGAAGTGAAAATGAACACAAAAGATACCCAAAACAATGCGCATTGCAAGGTTAATTGTCAAGTCCATTTCGAGTAGTTTATAGTTCTATTAATAGCACTGTAGAGATTTCAGCCGCACAAGTGGTCCATTTTGGATTTACTTGCTCTTGATTTAACTTCTTATCTATGTCATTTCTTCATGTGCATCAAATCTATTTGGCATGCCTACATGCCACTTTTACCGCCCTACACCTTGCATCTTTGAAAATTTGTAACTAATTTACAATGTGTCCAAAAATTATGGAACCACTTGCATTTTAATTCACAATCCTTCACCTATATACAAAAATCAGTGTTCATTTTCTATAACATAGTAGTCATGCCACAGAGGTTAACCCCTAAACGTCAGAGACTATTTTTTATCCAAAAATAGTCCAAAACTGCCATTTTTGATACAAGCACCAAATTTTAGATAAAAAATCATTTTGGAAAAAAATGACCATAGGATCTTGCAGTAAACTAATTTGGAAAGATGTGGAAAAAATTTCGGAATTTTTCACAGTGCAGATTGCAAGATTTTAACGTTTGAAGTGACAAAACTCATTTTTTTAGCCCTGTGAAAATATGGGCAGCTGCACTTCACAAGGTCACATCTATATGAAAAAATCTCCAAAATGATTGTGCTTCTTTGGATTCATTCTTCAAGGCAAGTTGGCTACATGCTTAAAAAATTTTAGATCATTTGGAATTGTACAACATACAGAAAAAGTATAGCAAGTAGAAAGAAGTAGAGAATGATTCAAAACACTAAATTGTTAAGAATTTAATTATAAAATTGAAAAATTCTAATCCCAACGGTGGTAATGTAGTAACAAACAATTTACGTCATATGCGTTTATTTTTTTCAAAGAATATGAAAAGTTGAGTTAAATTAAGGACTCTAAAGTTTATTTTTGAGGAGGGAATCCATATGATTCAAAGTTTTCCAAGTATATATAAATCTAAAGAACCAATTTCAAATATATATTTTTGAAAAACGTGATTTTTTAGATTTTTTGGATTTTTTTTGGGCTGCCCGTCAAGCATTGAAAAATATAGATCATGCAATAAATTTTGAACCAAGAAGTCAAAAGTTATGAAAATTGTTGGTCCTTAAAGAAAAACCTTGTCCCTATGTTGTATGAAAATTTCAGCAAAAAAATATAAAAACTCCATACGCAATGAGCTGCCCAAAATTGCTATGTTGACAAAAAAGGCAGTTTGGACGTTTAGGGGTTCATTGTGCAATTTTAGGTGTAGTTACAACTATTTGAACAACTATTTGCTCGCACAACTTTGCTGGACTTATTTAACAAACAATGTAAATACAACTTGACTAAATGTTGATTACCATCCCTCTCAAGGAGATTGTTTACCAAGAAAAATGTAAAAGCAATGAAAACAAAAACTAACCATTAACCCCTAAAGTTCCTTGACTATGTTCTCACCCAAAATGCTCCAAAATTGCCATTTCTAGAACAAGTACCAAATTTTTTAAAAATACCATTTTTGGACACATGTAACCCTAGGATCTTGTAGTAATCTAGTTTGGGAATGTGTGGAAAAAACTTCAGAAATTTCCATCATGTAGATTGGAAGATATTAGCGTTTGAAGTGGCAAAAGTCCTTTTCTTGGCCCTGCGAAAAACCGGGTAGTTGCACTTCACAAGGTCAGATTATTATGAAAAAAATTCTAAAATGGGTGTGCTTCTTTGGATTCAATCTTCAGAGCAAGTTGGCTACATGCTTGAAAATTTTGAGATTATTTGGAATTGTACAAGATATAGGAAAAAAATAGTAAGTAGAAAGAAGTAGAGAATGTTTCAAAACACTAAATTGTTAAGAAGTTAATTATGGAATTGAAAAATGCCAATCCAGTGGTTGCAATGTTGTAATAAACAATCTACATCCTAGAATTTTTTTTTTGAAAAATATTAAAAATTGAGTGAATTAAACGACTTCAAAGTTTATTTTAGAGTAGACAATCCATAACTGCCCGCAAACAAAGAATCCTTGTAACGTTTGACTCATTGATCAAAATGGATTGATTCAAAGCTTTCCACGTATATATAAATCTAATTAACCAATTTCAAATTTCTATTTTTGAAAAAAGTGATTTTTTTTTATTTGCCCGGACTGCCCAATTACGAAAAAAAGTAACATATTAGGCCATAATTTTTTACTTGTATTTCCAAATGACATGAAATTTGGTGCATATGAAAGATATTCCTTGTCTGCACCTTCTATAATAATTTCAGCCCAAAATATGCAAATCTCTAGTCACATGTACCTGCCCAAAATTTCTATGTTGCCAAAAACGCATGTTGGTCCTTTAGGGGTTAACACAACCCTTCAAAAAGCAATAAGGTAACAGGTCCATGGTAGCAGAGGCTTTTAAACTGCCCACATCCTCAAATGTACATTGTGTGTACATGTTATTTTTTCGTAGCCTTCAACGATGTACAAACAATTTACATTTTAGGAAGTGGGCGATTTTAGAATCCTACGCCATTTCAACTTCAAAATTTTATAATTAATTCCACAAAGCTACATAAAATATGAAACGACTTGGGTTAGATGTCAATTCTCCTTGTCTATCAAGGAAAATTTACTGAAATTATTTCAAAAAGCTTCGACCCCCCCTCCAAAATTCACTTTCAGCTCTTAACTCCTAAATGCCCAAGGCACCCAAATCTGGTGTTTGCAAAACTTTGAAGTTAAATAAAACCTAACCAAGTTGCTATTTTTAGTAGTTTATATTTTTAGAAAGTTCTTCTTGAAGTCTAATTTTAGCATCAAAAATCCGATCTTGAAAATAAATGATAGTGATTTTTTTATTCAAGTTTTTGGACAAGATTACCCATTGCGATCTTGACTTCCCGTAGTATTGAGAGCTCTTGGAAATGAGCCTCAAATACACTAGATCTTGGAGAAAAAATCACATTCAAAATTCATTTAAAATACTTGTAGAGTAGATTTTAAGAAGCCATACATTGATTGGGGTTATATAAGGTAGGCCCTTTAACCTCATATTTTTTTGGTCACCAACTGTTTAGTTTTGACTTGTATAAAGAAGATTTTTTATTTTATTTTATTTTTGACATACACAAGTTGCAAAGCAACCTGCAACAGTTTTCCAGTCAAATGTATGGGGATTTCACAGCCAGGGATCGAACCGCCAACCTCTCCATTCGGTTTGGGTACCTTATACCATCACCTTGGTAGTTTAGGGTAGTTTCGGACCATATTGAAAGATTTTTGCAGTTTTAGCACCCTCATGATTAAACATTATAATCTTTCACTCCTTAAGTGATATTGTTGTGTTTTCTTTTCCTATGAGATCTCTAACATGTCCAATTTGAAATTATACGGTTACAAATTAAAAAAATTGATACAACTTTATCAAAATGTTGGCATTTTGTTCAATTTAGAGCAAATTCTAGGAAGCCGAAAACAAGCCTTGGGCATTTAGGGGTTAAGTGGACAATTTCTGGACCTGGTACCGTTTACATAACCAAACAACATTTTTTGGCGACGACATCCTCTTATATAATAGACACACTATGAAACATTGACTTGCCGGCCACACCACCAGCTGATGACCGGATTGACACATGGATAACCAACCTTAGCACCATCGCCAAATTTGCAAAAACAACGCCTCTTGTTGAAAACCCTCCTCTCATAGCATAGCTACTAGTTGTTTCATACAACTGGAACTTATAGATTTGGCCAACAGCACAGGCGTTCTAGCTTGTGAACAACAAGTTTCATTTTACATACAAACTCAATCCAATATACAGAAAATATATGGAACATGTCAGAATTCAAAGTATATCAGGAACATTGTGATGCAGAATTTTAAGAGTATTTCAAAATTCACTGGTTGTTGATCCCATGTTGCTTATCAGAAAGGCTTGACGCAGAATCTCAATATAAAATACAAAATATATTAGATACAAAGAGTATCAAGCATACAGTATATATGAGAAACATGGTGGTGCAGAAATTCAAGAGGTATTTTATATTCAATTCATGTTCATGGGAAACCAGGATGTCTTACACCAGCTTGCTGAAACATCTATCCAGAAATTTATGTTTAAAAACCGACCACCAGCTAATGCTTATCTCTGTCTGCACTTGTAATAGCTGACACGTCCAGAACTTGCTCAAACCACAAAACCTATCGATCGAACAACGACTTCCACTGCAGCTACCCTCAAAAAATATCATTCTGATAACACTACTGATCAAAGATACTGTAGCAGAATCACTCAAGAGAGTAACATAAGTGTCGGCACTACATCAGAAGGTCCATAGGAAGATCTCATCTGTCTCATATCCAAGCTCATGCACGCAACTACATTTCTCATTGTCATGCAATCAGAAATGGCTTGTGTCGTAGACTCGATAACGCTGAAGTCAAGAAATCCAGATTTGTACTCCTCGGATGAGGAGATGGAATATGTGTTATAATCCTTTTCTGACAAACCAAATTGCTAACCAGTGAGATGGTGAAACAGCTGCCTTGAACACCAGACTTGCCATTATGTAGCAGTAACTCATTCTTCTCGCCATGCACTAGGAGAATCCTTGAGACTCAGCTTCCTCTGCGTATTTAGCTTTGAATGGTACACAAAGCTCCTCATACCTGAACCAAGAATTTGATACAAAAGAGTCAGCATCAATCAGAGAGGGCTGTGAATTTCATGTATGAGATAGCTAACTTAGGACACTAAAACCGTAAAAGACAGAACCGTTACCAGCTGTTGGCTATAAAAAACAAATGTAGTGTAAGCATGACTTGGCTAAGTGCCCACTGATCTTAGAATGAAACGGGACTGTCTACTAGTACTCACTGGTCTATAACTCCCACTTAGCAAAACTGATCCCTCCACATACCTATATAATGATCTCCCAAAAATCACACTCCCAGACAAGTTACACACACTCTATTTACAGTCCCATTCCTTTGTCACAGGATAAATAGACACAGAAGAAGAGCATTACCTTGATCATGTAATCGACTCCGTTAATGGCAATCGGACGATCACATTGATGGCATTGCATTTGGCGCAGAGTTGCACCAGCTGAAACTCTTCCAAAGCAACGCAGCAGCAGCATTGGAACTCCAACAGAAACTCAGTCAATCTACGAGATGTACACATAGTCGACACTCTCCATGAAACGAACTCTAGGAATGCAGAGCGGTGACGACGACCCCCAATTCCTGATAAAGAGTCCCACTCTCACGCTCTCCGTGGCTACCAATTCACCCATAGCGTCTCGAAACGCAATGCTGCAATAGGCACCAACCAAATCTACGAGATGTAGATGTCGAGATTCCGGTGCTCAGAACAGATAGCTCCGTGAGAAACTCAATTTCTGGGGGAAATTTGAGCGTTTCCGTTCACTGGAGCAAGCGCCAGGCAACAATCGGCTGTCAGCACGACGAGCCTTCTTCGGAGCTGGAGGGCAAAGGTCGATGTCCACCACCGGGATTCGATGCTTCTTGGCTTTCGGCGTCTCACAAACAGACACTGCCGCAACAACGGCCTCTTGTTCTCCTTCCTTAAAGGACACATCCAACGCGACATCCAATGGCGCAGCAGACTTTGCATGAAAGGAGCCCTTCGTCCGCGTCGCGCAAGAACTAAAGGCACCGCTCATGAGCGGCATGGCAGTAGGCTGACAAACCCAAATACCAGAACCCGCACTTCGTTTCGCGTACCCCATCGTCTCACGAGATTGCGTCCCCAAACTCGAGCGACAGATTGTTACTGTGGGCGCCATCGCACAAATCCTAAAACCCAAATCACTAAATTACACGAACAATCTCGCACTCAAGAAAGAACACGAATGGAACTCAAAAGAGATAAAAACCCGCGGCAAGCACGCGGTTTCAAAGCGGTGGCAGCTGAGCTGGGAGTGCAATAGTTCTAGCTACCAACTTGGGATCGACCACAGATTTGATATTTTGAGTAATAGCTCAAGGAAGCTCAAGGAAGCTCAAGCAATCTCAAGAAGCTCAAGTGTGAGAGAGATTGACGAAGAGTGGTGAAGGTGTGAAGGCTTAAGAAGGGTAGCGTCGTGCTTGGGTTTAAGTTCCGACGGACTCGAAGACATGGCCATGAGGCATGAGCTCGTCCCGCACGCATCGCGGGTTGGGTGGAGTGGTACTCCAGTGTGACGCCCTATGGACCCGCGCCGCGGCCCGGACGGCAGCCACTTGCCGGCTTCCCCACGGTTGTCACGAAGTGGGTTGCCACGAAGTGGGTTGCCACGTTGGAAATTTTCCGGCGGAGGCTGACCGCGGGCAAGGGGGGCAGGAAGTGGAGAACGTGGGAGCGCCGTCGAAAAGGGCTCAGTGACGGTCATGATTTGGTTTGCTAGTTTCATCCAAATTTTAACCATGGTGACCATGCGTCATGCACGGGCTGCTGGTGGCCACTCAAACTCTGGTGGGCCGGTTGCCACTACAGTACTGTAGTTAACTTCATTTTTTTCCCTTTTTTTCCTTTCTTTCTTTCTTTTTTTGAGCCAATGGAACGAATCATTGCATTAAAAAAAATACAAAATACAAAATAGCCAAGCCACACAGGCTGGACAATGAAGAGATAAGAAAGAGAAAAAAAGAAAAAAGAAAAAAGAAAAAAAGAAAGAAGCCTACACAAAATAGTGAAATTAGGTTGTCCCACACTAATTTCTCAACAGTCCATACTATAGAAATATTCACTAATTTTTTACAATGATGCATTCAATTCAGAGCCATGTGTATGGCATAGATTTGAGCACCAGTTCAAAGCTTGGTTCAGAGAGTGGCATGAGCCTCCATGTGGAACAAGCATTGATCCATGAGATAAGTTATCTCAGGGAAGGCAACCTAATTGACAAGGCAACCTAATTTCACTATTTTGTGTAGTTAAACAAGCAAGAAGGGGGACCCTCTTGTTTCAATAAACGGTGGAGCCATCTCTAATAGCAAAAACCAGAGATTTAAGCCATATGCTATCAAATTTGGCCCAAATCTTTCCCATGTCATGAAGACGAAAAGAACCCCCAAGTTGAGCCTTCAGTTGAGCAGCATGGCCAGAATCCAGCAGCGCATCCCAAAGCGCCCTATGTGTAAAATGAAAATGCCAGGGGAGTTGAGCAAAGACTTTGCTATTACGGGAGATCCACATAATCCACATAGCCAAGCCTCGAAGCAAGGTCCAAATGATTCTAAATTCTTGGAACCGTTTAGAAATCCTGGATCCAAAAATGCATTGGGAGAAGTCCAATCTATTGTAAGGCCCAAAGACTATTTGCGCTCCTCATATATGATAGATAATGGATTGAACGTAGTCCCATACTTCTTGAGCCCAAGGACAAGAGTAGAATATGTGGGGGGGGATTCTTCAACACCTAAGGTGCAACAATTACAATGCGTATTAATACTTGGGGCAATCTTAGCTCTCCAAGAGTGGACCGCGTCTGTGTTGTGCCAAACCCCGGGGAGATCACTTAGTGTAATTACAAGAAACCACGTGTGTTAAAGTGAATTTTGGACCCCCTATATACTTTTTCATAAAGTATAATTTCAACCTATAATTTTGAGGTTTGTTCAATAATGACTATAGGTTTCTATTTCCCAAAAATTTCCAATTCAAATAATATATGAAATGATTTCTAGAAGAGGTTGAAAAATGAACTGAAATGGCATATTTTTTTACTCAAATATTTATTGTGAATGCATTTTGATGACAATTGCCTCAATATTCAAGATAAATGAAATTTCAATAGGAATTTATTTTTAGCAATTTATTTTTAGCAATTTATTTTTCATTTTTAAGACAATTTTTTCTTATATAAGATAGGGGTATGAAAATTATTTTCAACTTTGCAGTGTATTCTTTTACTTCAAAAATTCATAACTAATTATGTTTAACAGATAAAAATATCAATAATTCACAACATAAACTTCAAAGCTAGAAAAATCGACCTATATTTTTTTTATTTCCTTTTATTTGAATTTTAGGACATAAGATAGGGGGGTCAAAAATCTTAACGCACGTAGGTTCCAATTGACACTAAGTGATCTCCCCAAGTGCCAAACTGACCACATAAATGTAGCTTTTCTCAGCAATCTAGTTTTGTGCCATAGCTCCTTCCAGTCTAGTAAAAAGATGGTGGGTAAGAGTCCTGACCACTTAGATGGATTAGATCTATTGGTTTGGCAGTGGTGGTTATGAATTTCCTCCCTATGGACGTCGTGTAGTCCATGAGGTCCAAGCCATTCTCCCATTGCCATTTGCTTGGGTCAAAGGTTAGAGATTGAATAATTCTAGAGAAAAGGAGGTCTGGGGTACAAGTGCATCCCTTCTTAATCTGCAAAATACGCCATTAGATGATATTTGAGGATCTTGGAGGGCCGTTTCAGGCCCGTTCCCCAATCTAGCCGGATTTAGCGAATGCCGGTACAGGTGTGTTAGAATTTTTTTTTCAAAAAAAAATAAAAAAATAACCAAAATATCATTTTAAGCAAAAAAAAAAAAGAAGGTTTATTTTACTTTTTCAAAAAATGGCGTGGCAGTCGCTGTGCCACATCAGCCAGTTGCTGCAGCTGCGTTCACGCAGTTTGGGAATGCAGCAGACAGCAGGGGAACTCGGAGCCCTCCAAGACCTCCAAATCTCATCTAATGACTCTTCTAATATATCTTGAAAGTAGAATGGAAATAGTTGCGGCGAGGATGATGGAGAGCTGCCGGGATCAGTTGCTCTGACAAGATCATCCGCCAAAAATAGTCTGAAAGTGGGAGAGCAAGATTCAGTTGTTAGGAGTTGAATTTTTCCAAACTAAGATGTGTAGAGTTAATCTTCCTCATATTAACCCCTAAAGGACCATTGTCCGTTCGAGGGACAAATGGGATTTCAAGCAGGTACCTACGAGCTGAATTTTTGTCGTGATTTTCTAAAACTTTTTGGAAGATAGCAAAATTGATAAGCTTCATGGGAATATAGTTTTTTTTTCAATTGGTGCCCGGTAACAAAAGTTATGCCCAAATAAGCTCAAAACAAGGGAGAGGGGGCAGCAAAAAATTTTTGCAAAACATTTAATTTTAAATTTTTTTTTTTTCTTTATAGATTATATTTTTGCCTATTTGGGAAGCTTTGATTCATTTCATTTCGGTTTTTTATGAGAAAGTTATGGACAATCTTGTTTTTCGGGCAATTAGAACATCTTCTTGAAAAAAATAACTTGTAGGATTCATTTTGGAATGCAATTTTTGCAATTTTTCAAACAAAAAGTTCCACGTGGTTTAGTTTTCTTGCTAGAACAATCTCACCATTAGGATTAGTGCATTTTAATTCCATCTAAAAGATATTAATATTTTAGATTTTCCTTCTATCTTGTACTATCTTCTACTTAATAATTTTTTAAGAATGATAATTAAGTTTTTTTGAATTCTTTTTCCCTAGACTCTCAACTCAATTCTCCACTATAAAGATTTAAAGCTCAAAACTCTGTAGTGCAAAAAACTTAAGTTAGAAATGTTTGAAGTCAAAAAATCTAGTCTCGCTATGTGCTGAAAATCTTGTTTTTTTCACTTTAAACGCAGATTTCTTGCAACCTGTGTGGTCAAAAATTCTGAAACTTTTTCCAAACATTGTCATATTAGTTAGGTATAAGATCTTATGGTTGGATGTGCAAAAAAAACAATTTTCAGATTTTTTTACTCTTTGCTCTAGAAATGGCAGTTTTGAGAGTTTTTTGGCAAAAAAATGGCCTTGGTCCTTTAGGGGTTAAAAAACGAATTGCAATCTCCAAGGGTCTTAAAAGAAGTAAAAAAAATGAAAAATTGGAATTTGTTTTGTTGAGCTAAGAATACAACAACTATGACAGCCTCAGGTCATCTCTGGCAAAAAAAAAAAAAAAAAATTCGTGATGGACGCTACGGGCTAGAGTCGTTGGATATGTAACTTCAATATTAATTGTAGAAAAAGATAATGCACCTATTGGTCCAATAATCAAAGAATTTTAGTGACTACCATGGTCATGGGAACCCGCGTCCTTATGGGGTTAATATTTTTGAAGCAATAATGGTTTTGGAAAATAATAAGTTGCATTGCAAAATCCAAGGAAAATGACACATAAAAAAAGTTAAAATGTTGGAAAAGATAACTTGTACAACTTGTACAACTTGATTCCATTACATCTAAATTCATTACTCTAACTTTATAACAAAGTAGGGGCACTTTTGAAAGTAACTTGAGTTCAGTGAAAGCTATGACTATCACTTTTCTATGCAATAAAGAAAACCATTCAACTTCCAAGATTAATTGAAGGATTGTTGAAAGCTAAGAAAACATTCTTCATTATTGTAGAACAATTTATTCTAGAACAATAAAAAATGAACTACCAAACCAACCTTTTCAATTATAAATAATTATTCCTCAAAAATGTGATGAAGGTGACTTAAAGCTAAGATATTGCAAAGTATTTGAATAGTTTATCATGAAGTGAATTTGTACAAAAATTGCAAGAAATAAAGTATCTTCACCCTTTTGCAACATCATTAGTTTGCCATCAACTAGAATATAATTCAAATATGGCAAGGCATTTGATTAAATTCACTACTAGTTTTCAAATGAATCGAATGAAAGTTAGAGAGTTATTTGAAGCAACCAATGAGAATTGAAGCATTTTGGACTTCAAGGATGCCAATTAAAGGTAGTCTAGTGCCAATAATAGGTGTTCTTAATTTCCTATGACCTCAACTTTGAAAATTCATAATATATTCACACAAATTCTAAAAATGCTAAAACCAATTACATTTATTTTGCTTTTATGTGCTAACATTGTGTTATGATATTTTCCAAATTGTATTTAGAACTGCTCATTTGAAAAAAGCATTTGTTTAATCCCTAAAGGACCAACATGCGTTTTTTGGCTACATAGAAATTTTGGGTAGGTATATATGACTGGATATTTCCATAATGTTGGCCCAAATTTTAATAAAAGGTAGGGACAAGGAATATCTTTCATATGCACTAACTTTCATAACATTTGGAAACATGAATCAAAAGTTATGGCCTAATATGTGACTTTTTTTTGTAAATGGATAGTCCGGGCAGATCAATAAAATCACTTTTTTCATAAACAAAAATTTGATTTTTTTTTAAATTTATATATATGTGGAAAGCTCCGGATCATCGAATTTTGATCAATGAGTCAAAAATTATGAGGACTTTTTGTTTGCCGGCAGTTATGGATCTTCTACTCTAAAATAAACTTTAAAGTCCTTTTTCTTATTTATTTTTCAATATCTTTTGAAAATAAGAAAATCATCGGATGTAGATTGTTTAATACAACATTGCAACCATTGAAATTGGCATTTTTCAATTCTATAATTAAATTCTTAACAATTTAGTATTTTGAATCATTCTCTACAACTATCTACTTACTAATTTTTTCCTATATGTGGTACAATTTCAAATGAAGTGAAATTTTTGAAGCATGTGGCCAACTTGTTTAGAAAAAAAAATCCAAAGAAGCACCACCATTCTGGACATTCTTTTATAGAAAGTGAGCTTGTGTAGTGCAACTGCCCTGTTTTTTGCAGGGCGAAAAAAATGATTTTAGTGAATTTGAATGCTTATATCTTGGAATCCATGCGGTAGAAATTTTTTGAAATCTTTACCTTATGTTCTCAAGTCAGCATGCTACAAGATCCCATGGTTCTATGTGTCAAGAAAAAGTTTTTTTTTCAAAAATTTGGTACTTGTATTAAAAATGGCAATTTTTGAGCATTTTTCGGTGAACACATAGTCATGGAACTTTAGGGGTTAAGGTGAGGATACCTTATACATAGGCATGAAGGAGAGCAAGATCTTTTTAAGTGATCAGCCGTGTTGTTCTTTTGGAAGGCAACATATTGTCATTTCTAGAAATGTTATAGCTAGCTATAAGTATATCGAAAATTTAAAGAGAAAAATGTGATTATTTAGCCTACTTTTCTATCAATTTGTTGAAGACTTATAAGCTGTCAAATTTCTACTTTTGTTACCTAACTAACAATAATATTTAAAAAATTCTACAAACTTATAGTTATAATGAAATTTTAGTATAAATAGAAAAAAAAAAATGACTGGCATTGTGTGGCATAGCCTCTAAGGTAATCAATGGCTCCAAAATTTGGTTGAATAAACCTTTGATAATGGTTTCTTTTATTAAATTGTATGAGATTTTGTTGGATCTTTGGAGCAATTAAGAGGAGATTTGAGATTGTCTTTGCATGGATGATTTGGACATTGTATGAATAAAATATGGATGTTTGAAGAATTGAAATAAGAATACACAAAATTGACCCTAGTCTATCATAAGTTTAGGTTGTACATTGCGACAATAAATGATTAAGATTCTTATTGCTTACTAGCCAAATTAAAAGACTTCTAATTGGTTGTAGTCAATAAATTAAGTTTCAACGATAGAGGTAATGAGCCCTTGCCGATTTGATATGATGAGGCCACAGGGACCTCAAATTTCTCTAAATACTTTGCAAAGATAATTTATAAATTATCCAAGGTAATAACACTACATTGTGACCTGTTTTCTAATAACCAAACTTTAGAAATTTTCACACAAAATGTGCATAGTTTATTTATGCAATTGCATTTTTGATTATGGGTACATCTATTTTCACAACTTAAAAACATCATTTTTTATTCATTAGGTGTCTCAAAATACATATGTGGAGAATCTGGTGTTTTCTTTTGAATTCCTTCAAAAGTAATTCATTGATTAAAATTAATTGTACAACAGGAAAAAATTCACTAGGCAACTTAGAGGTTGACGGGCTAGTGGGTAGGCTTACAAAATCTCTGTCTTCCACTTAGGACATCACCGCTCTCGGCAAACAACCCATATAGCGGCAAACACATGGGGCATTCTACGATCTTGCACAGTGCCAGTTTTTTTTAGAACAAATCGATCCAATACAAAACTCGGGAATCCAAACGTCAAATGGACATTTGGACTTTTTTTGCATAATAAAAAGAAAGAAAGAAAAGAATCTATATTGATGTAAAAACTTTTCATTGAATCAAGGGAAGGTTGAATTGATTGGCACGCTTAACAATGCGGAAAAGGGTTGACAATAATGATTATTTCTAGCAGGAGCCAACTTGTAGGCCCTTCACATTTTGCAAATTTGCCAGATCCAAAAAGAGGGGAGTATACCAAGACCGTGAAAGTGCCGACCTGGTAACGGTTGCATTGAAGTGCAATTTTAATTACAACCACTTTTTGCTCGGCATAGTGCCGATACCGGCATTGTTGTAGTGTACACTACATATGCTCTTAGGGCCTCCTTACATGCATTGGTGAAACTTCATAGAGAGTGCTACATGTGAAGATAGCACTTGCACTTTCAAGTGGACGCGGTGTGTGGAGAGGGCTACAATAAAAATGCTATGTACACATGTTAGATTCTCTCATGATTGACTAGCCTCCACCAATGAGGTTGTCCACCAATTTTGTTGAAATAAGAACTCCTCCTTTTTTGCTTGCCCACCCCGCCAAAACAATTGATAAAACAAATTTTGTTCTGTTATTTGTATTGGGCGGTTTTCTATCCACCGGGTGAGCATGTAAGAAGGCCCTTAGAGTTAGAGCTCATTTGATCTTTATGGACCCAACAACAAACACCCCAAACTAAGTTGGGTACACCCAAATGCGCCCCTGACTTTAAACTGCCATCTATATACTCTGTACATCTCCAAAATCAGTTCTGTACCTATGTGGAAGAAACGCTTTTAGAACCAAACTTTGTTCCTTAACAACTTTTGCATACAATATCCAAATGCTACGTTCTTTGGTGCGTTGGAACCTCCTTTCACTTGTCAACAAGACAATATGAAAATTTGACCAGTCTAGTAACAATAACTAGGCACAGTACCAATTTGTGGCGGTTTTGGGTGTACCCACCTTATTCACTTTGACTAATAAATGTAAAAACTTGCCCCTCATTTTGTAGTTGGTTCATTTTTGAATTTTTTGACCAGACGTTATCTAGAAAGGACCTCCTACCTCCCTCCAAGCTCTGTATTGAGACTCAGGACCATTCCAAATTGGGACAAGTGTCTGGCTCAACTTAATTCCTAACAGACACATTAAGAAATTCTTTGTAATTTCTGCGCCATATCCAACATATTTTCAAACCTAACCACGCAGTTCAAGCCAAGTGCCACGTCAGCTAAGCTTTAACTGTACTGTAGTTAAGTTTAAGTTAGTAGTCCAGGGAGTCCGTCCACAGCCACGAGCTTTATCAAATGCTTCTCCTTCCAACAGCTGTTCAGGATATTACCTTCGGTGACCAACTAATTTCAGTAATTTCCTAAACTCGGGTTCAGTTTGAGGCTTGACTTCGGACACGCGGCATAGATACTTCCCAAACAGAAGAAGACCCAATCGGAAGCCTTCCAGTTCAAATTTATGCCGTTACCGAAGGATGCTCAAAGTGAAGCTAAGCCAAGTAAATCAAGCCCTCCCAAAATAGCTGTTAGTTGCAATTAAGGTAACTGAACCCTTTTCTGTATATACACTGTACAGTACATTTTCTTTTTTTTCCAATTACAGAATGTGCCGCAAATTTTTTATTTTTTATTTTTTATTTTAACCTCTAAAGGACCATTGTCCCTTCGGGGGACAAATGCGTTTTCGAGCAAGTACCTATGGGCTGAAATTTTCTTCTGATTTTTTGAAACTTTTTTTGGAGGGAGAAAAGCTAATTAGCCGCATGGGAATATAAATTTTTTCACAATCAGTGCTCGGGAACAAAAGTTATGACCAAATAAACTCTAAACAGGGGACGGCGGGTAGCAAAAAAAATTTGCAACTTTTTTTTTTTTTTTCTTAAGTATTTTTTTGCTCATAGATTATATTTTTGTCTATCTAGGAAGCTTTGATTCATTTCATTTGGATTTGTTATGAGAAAGTTATGGACACATTAGATGAAATTCGGGGGTCGTGGAGGGCTCCGAGTTCCCCTGCTGTCTACTGCATTCCCAGACTGCGGGAACACAACAGCAGCAACTGGCTGATGTGGTCAAGCAATTGCCACATCATATTTTGAAAAAAAAAAAAAAAATTGCTTAAAATGATATTTTGATTATTTTTTATTTTTTATTTTTTATTTTAAAAAAAAAAAAATTCTGACACACCCGTACCGGCGTTCACTGAGTCTGGGCAAATCAGGGAACAGGCCTGAAACAGCCCTCCAAGACCCCCAAATATCAACTAATGTTTTTGTTTTCCGGGCAGTTAGATCTTTTTGGAAAAAATAACTTGTAGGACTCATTTTTGAATGCAATCTTTCAAATTTTTCAAATTTTTTTCTTGGCATGGTTTAGTTTACTTGATAGAACAATCTCACCATTGGGATTAGTGCATTTTAATTCCACCTAAAATATATAAGTATTTTAGATTTTCCTTCTATCTTGTACCTACTTCTACTTAACAATTTTTTTAATAATGAAATTTAAGTTTTTTTGAATTTTTTTTTTGGCTAGATTCTCAACTTAATTATCTAGTATAAACATTAAAAGCTCAAACCTCTATAGTGCAAAAAAATAAAGTTAAAAATGTTCAAAGTCAAAAAATCTAGTTCCACAATGTGCTGAAAAACTTATTTTTTCACTTTAAACGCAGATATCTTGCAATCTGTGCTGTCAAAAATTCTGAAATTTTTTCCACACACTCTCATACTAGTTAGGTGTAAGATCCTATGGTTAGATGTGAAAAAAAACATTTTTCAATTTTTTTTACTTTTTGCTATAGAAATGGCAGATTAGTGTGTTTTTTGGCAAAAAAAGGGCCTCGGTCCTTTAGGGGTTAAACAAATGGAAAATACCATAGCATGAAAAAAACCAAAGAACAACAACCAAGGTGAGGTTGGCAAATGAAGAGATAAGAACAAAAAAAATAAAAATAAAACACAAAGAGAGAAACAAGAACCAAAAGAACTAAATGAGAACAAATCGTAGGTCCCTTCCTATTCCAAACGATGGTCGATCCACTCCGAAAAGCTAATACAAGAGATTGAAACCATATACTATTGAACTTAGACCAAATGAGATCATGTTGTTGGAGATATTGCTAGGAACTAATCTGGGCCTTAGAGTTAAGCTGCCCTCCCTAAGTCCAATAGGACATTCTATAATTTATCTTGTAGGAGAGTTAGAATTAGGTGCTCCTTGAGAAAACGGTGTTGTTGCGAGCAATCAAATGAGCCACAAGGAAGAGCCTCTGAGTAAGGACCAAATGATATAGAGGTTGGTGAATCTGTGGAATAATAGAACCGAAGATACAATGAATGGCATCAAACCTGATGTGAGGCCCTATGATAGGTTGAAATCCTGACTTGTGGTGGAGAATCGACTGAGTGTAGTCCAATGCCACTATGCCGCAATTTCACCAAATTGATAATCTAAAAGTGTACATGATAAAGTTTAATGCATTTTTTTGGATGATCGAAAAGTTGTTTGAACAAAATATCATCCTCAAGCATCTTGATTATCATGTAGAATATAGATTTATGTATTGAAGGTTAATCAAAGAAAATTCAATTTGGACCACAAGAAAAAATAGTAAGCCTTAGAAAAGTTTGAGTAGATTACACATTAAGTATTCAAATTGCCATTTTTAGAAAATTGATTGAAAATGAAAAAAAAAGGTTTTTAATTATATGAAAGTATATATTGAACAAGTAGAAAAAATTATAATTTTTTTTTCAAAACTTTAACGTGGTGGATTGTAAGATTATAGCATTGGAATTATAAAAATAAAATAAAAATTCTAAAATACACCAACCAAATTAGCAAATGTGTCTTATGGAGAACAAATTTGATCATGGTTTGAGTATCTAAAACCAATCCCTAGGTACCCCAAAGTCAAACCTTTAAATCAATTGTCTTAGCATGTCATATTAAAAATAAGGTTAAATTTGTATTTACCTAGGGATAGAAATAGGTCTTTAGAGTTCCTAATGTTTAGAAAAAATCACAATAATTACATATGTTGGTCCACAATTTTATTTTATTTTTGCCAAATCATCATTTTGATTTGCTTATATAAAAAAATGTCATAAAAATGAGATTGGAAACCATATAAAATTCTTTGAAAGGATAAAAATTGATATTTTAAAAAATTGATGCAAAGACTCTGTTTTATAATAGTTCGTGCTCATAAATTCAATGATCATTCATTAGCAAATTGCAAAAAAAAACAAAAAAAAACTTACTCCACTTTTTTTGATAACCCAAGGATTTTCATTTATTATGCATTAGGTAAAATAGCCCATTACGGACATAAGACCCATTGTGGACACCTAGGAATGATCCCATTATGGTTTTCTTCTACTGTAGTGAATGAAATTTTGTAGGAAGTGCCACAATCAATGGCTTAGCTAACTGGAATGGAGTGACTAATGACCACAATAGGAGCTTTCAACTTTTTAGTATTAATTCATTGTAGGAAGTGACTTTTTAGGCCTTCCAAGTTAGAAAATATTGTGATTGTTGTAGGTGAGTAAGATGAGCGTTATGAATAAAGTTTTTGTTGGTTTTGGAATAGTCTAAAGAATGTTTTAGGCCATGATGGGCATAACACTTCAAAAATTATAGCAAATTCACTTTGTCAAAGAATATAATTCAATTGCTCTTGCTATTTCTATCACTTATTTTTCTGTGGGAAAAAATTTAAAAAATTCAACAATGACTTGAGGGTTAATTCCTCATTCTATCTGTAATGGGCTACTTACCTTAGTAGGAGTAGAAAGATTACCAATGATGCACAAAAATGTTATTCCATGTCATTCCCTATTAAGGTAATTGACCTTAAATTGCACAATTAAGCAATTCAGCATGAATCAACAAGATTTTCACTACTATATTGAAAAAAATTTGTGGAGTCCCATTGGTAGTCAAAAGAGGATTCTAGATTTTCTTAGATGCAATTTTTGGATACCGTGTTAGTAAACTACAAATTGCCAAAGTGCTGAGAATAAGTGTATCCAAAAGCAATCATAGAATCATATGAATAATGGAAATACATTTTAGGCAAGAAATATTCACTATGCGATTTTAGGTGTAGTTACCTTAATCCAATTCTCAAAGCCATCATCCTATTCTGATACCCTAATTAAATATCAAAAATCAAAAGGTATAATACGTCAATTTAAAGTACATTGTTTTTTAAAATCTTTTTAATCTGGGGACGGAGTTCATCAATGCAGATCCATCTCATTGATTTCCAACTACCAACTGAACTAATTCTCAAATTCCAATTCACTAGTAGAAATGGATTTATATGCAATTTGGAATAGAAATTTTAGGTGTGCCAGTAAGGTACCTCTGCCTATGACAGGCGAAATAAGCTCCCTCCCATCGCAGGCAAAAAACTTCCAGTGGTGCACATTTCAAGTTTTGAAATGTGCACCACCAGAAATTTTTTGCTTGCGATGGGAGGGAGCTTATTTTGCCTGTCATAGGCAGAGGTACCTTAACTGCAAGGATGGGTAATGTAGATATTCATCATTAGCATCACAATATGTTCAGTAGCAGTTAGAGCAACTGCCTTCCCGTGGACGGAATGATGTGGAATATTCCACATCCAAATTAGCTAAATGACCACGTGTCAATAATGTCAGACTTCTACTCAATAACAAGGTCACAACGACGGGTTACTGAGAAATTGAACACCTTCAATTTAAACAATACACAAAAAAAGCTTTAAACAAAATGACAATCAATTCTTTGAGGTCAATAATTTAAGTGTTTGACTTCCCTCACATTGCTTTGTAAACCATTCATGTTTTGTGATTTGGAATTAAAAGACAATTCTTTATGTACACATGGGATGGTAGGAGGTAGAACAACCCATGTGGGATATGTAATTCAGAATTTGTAGTTTCTCAACCACTCATAGTTAAGTCTAAAGTAGGAATTGTGTTAAAACTATAATTTTAGACCTCATTTAGGTATAGTGTAATATATTTTTTCAAAATATTGTGAACTAAAATAAAGTAGGAAATCAAATTAAGTTTCATCTCCAAAAATCCGGTTTAAATTTCAATCTTCCACTCAAAATTTATGGACAAATTTCATAGAAAGGTTGGAAAGAATTTTTTTTTTGACATTTTCATACATTCTCTCTGAAATTTGTCCATAACTTTTGAGTGAAAAATTGAAATCTCAAACAAACTTTTGGAAATGAAACTTAACTTGATCCCCAACTTTTTTAGTTCAAAGTTTTTTGAAAAAAATTATTCCACTATGCCCAAATGAGGTTTGAAATTATAGTTTTAACACAATTCCTAATTTAGACTTAACTATGAGCGGTTGAGAAATTACAAAATCTAAATTACATATCCCACATGGGTTGTTCTACCTCCTACCACCTCAAGTGTACATAAAGAGCTTTTCTTTTGTACCAAAAACTCAAAAAAAGTTATTGATGGCAAATGGTTAGATTTCATTGGTATAATACTCAATGGATTCTTTGGGTTTTGACAAGCCATCTATCTTTAAAATTATTTGTTGTTTGTATATTTTGTCCTACAATTAGCCAAAAAAATGGAGCGAACCATAAATGTACTGCCATTGTCTTGGTACTTAAGCTTACATTAATTATATATAGATAAAATTCGTGGATGAGGTTTCCGGAGAGTAAAAGGCAGTCTCACTGAATGCGAATGAATGTTATGCAGTGAGGCACACCAACTAAAACTTTTTGGGGGATCTAGAAGGAAATTTCTAGAAGTTGCCATCACTTTTTAGGGCACATGCTTCCCATTGACAAGAACCAGTGATGAACCATGGGAACCAGTGACAATGGTTATCACTAATTTAACCCCTAAAGGATCATTTGTCCCCTCGGTGGACAATTTGGGTTCAGGTAGGTTCTTATTGTCTCAATTTGTAGTGAATTCATTTGAAACTTTTTTGAAGACATGTGGTTTTGCGAAAGCTTAATGCGTATATAAATTTTTATTCAATTGGTTATTGGGAGCAAAAGTTATGGCACAATAAGCCAAAAATGGAGGTTGGCGGGCATCACCAACAGAATTACAAAATGTCAAAATGATTTTTTAATTTTCTCGGAAATCTTATATTTTTGTCTACATGTGAAGCTTTGACTCATTCTATTGGGACTAGTGATGGGAAAGTTAAGGATAATCTTGTTTTTTAAGGCAATCTAAGCATCTTCTTGAAAGTTTTTTTTGTCTAACTTTGAATGCTAATATCTTCCAGTTTGTACAATCAAATTTGATGAAATTTTACCACATGAGCTCAAACAAATGAAGTACAAGATTCTACAATTAAATTCCCAAAAATAGCCTTAGTCCTCACTAACTTAAGTTACATTGGCTCCAATCTTCTTCTTGTGACACCATCTAGGAAACTTGTGAATGTCAAAAAATGTCCAAAACACTAAGAATTGAAATAATCCTGGCAATTTTGAGTTATCCTAGTATGGGCTATGAGTTTGTCGCTAGGATACTAAGGATAGTAGAAATATGATTTAAAAATTCAAAATGTTTTTTGGGTGTTTGGGGTATCCAAAGAAGTATGAGATTTTATTTTGTTTTTTGCATTTGAGATTTATGAGATTGTGAAATAAAACGACCTTTATGGGAATCAAATTTTTGAAGAAGGCTTAATGGTGGGATTATTTATTTATTTATTCATTTAGACTCCCCCCCCCCCCCCCTCTAATTTGAATAAGTGGAGCACAACAATATTTGAAAATTTGCATACTTCTTCCTACTCAAGGCCCTACTCAACTTTGGAGTTTTTTTTTTATCTTTTTGCTAAGTAGATATGGGGCTCAAAAGCTTGACAAAATCACATAGTCAAAAGCTCGGGCAAGCTTGAAAAAAATATTGTGTTATTCTTTGCTCAGTCATATTTTGCACTTATATTGCTTTTAGACTACAATATTTTTAGGCAACATTCTTGTACTAGTCAAGAATAAGATCCTACAGTTATAAATTCTTAAAGTTGATCAATTTTGATTCAAATTCTATTCTTTGAAGGTACTTCTTTTTGGCTATTTCGTGAATACTTTCTAATTTTTGACCCAAAGAACTTTAGGGTTTCACTTCCCATATGTAGACCAAAGAAGTGACCAACAAAAAGATTCACACAGCATTTTAGATAACCTTTAGGTCTTCTCATGGAGTGCTTGCATATATACTACAATGTTGTGAATATTTCTTGTCACAATGCATTGATGTATACCAAAGTTTTAAACTTTGAAAATTCACATTGGCATGTGAAAATTGAAGTTGGGATAGATGAGTTGTATTTTTTAATTCAAATTATTTACCCAAAGTACAAACATTCATCAAATAATCCACCTCAAATTCAATTTCTATAAACATACTTGATTTTTCAAAGTTTTGAAAAGGATAAATATTTGTGCATCATGACAAAAATGTTGGTTTATTGTAACATGCAAGCACCCCACGATTTGTTTTCCTTCCACAATGATATTTCCACCAACGCATGACTATATGGTACAAGTATATGTAGATAGTGAGTTGTTTCTAAGACTCATATGGTACAAAAATTTCCACGGGGGACAATTTCGGAACTTAATATTTGCCATGGATGATCAGTTTTGAAAAATTTGGATTCATTTTAGAAATTAACCCCTAAATGTATTCAGTGACTATGTTTTCACCAAAAACGCTCTACAACTGCCATTTCTAATACAAGTACCAAATTTTAGAAAAAAACATTTTTGGACATATAACTGTAAGATCTTGTAGTGCACTGGTTTGAGAAGATGTGGAAAAAATTTCAGAATTTTCCACCTTGCAGATTGCAAGATATTAGTCTTTGAATTGAGAAAAATCCTTCTTTTGTCCCTGCGAAAATTTGGGTAGCTGCACTTCACAAGGTCACATTTTTATGAAAAATGTCCAAAATGGTGGTTACTCTTTGGATTCATTTTTGAAAGCAAGTTGGCTATATTCTTGAAAAATTTCAGATCATTTGAAATTGCACAACGTATAGAAAAAAGAATAGTAAGTAGAAAGAACTAGAGAATGATTCAAAACACTAAATTGTTAAGAAGTTAATTATGGAATTGAAAATTGCCAATCCCAATGGTTATATGTTTTAATAAACAATCCACACCCGATAATTTTTTTCTTTTTCAAAAATATTGAAAATTGAGTTAAATAAAAGATTTCAAAGTTTATTTTAGAATAGGGAATCCAAAATTGCCCGCAAACTAGAACACTTCATAATTTTGATCTCATAAATCAAAATGGAATGATTCTAAGCTTTTCATGTATATATAAATCTAAAGAACCAATTTCAAATCTGTCTTTTTAGAAAGTGATTTTTTAAGAATTTTTTGAGCTACCCGTTGAGCACTAAAAGTCACATATCATACAATAATTTTTTAACCATGCAGTCTAAAGTTATGAAAATTGTTGGGCCATAAAGATACTCCTTGGGAAAATTTTGTGTGAAAATTTCAAATAAAAAAAATAAAAACTCCATTCATAATGAGCTGCCCAAAATAGCTATGTTGCCAAAAAACGATATTTGGGCTTTTAGAGGTTGAACAATTTCAATTAGCTAGAAGAGGTCAAAAATTGCAATATCAATCGCCTCAACATAGGGGACAATTTTACATTTATCCTTTGGCATTTTAATGGGGGAATCTTACTAAAGACTCGGTTCCTACATTTATTTGTTCTCATCACTATATGTCACCCTCCAAAAGTCATTTTTCTTTTCGCCCTAGTGCATTAGGCAAAAATGAAAATAAAATAAACTATTTCTCTTAGAATTCAACAACATAAAATTATATTGGAGAATAATGGAAATTTGTGAACTACATTGAAAGAACTTTGGTCAAATAGATTACAAAATGATGGCATTTAGGAATTGAACAATTTTGTTTATTTATTTATATTCCTAGCTTTATTGAACAAGGCCAACATACTTTGATTCTTCTTGAAGTGACTTTTTTACTTTACAAATAGGTGACATTTAATTCCATCATGTATTCTATCATTTAAATGGTTACATGTGTACTAAACTTAAAAAATAGATGAGGAATTTAGCATTTGTTGTCCAAAATTGCCCACCTTGCCCACTTTCTTTCATAGCATAACTTTTGATCAAAACATTTCATCAAGGGATTCTACAAAGGGGTAATATGTCCACATTGTATCAAAATTTCAAAAATATTCATTAAAAATTTACTCCTTACGAATGGTGTGAAGGTGTAAATAATATAATAATATAGGAATACATAAGCAAGAAAGTCAATAAATTGAATTGTAAAATTCAATGCTTGCTTGAGTGTTCCAGAGAGGAAAATTTTGTTTTCTATGTCAACCTTGGAACACTTTTCTATAATAGCAATACCCATGTGGAGGAGCCCATGCTGCTGAACACTAATATTCTTTTATAATAAGTTGTAATTGCACCGAATTATGACATATTTGCAAAATTATCCCATCTAGATTTTTGCGCAAAATGTACAATATATAGAAAATAATGATATTTAGAGGAATTGCCAATTGAACCAAGAGGCAATTTTTGCCATTCTAATTAGAGAGTCGTAGGAGAATTTAAGCATCAATCATCTAAAGTAGGAAATCACTCCTTTACATTTATAATATTTTAAAAA
The DNA here is from genome assembly GCA_963969595.1 of Neckera pumila. NCBI lineage: Eukaryota > Viridiplantae > Streptophyta > Bryopsida > Hypnales > Neckeraceae > Neckera > Neckera pumila. The sequence continues at coordinate 3,616,670 of OZ018414.1, read as the reverse complement.
TTCTATCAATTGTTGTCAGAAAAAAAACTCACAAACAAAAATAAGGAATTTTTTATACAATTGTGCACATTTTTCATCCATAAATTGATATATTTATGGATGAATTGTTTATATATTGTTTATTGTTTTGCTTTTTGGATGGCAATGCTCTAACATGTCCTAACCCCTAAAGGTCAGAGACTATATTTTCACCAAAAATGCTCCAAAATTGCCATTTCTAGTATAAGTATCAATATCTAGAGAAAAAAATTGGACATATGTAACCGTATGATCTTGTAGTAAGTTGGTTTGAGAAGATGTAGGAAAAATTTCGGAATTTTCCACCATGTAGATTGCAAGATATTAATGTCTAAATTGACAAAATTCCTTTTTTGGCCCTGCAAAAAATCGGGCAGCTGCACTTTAGAAGGTCACATTTGTATAAAAAAATGTCCAAAATGGTGGTTACTTTTTGGATTTATTCACTAGAAGAATCTGCATTTGCCTCAATAAAACTTATTCTTGATGAATTTGTTGAAGCAAACGCAAAATCTGCGTTGAAAAACACTGAAAAACGTAGATTTTGAGTTTGCCTCAACAAACACATCAAGCAGATTTTGTTGAGGCAAATGCAAATTTCTTCTCGTGATTGTTTAAAGCAAGTTGCTTGTAATGCACATGGGTGCAAGCAGGGGGCCTTAAGGCCCTCTTCAATTACAAACCAGCAAAAAAGTTAGAGGAACGGGTGTGGCACTTTGAAGTGCTACGTCCCGTTCCCTTGAGTACAAAACAGCGGGGTTCGGGCCACCGTGAACGAACGTCCGATGCTATCTAACTTCTCTCTATTTCTAATCACCGAGTGAACATGACGCCAAATCGCCATACTAGCATGAAGAGTGGCCACCCAGATGGCTCCGAGAATGCGTTTGATGGAGACCGGCTGAAAGGAGTACCTTGCACTGCAGCGATCCGTCCAAGTTAACCAGATCAGAAAAGTTCTCATCAAATCCTACGGCTGATGCAAGAAAACATGCTGGCCTAAGTCCCGGGTGTCTGGGTTCCCGAGAAGAGCTTCCCCGAGCGAAGTGACCCTCGATGCATTGTGCATATTCGCCAAAGTGTTGAATCTGTCCCACAACTCCCGGGTGATGTCACAAGACCAGAAGGGGTGCGTGGATGTCTTGTGAGTGCACGGGCACATGGAGCAACCAAAGTCTGCCGTAGGGATCCTAAGGGATAACCACTCTCCAGTCACGATCCCTTGATTAAGAATTTGGCAAACAAAAGTGGCATGCTTCCTCAGCCGCAAGTTGTGCCACATTAATTGATAAACTGACCTAATATCTTGCTCTGAGTAACCCTGGTTCATCATCTCTTGAACTCCAATGGGCCTCTCCGCCTTGGACTTGAGACCTTGCGTATATCCCCGTCTGGCTATGTAAGCAAAGAAAGGAGCCTCGGTGAATTTACCAATCTTGTCCCACGACCATTCACCTGGATTCCATGTTAGATTTCCATTGTTCCGTTATCTCTCGCTGTCCAGACTGTGTCCGGACTCTTGGGTGCACTATCTGGGTTGTACTCCTTGAAGCACCAAGAGTTAGCCTCCCAGACAACCACCCTTGTCAGTTTGAGCTCGGTGAATGGGAGCTAATGTCTGCCCTCGACCCTAGTGAGGAGCCCACTTTTCTCATCCCGGGTGAATCTTATCACTGCTCATGAGCCATTCGTCCCTGCCTTATGAAAATAAATGTACAGCATCCTCGAATCGTAAAGCCATGCCGATGAGTCCCTGTCTGGCTAACCCCGTGGGTCCCAAAGGATGTGAGTAACAATTTTAAGCCTGTGGCTTCTCCCTCTTTCCAACGCAGCCTCCTCCTCGGAAGCTTCCGGTACATGAAGTCAATGGGTTGCCAATTGGCCCTGTCTGCGTCCCAAACATCTTTCATCGTTCTGATCCCTTCTCGAGCCCATAGGTGAAGACCCACGTTGGGACCCATCCCTAGAGGGGCATCCTCTGCTTTTTGTATGAGGGGATTTCCAAACAACAGCTGTCTAAGGATTTAGCTTGAAAACACCGGAGGCTTCTGCACCAATCCGCCACGGACCGAGAGGATTGCTTTGGAGCACGCTGTGATGATCAAAGAGTGATTCATTCTCCTAATACCCTTGTTGAAGAACAGCCAATGAGGAGAGGGGTGCCACTTGGCATCCTCTAAGAGACATTCCATTTCAATCCTATACCGCAACAAGACTTTCCAAGGCTCTTTGCCCGAGGAGAGCCCTCAGACAACAAGCTTAGAAAGTAATGCCTGTATTTTTAGAAATGAGTCCAACAAGCTCAGCCCTCCCTCACGATGTGGAAGCAGGCAGGCGTTCCATTTCACCCGTGCAGCGCATCTACCTTTGCCTGTCCACAAATACTGAGTCATCAAGCCTCTGATGATATCGCAACTCTTTAGAGAGAGTCCACAGCATGCTGCCATTTACCAACATGTGGCAAGCAACACCTGATTGATGATGATAACCTGTCCAGCTTGCGAAAACGTCTTTGTTGCCCAGGACCTTAGTTTCGACTTTATCAATGCAATTAGTGGTGTTGTATTGGAATCTTGAGGGAAGTGGAAGCCCACCAATGGGCCTAAGTAGTGTACTCCTATTCCCTCAGGAACCTATGTCACCCCCAGGTCTTCTCCCTAGCTAAATGTCTTTGCGTTCTTCGAGGCCCAAATAGCAAAGGTCTTGCTCTAATTCATTTTAGAGCCTGACCCCAGACAAAATAGTGAGAGCACAACATGCATATTACGAAGGTTCTGCTCTCTTCCCAAACGATATAATGAAGCATCATCTGCGTACTCGATATCCAAAACCTCTGACCCGTCTGGTAATATCAATTCTTTCAAGCCATATCTCGGGTCTGTGAGCATATAACCGAGTGCATCCATTTAACTACAAAGAGAAACGGGGCTAGGGGGCAACCCTGACGGACCGACCTTGAGAGCTTGAATTCATCTCCAACCGCCCCATTCACTAGAATAGCTGAGGATGCGTTGCAGTACAAAGCCATCACCCCTCTCATAAAATCCGCATGAAACCCCCGCTTCTCCAATACCGCTTGCATGAAGGGCTAGGAGATCCAATCATCAGCCTTCTCAAAATCTATGAATAGTAGAGTGAGATCTTGTCCGGTCTCTTCTGCATACTGCATTGACTCCTGAGCCATAAAAATGTTATCTATAATGCATCAACCGAGGACGAATTCCGTCTGGTTTAGCTTGACCACCTCTGGTAGTATCTTCTTCAATTTGTTGGCCAGGACTTTGGCCACCAGCTTGTAGAAAGATGTCAACAGTGTAATGGGTCTGAAGTTATTGATAAGGTTGGCGTCTCCCCCTTTGAAGATGAGGGCTATCACGCCCTTGCTATGCCCTTTCATCAACTCTCCAGTGGTCAGGGCCTCCTGGATAGCCTCGAGCAAATCCTCTTATATGGCGTCTGCACACAGCTTTAAGAGGTCTGTAGGGATGCCATCCGCACCTGCTGCGTGCCTAATGGAGAGATCTCTTAGGGCGTTTTACATCTCAAGGAGTGAGACTGGTGAAGAAAAGTGCCTATTTTGGAGGTCCAAGACCACCCTTGGGACACTCTCCAGTATCTGGCTGCGGGCCCTTAAGACTTCTCTTGATTCCCGCTCTTGAATGTAGAGGTTGTTGTAGAAGTCAGTTACCGCCTGGGCCTTCTTTCCTTGGTCCGTCAAGACCACCCCTCCACCATGAGCTGTGGGATATGGGACCGCTTGTATACATTCCTATACACTTGGAAGAACTCCCGGGTGCACCTGTCTCCATTCTTGAGCCACCTAGCCGCCACCAAGTGGTATTGGGCTTTGAGCTTGTCCATGGTGAATTGCTTCAGGGTCGTTTTTGCCTGCTCCAAGGCTCTCGTGCTCTGCTCGTCCCCGAGATGGACTGCGAGGTGAGCTTTGGCGCGTTCAATCTCCTTTAAGGCCATATATTCGGCCTTGTAACGAGCCGTCCGCTTCTCTTTGCTCACCTTTCCTGCTTCCAGTAGAACTCGGCCTTGAGCTTCCTCCAGCCAATTGAGTTACAAGGCCCCTTCCCCCGGCCTCGCTTCTTTGTAGAAGGCCTGAAGGAGTTGTCCTGGACACCCTGATTTTGGAGGATGTCAACTGACATTGAGCTTTTATGAGCCTCCCTTCTCGAACTCAAAAAAATGTGTATCGTAATTAGGGTGTGATCAATTAGTTTCATGTGGGGGTGTGTACTCATCACCCCCCTTGGTCACATACCTGGCTCAACAAATATATTCTATCTATCCGAGCACTCCGTCTAGCTTGACCCACCCTGTTGTTTTTCCATGTGAATCGTTTGTCAAAAGCCTTCCAAATATGATCTGATAAATATGCGTCTGAGAGACCATAGTGGTTCAGTAATCAAGTCCATGCAGCTAGCTCCCTCATGTTGGCGCTAGTGCAATACCTTGAGCTGCCCAATCTATCCCCGGGATCCGCGACCATGTTATAATCTCTGGCCATGATAAAGCTTTGCCCAGCGATGTTGGCATTAACTAGCTCGTTCCACATGGATGTGCGCTCATTTGAAGAGCACGGTGCATAGATATTGATTATAGTTACTACATGATTGGAATCGGCTTGCACGGAGATAAATTACACCTGTCCGTCAATTACAGTGTTGTTGCCCACCACCCAAGGCGCCAGAGGCCAGCTACTTCAAAACCAGCACTCATGTTTCAGCCCTCCACCTGCCAGCAGCTTTGCTCCCTTGGAGAGCCGGGTTCTAGGCCCTGAAACCTGTAGGGTAAGGGAAGCTCTGACTGCGGATTTGGTACCTTGAAGCATCCTTACAATGCTCTTGCATAAGTATGATGTCTGGTGGGGGGGTCATTCTCTCGAATACCCTCTTGAGATGGACCTGTTTCATGGCCCCTTGGGTTCCTGATCCCAATTCCCGAATATTCAGGGTAGCTATGTTAAGTGCCAAGTCCATCAGATGTGAGTGATAGGGGCGGCGCTTAACGGCGTCAAATCTTGTTTGTAGGGGCCAGATGGTCTCAATGTGTCCCCTACCTTCTGCTTTTTGGGCGTTTGGTTTAGGGAAGTCTGTTGCCCTGGACTCTTTGAGGCTGGCTGCTCCTATCGGATGTCTAGACACGCCCATGTGATGAGCAGGTTGTTAACCTTGATGCGGCTGCCCCATGAGGCTAATCTGTTGATGTGCTTGGGTATCTTTCATATGCAATCAACCCCTTTCAGACATTTCGCCTTCTTGGTAACCTTCACCTGGGCAAGCATTGTGAGCTCGTATGATCCGCTTGCTATGTCCCATCTGCCGGTCCATGATATCGATTCCCACCTGAATGGAGGTGGCTTGTGAAGGTGTGCCCGGAGATATTCTCTTAGATTCTCCAGGATTCATGTCTTGATTTCCTTTATCATATAATCTCCATCTCCAAATGTGAGCTTAAGAGGCTCAGGTATCTTGGGGATATCCTTGGATGAATCCATCAAAATGACATGACCTTCCCCCTAGTCCTTGTACATAATCGGCCATATCGACAAGTGTTTAATCTCCATCTGTGGAAGTTCTAGCTCTGGAGTCTTCAAGGCCTTACAAAGCTCTGCTACCTCCCAAGAATCCCACCATTTTTGAGGTAGGTTGCTGGAAAAACGTTCTGATTTCTGAGCCCAGAATCTGCCCTCAACTGGATTTGCTTCCATAAAGCCTGTGACCTTGTTTTCCGATTGACCACACTCCATCATGAGTTGATCATCATTTTGCTCGTTCTCGCCCGGATGCTCAGGTTCCAGCTGCTCCTCCATTGGCAACGGATCTAGGTTCGCCCGCTTCGCTGGGGGCCCGGTTTCTCCTGCAAGATGCTTGAGCAGTTCAGCTAGAGGCGTGGCCGGTAGCTGTTCCTCTTGAGGCGCCACCAGTTGTCTCCTCGTTCTTGCCTTTGAAGTACCCGATGTAATTTGGGAGGTTTCGCCCTTAGTGGGGGAAATTGATCCTTCGACACCCCAGCAATCAATTTCTTGAACGGATTATATTGGGCCAAGGCTTGCTCCAAGGCCACAAATACCTCCAAAAATTCTAGGCTAATCGGCTGTGCACTTTGGAGTGTTGTGAGAGTAATCAGGAGAGCTGTGAGGAGGTCCGTCCCTAGATCTGGGTACAGCTGAATCACTTTGGCCTGGAGCGTAGCTATTTGTGTGGTCTCCTCGGCTCCAGCCTAAGTCTTGGCCGCTTCATCCCTGTGAGTCCGCTTTGCTTGGTCATAGGCGGAATTCAGCTTCGATGGACCTTCTACTTGTATCTGCGCTGCTGCCTTGATTTTGGATTTGCTTTCTTTGGGTTGCCGTTGGGCTTGGAGTTGCTGCAGCCAAAGGCTGTGTCGGTCCTTTATCCCTGGACATCTTGGGTATCTCTGTTGTCTGCCAAATTGCCCCCAAGGGTCTCGATGTAGCCACTGCATCCCTGGCAGGCTTCTCAATTTATTGGGGTGCGGTCTTGGCTGCCGATCCCGCTCTTCCTCCATTTTTGCATTTCCTTGACTTGACCACCATGAATCCATCGTCTTGGGGAGCGACCTGAGTTGCAACCCCTTCCGGTCTCTTCCCCTTATCCAATGCAGTGGGAGGTTGGACTTTGTCCGGTGATTTCTTCTTAGCACCTGGGGGGTAGTCAATAGCCTTATGGCCAAATTTTTGACAATAATTACATTGATTTGGCAATCCGGAGTAAGTGACTGTCTGTTTGACAATTAGAATCTCTTTTAATCCCTTCTTCAGCATAGGTATGTTAATGCCTCCGAGTAGCTTAGTGAGATCCAGCACCCGGACTTCTATCAAAGGTCCTGCTGGGTGCTTTCTAGTAGCAGTGGACTGATCGACTGCCAGGACTTTTCTGATTAGGGCTGCAAATTGTGATAGCCATGTTGTGTTTTGAAAGATTGGGTCCAAACCTGGGAACTATACCCGGATTATAGTTCCGGATTAGATTTTGGTATTAGGATTTCTGGTAAAAAACTATCTGTCCAAGATGAGAACTTTATGGTCCTCCCCTCCATGACACCATCTACGAGCCCGATGCATCTCGAGGCTGCATCTTCATGCTTGAATTCTAGCCTGAAGTAACCTCTCGGGAGCTAATGTAGAGTCGAGTATTGATCCTACAGCACCCCCGAGAGAAATTTCGCTAATGCATCATACCATGGTGGGGTGCTGAACACCCTGCCTAGCACCAAACGTGGATGCAGTTCTTCCCTTGACCTTCGGAGAGCCTCCAGTTGTTCCTTAGATAGTTGTAAAGTAAACCTCTAGTCCTTGTCGATTTGGGGGGGCGTCGCCTTTACAAGCTGCACCTCCACTGTCGTTGAGGTGGACTTGGGCTATGCAAGAACCCTAACTGTTGCTTCCACTTGAAGCTTAGCCAGTAAAGGATTGGGGTCGTCCGAGGATGACCAGCCTGCCTCGTTGATGTCGGGGAGAACTACTTTGGTACTTGCCTCCTCTTAATGAATCGCATCAGGAAGAACAACATTCGTATCAGTATCAATCTCCATTTTGCGCATGAAAAATTAGGTCACTGATTAAATTGTGCCCCGCGGTACTAGCAACTATGTCCCTTGAATCCTGGAACAAACCTTAGGGTTTTAGCTATTGCCAATTGACAGCTCTAGCGTGGACTCTCTCCTCTCAATGTACTCTCGGTGTTGGGATTCCTGTACACATTGGCCCCTACATATACCTCCTGCAACCCTTAAACCTCAGCATAGACATACAAAACCACTTTCCTTAAACCCTAATATTTCCAAAACCCCAGCAACGGTTCTCTAATCGGATCGGATTTTGCAACAAATAACTCCCACTCTCACAGACCAATGTCCGGGGAGTGCCGGCGGTTAGTTACGACCTAGCCGAATTTTTTTGAAGATTTCCGAATGACCTTCAAATGTTTAGGATGAGGTTCCGAATGAAAAATGAGTATTTCCGGAAATGGGCCGGTTAGTGAAATGAAATCTCGGCATTTCGGCCATCCGTAAATAGAATATATAGGAAAACTACCGGTTTAGAAACCTTTTTGCCGGCGGGTAGCCGATATGGTTTAGGGTCTTTAGGAAATTTTGCTTACTATGAAAAAAGAATTATATGTAAAATTGTTCATTGAATACTTAAATTATTCTGTCTTAGAGAAGTGTTGAAGTGGAGGCTAGGAGGCTCACCAAAAAATTAATAAGGTTTAGGATCCACGTTTCCAGAATCCAAAGTCCAGACTCCAGAGTGTAAAATTGAATTGAAGAATGGGCGGGATGGGCCATGACTCCATGAGCCATTGAATTGAGTACTGTAGTGACTATCCCTGTTTTCATGGCTCATGCAGTCAGGCAGTCAGGCTACCCATGCAGCAGCTGAATTGAGCCGTTGTTTAAGGTAATTAGGGTTTAGGGTGTAAGTATGGGCGTCGGGTGAAGTGGCGCTGATCTGGCCGTTGTTTTCTTTTCCTGCTGTGCATCTTGGCCGTCCATTAGGTAATCGGGTTTAGGGAGGGTTTGGGCCTTTGGGTTTCGGAGTTGCCCAGTAACCCCAGTTGTTTGTGTGACGACGTGAGTGCGTGACGTTGTGTCTTGTTGCGGACTTGTGGCTTGCTGTTTGGGAATTTGGTTTGTGCATTTGACATGTTCAATCTCGCAATCTCGCATTAGTGTTGTCACTGCTGTATTACATGTGGTTCTGGAGCTGGGCGATCGGAGTGGGGCGACTTCAGTCGACTTTCACAGACTGCCGCAGTGCTGTAGGAGTGGTTTGATTTTCTGTCGCATGTGGTTCTGGAGCTGGGCGATCGGAGTGAGGCGACTTCAGTCGACTTTCACAGATTGCCGCAGTGTCGCAGGAGTGGTTTGATTTTCTGTCGCATGTGGTTCTGGAGCTGGGCGATCGGAGTGGGGCGACTTCAGTCGACTTTCACAGATTGCCGCAGTGCCGCAGGAGTGGTTTGATTTTCTGTCGCATGTGGTTCTGGAGCTGGGCGATCGGAGTGGGGCGACTTGAGTCCGCTTTCACAGACTGCCGTAGTGCCGCAGAAGTTGGTTTGATTTTCTGTCGCAGGAGCTGATTTTCTGTCGCAGGAGCTGGAGTTGGTTTGAGCTTTGTCGTGGTGGTGGTCAGTGCGGTTCACTTGGTGGTTAGTCTGCCGTAAGAATTCCCCCAAGAATCGTAAAAGGTTGTGTGTCTTATACTCTCCGTCCACACCGCACATTCCTCTTCCATCACTCATCACTGGCTTCCAGTGGTTTCCGTTCCAAAAGCTGGAGTTCATTCAAGCTGGAGTTGATTGCAAGTTGTTTACCACTTCAAGATGCAGTAATTTTATAATCTGTACTCTCATGCTGTACTGTACATTCAACCCAGGCTTTGTATTGTTGCAGAAACAAGTTGGGATTACTGTGAACTTAGTGTGGTTCGATCTTCACTTGGTTCATTAGATCTTCTGGTTTGATCTTCACCTGCGACAAAAAAACATCAATTTGGGCTTTTTGAATTTTGAAATGTTGTATGTGTTTAGAGTGTATAATGTTGTGTGGAGGATTAATTTTGAGGTTGGCGCCTGTGTTGTTTGTGAGGGTTGTGAAGACTTAGTTTGTTTTAGGTTGGAGCTTGGATTGGTGCTGACGGTGGTTTGTTGGTTTGATTTGCAGAAGAACTTCCTTTGATAGAACACCACATTGGTAGAGAAGATCAGATTTTGCAAGAAAAGATCACAGTTGTATCAAGATTTGCAGGAGTGTTTGGATTACGAGTGTAACACAATTGCATTTCAAAGGTGAGTTTCCTTAACTTCAATTTTTCCCTTTTGTATGTATTTTGACTTCATCTGTTGAAATCACAGGAACTACTATGTAAGATTTTTTTTTTTTTTTTTTGGATTGATTCAAGGTTTGTAGAATCCTCTTTTATAAAAGACTGCAATTGAAACACTTGCATAAGTTAGTGTTGCATTCCAGAAATTGATCATGCGGACCACTTTTTTGTCAAGTCAAAAGCAGCAGGTTAAGTATAGTTACCTAGTTCAAATGTGCTTAAGAAACTTTAGGAATTCAAACAAACATATCAGATTTTGTGCCATTTTAATTTATGTACAATATCTCTCTTTAGTTTGATTCATGGTCAAGAAACCTATGTCATTTGTTGTGTTGATTTGTTTAGGAGTTGCTTGTAAATACAAGAATCATAATTCTTAATCATTCATGAGGTGGTGCAATGTGGCGCAGGTTTAAGTGATGGCCAAAAGGCAGAAATCACTGCGGGACCACTACTTCAGCAGTTCGCAAAATCCCAATTTTGTGGATTTGTCTTCGAGTAGCGAGGGCTCTAGATCAGCCAATTGTCCAATGTCTGATGACTGCTCCCCCCCTTCTCAAGCAAAAGTTGCACAGTCCCTATGGAAAGAATCGTGGGCTACTCAATTTCAGTGGTTGGAATTTTGTGCAGATTTGGGCAAAGTCTTTTGTAAAGTTTGTAGGGAGAAGGGAGGGCGCTCGGTGTATGCAAAAGATGGTTCAAAGAATTTCAAAGTGAGTGCTTTTGTAGACCACGGCCGATCCAATGAGCATAAGCGACTATCGTGGGCAGCTAGCAGCGGCGAGAAGATCATGCAGAAGGAGATTCTGACCAGCCAACGTGCTTGTGATGAAGCAATGCAGACACTCTTCCAAGCAGCGTATTTTATTGGGAAGCAATCTCTTCCCTATGCTAAGTTTCCTGCATTGTGCCAATTGCTTGCATCTGTTAAAGCTCCTATCACTGCTAGCATGTACCAGGATGAAAAATCATGCAGTGATATTGCGTGGTGCATTTCAGTAGTGCTACAAAAGAAGATACTTTGCCGGGTCCGAAATTCTCCTTTTTTGGGATCATGATTGATGAATCAACTGACATAAGTGTGACTGGCCATCTTGTAGTTTTTGCCACAATTATTGAAGAAGGCTTGCCTGTGACGTTGTTCTTGGGTTTGCTGCACATAGAAGGCGGCAAAAAAGATTCAGAAGTGATCTTCAACACTGTCATGTCCAATTTGCGAAATTGGGGGCTGGATTTGAAGAAATGGGTTGCTTTTGGGAGTGATGGAGCTAGCACAATGGTCGGCAGCCAAAGTGGTGTCTCCACACGAATTCGAAATCAGGTCAATCCTTTCCTTCTTTCCTGTCACTGTATTGCTCATCGGACAAACCTTGCAGCCTTGGATGCTGCCCAAGCTCCAGCTTGCAAAGTGTTGTCCAAAGAGGTCGATTCACTATTAAATGCAGTTTCGTCTTTCTTCAACAAGTCTAGCAAGAGGAAGCATTCCTTATCAGCTTTGCAGGAGGAGTTGTTTGATGCCAAGAAGTGTATGAAACGGTATCATAAAATTAGGTGGCTAAGTAGATGGCAATCAGTCACTAGCCTTTGTGATTCACTTGAATCTGTGCTCATATTTTTCAGAGATATGGATGATTCAAATTCTGTGCAGGCCAAGGTTGTGTTGCAGAAGCTTGGGGATTTCAAATTTGTTTACATATTGTATTTCCTAGTTGACATTTTGCATTCTTTGGCCATGCTTTCTAAAGTTTTTCAAAGCAAATTTGTTGATGTCACTACTATAGGTAGTATAATCCGCACTAAGATTGCTCAAATTCGTATGCTGTTTCTTGTGGAGAATTGTGATTTGAATGCAGCTACTTTTAATGACGACCTAGGTTATCATATTTTGCCGGACTACGGTCCAGATGGTGGCTACTTGAAGAGGCTGCAGTCAGAGGTAAGGGGCAGCATGTTTCACAGTTTCCAGATGCAACGCAGCAGGTTGGGTACTGACCTCGAAGAAGCACTTGTTTTTCAGCAGTCTTTTGCAGAGGCAGTTTGTGCAAGTTTGGAGAGACGTTTCCAAGATAACAACATTATTTCTTGCTTCAAAATTTTAAACCCTACTAACATGCCATCCAAGCAAGTGGGCTTGCAGAATTGGTGTGTTGCCGAGCTGCAAACCCTACTGGAGCATTTTGGTGTAGATAGGTCGCATGCAGGTTTTACACTTCCCCCTCTCGTGAATGTTGCAGCATGTAAGCGGGAGTTTCTTGCATTCAAGCTACAGTGTACTACGGAATGGAGTGACAAAAATTTCAGGGACTTATGGGGTATGATTACATGGAACCACGCCTTACAAATACGGTATCCTAACCTCCTTATTCTCTCTGAGCTAGCTCGTGTGCAATGTGTTTCTACAGCGACCTGTGAACGTGCTTTTAGTGTGCAGAATTTGATCAAGACACGAGTTAGGAACAAATTGGGCTCTAAGAACTTGGAGGCAATGCTTAGAATTGCTTTAGAAGGTCCAAATGAGCATGTGGATGACATTGTATGTGATGCTATATGTCTTTGGAAGAATGATACCAAGTATAGGTTCTTGTTTGCTAACCCCACTGCTTATTTGAATGCTCCAAATGGACTTAGTGCTAGTGATGCTTCTTGCTCAGGTGTTGTATTTGGCAGTGGTGTTAGTGGTACAAATTTGTTGTGAATTGAAACACTAACCATACTAATCAGCCTCCGGAAAATGTATGGACCCTCTTTTGGATCCTTACATTTTCTGAAGGCTACATCCTTGGCCCTAGAATGGTAGGGGCTTGGCCAGGTTCAATTCCTGCCAAGGATAAAACCGAAGTGACTAAAAAAACATAAAACTAATAAAAAAAAAATATTATTAACAAAAAAAATATAAAACTCCATAAAAAAATTTTGAATAAGAAAAAAAATATGGAAATACATAAACCGGACCATTTTTCCTCACAAAGGAAAATAGACAAATCAAAAAGGAAAAAACCGGTAGATTGCCAAATCATTTTGGAAAAAGGAGGATTCCAACCGATAGAATTTACACTCTTTAGGTCGACTTCCGGGTAAATTTTCAAAAAGCCGAATTACCTTTCAAAAAGTAGGAAATGGTCCGATTTCTGGACAGAACTCCCCGGACTCTGTCACAGACCCTCGATCCCCCTCCATCAAGTAACCTCTTGATGAGGGACCTTGCTTGGAATCAATACTGCTGAGGCGCCGCCAGTCACTAACTATAGAAACTCTAATCCGATTGAACGACCGCTATTGTTTCAACCTTGGTTGGCCGAACAAATGCCTTCATCAATTGACTCTCTATCTTGTGGACCCTCGATTCCTCAGCAGCAGCCACCCTAACAACAAGGAATCCTGCTCTGAATTGATGCACCCCAGTGTCGATAGTCTTGACTGAAGAAACCCTAATCTGACTACAGCTGCTACTTGAATCAACCTATCGGACCGCTTGGACTAATTCGATCTACAAGGTCCCTCAACAAATTAGTCTCTCCTACTGCTCTCCGCTCAGGTAAGCTCTTTCGAGCCCTCTGCAACTGAGAGACTGAAAACAAACCTTAGCTGTTTTGGGTCTTCGCTACCGGCAGACTTGGGGACCCTAAAACAGTCAAAATTTGGCCAAATCCACCTCAACTAAGCTCGATCTGCAGCTAAAGCTTACCACAATGGACTAATCGGGGTGCCCTATAGAATTCTACACAAAAATTGATGCAAAAAGGTTAGAAATCGATGGACTAGACAGGTGCGGCAGGAGTGCCCCTCTTGGCTTGGGAAAACGAAAAGTGATGATGGTGTTTAAAGCAAGTTGGCTACATGCTTGAAAAATTTTAGATCATTTGGATTTGTACAACATATAAGAAAAAAATAGTAAGTAGAAAGAAGTAGACAATGATTAAAAACACTAAATTGTTAAGAATTTAATTATGAAATTGAAAAATGCCAATCCCAACCGTTATAATGTTGTAATAAACAATCTACATGCTACGCTTTTATTTTTTTCAAAAAATATTAAAAATTGAGTTAAATAAAGGATTCCTTGGAAAGTTTATTTTAGAGTAGAGAATCCATAACTACCCGCAAACTAGAACACTTCATAATTCAAAAATCAAAATGGAATGATTCACACTTTCTACATATTTATAAATCTAGAAAACCTGTTTCAAATTTTATTTTTTTAGAAGGTGATTTTTCAGAGTTTTTTTGAGTTGCCTGCCAACAATTGAAAATGACGTATCATCCAATAACTTTTTAACCATATAGTCAAAAGTTATGGAAACTGTTAGGCCTTAAAGCTACTTTTTTGGCTCATGTTGTATAAAAATTTCAAAGAAAAAAAGTAAAATTTCCGTTCGTAATGAGCTCCCCAAAATCGCTAGGTTGCCAAAAAAAAGTTGTTTGGCCCTTTAGGGGTTAAGATAATTCATGATTTGGTTGTGAGGTTTCAAGTTATGCTTTCTAGAAGAATGGAGAAAGAAGAAGCCCAATCTGTATCAATCTAAGTGGACATAAGTGTCATACAAAAGCGGGTCACAAAAAGGTGTTGCCTTTTTTGGTTTGTTTATCATTGTGCAATTGTAGTGGCAAATGGAGTTGATAAATAACCCTAATATCTCAACCGTGCGCAAGTGTTGCACTAAAATCCTTTTTATATATGAAAGAAGCTAGGGTGATATGAGAATATGTGATCATCATCATGTACAAGATCTAGGATGATGAGGCAATGAATGGTGATTGGCCTCCACTGGATTAGCTACAAAGATTGGTTGGATTGTGTCTATTTGCATGATTAAAGAATTGGAACTTAGATTTGGTCTCTAATCTTCAACTCAAATATTTTCTCTCACTTAGCTTGATTACAATTTCCTCTACTTCCGCCAAACGTTTGGCCTAATAATATTTACAAGCAGTGGCCCCAGTTACTAGGACTAGTTGACACAAAAAATAATTGATTGTGTAATCTTTTTGGAACTATGACATATTCCTTGATGATTTTGATATGGATTAGATCTCGTCTAAATTTTTTGTCAAAAGATAGGAAGATTAAATCGTATGGAAGTTAATTTGATTAGTGGTTGGTAGTTTGACTAGTCATTTGGTTTTCTTGGTCCCAGCCTCAGATGTTGGTTTTAAAGTGGTTTGTACTAAACCTAAGTTGGTCCAAGCTATTTAATAGGTTTCATATTGTGGCTGATGTAGATGCCTTGTCATAGATTCTTGAAGGTCATAGAAATGATCCTCTAATCAAAGCATTGCAGGAAGAATATTTGTAATCTTAATATTTGGACATGATTGAATTCAAGATATCAATGAATATCTTGCCATCACATACAAATCAACTAACTTTTAAATGACTAGAAGTCAAATTTATAATGACAATGTAGTATAATAAGAAACTTTAGTTATTGTGCATTGCATTGACCATGGTGTACAACTATAGAAGTAGTGTAGAGAGTTAGTGTGATACTTTTGCAATTGGTGGAATTCTTCTTAAAACACACAATTTTATAGCAAGATGAATGACAATTATATGGCATTTAAGGTTTTGTAAGAGACAACTATATAACTATCACCTTGTAGGACTTGATGTACATTTTATTATTTAAGTTTAGGATCTATTTAAAACTAAGCAATCAAAGACTTAGAGAGGTCATTTTTGCCTTTTCTTTTGACATACGTACAACACAAGTTTTTAGATACTATCCACAATAAATAAATAAATAAAAGCTTTCAGGAAATCATCCAAGTATATTTTTTGTATGGATATAACACATGCTTTGGATGTACCAAAGTAATATGCTAGTACCTTTACACAAATCTCCTTTTGAATACAAATCAAAGGTCAATTGCATACTCGAATTTGTACGAATTCTTGTGAAAAATTTACCAAGATAAAGCAAATTGTAGTATAACCAAGTTCACATGAGTTACGCTAAAAAATAAAAATGAGTTAGGTATATAATTTTACATGTATTTGCTGAATGACAATGAATTTTTTTTTTTGCGCATTAATACCTTAAAGACCAAGAGATAGTCCAAATTTCCAAATTGAGAAGATGCATTGTATAATGCAATCTAGAATAATACTTTAATGATGAATTAAGACAAAAGTTGTAAAATTTGACCCATAGACTATATTCATATGGCAAGATGTACTACTACATTGAGCAATAATTTTCAATAAAATTTGAAACCAAAATTGACATAGATTGAATATGTGTAACTTTTTCAATATTTTTTGTTCAAAATTTTCAATTAATTATAAATATGGTGATATTTTAGATTTTAGATTTTTTTTTATTTGTTCAAGCCACTTTCGAAGGGTCATTTTTAAAAATGGAAAAGTTAATTTTTGAGGTCATATATATATATATATATATACCTTGAATTAAAGAATATTTGTAAAGAAAAGTTCAAAAATTCTATATTGTATAAATGCAAAAAAACTAGTACAAGAATTTGCATAGATGTGGATGGATTAAGAAACCAAAAATTTGCATGCATGTATTTGGGAAATGTTTGCCGCTTGATTTATTGCTATTTAGTCCTTTAACCCCTAAAGTTCCTTGACTATGTTCTCACCAAAAATGCTCCAAAACTGCCATTTCTAGTCCAAGTACCAAATTTTTGAAAAATATCATTTTTGACACATGTAATTATGGGATCTTGTCATACTCTAGTTTACAAATATGTGGAAAAAATTTCAGAAATTTCCACCGTGTAGATTGCAAGATATTAGCATTTGAAGTGGCAAAAATCCTTTTTTGACCACTGCGAAAAACCGGGCAGCTGCACTTCACAAGGTCAAATCATTATGAAAAAATGTCCAAATTGGTTGTGCTTCTTTGGATTCATTCTTCAGGGCAAGTTGGCTACATACATGAAAATTTTCAGATTGTTTGGAGTTGTGCAACATATAGGAAAAAAATAGTAAGTAGAAAGAAGTAGAGAATGATTCAAAATACTAAATTGTTAATAAATAATTTACAAAATTAAAAAAATCCAATCCAAATGGTTGAATTGTTGTTATAAACAATCTAGATCCAATAGAATTATTTTTTTCCAAAAATATTGAAATTTCAGGAAAATAAAGGACTTCAAAGTTTTTTTTGGTGTAGGGATTCCATAATTGCCCACAAACTAAAAAGCCTCATAACTTTTGTCTCAACTATTGAAATGGAATGATTCAAAGCTTTTTGAGTACATACAAATCTGAAGAATAAATTTCAAATTTTTTATTTCTTAAAAAAGTGTTTTTTTCAGATCTGCCCGGACTGCCAGAGTTGAGAAATAAACAACATATTGTGCAATAACTTTTTACTCGTATTTCCAAATGTCATGAAATTTGAGCTTATGAAGATATTCCTCGTCTCCACATTCTATTAAAATTTCAGCCCAAAATGTACAAATCTCTGCTCACATGCACCTGCCCAAAAAAGTTATAAGTCCAAAAAACATAGTCCGGTCCTTTAGGGGTTAACCCCTCAAGGCCTAACAACTTTTTGACAATAGAGATTTTCAATGAATTGTCCCACTTTGATATTTTCTGTACATGGATGTGCTTGAAAATTTTAATTCTAACCATACAAAAGTAAAGACTATTTTGTCTAATATGCATAGAATTAATTGTGGATAATATTGACTATAGGATTTTTAGATTATTACAATTTTAGATGATCAACTTTATAGGCAAAAAATGCAATATTGGGGGAAAAAAATTATAATAAAAAATTACAAATCATTTTTTTCCCTCTAAAAATATTGTATTGCAAGTGTAATATTTATTTAATATAAAAAAATGAGAAATAAAAAACTCTCTCAAATTTGTATAGATTTCAAACCGAAGGAATAGAAAGCCAAAACTGACCAAATTGGATCCTACATAAAATTTAAAAATTTATATATGCACCATTTTTGAAATTTAACAATGGATATTATCAGCATATTGTTTAGAGCACCTTCAAAAAACTTGAGATCATTCTAATTATTTTGTATTCTTAATCACACTAGATTGGACCTTATATTTTAAAAATTACTTAAAATATATATTAGAGACTTTTTTCTCCATATCCAATTTGTTTATGTAGAATAAAGACTAGAAATGTCCAATACAATGTTTTTTTCCATTCCTACCATTCTTTTCATTGGAAAAAAATTTATGTTTGCTTCTTTTTTCTATTAGACTACATTTCTAAAATAAATTTATAAATACTTCACATTGAAAATTGGAAAACTAGAAAACGCAACAAGTAAGTCAGCTTGTTATTCTACAAGATCCTACTTTACAAATGTTGAGATTTGTTTCACCTTGCCGAGAATTTGCCATTGAAAATTTGAATAGGACACATTGTGTCTTCTTAGTCTTTGAGGGGTAAAAGACGAGTGATGTTCCAAATTTTCCACATTGTGAAGATGTCTTATATCTTAGAATTATAAGTTATTGATGCTCCTAAACAATAGTTGGAAGTATAATCCACAGATCATATGTATATGGTTAGATCAAATAGTACACAAAATAATATTTTCAATAACTTTGAAGTTTAAAATTAAAAATTCCTTCAAAATTTGATTGTAAATTGGTTATTTTTTATTTTTTACAATGATTTTCTATTTGAAGCTCAATATGTTAAGTTCTAACCATAATGGTTATGGAAGATTTTTATTTTGCTTTTTTACTCAATTCAATTTTAAAGGGTTGTTTTTAAAACTACAAAAGATCATTTTTTGAAGCTAAACCTACAAGGAACTATTAAATTATTGAATATTTGCAAAGCAAAGTCCTTAGAATCTATACCGTACAAATTTTAAGAACTGACAAAAGAAGCTTCAAAAAATTGATTTTTGAAAAAAAAAACATTTTGGTGTGCTTGAGTATTCATCCGTTGCTCAAAATTTGAACGCTTGGACCTTCAAGGGTTAAATTTTGGACATCTAGTCTTTAAATCCAAATGTCCAATTGAATGTTTAGATAGATTCATACAAAATTATGTTTGAATGGGTACCCTTGAAATTTTGACATAAAGTATGTATACTAAACACCTTTGAGTTTAAGCAAAAACAAAATTTCACATCACAAACTTAGGTGAAAACTTATGATACCCAAAAAATTCAACCAACTTGGGCAACTTGGGTTGCTTGTGCTAAAACCGTCATTTACTTTTGAAATTTGGCATGCATGTAACCAACAAGATATAATATGCAATTGTTTAAGAAAAAACAAACTATGTATAGTTTAAGAATGTGACTATGAGAAGAGTTAAAATCTTGTTAATGCAATATAAAAAAACATAAAAATTCTTCTAACTTCAAAAGCTATAATCTTGCAATTTGTACATTCAAAGATTTTGAAAATAATAGACCTTTTCATTTGAAGATTGACATGGCTTCACTTGTAAATATAATGATATGAATAAACTATACATGCATCAAAACATATAGAACATATATAATATTAGTAATCCTTTGAAGAATTACAAAGTTCAAATGTACGTTGATTTGCCTTATATATTAGAATTTGAGATATTCATTTATCAAGTCACCCTATTTTTAAATTAGACCATGATGAAATATCACTCTTGAAACCAAGCATAAACTTCCCTGTAACTTATCATCTCCCACCTTTGGAAAATGCCTCCCTATTGTACATTTGCAATATTGAAGACCAAATTCTTTCAAGTTTAGATTGTGTTGACCAACATAGATGTGAATAAAGCCAATTGCAACTACATTGGATTGTTAATCTTTTCACATAAATACTAAATTTTATAGGATCTCCAATCCCAGACCATTAACAAATATTAAAGGCCCTTACCTTGATTAAGATGCTTAGAAAAGTCCAATGGACCTTTTTTGACCCCCTAATGTTGGATTCCAAAGATTTATATAGGATTTGAGGATTTGCACTTGGACTATCCATGTGGTTAACACTCAAAGGACAAACTTGCCTAAAGGACATAGTTTGAGGGTCAAATTTGAATTTCACATAGTATTTGCTTTAAATGTCTTGAAGTTTGACAAAGACTATGTAGTTTCAATAATCTACTTTCTATTTTATTTAATTTTATTCCAGAATTGCTAAAATTATAAAACATTCATTTTAATGTTTTCAATTATAAATAAGTGAATTAAATATTGGATATATATATTAACCCCTAAAAGCCCGTTGTCCCTTCGGGATACAAATGTGTTTTTGGGTAGGTACCTAAGGGCTGAAATTTACTCCTGATTTTTTGAAACTTTTTTTGGAGGTAGAAAAGCTGATTAGCTTCTTGGGAATATAATTTTTTTCACAATCGGTGCCCGGGAACAAAAGTTATGACCAAATAAGCTCAAAACAAGGGACGGCGGGCAGCAAAAAAAATTTACACTTTTTTTTTTTTTTTTAATATTTTTTTCTCATACATTATATTCTTGTCTATCTTAATAGCTTTGATTCATTTCATTTGGATTTGCTATGAGAAAGTTATGGACATTCTTGTTTTTCGGGTAGTTAGAGCATCTTTTTTTTTAAAATAACGTGTAGGACTCATTTCTGAATGCAATTTTTCAAAAATTTTAAAATTGTTTTTTTGGCATGGTTTATTTTATTTGCTAGAACAATCTCACTCACTGGGATTAGTGCATTTTAATTCCATCTAAAATATATGAATACTTTAGAGTTTCCTTCTATCTTGTACCTACTTCTACTTAACAATTTTTTTAATAATGAAAATTAATTTTTTTTAAATTTTTTTTTTTTTTTGGTAGATTGTCATCTCAATTCTCCACTATAAACATTTAAAGCTCAAAACTCTGTAGTGCAAAAACTTTATGTTAAAAATGTTCAAAGTCAAAAAATCCAGTCCCACAATGTGCTGAAAAATTTGTTTCTTTCACTTTAAACGTAGATATCTTGCAATTTGTGCAGTCAAAAGTTCGAAATTTTTTCCACACATTCTCATACTAGTTAGGTGTAAGATCCTATGGTTCGATGTGCAAAAGAAACATTTTTAATTTTTTTTTCTCTCTTTGCTAAAAAAATGGCAGTTTGGGGTGTTTTTTGGCAGAAAAAAGGCCTTGGGCTTTTAGGGGTTAATATATGAGAAAATATGAAATTTTAGAAAGTTGTGTTCTAATATAGGAAACTAATGAAGATTGACCAAATAAGAACATGGAATGTCTTTTAAGTGTTAAAGGATATTTCAAGCGGCAAGCAAATCATTCCATGCAGAGTTGCCTTTGAGGTTCAAAAAAGATAAAAACAACATGGGACAACTCAAACGATAAAGAAAAGGAGAATCTCGGAACTGGAATTCAGATTATGGGGGCACCATAGCTTTGTTTGTTCAATCCGTAAACCACTCCCAGGATTCCTCCCGTTCATTTTGCAGGGTGGTTCTTGGCTGCAATCCACGATTACTTGGATAAAACTGCGTAATCATTTACACGGGTTTTTCATCTGGTTCCAACTCTCATCCTCAATTTCTCATCCTTTCCTGCTCATGATTTACGTCGAGCAACACCTTCGTTGTCGGGGATTGCGGGAAAAAAAGTGCCTCCTCGTCGGGCTCCGCCCTCCTTGTCAACTCTATTCTTCCCACAATCCCCTCCTCCTCGAGCATTGCCCTATACTAACAACAAAACCCCAAAATTTTCCAAATCTTCCAAATCAAGTAGAGTGGGATGCAACATGCAAGCTCTGGGAGAGACACCTTGATCAAGGGGAGGTTGCCCTGGGATGCTTCGAGAGCAAATGGTGTTGCAATGGTTTGTTTGATGAGATGATTGACATGTTGCCACAATGGACATTCTCTGGAGTTCAGAGCTCAAGTTAATTTTGTATTCCAACCCCTTTAGTTTTCACACGCTTTGGCAAGGCAGTCCCCACTTCACAATGCTGGGACCACTATAAGAACCCCGTGTTTTTGTTGACGGATTTTTCTAGACATCCACCTGTTTTCACACTACAAGGGAGCAGTGTCAATTCGGACATTTTTTTGTCAATTTTTTGTCAATCTGGACATTATTTTGTCAATTTGTGTCAATTCAGTCATTTTTTTGACAGAATTCTGTCAATTCGGACATTTTAGTCAATTAGGACGTGTCAATTCGGACACTGTTTTCTTGTAGTGTCATGTTAATAATAATGTCAAACGTAACATCTCGATGTTATGTTTGACATTATTATTAACATGAAAACAGGTGGATGTCTAGAAAAATCCGTCAACAAAAACACGAGGTTCTTATAGTGACCCAAGGTTCCAATTCATGTCTATTACATTAACACTAACTTGTTGACCCAACCCGGGCCACTTTGGCTAGGCACTTGTACTTTTTTCCTTGCAATAAATGTAAACCTTTATTTGTATCAAATAAATCAATAAAAATGATAGAAGATGTTCTAATTACTTCAAAATTGAGAATAATAAGAGATGTTCTAATTACTTCAAGATTGAATATAATGAGAAATGTTCCAATTACTTCAAGGCTTGCTGGGCTTGCTCTTACAACTAGAGTAAACGTGCCAATGATCGCACGGATCCAAAAACCACACAACTAACATTCCATTGTTGTACACTAACCGCACAAAGAAATGAAGCATTTTATCACTTTGAAATCCAATATCGTATTGACAACACATTGTGCAGTGAAGGGCCGCAAGAAAATTTTGACTAGATTTTAACATCATCGCTTTTAAATTGCAATAAATTTTTCATAAAGAAACCTTTTTGCATTCTATTTTTTGAAGGTGAATCTTAACATGACAATTAACAATCTTGCCAAATTTGAAAGCACACAAATCTTTACATTATTGTGGAGAAGGATTTGAACTTTGTCTGTGCGGTGATTGGCATGTTTACTCACTTTTGTTTTCTTCCGAAACTCTCCAATCATCTCTCTTTTCTGTTCTGTTTGTAAGTTTATGCCCTTGGGATCTTCAAAATCCAATTCTTCAGGTCTTCATCTTCTCCTCAATGCTTTCCTTTGCAAACAAAATTTAAAAGCATGTCCAATCCTGTGGATTGCTCCTGAGTCTTGACCAAGTGTCGGTCCAGTCCAGGCAATTCTGGACTGAACAAGAGAAAGTCAAGATGTGAAAACACCGTCCAAGGAGGAAAATGAAAACCGGCAATTTTCCCTCTCAAATGCCAAAGTCATATGCAACTTATACGGTAGTAGTGCTCAAAATCAGTAGCAACTTGGTCATCTTCAATCAACTTAAATTGGCATCGAAATGGTACAGTAGAATCATACGGCAGCACTTCTCTTTTTCTATTTCCTGACCATTTTCAAATTAAATTGGGAGTGGGGAGAGATTGACATTGGACTGAAATGGCATAAATCACTCATCACTGATTTCTGGAGAAGAAAAAAATTCATTTTAAACGTTACCTTTCCTTTTATGTGCACATTATTCTGTTCTTTCACTACAAAAAGTAGAAATTGCTCAATTCAATTGGCTACATAAAATTTTACACCAAAATTCACCAAAATTCCTTTCCGTTTTGATTAGTTTTAAGGAGATCAATCCCTGAAGGAAACATCATACAATTGCCTTCTTATTGAAAAGGTACTACGATATTTGTAATATATTTTAAAGTAGTGTAAGCTGAAATACTTTCTTGTTTTTTGAACGAATGGGCGAACCCACTGCATTAAAAAAAAAATCAGGAACACAAGCTGAAATACTTTGTAGCAACACTAATTCCGCATTGACACCAATTTAGGACCCCCACCGCCTCACTAATAGGATAAATCAGTGCAACCCTCACAGTAAGTTATTCAATAGCAAAAGCTTCCAACATTCGGTGCTAGATGCTGATCCCAACTACCAAAACAGAAAAAGAAAAAGAAAGGCAATTTGGAGGGGAACGGTGGGCACGAATACCCACCCGATTCAAACTGATTCAAACTACAATTCTTCCCACATTGTTCGATGGATAAAAATCCAAAAGCTCCCAATGCTAAATTAATCCCATCAATCTCAGGAGTTCTCCGTCCAAAAGAGGCAAGCCTACTAAGTAGACTCTAGACTTCGGATTAACTTTTAGTTTGCTCTCTGGGCCACAAGAGGGGCCTCTCCACAATCAGGGGTGGTTTTTCGGCCAATTTTAGCCCCCACTTTGGCCGAGCTTTGCCATTGGGGAGGGCTTCAGACAAGCTTTCCTGGGACACACTCCATGTTCCTCTCATCGTCTAGTTTAGCGGAATCTTGAAATTTAGCGGGATTGCACAGGGGCCCTCCAAATCACCGATGAGGGGCTCCGCCATACTGGCTCCCCCTTGCCCTTGTGATCAGCTTCAGTTCGATGATTCAAGTGATGGCCTTCGGTAATTTCTAGGAAATGTCCATGGAACTCATTTCCTCGCAATGACTTGAAAATTTCCACGTAATCACTTTGTATTTACTGTGTAATCACTTTGTATTTATTGTTTCTAATTACTGTGTAATCACTTTGTATTTACTGTATCTATCCTTTACTGTGTAATCACTTTGTATTTACTGTATCTATCCTTTACTGTGTAATCACTTTGTATTTACTGTATCTATCCTTTACTGTGTAATCACTTTGTATTTATTGTTTCTATTTACTGTGTAATCACTTTGTATTTATTGTTTCTATTTACTGGGTAATCACTTTGTATTTACTCTGTAATCACTTTGTATTTCGTGTGTAATCACTTTGTATTTACAGTGTAATTACTATGTAAGGTCCTTATAATTTCCTTCCTCATTTCCAAGAAAATACTACCCTTGGGTGAGGGTCGTTTGTCAGCCACGAACATAAGGTTTTATTTAAATGGATAATGTAGATGTAATTGATCTTCTAATGTTTTTTTGTTTTGTTTAACCCTTAAAGCACGTAGGGGGACCCTGGAAATCATCCTTTTCCATTACCGTGTGACATCATCTACATTGAAAAATCCAAAAGTATCTATTGGAAGTCAAGCTATTGTAGAAGATCTTCCCTTTTCACAACTAATTCCAAGGATGAATGGTTGCATTTCTGTCCTATACAGTTTGATTCCTTGTCATTCATCAACCAGAAAATGGCCTCCCCGTAGTTTAAGGGTTAAGCAAATGGAAGAAACCATTGCATTAAAAAGAGATCCAAAAACAACAACAAAGCTGAGAGACTGGTGAGAGGCTGATTAATGAAGAGAATAAGCACCAGAATCAATGACAACAAGTTGAGAGAGACTAACTTAGATGGAAGGACAAAAAAGGAGGGCCCTTTTTGTTCCAAACAATGGTGTCTCCTAATCTACTAGCTAATATAAGTAAGTAGAGCCAAATGCTATTAGTTTTCAACCAAACAACATCAATCCTTTGAGATTGGTATCGATTGCTAAGTTGGGCCTTTAGTTGAGTCCAAAGTCCAGAAGGGCATTCTACAAGGCTTCCTGAGTGTAGAGTGAAGGCCATTGACTAAGAGAAAATACTTTGTTGTTGCATGAAATCCAAATGATCAACAAAAAAGAACCTCTAAGAAAGGTCCAGATGATGTGGAGGCTTGTAAAATGTCTAGGAATAGTAGACCCAAATATGCATTGGGTGAAGTCAAATCTAGTAGATTGGTGGTGCTTCCGGTATGTGATAAATAATCGACTGAGCCTAGACCTCTTGGGTTCTTGGACATGAGTAAAAACGATGGATAGGAGTTTCTACTATCCCTAAGTTGCAACAATTACATATAGTATCAATGCCAAAGGCGATCCTAGCCCTCCTAGAATGGACAGCAACCGCATTATGCCAAACAGACCACATAAATGCCACATCTTTCGGCGAATGAGTCTTATGCTATTTATCTTTTCCATTTTGGTGAAAATGAGAGAGTGGCCCCAAGAGTGGTTTGATTGACAATCTTTGGTGAGGAGTGAGTGGCCTATAGAAGTTGTGTATTCTATGAAAGGCCGCCCATTTGTCCATTGCCACCGGCCCCAGTCAAAAATTAGATCGCATGAGGTGCCATAAAATGATAAGTAGGGAGCTTTGTTGCTGCTATTCTGCATCTGTAGAACTTGAATCCTTCCTATGTATCCGCTACATATTTCTTCTTTGGCATTAGTTAAGATAATAGTGAGTTGTCTAGAGTATTGGCCTATTGTCGCTCTAGTGGTCCCAATTGGAAGAAAAAATGTTTGAAGTTGGGAGCCGTGAAGGTCAAAGTTGGGACCATCAATCTACGAGACCATAGCACGGATTTGGTTGTTTGGTCAACAGAAGATACCTATCTATTTACCTTCTTGAACCTGGTCTAGATGAGTAGTGAGGAGTCTGATTGACCCAATAGTGGCACTCCATCTCCATGAAGGAGAATATGCATGATAAATCATCCGAAGATTGGAAATCTTGTAAGTCAATATCACAAAGATTTACAATTGTTCTTGTACCTTGCCGAGCTAATTCTTTGGCCTTAAAGATGCTGTAAAGTTAAAATTGGATCCAATATAGCTAGTGGACCACCATAAGCTAGTAGTAAAGATCTCATGTGCGTTAGTTGGAAGAATGAGATCAATGAGTTCAGCTAAATTTCTCTATATGGAAGTGATTATGTTCCAATCTCTGGAGCCAAGTGTTACTAACAGTTTGTGTACCATAAAGTAATGATGAAGGAAACCAATATGCACTTTTCAAGTGAGGTTTCATCTTATGTATACGGTATCTAAGTAATATCTTCAATTAGAGATATTTGGCTCAATAGCATAAAGGACTTGTAACGATGTTTAGCAATGAGCAATGAGTGTCTGTGAGAGTCATTCAACCTTTAAAATCCAACGATCTATTATTTAGTGGTCATTGCTCGATTTGGAGCAATAATTTGGGTGGACTTTTTTTCCTACTCTTCTAAAATTCAAAGGCCTTTTGTCCATCAAAAATTCAATCGAAATAACATTTCTATTGCAAACAACAATAAAATTTAAAAAAATTTAATCTTTAAGTGTCGGATCTTGCACTAGACTAGTGTAAGAATGCATAAATGTGTGGAAGAAATTTCAAAAAGTTTAACTAAGTAGATTGCAAGATATTTGCATTTGAAGTGAAGGAAACAAAAAATTTGCACCTTGCTCAACCATATTTTTTGACTTTGAATCTTTGACTTTTAAAATTTTTGCTCTATTGATTTTAAGAATCTGATTTTTATATTGAAGAATTGAGTTGACAATTTTTGAATTTTTTTGTTAAACCGCTAAAGGACCAGCCTACTATTTTTAGCAATATAGCAATTTTGGGTAGGCACTTGGGACTAGAGATTTTTATGTTTTAAGCTGAAATTTTAATACAAGGTGGAGACGAGGAATATATTTCATGTGCACTAAATTTCATGACATTTCAAAATAGGAGTCAAAAGTTATGGCCTAATATGTTACTTTTTTCACGGAGCGGGCAATCTGGGCAGGTCTAAAAAAATCACTTTTTTCAAAAATAAAAATTTGAAATTGGTTTTCTAGAGTGATATATACATGGGAAGCTTTAAATCATTCCATTTTGACAAATGAGTAAAAAGTTATGAGGTTTTTTAGTTTGCGGGCAGTTATGAATTCTTTACTCTGAAATAAACTCTGAAGTTGTTTATTTCACTCAATTTATAATTTTTTTTTTAAATTTTTTTTAGGGTTTATGTTGTCTATTAAAACATTACAACCATTGGGATTGACATTTTTCAATTACATAATTAAATTCTTAACAATTTAGTATTTTGGATCATTCTCTACTTCTTTCTACTTACTATTTATTTTATATATGTTGTACAATTCCAAATGATTTGAAATTTTTTAAGCATGTAGCCAACTTGTTTATAAAAAATATTTCAGAGAAGCACCACCATTTTGGACATTTTTTTATACAAATGTGACCTTGTGAAGTGCAGCTGCCCTGTTTTTTGTAGGAACAAAAAAAGGATTTTTGCCAATTCAAATGCTAATATCTTCCAAATCGCATGGTGGAAAATTCTGAAATATTTTCCACATCTTCTAAAACTAGTTTACTATAAGATCCTATGGTTACATGTCTCAAAAAAGCTTTTTTTTCAAAAGTTTGATACTTGTACTAAAAATGGCAATTTTTGAGTGTTTTCGGTGAAAACATAGTCATGGAACTTTAGGGGTTAAGACTTCATTTTCACTCATTAAAAAAAATTGAGGAAGGTCCAAGATTGAAAGGAAAACAAATAACTCTAAGATGGAATTAAAACAACTGATCTCAATAGTGCAATTAATCTAACAAAAGATCTTAATTGTATAAAATCTTTTTTTTTTTTTAAACTGTGAAGATCGAATTTAGAAATGAATCCTACAAGTTATTTTTTCAAGAAAATGGTCTAATTGCCCAAAATACAAGATCATTATCTATAACCTTCACATAACAAATCTAAATGGAATAAACCAAAGCTTCCCACATAGATAAAAACATAATATATGAAAATATAAATTTAAAATTATTTATTTTAACTTGTAGGATTTTTTTGCCCACCAAATAGAAATTTGGGCTTATTTTGCCATCACTTTTGCTCCTATGCATTGATTGAAGAAATATCATATAGCTAATGTGTTTTTTGATCTTTGTAAAAAGTTTCAAAAAATTATGACAAATATTGAGACCATAGGAACTTGTCCAAAATTCCATTTGTCCTCCAAGGGGATAATAGGATTTTAGGGATTAATCCCTAAAGGATCTTGGTGTTTTGAAATCCAAATATGCTTTAAAACACTTATATTCATAGCAAGATTAAAACCTCCATTTATACATATTTTTAAACAAATTTAACAATGGAATCCTTTAACCCCTAAAGGCCCATTGTCCCCCTGGG
Organism: Neckera pumila; assembly: GCA_963969595.1. Classification (NCBI taxonomy): domain Eukaryota; kingdom Viridiplantae; phylum Streptophyta; class Bryopsida; order Hypnales; family Neckeraceae; genus Neckera; species Neckera pumila. The sequence continues at coordinate 3,587,981 of OZ018414.1, read as the reverse complement.
GGACAAAATAGATTTCGGGCAGGCTCATATGGTCTCAATATTTGTTGTGATTTTCTGAATTTTTTGGTGAAGGTAAAGAATCACATTAATTTTTCGAAAATGTAATTTTTATTTCAATCGGTGCCCGGTAGCAAAAGTTATTGTAGAAAAACTCCAAATTTTAGTTTGGCGGGCAAAAAAAAACCCTCACAAAAACTTCAAAATAAATTTTTTAATTTTTTTTCATATAGACTTTATTTTCATCTACATGGGAAGCTTTGATTCATTCCATTTGGATTTGTTATGCAAAAGTTATGGACAATCTTATTTTTCGGGCAATTAGAGCATCTTCTTGAAAAAATAACTTGTAGGATTCATTTCTGAACTCAATTTTGACAGTTTAAAAAAAAAAATTTGCACAAGGTTAAGATTTCTTGTTAGAACAATCTCACCATTGAGATTAGTATATTTCAACCCTATCTTAGAGCTATTAATGATTTCATTTTTCCTTCAATCTTAAACCTACTTCTACTTAACAAACTTTTAATGAGTGAAAACTAAGTGTTTCTTTCTTGAATTTTTTTTCTTAGATTTTCAACTCAATTCTTCATCATATAAAATTAGAAATTCAAAATCATTAGAGCAAAATTTTTAAGTTAAAAAGGTTCAAAGCCAAAAAATGTAGTTGAACAAGGTGCAAAAAAACTTGATTCCTTCACTTTAAATGCAAATATCTTGCAATCTACATGGTCAAAGTTTCTAAAATTTTTCCACACATTTTTACACTAGTGTAGTACAAGATCCTATGGTTAAATATGCAAAAAAAAAAAATTAAAATTTTTTTTTTGCTCTTTGCTATAGAAATGGCAATTTTGAGTGGTTTTTGGCAGTAAAATGGCCTTGGGCCTTTAGGGGTTAATTAACTTGTTCAATATATCCTTCTAAAAATGTTAAGTGAAATTACCCAACCATTGTAAGTTCAATGTGAGGTTGTATTCTGCAGGTGTATATAGGTGTGCAAAGGACTGTAAATGGCTATGGAATTCCAATGCCTACTTACCACCCACAATAGGGTTAGTCATGGTGTCTTCACTCTCCAAGGTTTAGCAGAAGAATGGGCACGTGGCAATTTTAGGTTGGTGGATCGCGGTGGATTTGCGAGGGTCTCGCGTGCTAATTTTTTGACCTCGTACTCCGAGCTTTCACCCTTGCGTTGTTTGTTTTCATCACAATTCACCGTACTCGTCATTTGAAGCTCGTCGTTGACCTCGTGCTCCGTCATACAATTGGACCCAGAATTCCGGTGGTTTATCTGTGAGATAAAGAGCTTCTCTGTTTTTTGATTCTTCATCCTGGAGCTTCTAAAAGGAGGCGTCACAATGTCTTCACTCTCCGACGTTCCCCATTGGCTCCGGTAGACAGGGCAACCTTTCCATTCTTCTGCTAAATCTTGGAGAGTGAAGACACTGTGACTACCCCTAATAAAAATGTTTTTTGCACTACATACCTTCCACTACATTTGTCATTCAATTTACCTACAGGAAGGTCATTTGGGATGGAGGGAGTATTTTGTAAAATGACCTTCCTGTTGGCTTAAAAAAATGTTGTCCTAAAATGATCTTTCTGTTGCACTTTGTAAGTTTGTAAATTGGTTAGATTTTGCTTCTGATTGCTATATGGGGTCAACAAAACGATTTCAAGTAGTAGTTCCCGTCCATCCATGCAATCATTAACCCCTAAAGGTTTTTGACTATGTTTTCACCAAAATCGCTCTAAAACTGCCACTTCTAATACAAGTACCAAACTTTAGAAAAAAAACATTTTTGAACACATGTAATCATAGGATCTTGTAGTACATTGGTTTAAGAAGATGTGGAAAAAAATTTAGAATTTTCCACCATGTAGATTGCAAGATATCAACATTTGAATTGACAAAAATCAATTTTTTATCACTGCAAAAATTCGGGCAGCTGCCCTACATTTGTATGAGAAATGTCCAAAATGGTGGTTACTCTTTGGATTCTTTCTTCAAGGCAAGTTGGCTACATGCTTGAAAATTTTCAGATCATTTGAAATTGTACAACATATAGGAAAAAAATAATAAGTAGGAAGAGGTAGAGAATGGATCAAAATACGAAATTGTCAAGAATTTAATTATGGAACTGGAAAATGCCAATCCCAACGGTTGTAATGTTGTAGTAAAAAATATACACCCAATGTTTTTTGTTTTATTCAAAAATATTGAAAATTGAGTTAAATAAAGGACTTCAAAGTTTATTTTAGAGTAGAGATTCCATAACTACCCTCAAACTAAAACTCCTCATAACTTTTGATTTGTTAATCCAAATGGAATGATTCAAAGCTTTCCAAGTATATATAAATCTATAAAACCAATTTCAAGTTTTAATTTTTCAAAAAAGAATTCTTTAAAGAGTTTTTGGAGCTGCCTGGGCTGCCCGCTAAATGCAAAAAATCTATATCATGCAATAAATTTTTACCCATAAAGTCAAAAGTTATGAAAATTGTTGGGCCTTAAAGATACTCCTCGGACACATCTTGTGTGAAAATTTCAAAGAAAAAATTTAAAATCTCCATTCGTAGTGAGCTACCCAAAATTGCTATGTTGCCAAAAAATGGTGTTTGGTCCTTTAGGGGTTAATCAAAGACAAATGAAATGAATAACAAATGAGGTCAATCAATACTATTTATTTTTATTTTTGCATCTCTTTGAATATTGCTTGATTGAAGAAAATGAAGCTTTGGGAGGCAAAACAAAGGGTCACACATGGACTTGGGCATATATTAAATGCCTACAAAATGACAACCTCACATTCAACAATTAATTGACTAGTGGTGATCTTTGAAAATGCCCAAAAAATTTAACTCTTCAATATTCCAAAATTACACCTTGTAAAGGGCTTTGAAACTCTAAGTTTCTAGAATGCTAGGAATACACTAAACTCTACTTCTAAAGCAAAACGGGTTTTTTAAATGTTATTTTAAATCCTTAATCTGGAATATTTTGTTCAACAGAAAGATCATTTTGGAACAGAGGTCATAAGTTTTTCAGCACCTCCCAAAGGTGAATTTTTGTCTATCAATGTATACAAAAAAATAAAAAAATAAAAAAATAATTAAATGTCCTATAACTTATGCATTGAAAATATATGGGATTGTTTAAAATAAAAATCCATTTATATTCATCTTTAAAGAAATCATAAAGCAAAAGGTGGTGCTAAATGAAAGAAAAGACTAAATCGCTAATAATTTTTACAAAAAAATGATAATTATGCCACATTTAACTACTTTTGGACTTTTGAAAGTCCAGAATTAATATCTGGAGAAGAAACATTAAGAGATAATCACTGGAAGATTGTGTAAAACATCCCGAGATCTATACAAAACATCTAAAAATCTATACAAACATTTGGAGATCTCCAGATCTTATTATCGAGAGATTTTTGAACGTTTTGTCCAGAATTCAGTTGAAAGTCCAAATAGTTGTTAAATGTGGCATATTTATGAATTCAAATAATTAGAATGTTCTAGCAACAATAAAGATATTTTGGTTTTTATTTGCAAATTTTAAAGATTGAGTTCAAAAAAGGATTTTATACATTTCTTCTACTTCATTGCTTGCAAAATAAAATTCCTTATAACTTTCATGTCATTTTTTGGAATTGAATGGTAGAGATTTTTTTATAAAGGTATCAATGTTTATAGTACAATTAATGAATCTTTTTTTAGAATATGGTTTTAGCTACCCACTTTGATATTGAAGTAAAGAAAACTTATAATTTTTGCAATATTTATCATAATGATGTGAAACAAAGCTTCACAAATAGGTTAAAATGATTAGCTTAAAATTCTTGCAAAAATTCTAAATGACATAGTTGATAGAGCCTACATGAGTTCTCAAAAAATTTTAAATAGGTTCCTTCATCTTTTAGGAGTTAAGGATATTTTATATTTTATATAATTTTTCTTCACCATTTTTTCAAAAATTTATGGTTATTTCAAATCTTTGCAAGAAGAATTCAGATTTTTATAACATATAGAAGGCACATACAGAACCTTGCATAAGAACCACAAAGTAATGATCACACTAATCACACTGAATGATCACACTAATCACATTGATGAAGAATAGACAAAAATTGTTCTTTTTAATATATTTGGATATATTTCATTCCTTTTGTATTGCTCTTGTAATCACCTCTTAGAAACTTTCATCATCCGCCTACATGATGATGGCTTGTTTAGGTTTGGAGTGTGTCAATGTACTTAAATATGATAGTACCATAATATAAAATATAAATACATAAGCAAAAATTGTGTAGCCACAAAGAGCACTTTAGACTATTAACCCCTAAAGGACCAGCATGCATTTTTTGGCTACATAGCAATTTTGGGCAAGTACGTATGATTGGAAATTTTCATGTTTTTGGCCCAAAATATTTTAGAAGGTAGGACAAGGAATATCATTCATATGCACTAAATTTCATGACATTTGGAAATATGAGCCAAATGTTATGGCGTAATATATTATTTAGTTTTTCATAAATGGGCAGTACGGGCAGATAAAAAATAATCACTTTTTTTCAAAGAAAAAATTTGAAATTGGTTTTCTAGAGCTATATATACGTGGAAAGCAGAGTTGTCATATCGAACAGAATCGGACGAATTGGACGGAATCAGGGTTGACTGGCTGCAAACTTTGGAGGCCAATAACTTTTGCAAAAATTATCCAAATTAGACATATGAGATGTTTTTCGGCATCTTCAGGTTCTTTAGATGCCGAAAAACATCTCATATGTCCAATTTGGATAATTTTTGCAAAAGTTATTGGCCTCCAAAGTTTGCAGCCAGTCAACCCTGATTCCGTCCAATTCGTCCGATTTTGTCTGATATGACAACTCTGGTGGAAAGTTTTGAATTATTCCATAGGCTTTCCATTTTTATCAATGAGTCAAAAGTTATGAGGACTTTTTGTTTGCTGGCAGTTATAGATTTTCTACTCTAAAATTAACTTTGAAGTACTTTATCTTACTCATTTTCATTATTTTTGAAAAAAAATAAAACTATAAGATGTAGATTATCAATTTCAATATTTCAACAACTGGAATTGGCATTTTTTAATTCCATAATTAAATACTTAACAATTTAGTATTTCGAATCATTTTCTCTAATGTCTACTTACTATTTTTTCCCTATATCTTGTACAATTCCAAATGATGTGAAATTTTTCAAGCATGCAGTCAAATTGTCTAGAAAAAGAATCCAAAGAAGCACCACCATCTTGGACATTTTTTCATAGAAAAGTGAGGTTGTGAAGTGCAGCTACCATGACCACAAAAATGATTTCAAGTTAGCATACTACAAGATCCTACAGTGACATGTATCAAAAAAAGTTTTTTTTCCAAAAATTTGGTATGTGTATAAAAAATGGTAATTTTTGAGTATTTTTGGTGCAAACATAACCATAGAACTTTAGGGGTTGTTCCATAAAGGACCAAGGGATGCATTTCATGCTTTAATCTTGTGATGATGTAGCGGCCTAGAAGTGTTGATGAATGACAAAGAATCATTCAATGTAAAACAAAATTGTAATAGTTTGTCTTTGGAGTTTGTGTGATAAGAGGTCTTGCCCAATAGTTTAACCTCTAATGAATACACTTAGTTTTTTTTAAGCAAATGATTCACATAGTATTCAGAAGAATGATTATTGTGGTGACTAGCCCAACCTTTCAAGGTTAACCCCTTAGCGCTTCAACATCCAACATGTGGACAATGAACAAAGAGTTTCCAAAGAATTTTTTTACTACAAAACTTTGCATTCATCCAAACTAATGCTTGACTTTTTCAAAAAGCATTTTTTTGTATGGTGAATTTGATGAAACTAAGGTAAATAATATATACTTACAAATATACAAGCAAAAATATGCAAAAATTCAAGAAAAGATTCAAATACTATGAGATTAATTGATATTGCTATGCCAATCTTTTTTCTTTTTTTTTTTGACACAAGTAAAGGTACCTTTACTACAAGGGAAAAAGAATAACAAGAACCCGGTTGCACAATGCTATACTAAATAGTGAAATTGGGTTGCTTTAACAATTAGCTTACCTTACTGAGAGAAGTTACTTTATAACTCTTTACTTGTCTAGATGGAGGCATATTCCATTTTCTAAACCTAAGCCATGAACTAGTGCACCAACCTATGCAACATACATGGTTCCTACATTAATACATCCTTCTACAATAACTGCACAAATTTATATAGTGTAAAATATCAAGAAATTAGTGTGGGGTAACCTAATTTTACTAACCCCTAAAGGACCAACATGCGTTTTTTGGTTACATAGAAATTTTTGGCAGGTACATGTAACTAGAGATTTCCATATTTTTGTCCCAAATTTTAATAAAAGGTAGAGTCAAGGAATATCTTTCATATACACTAAATTTCATGACATTTAGAAATACGAGTTAAAAGTTATGGCCTAAATATGTTATTTTTTTCCGTAACCGGACAGTCTAGGCAGATCAGAAAAATCACTTTTTTCAAAAACAAAAATCTGAAATTGATTTTCTAAAATTATATATACATAGAAACCTTTGAATCATTCTATTTTGATCAAGGAGTAAAAAGTTATGAGGATTTTTAGTTTGTAGGCAGTTATCGATTCTCTATTCTAAAATAAACTTTGAAGTTCTTTATCTTACTCAATTTTCAATATTTTTTGAAAATTATATATATTCATAGGATGTACAATGTTTATCAAAACATTGCAACCATCGGGATTGGCATTTTTCAATTCCATAATTAAATTCTTAACAAATTTGTATTTCGAATCATTCTCTACTATTGTCTTTTTACTATTTTTTTCCTATATGTTGTACAATTCCAAATGATCTGAAATTTTTCAAGCATGTAGACAGCTTGTATAGGTAAAAGAATCCAATGAAGCACCACCATTTTGGGCAATTTTTCATAGAAAAGTGAGGTTGTGAAGTGCAGCTGCCCTGTTTTTTGCAGGGCCAAAAAAATGATTTCATTTAATTTGAATGCTCATATCTTGCAATCCACGTTGTGGAAATTTCTGAAATTTTTACTACATGCTCTCAAGTCAGCATACTACAAGATCCTGTGGTCACATGGGTCAAAAAAAGTTTTTGTCAAAAATTGGGTACTTGTTCTAAAAATGGCAATTTTTGAGCGTTTTTAGTAAAAACATAGTTATTGAACTTTAGGGGTTCATTAGGTTGCCTTTACTTCAAATAAATTACCTCATGGATCAATGCTTGTCTATATGGAGGCGCATACAACTCTCTAAACCAGGCCTTGAACTGTTGCACTAATCTTTGCCATACACATGGTTTTGGATTGAATGCATCATTGTACAATAACAATGAATATGTATATAGTGTGGATTGTCAAGAATTAGTGTGGGGCAACCTAATTTCTCTATTTTGTATAAGTTATGCCAATCTTTCAATCACACATAAGGTAGGAGGCTCTAGAAACTTGCATCTAAGGACTGATCCACCTTTTACATGTGGTTTCTTGGATGGGATTATTTTTAGCACATTTTTAAAACAAAGATAAATAGAGTTCGATTGTGACACAAGTTGTTTCTTGTTTTTTGAAGCAATTTCGAATTACTTAAGAATTTTCAAACAAGAAGAGTCATAGGTCCCTATTTATGCCCCTAGGTCTTCCATAAATCGTTCACCTGCAACTTCTACACTGAATAGGGGTATTAAGGAGACCCATACTAATTAATTGACATCCCACACTATATAAATATCTACCATGGATTGTACATCTTGTCGCCAATATGTACAGTTTAGGAAGAAAGGTCCCTTCAATTATTTGGTCCCCTTAATATCCCTATTCAGTGTAGAGAGAAATGGGAAAAGCAAAGAGAATGATTGGCTCTTACCTTAAATAATGTTTTTTTAACGATCCATTCAATGACTATAGAAGGTCCATAAAAATGCCCACTCGCTTTCAAAGCCTCGTACCTTAGATGCCCCACCCTAATTTCTTGACAGTCCACACTATATACTATTTTTTTATTAAAAAAAGAGAGTTATGCCAATCTTTCAATCACCCCCAGATGCCCCCTGTCCATTTGAATTTAAAAAGCCTATTTGGCAGCAATTGGGTTGGGTGTAGATTCTGCTGACATGTCATTTCTGGGTTGCAGGGGACTGTCACACTGAGGGGCCCAGCTAGACTGTAACTTAATGAACTGAACCTGGACTGCTCAGTGGGGGGGGAGCATGGATGGAAGGGATTTCAGTGCCAAGTAAGAAGCTACGAAACACGTTAAATCGTGCCATCCTTTGTGGGCCCAGCAGGGTAAATTCGGGGTTCTCAAGGGTTAAAGTAAAAAAAAGTTCCCTATATTTGAGCCGTGTCTAGGGATACTTACTGGCCCCCCTAGTTAAATTGGGGCCTCTGATTGAAAATGTAAAGTCAGATTTCGCAAAAAAGGAAGTTTGTGGCAAATAAAAAAATTCAGTGTTTCCCCTGGGGTAAATTTGGCCTGCAAGGCCCACATTCAATGGCACGATTTAACGTCCTACATAAGTTTATGAATCTTACTATCATAGTGCACGTTATACTAATAATTTGCTGAAGTCTCACTATTGGAAACTAGTGCAGGCTAAAATTCCACTGTATTGTACGGAGTAATAGTTTCAGAAAATAATAATAAAAAACAATGACATAAGTTTTGCTTAAAGCCTGGTCAACTGATGCACAATACATTTTTAGGGCCTCTCACATCTGTAAGATTATTGTGAGATTAGCTCTGTGAGGTCAGCTACTCGTTGCTTCATGCCTGATGAGGAGGGCATTTCATAATAGGGCGCCTTTGACATTGGTTGGGCCATGCCCTCCCTCCTACTCGGGTGCCCTATTACGAGAGGCCCTCTTCATCAGGCCTCTACCTTTATAAATAATACTATTTTTGAATCCTCACTAATACTATGGAGAAGACCTCTGAGAAGGTCCCATATGACAAACTTGAATAGTTGATCTTTGGGGGCATGTTTCTCTTGTCTACTTGACCTGTGTTTCTACTAGTGAATAAGAAAAATCATTATAGTCCAAATAATTTGATAATGAAGGCTTGGGTTTTGTATTTCATTTATTCAACACTAGTAGAAACACCTCTATATGAATTTTTGCTCAAAACAAACTTCAATCACGGGCTTGAATCTTGAATTGAATTCTATGAGTTCCAAAGGATTATAAATAAATGGAGAGCCTTGGTTGCCAATGAAGAAAAAATTTGTGGATTTGTGTAAAGTTGAGAAGAGAAGTGAAAAATTTGCATGCAAGAAGATCTTTTGATGATTGATTTCTTCTCAAGTCATAAGTTGTTTTACTTCAAAAGCTACAATTCTATAATCTCTATTGTACAAGGCTTTCTAGAAAGCTAAGTACAACTGCACACCACAAATATACAATAATTAAAGTCAAATACATAATTGTATTTGACTTTGTAATGGAGAATTTATGGACCCTATATATTAAGTCTCAAATTACCTTTAATATTTTAGAAGAATGTATATATTATATTTGACTTTTAGAATACAAATTATACACTAAAATTTGGCAAGACATGAACTTACTGGATTGATAATTCAACAATTGACATTTAAACCTTATCACATTCAAAATATAGCACCATAATAGATCACCACATACATAATAGATCACCACATACATAATAGATCACATACATAATAGATCACCACTTTGAAGCTTATCACACAATATAATGATATAATAATGATAGGAGGCACAATAATGATTCAAATTAGGAGCATTGTGCATCACTGGATCATATTCAATATGAGGACATAATTTCATCACTACTATATACTTCAATTTATACACCTCCTTTGTCAAATACAAAAAATACACCAAACTGCAATCACAATTGGGCTTGCTAAACCTTTTAAGAATTCACCTTGAAATGTTGTAGAGGACAAAAAGTGTCCAATAGTGATTTTCAAAGAATGAATGGACCTATTCATCAAAGAATTTTATAAATTATGGCTACATTGGTGATAGGTCTGTATCCTTTTTAGGGCTACATCTTTGACCCCACACAATTTCTTTGAAAAACACAATTTTCAGTACCTACTCACAAAACATTGTCTTTACAAAAACATAGAAGTGCATTTATAGAGTCCAACTATAGAAAGTAGAAGTGCCTTTGGTGGGATTATGGCATGTTAATTTTGGTGTGAGTCCAATTGTGCATTTTACAATAGACTTTGTGTATTGCAAGGCATATGATTGGATAGTTTGCACATTACTCCATGACCTGCTCATGTTCACAACCATATAGAGATCACAACAATTTTTTTCCCTAAGTGAAGCAAGTAAGGACATAAAATTGGACGTTTAAACCTTTCCAACAACACATTGCACACTAACATACAATTTATTTTTTTAAAATTCTAATGAATTTTAGAATAAAAAGATGCAATTTGTTATGGTTTATAGTGTAGACTCATTCACACCTTAACAAAAAGTCATGTATTTTTTAGAAGATCAAAAGGTCAATTACAGTAGCTAAACAATAATTTGTGCTCTTCCAAAAACAAAACATGTAAATTGCATTTGCATACATTGTTAATGCCCAATAACATATTAGCATATATTGGCATACATCGTGGTATATTGGTGTCATATTAGTGTATAATTGGTATAAATTGTGGTGTTTCAAGATCTTTCATACATAACATTCAGTAGCTTGTGTTGATGTTGCCTTGGTTCTACAGTGATGGCGTGCCTCTCTATCCTCCACCTGTCTAATTCATCAGTAACTACTGATGAAACACTGTTGGGGTGTGGAATATACCACACCCTCATTGTAGAGCTATTGAATGTTATGTAGTTTGGAATGCAATGATTCTTGTATTTTGTGTTATAGTGCAAGATTTCTAACATCCATCTAGTTTTCACATAGTTGTAGATCTCGACAAATTTTGTATTATTCAAATTATATGCATTGAGTAACCACTTCTGGCTCCTCTGGGATCTAGACTGTTAAGAAATTGTTGCTACCTTCACCAAGAAGAGAGCAACAAGGAGCTTGATCCTTACTCTCCCTTCAAAGTCCTCAATGCCAACAAGGTCAACAAAGGCTGCGGTAAGTTAATACGAAAGGTTGTTGTTACTCCTTGTTACCAACAACTGAACCCTGTTTGCCTCGGATTGCGAGACCCGAGAGGTCGGAAAGCATCTCGATTGCAGGCGTACTTACCCCTTTGCAGAGGTTGATTGGAGTAAGCAGGAAAGGCTCCAGTCACTGATTACTGCAAATGCACCTTTGCATTGCATCGAATTGCTATACAAACTAATAATTGCTCCAGACCAAAGTTGAGATGTCAGCCTAAACCAGAGAAATGTTTAAAATATGCAAAAATAACAGAATGCAATTCTGCAAAACATTCCGACTGATACGGAGTACCCTGATTTTTATCTCACTTTGTACGAACAAGAATGAAATGTCTAAACTGTAGATCAGAACCATGGGTCATGAACATTCTGGACAATTCAAATTCGTGAAACGCAGTCACATGGTGGTGTAGAAAATCAGAGTACAGTACTTTCATTCATATTCACAGCTTGTTTACAACCCTATTTACAAAGGCTGGTCGTGCCTTAAACAACAATTACCCAGAAAGCTATCTATGTAAATTAAGGAAACCGACCAACTGCTAATGGAGTGTGCCCATGATAGCGTAAACCTTCTGACTTCCATTGCTTTTTGTGTAATTCATGGAATGATACAAAAGAAGTTTCACATCTGTCGCCTGTCCAACCACTAGTCGAAATCATGTGTCCTGCTCCTTCTAGTCAGGGAGTTCATGCAAATTGGCTGGAATTCGTCACTCCTGACTTGGTCCTTCTTGTTGGAGAAGCTACTCATGCCTGCCACAATAATAGAACTCAGTGATGATCACATAGATAACATTCAACATCAATGATCGTGAAAACAGAACAAAAGGCACAGTTTCCCTGTCGACGCTATCACAATGCTAACTGATTGCACGACCCCCACTGACAAACCTGCCAGAAAAGCATATAATTGCAACATGAAGAGCAGAACAAACTTGCAGGACGAGAGTCCTCCTGCTCGACCTAAAACGAAGATAATCAGATAATCACTGTGTACTGTAAATAATTCTCTCTGCTATGAGATCCTTCGTCTGCAATAAGAAGAACAAAAATAATTACACTCAAAAGCTTTAAGACAATTACCTTGATGATGTGATTGACTCCGTTTCAGGCCATCTGGGCGGCATTGCTCAAACTCTTCCAACGCCAAGAGCAGCATCGAAACTCCAACAGACACTCGAGATGCAGACACACTCCATACTCCTCCTTTCTGTATAAACTATAACTCTAGGATGAGAGACAACCAATTCCTCGAAGGAGAGAAGCGCTACCAACTCAATTCAACCCTAGCGTCTTCAATACCGAATAATCTCTGTCCAAGGTCCTATCCCCTCTACTTAGCAATTTCGATGCTCAAACAGGAAAACTGGCTGAGAAGCTCAATTTCTGCAGAAATTTGGACCGTTCTCGCCCCCGCGAGCACGCCACCGTCAATCGCCGTGCCTTCTTCGGAGCTGGAGGACAAAGGTCGACATCCACAACTGGGATTCTATACTTCTTGGCCTTCGGCGTCACACACATAGACTCCCCTGAAAGAACCTCTTCTTCCTCCTCCTCATCACCTTCTTTGTTCTCCAAGACCCCCAATGATAGAGTCTTCGAATTCTTCTGCGTCGTGCAAGAACTGAACGAGGAGGTACTACTCGCTGGACGCTGAACCTCCTTAGACTCTATCGTTGTAGGCTCACATACCCAAGTATCAAGAGAATCACTCGCAGTCCTTGATCGCTTCCTCACCAAGGTGGGCTCCTCCGATTGCTTAGACTGCAACATTGTGGGCGCCATGGCTACAAATCACAGCACCAACTGCGCAAGTGCTGTAACTTACCGCAACTCGAAAACTCTTCAAAAGCCCAAATCGCTAACTTATTTTTACGAGAATTCTACTGCAAGTTTTGTGAAGCCAATGTCGCACACCTGCAGTAAACCCAATTTCTAAATTGCACGAGGACAGTGGGGACTGAAGCAGGAGCAGGAATTCAAGGAGAAAATTTCAAAGAAAGGAGAGCATCCAAAGCTGTAAACTCCAGTTCAAGCTCAGGCAAGTGTGAGACGGAGCAGTGCTGGCGTTTAAGAGGCACATGATGGGATGCTCTCTGCGGAATCGCGGGCCGGGTCGAAGTGTCCGAGCCGCACGACCGGCCTCTGGCGAGCACCCGCGCCCGTGCCCGTGCCTCCTGCCGGCGGCCCGCGCTCTGCCCCAGAGGATGACGGAGACATCCACCACCTTGGAGTTTTTTTTGGAGGAGCTGCCCGCGAGCAAGGCGAGCAGTGGAGGTAGTGAGTTACGAAGTGGACCGCCCTTGTACAGAAAAGAATGGTAATAACTAATTTGAGTTAACTAATTTGGTTCTAATAACTTGCCTAATTGTACTGTGTTATCCTTGTGTCAAGCTGCTAAAGTTTTTGTTTCCTTTGGGTTTTGGGGCATAACTGGAAATAATGTAATTTATTTCAGCTTTCTGGACTAGCAAATCACATAATTTCCACGTTAAATGGCAGTGGAATTTCAATAAATTGGGGGCCTCTAATTGTAATTCCAGACTTGGAAATCTGAAACATAACTGGGCTTTCTATTTCTAAGAGTTTAGAAGAAAATCTGCGTTTCTGAAATGCGTTTCTGCGTTTCTGAGATAAAAGTCAGTCGAGCACTTTGCAAATTTTTAGGAAAAAAATGGATGGATGGATGGAAATTGTCCATGTGTTTAAGAAAAAATAAAATAATTGATATATACTTTCAAGGGAGAAAAATCATATCAAAAGCTTACATGGGGCTAATAAGTTTTTTGAATTTTTTGAATTTTTCTTTAAAATGTTCCAAAAAATATTAATGATTTCCACAAATCCCATGAACCTTGGTGTTTTGTTGCTACTTCATTGAGTCAAATTCAAAGAAGAGGCACAGAAGGATTGAAAAAACAAATTCTTTTGAATGATATTTCATATGGGATTCTAGTAACTAAGGTATGCTATGTTGGGAAGAATGAAAAAGAACTCCAACTTTATTTGAGGTTGCCGCAATTCAAGAGTTTGTTTATGCATGCCATCGAACTTTTGAAATTATATATAGTAGAATTGAAACGTTCTTAACCAATCCAACACCAAAAAAATGACTCAAGTTATAAATGACTTTTTTAAGGGATATGTTTGCTAACTTATGGATTCTTTGCTAAAAAGCAACCTTGAATTATAAAACATGGAGACTAAGGCTCAACTACTCTTTGCACTATCAATGAAGATTTTTTGAAGATTTTTTAAATTTGAATATATTGAAAGTTCAAATTTTCATCCCTTGGCCAAATAGAAATCATTGTATTTTAAGTTTAACAACTTATTTAAGATGTGACTTCCAAGTTGGCGTAGATAAACAAAAAAATCAAATTGTCTTATTCACACTTGACTGGGCCCGAAAAATTTCTAAGGAACAATTTTGGAAAATAGAAATTTAGTCAATTGGAAACCAAGCGCATCTTTGACGAAATTACTGGAAGTCCAATCAATTGGAAACCAAATCCATCTGTGACGAAATTATTGGAAGTCAAGTCAATTGGAAACCAAAAGATTCTTTGACGAAATTATTGGAAGTCCAATCAATGGGAAGCCAAGCGCATCTTTGATGAAATTATTGGAAGTCTAGTCAATCAAGAAATCAAACAAATTTTTGACGAATTATTGGAAGTTAAAGTCAATTGGAAACCAAACACATCTTTGACAAAATTACCCAGTTTGAAAGGCCAACAATTGATTGCTTGGGAAGGCTAACCATGACCAAGTTTGACATGGGAGCAACGAACAAATTTGAAAACTAGCAAAGATTGAGTTTGACAGGCTAACAATGACCGACTTTGAAATGCTAGCTAAAATTGAGTTTGAAAAGCTAACTATGATCAAGTTGATAGAGGAATGGCAATCAAGTGTGAAAGGATATCTATGATTGAGTTTGACAGGTAGCAATGATCGAGTTTGAAATGCTAGCTACAATTGAGTTTCAAATACTAATGATTGAAGGAATCATAGATAAAAGAGCCTTACATTAAAAATGGGCATCTAGCTTAAGTAAATTATTTTAGCTTCAATCTTGAATTATGGAGCTTGAAGGAACAAATGACATCAAAACACTTGTGACTTTGTTGTTTTATCACTTGAATAGTCAAACATAATGGAACCAACAATAAAAAGACTCCATAGGTCTACAATCAAAATTGTCTCCTTCTCTCTCTAAAGTTGACCGAAGGGTCATCATTGGAACTATCAAACCATTTCATTAATAAAAATTATGCCTTATTTTAGACTGTAAATCTAGTTAAATTAGTTGATAAACTTCAACAGTTAAATTTAGCATTTGTGTTTGTAATGAGTGAACATCATAAATATCAAATACCATTAAGTTTGTTCAATTTTTTTAGAATTTTTTTCCCACTCGATCTTAAAGGATGGAAAGAATGCCATATAAAATTTATTTGACTGATTGATCTTCTTTTGGAGAATCTTTTGCCCATTTTTGTTTAGTCCTTGAATATTTTTGAACCCCTAAAAAATTAAAGAATTGACTTTGGGGGAGGTGAACAATCCATTGACTTCATAATTTGAAAAAAATTCCATCAAATCTTTAGAATGGATGTTAATCATTTGAATTTGCATGTGAACTTTAGTTTCACATCATTCTGATAGACAGTCCAATAGATATTCTACAAAAGATTAATTAAATTTATTTGATTGTTTAGATTGATACCTATAAACAAACATTTGAACCATTCAATTCCAAATAATGAAATGAAGATTTTGAAGAGTTCAATTTTTCAAGCCATCTAGGTAGAAAAAATATATAAATCATTATTTGAATTCAATTTTGAAAACTTCTATGTAAAAATAAAAGTATAGAATACGCATTGCTTACTAGAGCTAGAGCATTTTCACCATCATGTACTTTTTAATTTTTGTCAAAATTATTAGTGATTTTGGTTTTTTCTTTTATTAAAGATGGAAATACAATAAATGGATTAGAAAATTAGATAAATTATTTTTCATATATTCTCAACCTTTTTTCTAACATATTGATTAAAATACACAAATTATAGGATACACGTTAAAATTGTTAAAAGATAAAACTTTACTTTTAAGAAGGATTAGGAAAATATTTTAAAGTTTAAGCAAATTGAACTAATAATTGGTGGGGATTTTCACTCTAAAAGATTTCGAAAGATGAGCTTGGATAACCTAAAGGATCCTACGGTTGCATCCGTTAAGGAATACATATTGGATATAAGTATTTTAAAGTTGTTTACACTACAAGAGAATGGGGTGTTTTAAGTGAGTTTTTAAGTATAGTCCTAGACATAAGATTTTAAGTAATGGCATTACTTAAAACCTTATGTCTAGGATTATACTTAAAAACTCATTTAAAACATCCTATTCTCTTATAGTGTTAACTTTCAAAATACCATAGTCTTTTAAAGGTTTATACTATTAAGTAGCTATTTTTACCAATAAGAGTTACCATGCTTGTTTATACCGTTTCAAGATATGTGACTTGAAAGACAACCGTATTTCATTAACAATCTAAATATTGGATGAGTGTGCTAAAATATAGTTTGCTAAGGTTGCTATGCTTAAAAATTCCTTTTGATCCCTCCATCACTTCTAAATTTAAGACAAAAATTGAATATGCTATAAAACATGGCTTGCTAAATTTTTTTGAAAATTGCATAAAATGAGCACGTTTTGCATGATGTCTACAATTGTGTTTGCATGATGTCTAAATCTTTTGCAAATCCTCCAAAATCAATTTAAAGACATGAACTATTGAAATTCATGCAAATCATAAGATTTAGAATTAATTTTTTAATGATTGGCTAAAATCATGTTTTATATTGTTTAGTGAAAAATAGAAATATATTTGATGTTTAAAATTGTTAAATTACCTCAAATTGTATTTTCTTAACACCAACTTCATATGCAAGACTTTTTGTCCATTTTCTATTTAACTCCAAAAGGGCCAACAAGCGTTTTTTGGCAACATAGAAATTTTGGTAGGTAAGTGTGACTAGAGATTTCCATAATTTCGATCCAAATTTTAATAGAAGGCCTGGATGAGGAATAACTTCAAGGCTTAACAATTTTCATATTTTTTGATTTACATGGTTAAAAAGTTATTGCATGATACGTAGTTTGTTTCTTCACTTGGACAGTACGGGTAGAGCACAAAAATCACCTTTTTCAAAAATAAAAATTTGAAATTGGTTTTCTAGACTTATATATACGTAGAAAGCTTTGAATCATTCCGTTTTGATCAATGAATCAAACGTTATGAGGATTTTTGTTTGCCAACAATTATGGGTTTTCTACTTAAAAATAAACTTTGAAGACCTTTATCTTACTCAATTTTCAATATTTTTTTACTAAAAAATCATAGGTTGTAGATTTTTTTTTAACATTGCAACCATTGGGATTGGCATTTTTCAATTCCATAATTAAATTCTTAACAATTTAGTATTTTGAATCATTCTCTATTTTTTTGGGCTTACTATTTTTTTCCTATATCTTGTACAATTCCAAATGATGTGAAAGTTTTCAAGCATGTGGCCAAATTGTACAGAAAAAAGAATCCAAAGAAGCACAACCTTTTTGGATATTTTTTCATAGAAAACCGAGCTTGTGAAGTGCAACTGCCTTGTTTTTTGCAGGGACAAAATAATGATTTAGTGAATTTGAATGCATATATCTTGCAATCCGCGTAATGGAACTTTGTGAGATTCTTACCACATGTTTTTCAATCAGCATACTACAAGATCCTATGGTTACATGTGTCAAAAAAGTTTTTTTCAAAAATGTGGTATTTGTACTAAAGATTGCAATTTTTGAGCATTTTGGGAGAAAACATAGTCATGGAACTTTAGGGGTTAAGAAACATTGATTGTCAAAATTTTAATTTAGAACACTCAAATAGAAAGACAACTTGATTCAATATGTAAAAAAATAAAAATAGGATTAAAGTGTTTTTTCTATACAAGAATGTTGTCCAAAATTGAGTAATAACCATAAAATGATATTTGTGCTAATTTGGGATTAACATAGGAATATATATTGCATTTTTCATATATTGATGGTAAGCATTTCATAAATTTGGTGCTTTTACAACTTTGTCATTCAAACTTCAAAAATTCATAACTAATACTTCAATTTTCTAAAACATAAGAATCAAAATGGGTTTTGCAATTATCATTAGAAATATCTTTCATTTGAAATTATCTAAAAATATTTCAAAGTGTACAACCTTTCTAAGAATCGGATCCAATATTTCAAATGACAATTTTTTGGCCATGGCTGCCTTAGAGTAACAAGTTGGAGATGGATAAGAGCATCCCTACAGCCACACGACCAGTGGCTCAAATCTGGGGAGTGGTTGTGCCCGGCTACAAATAATGTCCCACGGCACACACAACGAGGGACAAAAAATGGCTGGGTACGGCCAAATTTGATGAATACTTGGCCAAATGAAGAGTCTTGGGGTGACTCGGTATCTTCTCTTTTTGTCTTTTGAATGGAGTTATTAAAAGTAAGCTTTGATTGTCAAACGTTGGGAGACATGAAAGTATGCATTGGGAGTCGTAAAGGAGTACGTGGAGGGAAACTAGGCACTCTTGGGCCTTGTGCATGCTATCCCCTCCCCCATTCCAAAGCTTGCATCCCGTGTCGTTGTAGAGAGCAAGTGGCAGACACGGCCCGGGAGTCGGGAAATTAGCACTGGCCGGGCCATCCCCCGTCTCTAGGCGTGGGGATGCTCTAATTGGAAGATTTATAAATTACAAATGTTGAGAGTCAAATTTTTTTAACTCACAAATTGATATGGCTTCTTAATAATTTAAAATAGGTTCTAAGATGTGTCTTCTTTAGTAATTTCTCTTTTCAAATAATTTCAAGTGATCCCAAATGCCACTCAACTACTTGGATACCATGTAGCAATAAAAAAAACTAATTGATTGGTGATTAACCTCTAAAGTTCCATGACTATATTTTCACCGAAAATGCTCAAAAACTATCATTTTTAGAACAAGTACAATTTTTTTGAAAAATACCTTTTTTTGACACATGTAACCATAGGATCTTGTGCTATGCTGACTTGAGAACATGTGATAAAAATTTCAGAATTTTCCATCGCGTGGATTGCAAGATATAAGCATTCACATTCATTAACATTATTTTCTTGGCCCTACAAAAAACAGGGCAGCTGCACTTTACAAGCTCACTTTACTACGAAAAATGGTCCAAAATGGTGGTGCTTCTTTGGATTTTTTTTCTAAACAAGTTGGCTACATGTTTGAAAAATTTCACATAATTTGGGATTGTATAACATATATGAAAAAAATAGTAAGTAGATAGTAGTAGAGAATGATTCAAAATACAAAATTGTTAAGAATTAAGTATGGAATTGAAAAATGCCAATCCCAATGGGTTCAAAATTGCAATAAACAATCTTCATTCCATGATTTTTTTTTTCAAAAAATATTGAAAATTGAGTAAAAGAAAGAACTTCAAAGTTTATTTTAAAGTAGAATCCATAATTGCCTACAAACAAAAAAGCTTCATAACTTTCATTTCATTGATCAAAATGGAATGCTTTAGAGCTTTCCACGTATATATAACTCTAGAATACGAGTTCCAAATTTCTATTTTTGAAAAAAGAGATTTTTTTTATCTACCTAAACTGCCCAATTATAAAAAGAATAACATATTAGGCCATAATTTTTGACTCGTATTTCCAAATGTCATGAAATTTAGTGTATAGGAAAGGTATTCTTTGTCCCCATTTTTTTTTTATAATTTGGGCCAAAATTTTGGAAATCTCTAGTCACACGTACCTGCCCAAAATTTCTATGTAGCCAAAAATCGCATGTTGGTCCATTAGATGACATGTGAGGCCTCTAAAAGACTGCAAGTTATCCTGCGTTCCTAAACTGCGAGAACGCGAGATAATTGCTGGCTGATGTAGTTGAGACTGTGCCATGTCATTTTTTTCTTTTTTTCTTTTTCTTTTAATGAAAATGATATTTGGAAGAAGAATATTCTAAATATTTATTTATTTTTGAATTTTTTTTTTCTGACAGCCCATACCGGCTATTCGTAGAATCGGACCAGATTTAAGAACGGGCTAAAATGGCCTCCAATGCCCTCAATTGTCATGTAATGCTTTAGGGGTTAAAGCTTTGGATGGTTTCCCTTATGAATAGAAAGGCTCACCAATTACATATAAAAGATGAGCTTTTGGCCACTAAATCTATCACATAGGCATCCCTTTACTTGAAGTCTAAATCAATATTTTTGGAGGGTGATTTATTGATCAATCGCTATACAATTTTTTTGAAGGAATAATTGACAATAGATTCTTCTACTTTGACGGTGAAATCCTTCAATTGCTATAAAGTTTGGGAGCATTGAATATCATTCTATTATAGATGGACGTATACACTTTTAAATGCATATGTGTATTTTCATCCATGTTGAATAAATTTCATACACAGTATCTGTAAATGTAAATTGCTTCACCATCACATTGGATATTGCTTTTTTATGCTGCCCTAAAATAATGAAGAGAACAACTATGGTTTACATGTTATGCCAGTGCAATATTGTAATTGGACAAAAATACTTTTTGAGTGAAAATACTGAAAATCGAGTTAAATAAAGGACTTCAAAGTTTATTTTAGAGTAGAGATTCCATAACTACCCCCAAACTAAAACTCCTCATAATTTCCATCTCATTAAGAAAAATGGAATGGTTCAAAGCTTTCCATGTATACATAAATCTAGAGAACCAATTTCCATTTTTTTTTATTTTTAAAAATGACTTTTTAAGAATTTTTTGAGCTGCCTACCAAGCATTGAAAATCACATATCATACAACAACTTTTTAACCATGTAGTCAAAATTTATGAAAATTGTTGGGCCTTAAAGCTACTCCTTGGGAAAATGTTGTCTAAAAATTTCAAAGAAAAATAAATAAAAACTCCGCTCGTAGTGAGCTGCCCAAAAATGCTATGTTCTCAAAAAAGCATGTTTGGTGCTTTAGGGATTAACTCAAAAGCAAAAGCAAAAGCAAAATTTGAAAGAATATTTGGTGAGAATAACTCAATGAATGAATTGAAAAAATTGATGATAAATGGCCTCTCTTTTGGGGATGAATAATGGGGATTTGAATTAATAAATTTGCTATCATCCATATTTTACATGTTTCATCCAAGTTGAGAAAGTACATAGTTTGATCACTCTAGTGAAATCACCTTTGCATTTTCCAAACATGGAATCAGTCCCTTAGTGCCTAGATCTTTCTTGAATTTTTGCATTTTTTTGTTTATATATATAATTCACTTCAATTTCATCAAATTCATCATACAAAAAGTGTGGTTTAAAATAGTCAAGCATTGGTTTGGATGAATGAGAAGTTTTGTGATCACAAAAAATCCTAGCAATTCTCTGTTTTTTATCCAAAATTTAGACATCAAAGCGTTAAGGGGTTAAAATCCTAAACTAGTGTATGTAGCTAATTTGATAGGGTTGACTAACTTAGCAATAGAGGGAAGTAATCGCTTCTACATTTATGTTTAGCAAAGAATTGGAGAATTCTTCATTCAATTCTAATTTGATTAAATGTTTCATCGTTTGAGCTTATGATTGGCTCCATCAAACAATGTCTATGGGTATTTGTATTTGTATTTTATTGTAATTTTCTTGTTTAACCTTTAAAAGATTGTGGGAAAGCATATATGGTATTGTATTTGACTTTTATAATATAAATTAGGTATCAAAGAGAAAAAGAAAAATGTTAAATTTTGTGTAAAAGATCGGCATAAATGAAGCGTTCATTGGAAATGAACGCTTCATTAGAAATGAACGCTTCATTAGAAACTTTCTAGGGAAGTGGGATGAGTGATTTATGTCACTCCAGTTCTAAATAATGTCCACCGAATTGGAATTGGAATTTTTAAAATGGTCAAGAATTGGAAAAGAGAAGATGCGAGGACTGGTATCAATAGTAGTATCAACAGTGGTATCAATAGTGGTATAACTTACATCAAGAGGCCAAAATACATGCCACTATAAGCTGAGTGAAGACCCGGTTGTTCTGATTTTAAGCACAAAGTGGCATAACAAACTTGGTATTTTGAGAGGGAAAATTGGGCTGATTTCATTTGACTTTCTTCTTCTGGGTCAAGGATTGATTGAGCACTTACTTAGTCAATATTCACATTATATGAATACTGTACATTGTCATTGAATGTACATAATTATGTCCCTGGAACAGCAATTGGGTTATTGAGAAAAGATAAAGTTAAAAAAAAAATGAAAAAAAATGGTGAGCAAGGTGGAGGATTTTGGCCATGAAAAATAACGTAAAAAATTGTAAAATCTGAGGCAAAATATAGTTAAGAAATGAAATTTAAGATGATTGACTTTTGTCAAAACAAAAATAAAAGTAAAAAGTTCATCGTAAACGTATTCTTTGTCTTTGTTGAATATGATCCAAAAACAAGAATATGATTTGTCAGTGCAATTGAATTTGAAGGAATGCAAAGGAGCCTCAGAAGCATGATTCAAGTTTACATTTTTGGGAACAAAATTATGGTAAAGAATGAAATAAAGGTCCTATATTTCACTTGGTATCATGCAATGAAATTTTCTTTTCCGATATGCATAATAAATATGGATTTTTTAATTTTTAATTTTTAATTTTATTTTTTGAAACAAATGAAACGGAAATAAATATGGATTAAAAAATTGAAATAGAGTAGCAACCATGGATTTACTACATCTATATGATTCCATAGTAAAAACTTAGAAAGGCACCTAGTAGCCAATATTTATTCAATACAAAATCTATACTCACTATTTGGACTGTATGAAGCAAAATTATTCTATAATGATCTACATAAATGTCACCACACGATCATTTCACCGCCCTTACAAGGCCACAAGGGTGGTAAATGTACCATTCATCACTTCAATACATGTAATGTAATGAAGCTCTAGATATGGTGAAACAACCCAACATTTTTGTTTTTGAGAAAGTTTCAAGATGGCAACCACTTCTGTTTTGGTGAAGCAATGCATTTTGCATTGCATCCACTCTTCAATTACACTTACTTGTCTTTTCATCCAAAATTAGAAATTCTATTTTTTACCATATATAGAAATGAAGCAAAATTGACGAAATATACTAAGATGAATACACCCAAAATCACACCCTACCTAAAACCACCATCATCACTTTGTGTTCTTATCCAAAATCAATATGTACATATGTTGAAGAAACAATTTTTAACATCCTTCACAACTTTGCATATGGGATACAAGTCTAATAGTAGTAACTAGGTACAACAACAAAAAATGACGATTTGGAGGCTACCCACATTACCTTTTTTTTTCTTTCTTGAAACACATGGGTCCTATTTTTTTATATTGTTTTTGAACAAATGGAAAGTACCGTTGCATTAAAAAAAAACTAGGGAACAACAGCCAAGCCGAGGCTGACAAATGAAGAGATAAGAACAAAAACAAAAACAAAAACAAACAAAAAACAAGAAAGAAATAAAACCAAGCAAACTAAGAGAAAGAACAAATAGTAGGGCCCTTCCTACTCTAAACAATGGTGGAATCACTCCGAAAAGCTAACACGGGAGATTGGAGCCAAATACTATCTAACTTGGACCAAATGATATTGTGTTGTTGGGGATATTGTTGGGAATTAATCTAGGCCTTAAGCTGCGCTGCTCTGCCTGAGTTCAAAAGGGCATTCCATAATTTAAAGCCCAAGAGGTATGGGACTATACTTAGTTGACACTCCACCAATTATCAAGATCTCAACCTATCATAGGGCCTCATATTAGGTACGATGCCATCCAATGTATCTTTGGGTCCCTTATTCCACACCGATTTACCAGCTTCCGTATCATTTGGTCCTTACTCAAAGGCTCCTCCTTGTGGCTTCTTTGGATCACTCGCAACAATATCACTTTCTCGAGGAGCACCTGACCCCCAACTCTCCTACAAGACATGGGTCCTATTTGAGAATGGTGCAAATTAAAGGTTTGGGTCCAAACCAAGCAAAAAAAAATACACGAAAGCTTGTGAAATTGGCAGACTTGGATCCCCCCCCCCCCCCCCCCAGCACCACCACCACAAGCTATGTGAGCTAGTTTGTTTTTTTTCCGGCGATTTGGTGCAAAATTGCACCAAAATTTTTGACCTAGCACCAAGTCTAAGGTAACTCCTCACATTCCCAACCATTGACCCATTCCCAACCTATAGGTGCACGTATTTCCGACCATGCTTAGAATGCGGGTTTTTTTTTTGTTTTCAAGGTTGGAACTAATAAATATGTGACACATGTCCCAAGTTGTGAAAAAAAAAATAGGAAATAATGATTAGATAAAAAGTTACTGAATGGTCGGAATTAGAAGACTCTATACATTGGCCATGGGTTCGGCGCACTTTTTGCCTCCCAAAATTCATAGTAATTTCAATTCAAGCGATAAAAATACAACTTTTTTTGCAATCCATGTCATTTCTATTGATGTACCTCTGAGAAATATTTGTTTTGCCTTCACTACTCCAGATCATGTCGGAATTCCTTATTTGGTTGGTTAGGGGGGGGGGGAGGTACTTTACAGGAAATTTTTAGTAAAATTTTGGATGAAATTGTCAAAAAACTTCAAGTTCAAGAACAATCTTGGATGAAATCGCCACATTGGGAATGAAAATAGAATCATAGATATGTAGTATCACATTTTCTATCCAGTACATGGATGAATGTTAAAATTTGGAACACCACCGTAACATTTAATATCGCCACTTCGCCACTTCATGGAAAATGAAAAAAAAGAAACTGGTGTGAGCAGCAGTAAAGTACCCCCAAGTGGTTAAAATCAACAGTGGCTGGGGTCAGTCCAATCCATACATACAGTAACTTACTAATTTATTAGCCAGCTGGGCATTCCCAAATCTTAACAAAGTCCAGCTGTTTACACAATGGGCATATCTTATGAAGAAATTGCCCTTTCATAAAAAAATCCTTTACCTTGAGGGCTTATAAAATCAAATTTTTAAATTTAAAAAAAAAAAAAAAACTTTGCAAAAGAAATATCATGCTACCATAGTGGACAGGACGTTTCCCAAAAAAAAAACACGTGGACAGGACAGGCGGTTGAGTCTCTATTTCGTTTTCTCCCAGTTACAGTATTTATTCTACTTTTATTTATTTTTTAACAAATGGGAAACCCAGTGCATTAAAATTATACTACGTACTACTTTTTGACAGAAATTAAAATAGACTTGTACTTCATTGTGTGTAACTGAGATTTTTGTCATTAACTTCCAACTCATTAATTAACCACAAAAAAGAAGAAGGCCTCATCGTCCAGAACAACAAGTGAAGGCCTCCCATTCGCTCTTCCCCATTCCCAAGGAAGGACCAGAGTTTTGTTTTTGTTTTTGTTTTTGTTTTTGTTTTTTTGTTTTTTTTGTTTTTTTAACAAATGGAGAGAACCCAGTGAAACCAGAGTTTTGGAGGGGGAATTTCTTTCCATTTGGGGTTCAAATCAGAACCCAGGCACATTGCCAATTCAAACTGAACATTTTTTCAAAAATCCTTCCCATACTCCTTGATCATGGTTTAGGGTTCTAGGGATCTAAATTTGGGTGGGTGGCTCCGAAAGTCCCCAGGGAGTGGTGCAGCAACCGAGGCAAGGCCAAGAGCCAAGAGTTGGCTCATGCGGTGATGAGAGAAACGAGGTAGAAGGGACCCTCAATCAATGATCATAAGGGGGGGTAATTAATAATTAATTAATGGGACTTACCCCAATCAGGGGCTGCCTCTGATTTCTTTCCCTGATTGGGGCTTACCTTGCCTGATTGGGTTGTATACACGAGATTGACCGACTCTCCATGATTAGTTCAAATAAAATATTCATTATAAAAAATAACGGCGTTGGGAAAGTTTTGGGAGCTGCCCCGGTAATTTTGGGAAGGAGCTGGGTTGTTTTTTCCAAAGGTACCGGTTGCATCTTCTCCTTCATAGCATTGTTAGCCGAGGTCTTTCGTTCCCTAACAAGCAAGGGATAATTCCCCCCTAGATGCCCTGCGGGGAATTCAGTTATAATTGGTTGGGCACTTGCTGGTTGTCAGGTTCTCGTTAGCTCTCCCCATCCTCAAGCCCATCTCCTCTAGCCGAGTCGATTTCTATAGGGCATTTCGAGAACTTCCAGGCTTGGGGGCTTCCGCTTTCTTCTGAAGCAAAAGGGTACCCCCAGGCTTGGTTAATAATGTTATGTTATCAAATGATCTCCAGGTTCATTTCCTTTCGGTGTCAAATTTTCTCACCAACCACAATTTCCATTGGTTGTAGCTGGTTGCTACAACCAATCTTGAAGCATCACTTAATCCCGCCATGTTCAAGCACTCCAAGTCCTTCAACCACCAATTCTAGAAAAAGCAATATCCACCTTGTCCATGAACATATCCGAATCCAACATTGTTGACATTAGCCTTGGATTCGAAATGGAAAGTGGCTAAAATCTAACAATTTCATAAAAGTGGTAGTTACCTATCCACCTTTTATTTTTGCACACTGGTTGGTTGCTGGTCCTACTAATTTTTTTGCCCATTTTAGGATCCTTCATTTTTACACTCCAACCAATTCTTTTCCTAAAGATACGAACTAACAATTGAAGGAACCAACCAGTGGTTCTCTCCAAACATTAATCCATAAGTAGAAGGTCTATAAATTGACAATATATTAGCGGATCTCATTTTGGGGCATTAATAAATTTGGTGGCAATATAGATTGTAGAAAAGACCCACAAGAAGACCACATATTGCAAACACTCGACAATGGGTGGGTCAAATTGGGCACATCTCTCTTATCAAAGTGGTCATTATTACTACTAGTAGCAAAAGCTAAGATAGAAATACCTAATTACATCACCTTTTCTAGTTCCACTTATAGTAGCCAAACGACCCAAAGGATTTTGTGAGATTATTAGCAAACTCAAAAGAAATGCAGTACCAACAGTTTTGTAATTTTATGACACTAATAATAATTTATAAATTTTCAAAGTTGAGAGTATAAGATATCCTATTGACGCAACATTAGATTCACCTTGAATGAACACCTTTGAAACAAAAAATTGATTGTTTTTGAAAAATTGTTGTGCTTCTGAATCATGAAAATGTTCATTCAATTCTATTTTTAGGATTTGGAACATAGATAGTGTCACAGTTGGATTTGCTTACCTTAATCCATAAAGAACCAAGGATATTTGAGCAGAACTTTTATTTTTTTAATTAGCTCTTATAACAAGCATAATTCCTCATTAGTGTGGAATAGTTATGATGATCATCACCATTGAAATGAAATAAGGCATATGAAAGCTTCAGAGTTTTTCAATAAAGTTGAAATTAATTTGAATTTTTGAATAAAATGTGTACAAAGTTTATATTAAATACAAAATATGTTTGAAAATCTCAAATTTTCTCCATAGATGAATAACATAGTACAGACCATCATGGTGCAAATCAAGTTCCATGTCATTCTTATCCCTAAAGGTTTGTGCATCCAAATACAAATGCACCTTAGTCAGCCTTTGATTGTCACTTTCAAAATAACCATTTTTTGGCTTTTGATTTAAACTAAGAAAATGGAGATTGACAAGTATTATTTCCTCTCCCTTTAAATTTTTTGAAAAAAATCCAAAATTAAAAGAATTGTTGCAATTGCAAGCTCCATGTGTTAAAAATTCAAATCACACAATATTGTATATTTTTCATTTGGATTTTTCCTTTTTAGAAGTTTTTCAATTTAAATTATAAAACCATGTTTTTTTCATTTGTCCTTGATTTCATGATAATAATTCCACTTTTCTCTCATATATGTGATTGAATTCATTTGACTTCCACCATTTTATTTACAAAATTACAATTATTTATTTCTATCCAAATTTGTGAAGAAATCACGTCTATAGAAAATAAACTCTTTTTTGAATGAAAAGTATCAAATAAAATCATGTAAATTGTATAAAAGGGTAAATTTAAACAAATAGTGGTATTTGGCTTGGAAGGTCATTAGTATGGCTACATAGAAATTTTGGGTAGGTACATGTGACTAGAGATTTTCATGTTTTTGGCCCAAAATTTAATAAAAGGTAGGGACAAGGAATAACTTTATGGCCCAACAATTTTCATAACTTTTGACTATATGGATAAAAAGTTATTGCATGATATGTAGTTTGTTTTTCAAGTCGTGCAGCCTAGGCAGATAAAAAAAAAATCAGTTTTATCAAAAATAAAAATTTGAAATTGGTATTCTAGAATAACATATACATGGAAAGCTTTGAATCATTCCATTGTGATCAATGAGTCAAAAATTATGAGGATCTTTTGTTTGCGAACATTTATGGATTCCATGGGGAGATCACTCCTTGTAATTTAAGGTGTACACATGAGTTAAGAGGGTATTTAATGTAGGGCTCTTTACCTTAATAACTGTATTTAAAATTATCTTATTTTTACATAAAAAGCTACGTGGGGCATATTTCCAATGCCCCATGGTTTTCGTAAATTCATTCATGCGTTTTTTTAAGTCTATGTTTTTTGTAAATTCATTCATGCATTCTTTTAGTGGGGCTACCTTGAATATAAAATTTAAGTGTTCAATTGATCTTGTAGTACTTTTTAATTTTTGAAGACCAATTGTCCATTACATGAACAATTGAAAATCTAGGTAGGATCTAAGAAGTCAATTTGGATCAGTTGTTCACAAAATTTTGACACAAAGTGTGAACATGTTCTCCTTTAGTGAGAATACACTTTTTCCTAATTGAGTATGCAAAACAAAAGTTATGTTGCCTTGAAATTTTTTGGTAGCCTGAGCAATTTGGGTATCTTTTGGACATCTCATACAAAAATGCTCATCAACTTTTGAAATTTGGCATGTATGTAACTAATAAATTATGGAATACAATTATAAAAAAAAATTTAGTTCTCAAATCATACACTAGGAGGAGTCAAATTTTATTAGCTATGTTGGGATGGCTTCAAGAATAAACATTTTCTTCTACTTCAATGCCCTATTATCTTGCAATATGTGAAGTCAAAGTTCTTGAAAATTTTCCTACATACCATATTCCAAATTTTTATTTCTAATTTTATTAGTTTGGATTTCAAATAAAAAATTTCCTCATTGCACAAGAAATCACCAAAAAATGACTAGTGTATTGCCAATGCATCTAACCTCATTACATTGGAGGTTGATTTAGATAAGCTAGACTCTATATTTGCTTCTAAATTTTTTCATGAGTATGAAAAATCATATCTAACCTAACATCATGTATGTATGAATGGCCCAAATCTACATCTTTGTATAGAGAAAATTTTTACTCTAGGAGGGCTCAAAGTCTGTTGGCTGTATTTTGCAGGAATAAAAAAAAATTCTCACTTTAAACATTATAATCTTTCAATCCATATGGTCAAATGGGTTGAAATTTTTTCCACGCATTGCCTTACTTGTTTAATACATTTTTGTCTGGTTGAAATTCAAATTAATTAATTAATTAATTAATTTTGGACAATGCATCAAACATGGATAGTTTTGGACTTTTCTTCTTCCAAAACTCCCTCCAGCCTTTAGGGGTTAATAACAAGTTTTTCATTGAATACTTCAAAATTTCCATTGAAACTATTCCATAAACATCCCAATGTGTTTAACTCCTCAATGTTTCAATCATTTTCTGAATTTTTGGCATTTTTGCTATATCTTTGTATAGAAACATCATTTATCGGAATTTCATGAATTTGATGATTAAGGAAGGTTGTCTTTTCTAGAATCAAGTATTACACTGGATGAATGAGAACTTAGTTGGACAAAATAGTGCCTCAAAGCCCTTTGTTCATCATCCAAAATATGGACGTTGGAGTGCTTCAGGGTTAATATTTATGACTTCAAAAAATGAAGTTAAACAAATTATATATTCTATCTTCATATTGTACATTTATTAGTTTGTGGAACCCACTAAGGTAATTAGGTAAACCTCTTTATGTATGCAATGTGACATTTTCTGCCATTTATGGTTAATACCTTATGTTTACACTTTATGTTTTTGATATATACACTACTAGTACCATGGCACAATTTTAGTCAACCACCCTTCATTGTAGACTTTCAGTTCTTGACTATGTCCATTTTATCATCTACATGAAATCATTTGTCTACATCTATACTCATCATACTATGAAAGATTTGCACAGCCTCTATTTGTTAAGGCTAATTTATTAATAAATTTTTTAGACACGGGATGTTTTTCTATACCCTAATTTAAGTATAATACAATATGTAGTATTTCATGGATCCTATAGTAGCCCTACATATTTTATAAAATTTATTTGCTTTGAATTTAATGGACACTATCTTTTAATTCACATAGTTTTCTAAAAAATCGACAGTGATCTCCCCAAGATTGATTCTCTCTAGAATCATTTTTCTATAGAAAAGTGAGCTTATGAAGTGCAGCTGCCCTATGAATTTGAATGCTTATATCTGGCAATCCATGCGGTGGAAATTTCTGAAATTTTTACTACATGTTCTCAAGTCATCATAACACAAGATTCTACGGTTACATGTGTCAAATTTTTTCCATAAATTTGGTATTTTTTCTAAAAATGGCAATTTTTGAGCCATTTTGATGAAAACATAGTCATGGAACTTTAGGGATTAATTGATAAATCTTCACACCAATTTCCAATAATTTTGAGGATGACCATCCTCTCTAATCCTAGAAAGATACTACAAACACTAAGTGTCCAATGGATGACAAAGAATCCTCCTGTCTAAGACAAAAGCATAGATATACATCTTTGGAATTTTATGTGAAAAAGGGAGGTCTTGTACAACTGACTACGACCACTAGGGAAGATAATGGGCCAAATATCCTAGTTCCATTGACGACGCCATAACCTAATTTAAACTCTAAGGTAAACCAACTTGTAACAGACAAAAGATCTATAATAGACACCTATAGTAATTTGACCTCCAATGAATGCTCTTGTTCATGAAACCAAAATGGATGATTTCCACGATGACCAGCCCAATGCTCAAGGATTAATTTTGTATTTTTAAAGCGTCGAAAGAAAAAAAAATCCCTCCCCCGGGAAAACATGGACAATTTCCAATTGATAGGGAAAAAGTATAAAACTAGGTCTCATGACTCTACATATTAATTCAAAATTTCCAAATTTATCATTTATAAATAATAATTTCGAACAGTGAGGGTGAAAAAAAGAACAATGAAGGGTCAGTTCAGTTCTTCCTAACCCACAGCTGTGTAAGCCAATGAAGCTGTCAGTCCACCTCAGCTATAATTGTCCTGATGATGTGGCAGTCAGCAAAGTTAATTCATGTCGTTGGATGAGCTTGTCTGCCTGTGCTCTCCAGCAACGCAAAGCCTCGTTATTGCACGGCTTATTAGTACCGGACACACGGAAATCTGCAATTGGAATCATCCACATTAACCCCAAAAGGACCAAGGTCATTTTTCTGCCAAAAAATATTCAAAACTGTCATTTTTATAGTAAAGAGTAAAAAAATTGAATTTTTTTTGCACATCTAACTGTAGGATCTTATACCTTACTAGTTTGACAATGTGTGGAAAAATTTCAGAATTATTGACCGCACAGATTGCAAGATAGTTGCGTTTAAGTGAAAAAAACATAAAAATTCCCAGCACATTGCGGGACTAGATTTTTTGACTTTGAACATTTTTAACTTTAAATTTTACACTATAAAGTTTTGAGCTTTAAATCTTTATAGTGGAGGATTGAGTTGAGAGTCTAGCAAAAAAAAAAAAAAAAATCAATTCTTATTATTAAAATAATTGTTAAGTAGGAAGATAGAAGGAAAATCTAAAGTATTAATATCTTTTATTTGGAATTAAAATGCACTAATTACAATGGTGAGATCGTTCTAGCAAAAAAACTAAACCACATGGAACTACTGTTTTGGAAAATTGTAAAAATTGCATTCAGAATTGAATCCTACAAGTTTATTTTTCATGAAGATGCTCTAAGTGTTCAAAAAATAAGATTGTCCATAATCTTCTCATAAAAAATCTAAGTGGAATCAATCAAAGCTTTCCAGATAGACAAAAACATAATCTACAGGGAAAAAAAATTCAAAAAAAATTAATTTAATTTTTTATAAATTTTTGTTTGCTTCCCCTTCTCCCCTATTTTGAGTTTACTTGGGCATAACTTTTGTTCCTGGGCATTGATTGAAAAAATATATATTTCCACGAAGCTTATCAATTTTTCTATCTTCAAAAAAGTTTCAAATGTTTCGAAAGTTTCAATGGTCCTTCAGGGGTTAATTATCATAATTTCAATTTATATATATATTGTTGTTTATTTTTACTCTTATTTCCACTATTTGAAAATAGACAGATCATATACTGTAACATATTCCCTATGTGTCAAAATAAATTTGTGGTTTCTAAAAGATATATGTAAGAGTACCACAAAATTCATTTTGAGGCAAAGGGAATATAAATTTCACTAAATCACATTGCACATAAAGTGACAGATGCCATTAGTAAAAATGAGAGGTATTCAAATATTGCAAGATAAACTAATTTATTTATACCTCACTTTTTTTTATTAGAAAGAAATTATTTTCAAAATTTTAACGACTTTAAGACAAAGAAGATTCTTGCCATTTATACAAATCTAATTGATTCCAAATTGGTATCTAATCTAATTGAAATAAATGATTTTAGAAGATAAATGAAATATGAAACAATAAGTATGATGCATCCATACTCTAAACAAAACATATAAACATTGTAAAGAAGCTACATAGGCAAATTTAGTAGCAAAGGGGTTCGTGACAACCTTTTTGGTCTTCTATGGCATCTTTTTGCACAACCACAACACTAATTATGAAGAAATAATGTCAGTTTTTTATAGAATTGGTATTCTTAATTTTTTTAGAATTAGAAGCTTTTTTGTAAGTTCAAGGGCATTTATATCACTTGATCTTTCAAGAACGGACCCTATTCTGTAATACAAAATCTAAAAACAACATTGATTTATTTTGTTAGTTAAGAAAATAGTAATGTTTATTTAAGAAAATAGTAATGAGTGAAGGCACAAACTAAAAATTTACAAATTTATAGTGTATTTTATTTTGTTTTGTCAAATTTAAATATAAGAGAAGTTTGGATTTGCCAAACAATTTTGTTCAAATAATACAACACTATAAATAATGTAGCCCATATTTGCTTAAATATATCACAAATATTGAGCCTAAAGACCTAAGCATCACAACTCACATCCATTGTTAGGATAATTCAATATGCTATATCCAATTAATAAGGATTGAATTTCAAATCTCATTTCAAATCTCATTATTTTAAATCATTAAGAAATATTTGCTTGCAAACTGTCTTGTACACCTATCCCAATCTTATAAGAGTTATTTTAATTATTTCACCAGACTCAAATAGTGTTAATGAATAATAATTTTAGAATTACGTGAATTTGTAAAGTGCACTAATGTAGTGATTATCACCGTTATACACAATATAAATATAGGGTGGTTCACACTATTTTCATTTTAGGTTAAATAATGCATTTTCATCTTATTTTTTTCCATATTATTTGTTTTCATCTAATCTTTACAATAACTAGATCACATTCATCTAAAATAATCCAAATTGCAAATTTACTCAATCTAAGCTTCATGCCCATAAGTCCACATGAACACAAACTATTGGTAAAGAAATGAGGACCAAAAAGTCCATTCCTCACTTGGACCTTTCCAAAGGAGTCAATTCTCCACCAAATTTAGAACTAATTGTATATTCAAAAAGCTGAGGACATGGGAAGAAATCTATTGCAATTTGAAGTGAAAATAATTGCCCTACCATCTTTTAATATTTGCCGAAGACAATTTTGCATTTATAATTCATAAGAAATTTGCCATGTTTTGTCAACATCGATAACATTGTTTTGCCTCTAAGTTGCTTTTTAGAAATTGAAAGTGCTTCAAATCAAGCAAGCGCCTTGTAGATTGATAATGGATTGGTTTTGAATTGGTGGAACATTGGTAGTGGATTTATAACAACTTTTGGAGTCTTTAACTATGATTTTCATTTATTATTTCTAAATTTTTTTACTATTAATTCTTCTTGTTTGATATGCCTCATAATTTCACAGCTTTTGTCTCTCTTTCATATCTTTTAGGGTATATAGTAGTTGTAAAATTTGGTGAAGTATTGACTATGTAAGGAAGTGTCTCAATGAAGAATGGATCTTTTTGTCCCCAACTCTAATAATACTGATATCTAGTACTGATATTACTTGCACTTGTTGATCTAAAAATGTTTTAAGTACACTTTTGATGAATATTTTTACATATTTTCCTCTTCTTTGAATAATAGTATTGTTAAGAATACAACGTTTCATAGGCACAATGCTAAATCCTCCATTCAACAAGGTAAATTTTGAACAGGGTAAATTTTGAGTTTTTCAAGATAAAAGTAAAAAAAAGCCCTCCATTTTGAGCTGTGTCTAGGACCTCTTTTAGCTAATTGTAGACCTCTCTTAGCTAATTTGAGGTCTCTAATTGCAAATATGAATTCAAAATTTTTGCAGCAAATTAAAAATTCCTGTGTTTTTTCTAGAGATAAATTCGACCCGCAAAGCCCACTTTGAATGGAAGATTTAGCATCCTGTCTTTCACGGTTTTCAAAAATCAATTAGTAGAGATAACACTAAATATCATTATTAGTACAATGCGTGCAGATATATGACTTGCAATTTCACATCTCATGGAGAACAAATTCTGGCCAAGCAACAATGCAACACCAAGACCCTCGTCAAAGTAGGATTTCACTACACTAAAAACTATATTTAGTGTTGGATTGCATTTAGTGTAATTACCAACCTACCCCACCCAATCATTTTCCTTGTCTTCAATCTTTTCCTTTGCAAATTCGTTTTTTTAATATGTTCTAACACTAAATGTAAACATTTTCGGATTTCAAATTTACCATAGAGTTTATTTAGTATTAGAAATTACATTTAATGTTACTTACTTTAGTAAGCTTAATGATATTTAGTGTCATGGTTCGTAAATAGTGCTGCTAACACTAAATATAGTTTTTAGTGTAGCAACAATAATACAAGATTGTTTTTAAGTACTGCACACTAGCAATCTCAGATCGGGTTCAGGGCTTTTAGCCAAATGTTCATTTTTGGAAGATTTTTTTGAATTTACACTGAGGGCGTGAAAAAAGTAAGTAGAAACCGAGCAAAAATTTAGCCAGTTTTGGGATCGCTACTGCACATTCCTCTCCAAATCACATGATAGCCTGGTCAAACTGAACTTCACCAGAACAATAATGCCAGAAGAATGTTGTAAAATTTATAATAGGTCACATCCGGTTTCAAGGAACAAGTCTGATTCTGCTCGACTACCCATTCAGTCAGTCAGTCTCTTCCATTGGAATGAGGGTTAAGATTAATATCCGCTGTGCCAACCCAAACATGCACTGAAAGCAACTGAAACTCGGGATGGGAAGCTCAGACAGGCACTAAGTTAAGTTAAGTTAGAATGGGTCCACGCCTCTGCTGAAGTTTGACAATTCGATACAGCCTCAGAGTAGGTGAGTAAGCAAATTCTAAAATGGGGGAGCGATTCGAAAAGTCAAGCCTGGCCAGTGTTTGTGTTCTTATTACTGGGGACATAGCCATTTGCAGCAGGCAATAAGCTCAAAATTCTTATTCCACAATGGAATAAGCTTTTCCTCTAAAATGTACATCGGTAATCTTGACATAAAAACAAAAGAAGGTAATCGTCTTGTACCGTGACTTACATCATTCCCGAAAAGCTGAATACTCTCAAGATTATAATCTTTTCGAGTTCTCACAATCCTCACCATCTCGGTCCATGTGGCTTGAGCTGGTAGAACTCTCCATGGATTCGTAGAGAGATCTTTCCACTTGATTTGATGAAAGAACAGACAATAACAAGAAAATTTCCGAGTCCATTGAGTCGATCTCTCTGCAACTTTTCGGCAATTTCGCCTGCTGCACAACTCGGTAACACTCAGTCCAAGTCGACCACCTGACCATCATATTGCCGAGATATAACAGGATAGCTTAGTGGTCAACAAATTTACTGCTGCTATAAGGATTAAGGAAATGCTGAAATGCAATCAACAAGGTAAACCACGTACCGTTGCAGGAGCTCTCGCAGCTGCACTGATTCAATGCCGATACTTGGCTTCACTTATTTCTCCTATTTTCAAGGAATAATCTCCCACTTTTTTCGCTAATCAGCGACCAGATCAAGAACAAGTCCATACCACACAAGTTTCTTTGATCTCAGATGACTAGTTCACTGCACTTCACGTCAGCAGATACCGGTCAAATTCTCTCCACTCTCCTTCCAACTCAATTATTGATTAAAAAGGGCCCAATTTCACAAAAGGACTTTTGATCACCAGGGATACTTTCATCGGATTGTCTGGTGTACACCACCTGAATCAATATGAACCTAAGGTCGGACCACCCATTTCCGATCAGGGACCAATTCCCAATCGGTAGTGCACCTATTTCCAATCAAGGCTTGTAATGTGTTTTTTACTCGTTTTTAAGGTTGGAACTAGTAAGATCATGATACATGTTCTAAAGTATGTAGAAAGTAACAAGAAAGTAGATAATAGGAAGCTAGTTCTTGAGTGATCGAAATTAGAAGACTCTACAGATTGGGAATTGGTTTAGAACACTTTTTGGGTCCCAAAATTCACAGAAATTCCAATTTTGCAACAAAAATTCTGAAAATTTTGCAATCTCAGTATTTTCTATCTCCTTACACGGGAAAAATCTCCATCGCATTCAACTGCTCTCCATCTGCGCCACAGGAGCTTAAGTGATTAGGTATAGGTGGTCCGACTTTACTGCCAAAGAAACAGTCTAACAAAATCTACCAACCAAACTCTGATTCTTAATAACACATGCGCGTGAGATAAAAATCCCGCATTTTCTGGTGAGTGGGAAGATCGTCTCTGATTTGCAAACAAAGATATGTAAAAAATTGATAAAAGAACGAAAAGGATAGTGCACCGGCCGGGAATCGAACCCGGGTCTGTACCGTGGCAGGGTACTATTCTACCACTAGACCACCGGTGCACGTGCGGAGTCATCCGGAGATACCGGTGAGACTCCAAGTCGCCGCTGCCGGGGATCGAACCCGGGTCACCCGCGTGACAGGCGGGAATACTTACCACTATACTACAACGACTGTGCGCAAGTCTAGCTCGACACCCTTGGAAGGGGATCCAGGTTGGACTCGCTCGGTGTCTGATATGTTGTAACTAAAAAATTTAAACTATTCCCCAACAATCAAGTAAACATGAACTGACAATAAATGTGTCCCCGATAATTCGTAAAGTGAAAGGTAAATAATTGCTGGATGTTTTGCTAGGTTCGCTTCATCATATACCTGCCACAAATGTTCTGCCATATTGTCAAGAGTTTCACACGAAGCACCGACTACTGTGAAGATGCACATAATACATGAGCAGAAGTGTAATGTTCAAGTCAAATTCACGAAGTGTTAAATGTGCAGGGCATTAGTCCACAGCTGCAAAACTCCGTCAGTTGTAGTGAGGTTTCAACAATGGTCCCATATTCATGTCGCACCTGGTTACCCTCTCGATTTTCCCTCAAAGCCATTCCTCCGGCCAAGAGGGGGCTACTTGGTGCTCTTCAATCCAGACAAAACTACAGCACATTCCCATCTACGAAACATGAAACAGAGAACCCATCACATGCGAAGACATTCTATCTTATCAAGTGTACGGCTGCAAATACAAGAGCCTCTCAGGAATCAAGACCCGAAAAGGATGCAGCAGAACGGATTGCTCTAGCTTACCAAATGATGTTGAACACTGTCCGTGAGGATTCGGTCAGTGATCGACCGTTGGAAGCATTTCATTGTCAACGTTGGCAAAAAAATCCACCGATAAAGATAATAGCATCATATATGTTGAGGAATTTCAGTTGGGGTATAGGGTTCACCTTATCCTCAAGAACTAAAAATCTCGACATATGATTGACTAGCTCCCAAAAGAGCAAGAATATCATGAAAAATGTAAATCAGATAGAGCTGAATTCGATGTCAGCGGAATCAGCGAAGAAATAAAATACATCGATCAATCAATTAATAAAATTGGACACAGGAAAGCCGTGACAGATGTACTCGGAGAGATCATCCCTTTAAGCCGGGAGAAGCCCTCGGAGGAGGGCCTCCCGGGAATAGGTCGACCGGCAGTCGATCGGGTGACGCCCTCTCTCCTGGCGGGCGCCCTATTCCGG
The DNA here is from genome assembly GCA_963969595.1 of Neckera pumila. NCBI lineage: Eukaryota > Viridiplantae > Streptophyta > Bryopsida > Hypnales > Neckeraceae > Neckera > Neckera pumila. Next base: position 3,549,372 of record OZ018414.1, on the reverse strand, counting down.
GAGGCCCTTCTCTTCGGGCCTCTTCCTTTATAAGCCGTTCAGGTCGAGCACACAGTATCTACCATTTAATCTTCGTTACACACAGCCGCATGCCAAGCCACCACAGCCCGTAGGCTCTCTGCTGGCATGCAGGCTTGATTGTGAAGGGATACAGTCAGTACATCAAGTATCAGATGTGCAATGTGCAGAATAACCAGGCCCGATCCTTCATGACCCACAAGCCATTCAGGTCGAGCAGACAGCATCTACCATTTACTCTTCGTATCACATAGTCGCATACCAGCCACCACAGCTTTCCAGCTTTCTGCTGGCATGCCGGCTTAATTGTGTACGCTTACAGGTCGCCAAACCTCGAAGACATTTTCAGATATACAATTTGACCTCTTGATATATAAATCTTGACACAACTTATTTTCCTCACAAATCTTGATATGTAATGTGCAGAATAACCAGGCCCGATCCTTCATGACCCGCAGGCCTATTCAGGTCGAGCAGACAGCATCTACCACTCAATCTTCGTATCACATAGTCGCCTGCCAGCCACTACAGCCTTCCAGCTTTCTGCTGGCACGCCGGCTTAATTGTGTACGCATGCAGATCGTCAAACGTCAAGGATATTTTCAGAACTACAACGTAACACAACTCTTGGTGTATAAATCTTGACACAACTTATTTCCCTCACAAATCTTGATATGTAATGTGCAGAATAACCAGGCCCGATCCCTCATGACCCGCAGGCCAATTCAGGTTGAGCAGACAGCATCTACCACTCAATCTGCGTATCACATAGTCGCATGCCAGCCACCACAGCCCAAAAGCCTCCTGCTGGCATGCCGGCTTAATTGTGTACGGTTTAGGTAATTAGGTCCCTCGTCAAGCGTTCTTCAATCAAACCAAAAAATAGTCGGCATGTAGCTCTATAACCACTCAAACCACATAACCAGGTACGAAAAAAATTTATTCGATCAGGAATAGTTTGGACGAAACAGGACTCGCTTCCAAAAAAGAATCAAAAAACAAAATCCTCAAGAAATGTCAAACATCTCAAGAAAAACATCAAAAAATCGCATCATTCAGAGCACAACCTAAACACCTATTCAAAACAGCGGTAGAACGACAATGCAAATACAAAGTTGACACTCATAAGTAACGCGTAAGAACTCAGCCCCTGAGCATCACGAGGCGCCGCCCTGGATATAGCCGCCGCAAATCGCGAAAGTGTGTCTAGTGATCATTTGAAACACTTACACGGTCATCACCAGCCAATCTCCTTCATATATCTACACAATGCCGAGATGCGCATGTTCGATACAAGCTCCGCGTACCACTGGCCGTCTCCTCTACCACGATAACCTACGCTGAGCTCTCAGAAAGACCGCGCAAGAGGAGGAACCTTAAACAGGTGAAGCGAAGCGGGTGCACAAAGGTGGAGGAGCTGCAGATACAACGGTAAAATACAACGCCTCTACAATTTGAAGGTTTGGTCTAGGTTCTGAACACAATACGAAACCCTAATCGCTCAAATCGTTACGATCTTTACGAAACCCTAACGTCTCCTTCACAGTTTGACGGCTGCAGCGTGGGCTTCTGACCATAGCCATCTCCACTAGACCCCGCAAACCGCCCCTTCAATTTTGTGTGATTTCGTGTGGAGGAGTCTTTTACCCCCTAAACGCCTCAATCCTTTTTTGAATTTTTGCACATTTTTGTTTATATCATTTTTGTACATTTTTGTACAGAAATATCATTTACCAGAATTTCATGAATTTGGTCATTAAGGAAGGTTATCTTTTCTAGACTCAAGTATTACATTGCATGAATGAGATGGTAGTTGGACTAAACAATACCTTGACATCAAACGTTTGGAGCATTAAAAATTGTATTTAGTAACGGCACTACTTTATAGTTGCAACAGTGCCGAGGAGTAGGTAACAAGTTTTTTCATTTCAACTCCTTTGCATAATTAGGATTTAGGATTGTTAAAAACTATAACTTTTCTATCAGAACAACAACTTCTGTGATTCTATGAGTATAAATGGCTCATGCTCCCACCAATCTTTTGAACAACACGTTCATGACTTTTTGCTCAGTGTCAATTCCTTATATTTTTCATATTCATCTATGAGATTTAAGAATCTCATAATCCAAAAAAAGTAAGATTTGACTACCGATGATGAATTTGGAACTTGGAAATATCCTGCATTCCTACTAATGGTAAAAAATTCTAGACGGAAGTTTTTTGGATTGCACTTTTGTTGACCAATCTTGTGTTTAAGCATAGTCCTATAAATAATGTCAATTATGAGATTTTGAATACAATTTTACTGAAAAAAGTATTTCTAGTAAATTTTTATTGAAAATCTTCCAAAAGGTCATTATTTTTAGAACTATTCCATTAGGGGAGATTTGAGGGCATTGGAGGGCCGTTTCAGGCCCATTTCCCAATCTGGCTAGATCTGTAAACAGTCGGTACGGGCTGTCAAAATTTTTTTTTTTCAAAAAATAAAAATAAAAATAAAAATAAAAATAAAAACTCTCTCCCAAATATCATTTCAGGCCCAACAATTTATTTTATTTTTATTTTTTTGGAAAATGACATGGCACTCACACGACCACATGAGCCATCAGCTTTCCTGCGTAGGAACGCTGCGGGAATGCAGGATAACTTGCGGGCTTCTAGAGGCCTCAAATATCCTCTAATGTATTAGGACTATACTTAAAACACCCCATTTTCTTATAGTATAGTGACACAATTTTTTTGTTAGCTCAAACAATTGAATGTGCTACTATAAATTTGTAACCTTGTGGAGTCTGTGTGGCATTTTTTTGTAATAGACGAGGTAATAGATGTATCCTTATCTTTAGTCTTTTGAGATCATGGATCAGCATGCTGCTTGAACACTAGGAAATTCTAAGCTTGTGGGGAAGTGTGAGATTCGCAAGGAAACAATAAGACCGGATAGTGAATAGAGTTGTAGTACCAATCCACCAAATCAATTCATGTCAATGGTTTTCTAAAGGTGAAGTTTAGAGTTCAAGATACCATTTCATTCTTCTTAATCAATGGTCATGCTTAGCAAAACTGTGCAAGTATTTTTTATACTCACTAATTTTCGCGAATTTATTGCCTAAGAAACATCTATTTACTACATGATGGCTTCAAGGGACTTGTGTGACAATGGCCTTTCTTCCAATTGAAATAATGTAGAAGTTTTGAAATTGGGATTTTTCGTAAGGATTGACAATCTAGTTATCATGCTTTTTACAAAAATTAGGATTAGACAATGCTTATAGTACAACATGGGCCTACGCACACTACTAGAAATGATGTCCAAATCAACAAAAAAATCATCAAATTTTTGTTGAATTGGGCACTGTATCGACCGTTTTTACAGTTTTTTGTTGATATGATACAAGGTAACAAAATCTTTATAATTTTTTTGTTGATTTGAGTAGTACAATGTCTAAATGAACAAAACAATCAACACTTTCTTTTGTCTATTTAGACTTACAAAAGATTTAAATAAGTTTTTGTCATTTGGCAATGTTTAAACCTCCACGGTTGGATTCTATGTACAATTCTTCTTTCATTTTAACCTTAATTGTTTATAATTTAGTGTTTTATGAACTCAACAGATTTTGGTGGCCGTATTGGCATAGTAGAACAACCTTTTTTCAAAACATTTGAACTACAAAAAGTTGGGAAATGAATCCAACTTTCATCTCCAAAAATCCGTTTGGGATTTGAAGCCTTGATCAAAAGTTATGGAAATAATTCAGAGGGGGGTTGAAATGGACATTTTCTTTGACATTTTTAAACACCCTCTCTGAATTTTATTCATAATGTTTGATTGAAAACTCCAAATCTCAAAGGAATTTTGGAAGAAGAAAGCTAGCTTGATTTTCTAATTTTTTATAGTTCAAAGTTTATTCAAATGACATACTATCCTCTGCCAAAACGGCCACCAAAGTCTACTAATTTTACAAATCAAAGGAAAAGCAATATAAATTTAATACATTTCTTGTGATATTCATCAAAGACTATTGATGGTTCAATGATTTAGAACCCTAGACTTCAACTACAAGGTCCAAGGTTCAAAACCCGTTAGTGGCGGTTGTCCGCGTGGCGGGTTTGCCTAGGTGGCAACTTTCTTATTGATCACTTGGCACCTGGCACCTGGCAACCTCCCATTGGTTAGAATCTTTTTTTCAAAAAAAATTCACATGTCCAAATCAACAACCAAATGACCCGTTTTTTGATTAAATAGTGTCCAAGTCAACTTGACCAAAACAACTTCAAATTGTTACCAATTAATTAGAGCAATTTTTTGTTATTTTTTATAAAATTGTTTTTCTAGTAGTGGCATTTCCTGCTTGTCAATAATTTAAAATTTTGCAAAGTAAGTTTGAAAGACAAGTGCGCTAATAAAGGTCAAATTATGGTGATCAATGTTGTTTTGAGTAAGTAGGATACTCTAAATAATTGTTGTCTCTGAAGTAAGGAATTGAAATGCTTGACCAACATGCCTAACCAATAATATATTGCATGTAGGGTAGGAGGCTCAAAAATGGAGCATCTAAAGATTGGTCCGCCTTTTTCATGTAATTTCTTGGACGGGAATATTTTTAGCTCATTTTTTAGACAAAGAGAAATTGATGAGGAATTGAACCCAAGTAGTTTCGTATTTTCTTGAGCATTTTTGAATTACTTATGAACTTTCAAATAAATTGGGTTGTAGGTCCAAATATTTGTGAGCCTAGGTCTTTCATAAATGATTCACTTGCAATTTTGAATAAAAAAAGGGAAAGCAAAGAGAATGATTGGCTCTTGCAATTAATAATGCTTTTTTCCTTGATTCATTCAATGACTATATTAGTCAATTTCAAAACCAACTCATGTCCATTTCTTAGCCATTTATAGGGTCCATTCTTAATGCCCGCTCTATTTTATACCTTCTTATCTTAGCTCAAGACATTTGAAGTAATCCAACTGAAAAGTCTTGAGCTAAGACATTTTTTCTTGCATTAGTTTAGTGATGAGACAATTAATCAATTTAGTTCATTAACCCCTAAAGGACCATTTGTCCCCTCTGGAGACAAATCAGGTCCGGACAGGTTCCTACTGTCTCAATTTTTTATAATATTTTTTGGGATTTTTTAAGGTTGTGTATTTTTGTGAGAGCTTTGTGAAAGTATAATTTTTATTTTAAATGATGCTCGGGAGCAAAAGTTACGGCACAATAAGCAAAATTGGAGTTTGGTGGGCAATCCAAAATAACTACAAAAAGGCAAAATAATTTTTTTTTCAAATTTTTTTCTCATAGATTATATTTTTGTCTACATGTGAAGCTCTGTTTCATTCAATTTGGAATGATAATGAGAAAGTTAGGAACAATCTTAGTTTTTTGGGCAATCTAAGCATCTTGAAAAATAACTTGTAGAATTCGTTTTTCAATGCAATGTTTAGAATTATTCAAAAAAAATATATAAGACAAGGTTAGATTTTCTTGCTAGAACAATCTCACTATTGGGATTATTGTGCTTCAATTCCATCTAAAAGCTATTACCAATTTAGTTTTTTTCTTCAATCTTGAACCCACCTCTATTTAACAATTTTTTAATGATTGAAAATGAAGCGCTTTTTATCCTAAATTTTTTTGGGAGATTCTTGATTCAACTACTTAATATAAAGAAGTAGAAAACCAAAGTCTATAGTGCAAAAAATTTGAACAAAAAAGACTCAAAGCCAAAAAATCTAATCAAGAAAGGTACAAAAAAACTTGTTTTCTTCACTTTAAATGCGTATATCTTTCAATCTACATGGTCAAAGTTTCTAAAATTTCTTCAACCTATTCACATACTAGTCAAATATAATATCTTATGGTTGGATATGTAAGAAAAAACAGTTTTCAAAGTTCTTTTCTCAAATAGAAATGACAATTTTGAGTAGTTTTTGATAGGAAAATCACCTTGGTCCTTTAGGGGTTAAGCAATGGCACATCAAAAAAATACCCCCCATTGAAACAGTATTGTTGCAGTATTGTTTTATAGGATTTACAATAGGGTATTGAAACTTTACTATTACAGCACTAATACGATGTTGCAATTGTACAAAAGTACTTTTTCACTGAAACTGTACTATTGTTGTACTACGCCAATACTGTAACAGTAATTTGTAAACTTCCAAATCTCCAACGACATCAATGAGCACCGCTACTACCAACGGATTAGATTATATCCCCGGGGGAGGTAAAGTCATTGAACCATTCTTCTCATACTTGCAATTTGGAAGAGTTGATACTAATCTTGAATTCAAAGAAGTGGTTTCTTTCTTCAAACATGCCTTCTAGGGAGTTGGGATTGCAATGCTCTTTTTTGTTTCAGTGCATTGCCACTTGTGAGAGATTTGTTGTAGACATGTAGAACTCTCTAACTCAAACATTGCTGCCAATGGAGTGGACACAAGGACCTCAAGGACTAAAGAGTCCTCTTGGCTTTTTCATGTTGTTCTGGCCAATTGACATTTTGCGTACTGTAGTCTAAATGACAAATTTGTATGCAACTTCAATACAAGACGATGGAACCACATGGTATATTTTAAAATGGTATCATTGCAAAGCTGGTGAAATTTTGGTGTCTTGATGTTTATGACGTTGAAGAAGGTTCCATGCCTACCCTTGCATCGATCACAAAAATATTGTGAGCCCTTTCAAACCTTTCTATCTGTAGTGCTATGACTTATAATTGTTAGGAAGATATAAGGTGTTTGCATTTAGTTGACAATAAGAATGTGTGTGAATAAGACGCATTGTGATTACAACAAGTTAGCAAAGACATCATGGTTGGTTGATGCTCACAATACACTATATGGAGAATTTTGGAAACCTTGAAGAAAATTCATGTATAAATGAGATGATGGTGAAGTACACAAGTAAATATACACCAATTTGTTAGTGTTTAAAAGGTAAACCAACTCAATATGGATTGAAAATTAGTGCTTTGCTAACACTACTTCAAAAATATGTGTAAAAACTTGATATTTATTGTGGTGCTAGTGACAACAAGTACAAAGGGAATGTTGGTGGTTGCACAATTTTGTCACTCATGGAAGGTCTTGGAGGTAAGGGTCATATTTTAATTTGTGATAAATTTTTTAGCAGCCCTATTTTATTTTGACAATTGGTGGAAGATAGCATATATGCTACAAGGTCAATCAAAGGGTTGTCCCAATGCTCTTACTATATCACCATAAATAAGAAAATGCGATCAACTCTAAAATCGCATTCTTGCAAGCAGGCGCATGGCGACCATAACATGGTTTGACAATAAACACGTTGCTCTACTTTCAACAGCTTATAGTCCTATTGATCTATTAGAGTCATTGCTTATTAGAAGATGGCATGATGGTGGCCACATAGAAATTGTTGCCTCACCCATCGTTGTCCATTACCAAAAGCACATACTTGGAGTTGGTGTATATGATCAACTCCGTGGTTACTACTCAATTTAGAGACGAGACTACAAATAGTGGCATAAAATTTTCTTCTACATACTTAATCAATCCTTTTTGAATGCTTGTATCTTGTACAAGAGTGCCATAGTAGATAGTGACTCCTACAATGCATCAATAGTATTGTCTTACATGCCAATAAATTCTTTACATGGGCAAATGCTTTGTAATTCATTACTTCCCAAGTGCATGCAAGAATCTTTGATTTTTTTGTGGAATGTTAGCAATGTGATTTTAGAATGTAGTAATCTATATTTAATTGATGTTTATTTCCATTTGTTTTCAATGTATGTGGCTTGAAGCATGTTAATGGATTGTCACAATAGTGTATATGGCTTGCAGCATAGGTGGGGTGAAGTGGGGTAGGGTGGATGGGGATGGGAGACAGACCAGTTGGATAGTGCACCAGGTTTGAACCTTGACTTGGCTAATTGAAGAATAGGAGAAAATGAAACCACCAAAATTAATTCACCGAAGAAAAAGGTTCATTGCAAAGTTGAAGCTAATTTGGGCCAATTTATTAAGCAACATCAAAAGTCACTTGTCCATCTTCATTCCCCTGCCCATTCCACAGCTTGCCAGAAAATCTGTAGCTCTTTGTTGCCTACTGCAAAATCATTGTAAGAAATTCTTTGGGCTGCCAACTAGGACTTAAAATGTTCTTTAAGGATTCATATCCATGGATATCATATATTCATATCTTCTGACTATTGATAATTGGTATGATTTGAGCTACTATTTTTGTTCTATGGTTGCATATTTGTATTACACAACCAAAGATTGAAGAGGAAGCTAATTAAACAAATCTTATTGTATAATGGACTCCTATGAGTTGTAAAAATTAATGGCATTTATAGTAAAAATTGGAATTAAGATTGAAATGTACAAAACTGCTTCTTGTTCTAATTTTTATATTTTTTGTTTTGGTTGCAATCAAAAACTATCCTCGGTTGCACCAAGGTGCTTCTTTTTTTGACTAAATTTCTTTGGAAAATGTTACAGTCGAGGTCCCAGTATTATACTAAACCTTTGAATAAGGTCCATATTCATCAATTAGCCTTGTATGACCATATTGCATAAAGATATATATAGTCAATTTCAGGTGTAATTAGCTAACAAAATTCCTGACAGTTGAGTCCTCATGAAATGAGCTACATCAGTAGCACAACATTTCCATTAAATAAGCTTTAAAGCCTCTTGACTCACAAATAAGTTGCATGTATGTTAGAAATCCTCGCCTCAGTAAAGCTGCCTGCTAGTTACAGTGTTTCATGCAACTGGAATTTAGAGATTTGGCCAATAGTACAGGCATTTTGCTTTGTGAACAGTAAGTTGCATATCAGATTGAAGGGTTTTGATGAAGAAACACAGTCCAGTAGAGATATCCGTGAAGTACTCAGGGCCTCTTCACACTATAGCCGTTCAAGTCGAGAGTCCGTCGTTTCCACCAATCATATTGCAGGGTCCGTCGGTTCCACCAATCATATTGCAGGGTCCGTCGGTTCCACCAATCATATTGCAAAGTTCCACGGCCTCTTGACTTGGATGGCCATAGTGTGAAGAGGCCCTCAATCGATTTCATGGGTCGAGGAGTTTCAACAATTACAGGCTCTGATCAACATTTGTTGTATACAAAGTTTGGAATCTCCTCCTCTCCTCATCCTCTGTTTGTAGTGCTTAACATGTCAATATCTCTACCAAGTATATCAAGGAGTATACCAAGTACTCATTAGAGTGCAAGCTAATTTATCAGAAACATGGTGGCACTACAGAAACTCAAGAGTACTCATATACACGGGAAACTAGGATGTCATACACCATATACACAAAATAGTGAAATTAGGTTGCCCCATACTAATTTCTCAATAGTCCACATTGTATAAATATTCATTGCTACTTTGTAGTGAGGTACCAATCAAAATGGTGGTTTTGAATTTGCAGGGAAAGAAATTTCAGCGCTGCCAATTTTGACAACCTCATGAGAGTTGATAACATGTGTGTCAAATTTTAAATTCAAAAGATTCACACAGAAAAGATATTCTAATTCTACCAAAATATGTAGTTTTTGTATATCTTTTTTTGTGTGAATTTTTTGAATTTGAAATTGGATATGTATGTTACTAATACAGAGATGATTTTGTGTAAAAAATTTTGTGATAAAAAACCAATTTTCCAACCCTTGGGAAGATGTCAAAGTTGGCAGTAGTGAAAGTCCTTTCCCTAGGAATGCAATAAATGCCATTTTTATTGGTACCTTGTTGTACAATGATGCATTCAATCCAGAGCCATGTGTATGGCATAGATGGTGCACTAGTTTAAGGCCCGGTTTAGAGAGTTGCATGCGCCTCCATGTAAAAAAGCATTGAGTCAAGAAGTAATTTGTCAAAGGTAAGGCAACCTAATTGATAAGGCAACCTAATTTCACTATTTTGTATAGATAGAGGAATTCTAGAGGAACTCTAAGCAAGATGGCTTTATATATTTTCCGTGGCTCATCTATAAAAAAGTACCTTTGGTGAGCAGTCAGAGTATACTGCTTGCCAAAGTAGTCAGATTTTGCAAAAAAAAATTTAATTTTTTTACATTTTTTACATTTTAAATTATCCTTTTTTTTAAAGATAATTTTTTAGTTTTTAAAATTTCTTAAGAAATTTTTATTTGTAAATTTGGATTCCTGCGCCACTGTCACAACAATTTCAACTACGCAAAAATAGGGGAAAAACTAATTTTTCAGACCCAATAAACAAAATTTCAAGGTACTATACAGGTTCATGGAGCAGCCCTCTAGAAGGTTGATTTTTCTCTAATGCATGTAATCAATTTTTACATCCTAATTGTGGACCAAAGTTTGCCCAAAAAATGAGCGGGCTATTTCTTGGCAATGGTTACAAATGAAATTATTTTGTTTTTTATTTTTGAAGGAAAAATGAAGAGAATTCATATCAAATATATAATGTGCTTAAAAAATATGAAAATTTTAGAATAAAGTACATTATAGTACAAAGAAAGATCCTTGTATTTGTCCCCATGTCACTCCATATTTGACATGTAGTTACAGATCCTTAGCTTCAAATATCAATACAATGCTAGTTTTTTAGATTTTTTGAAAGCATTCAAGCAAAATAAAAAAGACCTACACATTAGAAGAGATTTGAAGGCATTGGAGGGCCGTTTCAGGCCCGTTCTCCAATTTGGCTAGATTTGAAAACAGCCGGTACGGGTTGTCAGATTTTTTTTATTTTTATTTTTTTCAAAAATGATGTGGCACTCTCTCGACCACATTAGCGCAACAGCTTTCCTGCGTTCCACAGCATGGAAACGCTGCGGGAATACAGGATAACTTGCGGGCTCTTGGAGGCCTCAAATCTCTTTAAATGCTTTAGAAGCTTTATTTTGTCATATCTTTTCAAAAGCAAAAAAGTCATTTTGGTTTCAAAATCAAGTCATAAAGAAAATAGCTCATAATATTGAAATACAATTTACATAGTTATACATGTTTTTTAACAGAATACTCCATATACAATCAAAAAACAAATAGTATGATTAAAAATTAATCAATGATGTAAATATAGCATTAATGAAGCTTTACACAAAAAATTGGATGAAAATGATCCATTTGTAAATTTGAAAAAAGATTGGTTGGTCATTCTAAGATAGTTACTTTTATTCTTGAATGTCCTTCTAGTATTAATTCAATGGCTTCAACTTCTTGCCTTTAGATGAACCTATATGATGTTTACAAGTTGTGAACTAGGGTTTTTCAAATGAACGTGCGAGAGAGGATGAAGAACTAGGATATTTCATTCCATTGCCTTATGAGAGGTTTTTGAATGTGTTTGTAGAAAATGTTGGTCAACATTCCCTTATTGAGTGTTATTGAAAAATGTATAAAAGAAGATGATGGCATAATGCTACCTAAACAAATCACAAAATATATTTTTTATTCCATTTTGGCTATTATACCTCTTTGAATTTTAGCCAAAATTTATGCTTTTCAAAATTTGAGATCATTTAATAAAATGAAGTTGATGAAGTCAAATTTCTAATCAAGTTTGTACATTTTGGAAAATTTCTAAATTTAAATGCTTTATGGCAATTTGAACTTTGGCCTGTAATTGCAACATATTGGTTTTGTAATAATAAAATAATACAAAAATTTAGAGTACACCTGATGTTGTCTACTTTAATATACACCAATTTCAAAAAATTTAAGCTTATTTTGCATTTGATATGAATTTTCTTCTCTCATACTTCAAAAATTTATGGTGATATCAATTTTGACCAAAAAAATCTAAAAACTGTTTTATAGAAAATGACTGCAAAAGAGTCATTTTGTAGTCATTTTGCAATCATTCTTGTCGGTGTAGTCATTGTGGACAAGTCATTTATACCCCTCTTTTCTTGTAGTGTATATGCCTAAAAAATAAAATGAAATATTGTCCAAGTCTCATATTTAGCGACACACTGTATTCAAATGGAATGGGCTTCGTCTTTTTTGGGTTAATCTAGGGCTATAATAATCTTGCATTGATGACTGTGTGGTCAAATTTTATCTCTTGCTTCTGATTTGTGCATTTAATATGAATAGAATGTTTTATTCCATATTCTTTGTAGATGAAGCTACACGTTGTCAATAAATTGTGATTTTATTTATTTTTATTTTTTTGGGAGTACAAAAAGGGCAAATTGTCCCACAACATTAACCCCATTAGAGAAAATTTCAGGGCTTTGGAGGGCTGTTCCACAGCCTTCCGAGGTACCTTGAAATATTCTTTTTTTTTGCTCAAAAATTTGTCTTTCTCCTATTTTTGCTTAGTTAAAATTGCAACAGCAGCTCAAAACCCTCAAAATTCCGAATGAAAAAATATTAATGAATTATTTCATTTTTTTAATCTTAAAAAAATATTGAAAAAAATTTAATAAAATAAAAAATAAAAAAAAATTGCAAAATCTGATTGCTCTAGCGAGTAGTCATAGACTCTGACTGCTCACCAAGAGCACTCTTTAAAGTTGATAGGCCATGCAAGAAATAGCATGGCATGTCAACTTCAAACGGCCCTCTAAGAGGCTGAAATTTTCTCTAATACCTAAAGGCCATTGACGTTTTGGGGAAAAATGGGATTTCAAACAGATACCTACAAGCTGAGTTTTTGTTGTGATTTTTTGAAATTTTTTTGGAAGATAGAAAAATTACTGAGCTTCGTGGAATAATAATTTATTTTTTCAATCAAAGAACAAAAGTTATGCCCAAATATGTTCAAAATAGGGCGGAGGGGCAGCAAATTTTTTTTTGCATATCTTACTTTTTTTTCTTTTTTTTTTCTTATAAATTATATTTTTGTCTATTTGGAAAGCTTTGATTCATTTCATTTGGATTTTGTATAAGAAAGTTATGGACAATTTTGTTTCTCGGACACTTAGAGCATCTTCCTGTCATTTTTGAATGCAATTGGTACAATTTTTCAAATTTTTTTACAAGGTTTAGTTTTTTGCTAGAACAATCTCACCATTGAGATTAGTTTCTAATTCTGTATAAATGATATTAATATTTTAGAATATCGTACCTACTTCTATTTGATAATCTTTTTAATAATGAAAATTAAATTTTTTGGATTTTTTTTTCCCTAGATACTTAACTCAATCCTCCACTATAAAGATTTAAAACTCAAAACTATGTAGTGCAAAAAATTTAAATTAAAAATGTTCAAAGTCAAAAAATCTAGACCCATAATATGCTAAAAAACTTGTTTTTTTTCACTTCAAAGTAAATATCTTGCAATCTGTGCGATCAAAAATTCTGAAATTTTTCCCACACATTTCCATACTAGTTAGGTGTAAGATCCTACAGTTAGATGTCTAAGAAAAACATTTTTCAATTTTTTTTACTCTTTGCTATAAAAATGATTGTTTTGGTGTTTTTTTGCAGAAAACATTAGAGAGAATTTTAGGCCTCTAGAAGGTTGCTCCATAGCCCTCCAAACTATCCTAAAATTTGATTTTTTGGGGCTGAAAAATTCATTTTTTACCTATTTCCGCATAGCTGAAATTGTAGTGACAATGGCAGGAACCAAGTTTTACGAGTTAAAAAAAAAAAATATTAAATTAATAAAAAAAAAAAAAAAAAAAATATATATATATATATATATATATATATATATATATATATATATATATATATATAAAAAAGATATTGAAAAAAAAAATGCTAAATCTGACAACTCACCATAGGACTTTTCAGATTGACATGCCAAGCTTGGAATGTCAATCTGGACATTAGAGAAAAAATCAGTCCTCCGTAGGACCTTGAAATTTGGTTTTACAAGGCTGAAAAACACTTTTTTCCCCTACTTTGTGCAGCAAAGACTGCAGTGACAGTGGCGCAGGAACCCAATTTTGCAAGTAAAAAAAAAAAAAAAAAAAAGAGATACAAAAGTTGACTGCTCATTGGGGGCCTTTTCAAGATTGACAAGCCAAGCTTGAAATAGCTTGGCATGTCATCTAGAGTAGCCCTCCAGAGGGCTAAAAATTCTTGTAATGAAGGCCTTGGGCCTTAAAGGATTAAACCCTATTGTAAAGTTCATTGGTTGTTTCGATAAAAAATTACTCCAAGATACTCTATCTTAAAACTGAACTAAAGTCTTTGTCTTAATTATATTTTATTTGGTAAATTAGACAGTAGGACCTTCTAGTTAATTTTTTACATTACCACTTTTCAAGTTTTTGTATTTAATAACCTTACCAATTGTAAGATCATGAGGATTGAATTTCAAAAGCAAATTTTTTACAATCCAATCAAAACATAAAGTTTCAAAAAAATAATTAAAAAATGCCTATATCCTACCATCTAAGGAAAAAATTCTCATTTGAAAAAATAAGTTGAAGATAAATACAAAACATTAAATGGTTCATATTCATTATTGATTATTTTTGTAGACGATGGCAGAGTTGTCATATCAAACAGAATCGGACAAATCGGACGGAATCAGGGTTGACTAGCTGCAAACTTCAGAGGTCAATAACTTTTGCAAAAATTATCCAAATTGAACATATGAGATGTTTTCGGCATTACAATTTTTGTAGATGCCGTAAAACATCTCATATGTCTAATTTAGATAATTTTTGCAAAAGTTATTGACCTCTAAAGTTTGCAGCCAGTCAACCCTGATTCCGTCCAATTCGTCCAATTCTGTACAATATGACAACTCTGGATGATGGTGGTAATACGGATTGATGAGAAACACTAAAATGCTCATATGTTTCAAAACAACAATTGAAAAAATCAATCCCAACAGTGAGAATGTTGTTGTAGGCAATTTATATCCAAAGTTTTTGTTTGCTTCTAAAACTTTGAAAATTTAAGTTCAAGAATGAACTTCAAATTTTATTTCTATGAAAAGATGCTAAAATTGCCCACAAAATGAAACTACTTTTAACTTTCATAATATTGATCAAAATAAAATGATTCAAAGCTTTCTTTATGCATATAAATCTATAGAATCAATTACAAGCTTTTTTAAAGTACAAAAGAGGCAAAAACAAATTGTTGCCGATATTGTCTGAATTGTTCCTTCCCTTCAAAACAACTTGTAATTTTTACAATGCTTACTAGAGTCATTGAAAAAGAAGCTTGACAAAAAGATGATAGTGATTGGAAGCTATACAAAAAAATATCAAAAATAAATAAAATATCCAAAGTTACAAGAGCGTCCTTAAAATTGCAACCTGTCATTAAAGAACTGTATAAGGATTAAAAAAGCTTAAGAGCATGTACAAATAGAATTCAATAAGGAGAGTCTAGGAGTTTTGAGCATGACATTTGACATCACTTCCCTACTTTTAAGAAAGAAAAAGTACTCCAATCACTCTAAATAGTTGGTATAATTGAAAAATCTATAATGATTTAGAATCTTATGTTAGGCTCCAAAAAGCCATCTTGAATGACTCCTAGTCTCAAAGTTGCTAGCATGCAAGCTCAGGATTTTGAGCCTAGGAACCTAGTCATCTATGCTATATTTTATTTTATCTATATTATTTTTATTTAGGTTGTGACAATGATGCATGATAAATTAGTGAGGTTTTTTTTTGAATAATTTTCCATTGAAAAGCGATGTTTTTTTTTCCAGAGAATATTTTGGCAATATACCTGCTCTAACAGTAGATGAAATCATAAGATACTGTCAAAACTTGGGACCATATCACTCTAGTTTGGATGAATGTACACTCTTTGGATGACAACTAAAATTTCATCCATATATTGTAGGCTAGGTGTATTTCCATGGATGTCAATAGCTTTTGGCAATGAACAAATGGAAAAAAAAAAAAAACCTGCACTAGTGTGTTTTCAAGAAGCCAGCTGCATCAAAATCAGAAAAAAGGTGACTCTGAAGTGGATGGTAATGAACATGAGCGAGCTTTTCAGCACATTTCCACCGAGCATTACGTACACCTGCCATCTTTGTCAACGGTATATTAATTAATTTACTCTCTCTTCTTGCTGAAAGATGATAAACTGATTGTGACTAATGTATCCGTCACGTGGAACCAGGCATGCAGTGCGTAGATTGATGTGTGGAAGTGCTGTAGTTTACAGCAATTTTGCAATTGCTGCAGAGACACGTTCTGATCGATATATCAGATAGATTGAACCTTCCACGAATTTGTACACCCATGATTGACTCTTACATTGATTTGCAGAGCTAGCTAGCTAGGCCATTTCGAATATTACCGCGACTATGACGATATATCTTGAGGTAGGTAGTGGTTTCGATCTTTCCTTGTCGATCATCCTCTGTTTGCATGCATGCAGTGCTTAACAGATCGGTATCTCGAATATAGGGAGTTCACCAAGTACGTAATCTCATGAGCGTGCAAAGGTTATCAGAAACATTTATGGTGGCACTGCAGAAACTCAAGAGTACTTCATATTCACATCATGTACACACGAGAATCTACGTCAAATTAAACATGTATCCAGCTAGAAAACTATGTTCCCGGCTCGGCTACGTTCATAAATGTACGTACCACCAACCAGCTACTGATTGCTCTATCTGATTGTAGTGCAAATTAATCAGCAATGGCCGACACGTCTAAATATATATGCTCACATCACAAGATCAAGCAACAGCAATTACTGCAGTTGCTCTCAAACAATAACTGATAGACTACGCGATCAAAAAGACTGTAGCAGACTCACTCAGGAGATATTTCAACACTACATCAAAAGGTCCATGCATGAGAGGCTCACGTCTGTCTCATATCCAAGCTAACGCTATATATTACATTTCTCAGTCATGCAATGCCCGTCGAAATCGAAAATGTTGCGATACGTACTCAAGAAGTGCAACCGTCTAGTAATCTCAGCACATGGCTGGATTATATTGAAACAAAAGAAGTGTAATACAGTCCTCAAGAATGAATAATTATACAAGAGGACAATGAAAAAGGGACTGATGAATGAATGACTAGTAATCTGCAGAATCTTGATCCTAAAGTAACGTAACAGTGAGCGAAACTACTTCCAACAGAAAACGTCTTGGGGATGGAATGGACTCGGGAATGCTCAAGTCTTGACATCCGATTTGTACTCTTTGAATGAGGAGATAGAATGTGTAATATTCCTCTGCGGCCCAGGTGGAATGATCCACCATGATTCATGATCATTCAGACCTACATCCCTGGATAGGGAAATTCTAAGCAGCCTGCCTTATATCTTTTCCACGGCTCATGGGTCAAGGGATCTGTCATCTGTACCATAGCCTTTTGAACTCTTCTTACCAAAACATGAACAACTCCTTGGAATTCTCCTGAAGGTACCTGCACCTGCACTAGTCCAAATTCAGTAATCGTCCAATGGTCCACGACAGAGTCAAAAAAATTATACCAACAGTACCCAAGTACTGGCAATCCAAAGTGGCCCGATACGGAGAAACCAAGAAACGCCCTGTCACTGGATTTGAAATTACCTGGTACGAGAAGAATTCCTTCACCCAGTTGGAACCTGATAAATCTGACACTGGCATGCGAACCGTCCCAATAAGCCGGTCCCCACCGAGAGAACTCCAGTCATAGAACTCGATGGAAAGATGTCCAATCTTGAAGCAGTCATCGTCGATTTTGAACCAGAACGTGTAGTTCCAGTGAGGGCTCGTCCCACCATTAAAATTAATCAGTGTACTGACTGTGAAGGCCTTGTCAATGTATAGTTCCGCTCTTGGGTTCATGCGGCCCAAGCATCTCAAATTCTTGAGCTTGTGTGCACATAGAATCGTCAACTCCACAAGCTCCGTGTCGGCCTCATCGCTTGAGGGACCATTTTCACCTGATTAATAAAATAACAAATAATCAGAAGGTTCCAAAGAAGAGGGAATTATATGTTTGTGTTAATATATGTACAAACACCCGTCCACGCAAGTTTTAGCTAGTTACGTCACCAGGAGTCTAGGACTATTACCACTCAGCGCAGATTGCCGGGAATTCCATAAGTCTCTGTCCGACAGCAGTAGAGCACCTACAGTTCGGTGCACCTGCATTACGTACATACATATATTCAGAAATCATTTCTAGAAATTGGAGCCGTAGCTTAACCAGAAACCAGAAAATTCAGCCAAGGTCACAAGCAGAATCGATCAAGAATTATGCACACAGCAATTGATCTCTTGAAATTATAAAGCAATGTTAACAGGTGCGACTAGTATGTTGACGCTAAAGTAACGAAGCATGTTCAAACACGTACAGCATGCATGAGCGCAAATTAAATTAACCACACTTACGGCAGAGTCACTATGGACAGGTAGGTGCTCATGATTATCGCCATGAGAGCCGCGGTCGGAATCCATTTTTGATCGAACAACACAACGGAACAAACAAGAATCTCCAACTTCCGTTTCCTTCCTTCGCTACGTTCAATGAAACTACCGAGTATGTAACAAGTGCAGACGTAGTACTTCAATCTTGAAATAAAAATCGACAACAATTGATCACCTCAGCAATGCTTCACACCATACTGTCAAATTCAACAATCTTCAAACCATTAATGACACTCTCATGGTCGCCTTGCCACACCAACTGTTCACACAATGCTCCGTGTCTGCCTACATGTCGAATCCGGAGAGGATGAAATGACCGTTGGATCTATTTCACTGGCGAATGGAATGGATGTAAAAGGATTTAGACAGAAGGATGAACATCTTTAGAACAGAAGTATATTATAGTGTAGAGAAAGATCATCCGGGGCGTGTCACTCCATATTTAGACATATGTTTATAGATCTTCAACTTCAAACTTCAAACTGCTGAACAATTCAAGGGCATTGACACCGTAGTAGTTTCGGATTTAATAAATGATCAATGCAACATGTGAGTCCGTGAAAACTATCTAGGAAGGGCTAAACGTATGCACATCAGGAAACAGTACTGGAATGGAAGTCGAGAAAGATGGGGTCACTCACGAATGCAAATTGACTAATGAAGCAAGTAATTGAGTAGCCCGCAGGAAAAAGGAGCACCACGAATGCTGCACACACATTTCAAAGAAAATATGAAGTACAGTACAATGAGAGACGCAAACCTGGAGAGATCGCAATAGTGTCCTGTGACTGCACGCTAGCCATAGTTACTGGCTCACTCTTTAGCGCTTATTATTTCTGCCCAGGCTCGCAGTCTAAAGCATCGAAAGCAGCCATCCACACCAACATCTACCGGGGCACTTCATTTATCACTTCGCTCTTCGGTGGCTTCATCTCCGATGCCTCTTTGGGACGCTTCTGGACTTCCCTCATTGCTGCCAGCACTGAAATGTTGGTAAGCGCTGCAAACCATCGTTTCTTGCCAGAAATTCATGATGACCGTTTGAATCATCCAATGCTTGCTCACATGTGTTTTTTTGGGCTACGTGATGGCAGGGCCTGAATTTGATGATAATTTCGGTGAGAGTAGGGAATTTGCAGCCTAACGGTCCAGCAGAAGACTTTACCTGCCCCTCATAGGAGAAGTCGGGAGGATTCATATATAGCCTTCTTAGTTGCGCTATATATGGTTGCTTAGACGCAGGCTGTCTTCGAACAAGCCTCGCAACTCTCGGTGCTGATCAATTCGACATAGAAGACCCGGAGGAGAAGAGACAAATCCGGAGCTACTTGAATTGGTTCTCATCTCAGTGAGCGTCGGCCCCATGACCGCCTTGATGATGATGGTCTACGTCGATCAGGGTGTCTCATGGTTCTGGGGCTACACCATCATGGGAATCGCGATGTTCCTCTCCATCACATGCATCGTCGCTGGGGCGGGATACTACTGACACAGGAAGACGCAGGGCAGTTCACTCACGCGAATCGCACAGGTGATCGTCGCAGCAACCACGAAGAAAAATATATATCACCTCCATCGTACAGTGCCAATCTCTTCGAGGTTCACGACCACGAGAATAGCGCCCCAACGATGGAGTCAACATTGAAGCGATTCAATTCCAACAAAGGCGAGGTGCTGGGGGAGCCAACCCTAAAACGACTACTCGCTTCCGCATACCAGAGGATTAGGATTTCTGGACAAGGCAGTCATTGTTACCGACACAGACACAGGAACGCAATCCACTACCCCGGTCAATCGATGGCGCCTCTGCACCATCACACAAGTGGAAGAACTGAAAGACGTGATGCACCGCTTCCCGACCGCCTTCATCGCGTCCTTCCTCTACATCGTGGTGGCGCAAATCCAAGCCTGGGCCGTCGCAGAGGGCTACACCATGAAGCGCACTGCCGGGAACTTGAATTTCCCTCCCCCTTCTCTCGCCGCCATTTCCGTCGCCTGCGTGCTCGTCGAGGTTGCAGTCTACGACCTATGGTTTGTCCCGTTCATACGCAAGTACACCAACCATAGCCACGGCATCACGCGTCTCCAGAGAATCGGAGTCGGCCTGGTGCAGTCCATACTGGCTATGGCCTACGGCGCAATCATCGAAACTGCAAGACCGAGGTCCGCCAGGCACCATGGCTTGGACGAACGACGCTAGGGCCATCGTGCCAATGAGCATCTTCTGGCTGCTCCCAATGTGGATCCTCGCCGCCAGCGCCGAGCTCTTCGCATACGTTGTCTGCTTCACATTTTTCTGGCCAGAAATCCCTGTGGAGATGCGGAGCCTGGGAGGCGGCCTCTCGCTTCTCACAAACGCCCTCGGATTCTACCAAAGCGGCGGCCTCATCGCCATCACGAACATGGTCTCCAAGAGCGACAACGGAGGCTGACTCGCGGACGCCAACTTGAACTGACAAGAACCAACTGAATTACTTCTACATCATCCTCATGGTGGTCAGCACCTTCAACACCTTCAGCTTCTTCTTGACTACCAAATGATACAACTAAGTCAAATTCATCAACACCGAAACCTCTCAGACCACGCCATCCGCTCGCGTAGAAATCGCCACATCTCCAATACCCGACATCTTCAGAAGGTCCAATAGCAGAGTACCTCTCAAACTCCCGCTAGAAGAAGCTCCGAACGGCGAAGAATTCAAAAGTAATGGCGCGCGCGGGATCGAAGCCGAATTCAAACTCAGAGGCGCGCGCGGGAACGAGAACCAGTTGGGTGAGGAAGATGATCCGCTGGCCGTGCCCGAGTACTTGCAAGGTCGGAGAGCAGAACGCCGTTACGATCGACCAACAACTCTGACGACCTTCCGGAGATGAAATTCTCGTCACCATCGCAGCCTCTATGGTCACCACTTACGCTCTTCTCCCACGTCTTCTCACTCGCCACGACTCGGAGCCTGTTCCTGCAGCGCAGAGTGGCGATGGAGTGCATCCGTCGCCGCGGTTTATCAAGCTTCAGAGGTCGAGGTCCACCAGGGCGCAGTCCAAGTGAACAATGGCTTGAGACAGCTCGCGAATGGTGATGTGCATGTAAGTACTTTTATCAGTACACAGCAGGAAAATGCAAGATACGGCGCGGCAATCTGAATAATAAAAAATACCGTCTCTTGACAATGGTAGTGCGAGGGAATGAATAGATTCGCGGTGCAACCGGAACTGAAGTGGTGTAGGAGTGCCGTGTTTTTCACGACGACGCATTAGGTTTCTAATGTACATTAGGTTATGCATGAAACAGAGCTTCGTTAGTGTTCTTGAATCTCTGCCATTTGGACTTCGAGAATAGAAAGTAAACAAAAATCAAAGTTAAAATTCACTGAAGTATCAATGCACATATGTGCATTTACAAGAGGAGAGTTCCTACCAGGAGTTCCTGTGTGCAGACAGGCCTCCAAGGACAGTCTTCGCTACACTAAAAATGATATTTAGTGTTGGCAACACTAATTACGAACCTTGACACTAAATATCATAAGTAAGTAACACTAAATCTAATTTCTAACACTAAATATGCTCTATGGTAAATCTGAAATTTGAAAAGGTTTACATTTAGTGTTAGAACACGTTAAAAAAATGAACTTGCAAAGGAAAAGATTGAAGACAAGTAAAATTGAAGACAAGTAAAATGGCTGGTAGGGGGGTAAAACACTAAATGTCATACTACACTAAATATCATTTTTAGTGTAGTGTACTGTACTGAAAATTCGAGAGAACTGGATTCGGCGAAATCTTGCAATACATGGACCGAATTATTACTTGCTTCATATCGAGTTGGACATGATGTTGCGACACGGCATTTCACAACTTCCTCGCTAATTTACTCCCTGCATTAGATTGCATGCATTCCTACGACTGGGAAACCAGTCCCACAAGCACCTACTTCACTGTCACCTCCAAATCCATACCTCCTTATCTACGTTACAACAATGCTCTATGGTTGCAATGCAGTCACAATGTCGCTCCTTCCGGGCTCTCAAAGAAAATTTCTGCAGCCTGTTCCTGAACTTGCATCATTATTCTTGTCCCGCTTGGCATTTCATCGTCACATTTAAACGCCCTGTGAAGTCGAGGATGCGTGGCATATTGGCGATCCAATCTATGACTGAAGTAGAGATCTGCGGACAATTGGAATGCTGACAGCCAGTGAAGAAACCGTGCCCATGAGAATGTAGGTCATCAGACTGAATGGAAGGAGGTCCGAGTCTCCAGAAGCCACAGCTGTGGATCCGAATCCGTGTGCACTGGTAGACATGCCAAAGAAAGTATTAAGTTGAATTGCTGTTCTCAAGCATCACTGTATAGTCTGTGGCTTCACAGAGAGCAAGCACAGGGGAGAAATTAAAACAAAAAAATTTCAGTGGAGATCATTACTGCAGAATTTGGAAGTAAATGAGCGCTTGACAACCGGTGTGCTAAGTCATCACCAATTTGCAGCATTGCGCAACTAAACAAATAGAATTCGAACGCAGGAGATCGGCATGAAAATCACCTGCAGGCATTAGCAAGGGCGCGGACAGTTCCACCTTGAATCTTCAATGTTGAAAGCACTCTAACGATAAGTTCGCTCCTAGGAGCCCTGTAACGACGGCAGCAGTTGCAGCGATCGACTCATCCCCTGCACAAGGCAATTTCCATCGACTTTTAGTTCTCACTCATGCACAGTGCGAGATCGCAATTTGAAGTCACATTCACAGATGAAGATTTGAGGAATAAGAAAGAACCTCCAATTGCGGTTGTGACGGGAATTGCGAAGGCTAATGTGGTGCTTCGAGCTGCCACCGGTCGAGCGAGTCAGAAATTCGTGAAGACTCAGTGCACTTCCACCAATTATTGTAATAAGGAATTAAGGATAGAGAAAATGGCCGCTAGCTAGTGGCACCACGGCTCCAAACTTAGTAGCATGATGTTGAATAATCTGCAGCCACTGAATTAGGAGTCATCAGTGACTAGCAAACACGAATCTCAGATGCATCTTCGGCATGCATCCATCGAACCGAACCTTTTTCTGATTCTTAACAATGACAAGGGTGTGCGTACTTACAGATCGAGCGCTGACGGAAAAGAGAGAATCGAAAGCGTATGTCAGGGTTAGTGGACCGAACAACGCCAGCAAAAGGTCTCCGCCGCCTGGAGCTTGCATGCCCTTGGTCACGTATAGTCCTGAAAAATGTGCAGAGATAACAACAGAACTTTTCTGCTAGCATTACAGTAGTAGTAAAAGCCTCCTGTACGTACTCTTCCATGTACCAAACAGTTCATTCAAAAGACTCCACTCAACACGTACAGAAGAAATCGTACGTAAAGGCAACAGACAACTTCAATTAAGAAACGATGATTCAAGAAACATACCTAGCAATCCATGGTTTCGAAGCTGCGGTTTGTTACATATTGCTGCAGCGATAAAAGTGATCACATTCACGAAGACTGCAGCAGTGATCGATAACAGGATATGTGCGAACTTCTATTCCTACGCATAAACGCTTAAGTTAAAAACTCCGGTAGACTGCATAGGGTTGCTATCTCTTGTGAGGACAATGCATGTCCAAATTCCTCCAATTTTGACATTCGCACTACTTATGAATCAATTAAAAAACTGTAACTGTAATAACAATGATTACTGTCCCTTTGATCTTTAGAGAGTTCGCAGACTCGAAGCTGTTTGAGAGAAGTGCGAAACGTACTGAGATCCAAGAAGAAAACCTATTGCAGTTGCACAAATGAAGAAAGGTGCAGCCCAAATGCATTCAGTGCCTGCGTACGCCAATTCTTATATTATATATAGGGTTATCGACATTAAAGGACTTAGAGGACGATTTTGTAAAAACTATATCAAAATAAAAAGTCCAAAAAGTTAGGTGAAGGTCAAATTAAATAAAATGTTCTGCACTACAAAGTTTTGAGCTTTAAATCTTTATTGTGGAGAATTAAGTTGAGAGTCTAGGAGAAAAAAAATAATCCAAAAAAACTTAATTTTCATTATTAAAAAAATTGTTAAGTAGATGTAGGTACTAGATAGAAGGAAAGTCTAAAATATTTATATCTTTTATATAGATTCAGAAAGCACTAATTCCAATGGTGAGATTGTTCTCGCAAGGAAACTAGCTAAACCTTGTGGAATTTTTTTTGAAAAATTGTAAAAGTTGCATTCAAAAATGAATCCTACAAGTTATTCTTTTCGACATTAGAGAAAAAATGAACCCTCCGGAGGGTTGCTCCACGGATCCCTTTAGTACCCTGAAATTTAATTTTAAGGGGCTGAAAAAATATTTTTTTTTCTATTTTTGCGTGACTGAAATTGCTGTGATAGTGGCGCAAGAACTCAAATTTTTGAACAAAAATTTACTAAAAATATATATATATATATATATATATATATTTAAAAAATAAAAATGAAAATAATTTGCAAAATTTGATTGCTTCGGCAAGCAATCATACACTCTGACTACTCACCACATTAGAGAAAAATTCAACCCATTTTAGGGCTGTTGAAAGTTGACATGCCATGCTATTGTTTGCATGGCCTGTTAACTTCAAAATTGCTCTTAGTGAGCAGTCAGAGTCTCTAACTACACGCCGGAGCAACCTATGTTGGCAATTTTTTTATTTTTTTATTTTTTTTAAATTATTTTTAAAAAAAAATCTTTTCTTAAGATTTAGTTTTATTTTCCTTTTTTTTTTAATAATTTTTATTCGATATTTTCGGTTCCTGCGCCACTGCTACCGCAATTTTAACAAGGCAAAAATAGGAGAAAAATGAGTTTTTGAGCAAAATAAAAGCAAATTTCAGGGTACCTCAGAGGACTGTAAGGCAACCTTCCAGAGACCTGAAATTTCCTCTAATAAGGGCACTTTTCCAAGTTGATAGGCCATGCAAGAAATAGCATGGCATGTCAATTTGGAACGGCCCTCCCTAGGGCTGATTTTTTCTCTATTGGAGATGCTCTAAGTATTCAAGAAGCAAGATGGTCAATAGCTTTCTCATAAAAAGTCCAAATGAAACAAATCAAAGTTTTCCAAATAGACAAAAATCTAATCTCTCTCTCTCTCTCTCTCCAAAAAAAAATTTGTTGCCTCCCAAATGTTGTTTTGAGTGTAGTTTTTTTTCCCGGGCACCAATTGAAAAACATTAGAGGAAATTTCAGGCCTTTGGAGGGCTGCCTTACAGCCCTCCGAGGTACCTTGAAATTTGTTTTTATTTTGTTCAAAAACTTGTTTTTCTCCTAATTCCACCTTGCTGAAACTGTAGCAACAGTGGCTAGAACTAAAAATTCCGAATAAAAAATTATTAAAAAATAATAATAATAATAATAATAATAATAATAATAATCTTAAGAAACTATTTTTTTTAAATTAAAAAAAAAAAAAAAAAAAAAAAATCTGCCAAAATTGACTGCTCACCAAGAGCAATTTTGGAAGTTGACAGACCATGCAAACAATAGCATGGCATGGCAACTTTCAATAGCCTTGAAATGGGCTGAATTTTTCTCTAATGAAAAAAATATATTTTTACGAAGCTTAGCAATTATTATCTTCAAAAAAATTTCAAAAGATTAAAACAAAAATTCAGCCCCTAGGGACTTGCCCAAAATCCCGTTTGTCCCTTGAAGGGACGATGGGCTTTTAGGGGTTAAAAATAAAATTTACTTGCAATGTTTTATTCTTAAAAACAAAAATTAATTTTTTATTAAAAATCCCCCAAAGTTGGGTAGCTTGTTTTATGATACATGTATTAAAAAACACTAATTATGGAGATTTCAATAAAAATTTTACTTGAAATACATGAATTTTTAGTAAAATGTTACTGAAAATCTCCATAATTAGATTTTTAATGCTATTATTTTTCACGAAAAATAATCATTTCATGTATATAATTACATATTTGGACACAAACACCACTTGTAGCTCCCAAACCTGCCCAAGTCAAAATTTCTCACAAATTGTACAAGGTTGCGTTTATTTCCTTATATCAATGTTTCTAGGTGCCAAAGTCCACCATCAGAGGAGTGTAAGCATCCCTTAATGGGACCTGTAAAAAATGAATTAATTGGTTGGCTATTCTAAAGATTACTTAGTCACTTTTATTCCTTAAGGTCCTTTCAGCATCAACCCTCAAGCTTTAACTTCTTGCCTCCAATTTAGACATTGGTTAAGGAAAAAATGTCCAATTTTATATTTTTTTCTAGATGAATTTATATGATGTCTACAAGTTGTGAACTTGGGTGATTCCAAATGTGATATTTCATCCTATTTATGTTGGAGAGGTTTTTGAATGTCTTTGCACAAGATGTTGGTTAACATTCATTTGTTGAATGTGATTGACTTCTTTGTAGAAAAATGGAAGATGCTACCAAATCGGATCACAAAATGTATTTTTATTGCATTTTAGCAACTTGTACCTCTTTGAATTTTTATTACAAAATGGTCATTTTTAAATTTGAGATCAACTAACAAAATGAAGTTGTACCTCTTTCTAATCAAGTTTGTAAATTTGAAAAACTCCTAAATTTAAATTGTTTGTAGCAATTTGAATTTTGGCCCTTAATTATAATATATTGATATTCAATCATAGAATAATACAAAAATTTGGATTTATTTAGACCATGATATTTTCCACTATAATATATATTTTGGGTGAAGAGTTCAGATTTTCAAGTATATTTTTTGTATTTGATATTAATTTTCTTTTCTCATACTTCAAAAATTCATGGTAATCTCAGATTTTTGACCAAAAATTTTGAAATTTTGTTATCTGCAGTCCTATAGAAAATGTGCAAATTCATCTTTGAAAAATAAAATGAAATAATGTCAAAGTCTCATATTTAGTGGCACACAACATACTATTGAGGTTGTTCAAATAATTATGAGATTTGTCTTTTCCAAATTAATCTAGGATTATAGTCCAACACCATGACTATGTCATCAAAGTTCATCTTTTGCTTTTGATTTGCACATTAAATGTTAATAGAATTTTTTATTCTATATTTTTCCTAGATGAAGCTATATATTGTCAATAAATTATAATCTTATTTATTTAATTTTGGGGTCACAAAAAAGGCAAATCCCCCACTGCATTAATACCTATTGTAAAGTTCTTTGGTTGTTTCAATCAAAATTATCCACAACACCCTCCTAAAACAATGCTAAAGTCTTTACCTTTATGTTTTATTTGGTAAATTGGACTGTCGGACCTTTTAGTTAACTTGTTAAATTATACCTTTACAAAAAAATTGATTTAATAACCTCGCCAATTGCAAGATTGCGAGGATTGAATTTTAAAGTCAAGATTTTCACAATCCAATCAAAAAATAAAGTTTTATATTTCAAAAAAATTATTAAAAATTGCCTATTTCCTACCACCTTTGGAAAAAAAAATCATGTTGAGGAAATAAATTGAAGATACATACAAAGTATCAAATGCAACATATTCAAATGTTCTAAATTATTTCTTTAGGTGTTGGTGCTAGTACATATTGACAAGAAACACTAAAATGCTCATAACTTAGACTCCAACAATTGAAAAAGTCAATCCCAATGGTGAAATGTTGTTGTGGGCAATTTACATCCAATCTTTTTGGTTTTTCTAAAAGTATAAAAATTTAAGTACAAGAATGAGTTTCAAATATTACTTTATAAAAAGAAGCTAAGATTGCAATTCAAAAAAAAGGCCTAACTTTCATTATATCAATCAAAAGAAAATGCTTCAAATCTCTCCATACACATATAAACCTATAGAATCAATTGCAATTTTTTTAAGTAAAAGAGCCAAAAGAAGTTGTCGCCTAGATTGTCTAATTTGCTCCCATGCACAAAAAAACTTGTAATCTTTACAATACCTATTGGAATTACCCAAAACAAAGCTTGATATGAAGATGATGGTGACTAATAGCTATGCAGAAAAAATATAAATAAATAAATAAAAATCCAAAATCACAAGAGCTTTTCTAAAATTGCAATTTCCATTTTTGTCAGTTAAAACTATAGGAATTAAAAGAAGAGCATTTACAAACACAACTTGAACAAAAAAACAAAGAGAGGAATTCAATCATAGCAATTGACATCACTCCACTACTTTTGGGAGAGAGAAATAACTTAACCACTCTAAGTAATTGGCTTAGTTGAAGAGTTTGTGCATTTAAGGTTCCATGTTAGCCTCAAAAAAGCCATTTCGAGTGATTCCTCCTCGTGGAAGCACCCATCATGGAATCTGCCGAAGTCTCAACAATTGTGCTTAAAAATAAAACCAATCCGATGGTCTCAAAGAAGATTGCAAGGTTCATACGGCTAACTAGCCAAAATTGCTTCCATCATCATGATAGTGGAACCCCCTTATAAGGCGCCTAGGCCAAAAAGAGCACCCGCCTTTGGCACAGGTGAATGCGTTGGTTTTCATTTATTGACCTTGAGGGATTTTTAATCTATCGTTATTGCAAAAGCGACAAATGTTTGCTCTCTTGATTTTATTTTGTTTGGATTTTGTTGATGTGGATAGTGCTCAATTGTAGGAACAACAGACCAACAACACAAGCAATGCGGGAACAACGCTAGACTAGCCTAATGAGTGGCTACTGGTGCTCCTCACAAATGCCCAAAAAATTCTTCTTTTGAATACTTAAAAGCTACAGTATAAAAACTAAATTGAACCTAGAAATTTCAGTATAATAAGAGTGCATCAATCTCTACTTGCAGCATAATCAAATTTTAAATATTATTATTTTCAAGCTTAATCTAGAACATTTTGTCCAATAGGAAGATCATTTTGGAATGGAGGAAATCTTAATTTACGCCAATCTACAAAATAGTTGGAATCACTTCTCTTTCTCCTCTATGACGCCTTTGCTTGTTGTACAAAAAAAAGATTATGGTTCCCTTTGATTCCATCTACTCCAAAACAAAATGCCGCAATCACTTCAATATGGGTGAAGTACTATATTTCTACATTCATCCATCTTTATAACCAAAAAATTCTTTTCCACTTTATTCAAACATTTTTCCATCCAAATTTGACAAATTCTTCCACAATTTAAATAGAAATGAAATTTTTTGACAAAAAGACTACTTTTATTTGGCAAAATGTAGAGATTTATTTTCAGTTGGTGCAATTTTACCCCATGGTGCCTCCCAAAGGGGGTTGGTTGGAAGGCTTGTAGCTTTGGAGACTTTCAATTATGGAATTCTTGAGGATAATGGCATTCTTGATAACAATTACTCTTGATAACAGATCACTACCCACTTAGAAGACAGCCCACAAGGGAGAGGATAATATTTGTATCTGTATAAGCACTTCTATTTACTCAGAAGACTCAGAGATAATATTTGTATCCGTATAAAGGGACGTTCGCACTTGGCGTTACGTGTTACAAAATAGCGGTGGTGCTGATGTTTAGAATCGGCAGGGTTCACACCAGCCCCTGTGCTTAGCCACCGATCCTACGTGGAATCCTTGCTGGCTATGGTCTAAGTGCGGTGTTTAATGGAAAGTGACAAAGATTACAGAGAAAAGTTTGGGTTTACAGCCAGCTTTTTTGTAATGCCACATCTTCCTGAAAATGGAGATTTCAGAAATTTTCTTGCGTTTACTTGCGCTTTTTTCTAATCTCTGCTACGAGCCTGCATTACAAAATAACGGTGTCTAACTTTTAGCTGAAATAGTCGGGCTAGCTTCTTCCTTGGAAGGAAAAATTTGGCGTCGACCCCAGGGAGGCATGCAGCCACTTCACCAAATAAATGGACCCTCGCCCATCTGTATTTGCAACTGCAAATCGTAAATACCATGGCCAATTGCCGAGGTACGTGTTGTCTGTTCCATTTTGTTTTCTTGAAATGCTCATTTTGTGAATTCACTGCAGTTTGATTTTTGAAATGCCCACTATCTCAATTCATTGCGATGTTTGCGTCACTAGTTCTGATCATTGTTTCAAGAACTTGTCATCCTATTTGGTTTTGATTTTTGGTCGAGGTTCTCCATAGCATTGCAAAGAACCCTCGTCATGGAGAACCGCCTGGATGCTACCTCTTACTACTCCCCTGTTCGTCAACATGCACTTCCACTGCACCCTACAGCAATGCCATTAGATGGTGAGTGCCTTCAAGTCACATGATTTTTTTCCCCCAATTTGTACATTTCCAAATGTTCAGAGGACAGTACCTTTTTACCATTCATGACATCGTGTTCTCCTTCTCATGTTGAAGTGCAATATA
Source organism: Neckera pumila (assembly GCA_963969595.1). Lineage (NCBI taxonomy): Eukaryota > Viridiplantae > Streptophyta > Bryopsida > Hypnales > Neckeraceae > Neckera > Neckera pumila. The sequence goes on along the minus strand of OZ018414.1, from coordinate 3,518,808 downwards.
GAGCTCCTACATACACTAGCATACAATATTGAAGTAGTTCACAGAAAAGTAATTCATAGAAATATCTTGACAGGCTTGTAGATCAATTTTTGTACTTCATGATAGCTGTTATGTCTTCTTCCTTTTGCTTTTCCAATGTGGTGGCAGACCTGCACACAGACAAACACACTCCGATGCTTAAATGAGTACATGCTCATAGAGAAAGGCTGCAAGATTTTTTGGTCTAGTTCATTAGCTTCATGTCTTTGCAGCAATGCGAACCACTTGTCTTCCGAACTCCTAACAAGTGTCTGCTAACATGCTCCCCCAATGTCATTCACTTCATGACAACAATGTAGTAATATTGTTTCCATGTCACATGTGCAGGCTCTTTAATGCTCCCACCACTGCCTCGCCAGAGACCGTCAACTGCTGCAAGAATTCCTGTAAGCATTCCCCGATTTGCACTACTTCTACCCTCGGGCCCTGCCAACAACAACAAACAAGCAAGGAAAGATCGAGGTCCTAATTGAGTGCAACAAGAAATTCTTGCACTCATTGCGGCTAAATGCGACATGTTTTTAGCAGAGCTAGACGTTGTGGATGGGCGTGAGCTCATGATGCCAAAAAATACAAAGTAGATTCAAATTGCAGAGGATGTCATGCGTGCTCATGTCTCACCTTGTTTTCACGATGGCACGGCTTGCAAGATAGAGTGGAACCAAGTCCTTTCGGATTACAAACGCATCTCCGACTACCTAGGCAGAACTGGTCGTAAGTTTGTGACTACTAGGACTTGACTCCTGCACAACGCAAAGAAGCAGGTTTGCCAAAACAATTCCCCTTGGAATTTTTCAATGCCATTGACGACTGGTTCGGAACGCGACCCCAAATTCAGCCCCCCTATGTACGAGACATCCTGTCATCAAATAACTCAAACTACTGATCACTAGTATGTCCAGACGAAGTTCAATAGGAAGAAACAAGCAAACCTGAAACCAACGACCCCATGGAGCTTGCTGAAGGAGATGCTGCCGATGTCATGGGAGATGCCACGCCTCTTCGCTCACCACTGACATCTTCATGCACGCCATGCCGTCCTAGAAGGCCGTCAACATCGGTTGGGACACCAATTCCTGCGCCAAGGCGTGCTGTACCACCCGGCATCACTCCCCACATCATCAGTTTGACAAATACGTTGTCGTGTAGAGAGAGTTTGCCTTGGGAAATCGCAAAGATTTTGGCTGCAATTTGAAATGGTTTAGGATTAGGGTGTGTAACGGTCGCGTCGAATCTTGTACCTCAAACCTTGAATCTTCTACTTAGAATGTCGAATCTTCAACTTCACCTTGAAACTGCTCCTTGTTGGCCTATCCTGAGGCTGGCTCTAAACGAGTCAGGGTTCAGTCAGGTAGGTGATAAAAAACCACAGTCCTTGGACAAGTAAAACAGGACAGCATAACATAAGATGCCGTCCGGATGATGGGCTCCTAAACTTTCAAACTCCCGGTGACCAGCTTTAAGAACCAAGCTTCACCGTGAGAACAAGCAAGTCTCGACCATGTGGGCAATTAACCCCACTTTGTCACCCACGACACAAAATGAGGCTAGCAATGGTGTAAATCAAGCCGCCCGCAACAACAAAGTTTACAAAGCCACAAGCCACACACACACATACACAAGTCTTCAACACTTCCTCCAATCTCCAACTTCAACCTCCAATTTGTAAGCTAAACTTTGGGTGAGTGCCTCTAGCGCTCCACAGCTTCAAATGAGATGAGTAATAGCTCTTTGAAAAGCTAGCACAAACTTCTACTTCTCCTCTAAGTTTTAAACAATTTTAAAACTCTGTCCAACTTCTATGGCCATCTAAAATTTCGGCCTTGAGAAAGAAGGGCAGCAGACCCTCTTTCACTTCTTCACTCACAACTCACTCATACAAACTTCAAAGAGAACGAGTAATAGCTTTATGAATAGCTAACACAAATTTCTACAACTTCTTTAAATCTCAAACAATTCTAAAACTCTGTCTAATATCTATGGCCATCCAAAGTTTTGGCCTTGAGAGAAAAAGGGCAGCAGACCCTTCTTCACTTCCACACTCACAATTCACTCATAAGAACTCCAAATAGAACAAATGATAGCTTTATGAAATGTTAACACAATTTTCTACACTCTTTTCAAATCTCATTGTAAATCAAGAACCTATCCATATTTTATGGCTGATCGAAATCTCTGCCTTTTAGTTTCAAAGGCAACAAAAATCCCTCCACTCAAACTAGCACAACTTTTGATTCACAACTCCAAATCAAGCAAATGAGATTAATTTAAAAAATACACACCATGATACACAACTCTTCCAAATTTCATTTTAAAACTCTTCAAACTCCCAACACAATAGTCCTCCAAACATTTGGGGTCCTCTCTAAACTCACAATGAGAGAGAAGATCCACAGTGTCCCCTTTTTCCTCATCCTATCTTCATTCTAACCACACAAACAAGTGGGGTCCGCCCCTAATTCACTCTTCAAGGCTACAACAACAATAATTGAGCACTCACTTGGCCCACAACTATTTTTTTATCTTTAACTTAGAAGGAAATTCATTCAAGTTCACCGAGAAGGCAAACTATTTGAATAATTTCCTCATATTACTTTACAAATACAAAACTAATGCAAGAAATCACTCCAACTATGGAATGAAGAATTCAAACTCAATACACGTCTAGTAGAGGTAAAAAAACTAGAGTTCCAATCAAAATATCACTCCATTTGCAGGAATTTAAGAAAATTCAAACTCACGCTCCCGTTGAGATTCTTCATCTTGAGACTCAGAAAAACCCCTCCAGTTCGACATTCTAAACCTAAAGTAGAAAACAACTACTATTTATAGAATTTGATGAAGCACTTAGGCAGATCCGTCTTCTTATATAGATGTCATGCACCTCAATAAGAAGGTGTCACCTTGAAGCTATTCGATAAAACATATAATATATATTTTTACACTATGTACAAATGTACAACACGACAACGTCTTTTCATGCGACAAGAAGGCATCCTAGAAACACTGCTGTACAAAGGAAGAGTGTTTTGGGACACACGATCATAGCGGAGGCTACAAAGGCTACTGGGGAGGTTATGGCTAATCAAATGCAAAACATTGCTGAATCTGGCCAAGATTTGGAGCGCTAGAAAATGGAGGTGCAGATGAAATTGTTCAATGAACAAATGGCTTATCAACGGGAAAAAGACCGACGTTTATACAAGCACGCAGTAGTAGCAAATGAGAATGCAAGGATGTCAATCGTGAAACAAAGTGAAATTGTGAATTGCCTCTCTGAGCTCTCCACTGTATTGGGAAAGAGTTTACTCACAAACAGCAGCCCCAACACATCGAGCATGCCAACATATACAACAACAAAGCCAAACTACAGCCCAACGGCAGAGGACATTTGGAAACATACCTCTTATTTGAGCTCTGACGGAGGTCAATTACAACACAACAGCACTACACTTCCGCCTATTGACAACAGAGGAGGACTTCTTCAAATCCATCAGCATGACGAGCCTCCTAAGGACAACCGGCTAGGACAAGTGGGCCATGACACTCTCTAAATAGTACTACGTTCTTCTGGTGCATACATGCATCAGACCTGTAGCCTTTGTGGAGACTCAGCCGGTCTGTTGCAGAGGCTTGATGTCAATCCCTACATACAATAGAAGTACATGTGTTAGAGGGGAGGGGTCATAAGAAGTGATAAAGACATACCTCATCCTTTTGTACGTTGCATGTGCCTTAATAAAAAATTATTGAAGTAACTACAAATTCATTTCACTAGAAGAAACCAGTGTTTTTTTTTATGTCTGCCAAAAACATGCAATGTCCAAGGCCTAACATACTATGTCCGCTAAGACATCAAGACATTAAAAAATAGGATTGCAATTTAGGATAAATTTCCAAGGATGTTCCAGATGACTGCGGAAAATTTGAATGGAATTAGTTGGTGTTCCCGAGGACATTGAATTTTTTTATGACATTTTTAAGGACTCACTGATGTCCAACAAGGCGTCCGCAAAAACATGGATGGCCACGTCAACTTTGGGGGAAAAATTTCAAGGAGGGTAATTTTTTGAAAATCACTTTTTCCTTAGATAAAAGTCTGACCAAGGTTAAAAAAAAGGAATTGGGTAGCCTCCGGGCAACTTTTGGAGAAAATAAGATGACATGGCATATGACGTGGCATGCCACATGTAAATTAGTTGATGTGGCATAAATTTATGCTGATGTGGCATGCCATGTCAACATAGCGGGGCTGTCTCTTTGCATTTTCTACACTTATTTTGGAGATGTCTAAGTAGACGTAGAGATGTCATTGGAGACATCTTATAAAACGTTGAGATGTTTTCTTGGACATTTTTGTAGACTTCTAGATGTTTTAGGAAACATAATCACAATCGGTATAACATCTATGGAGACATCATTAGAGCAGCATTTGAGACATACAAAAAACATCCTATTGGACGTCTATATACTGCTCCACCAAAATTTAAATCTAGTGTTTTCAATGTCCCATATAGTTTGTCTTCCCCTTTACCACTTCACTTGTATAAAGAGCCCATCTTTGCGTTTTCTACACTTGTATTGGAGATGTCTAATTAGACGTAGAGATGTCACTAAAGACATTTTATAAAACGTTGAGATGTTTTCTTGGACATTTTTGTAGACTTCTAGATGTTTTAAGAAACATAGTCACAGTTGGTATAACATCTATAGAGACGTCATCAGAGTGGCCTTTGAGACATGCAAAAAACATCCTACTGGACGTCTATGTGCTGCTCCACCAAAATTTAAATCCAGTGTTTTCAATGTCCCATATAGGTTTTCTTCCCCTCTACCACTCCACTTATATAAAGAGTTCATCTTTTCCCCTCCATAAACTCACATCAAGTGGCTTTTGAAGCTATATGACATAAATGGCAATTATGATGTATTTTGTATGGCGTATTATGTACGATATATGATGTATAATGTATGGTATATTGTGTATGACATGTTATATTGGACATTATGACATGCATTAGGGACATCATATGAGACATGTGAGACTGTCCATATTAACATCATACTGAATAGTCCATTCCATTCCATTCCATTCCATGAATGTTTAATGTGACATCATTTTGTTCTCCTAGATCATGCCAAACATTGCCAGAGGTATTCATGATGAAAAGTAGATGTTTACATTGATGTCACAAGAAATTTGGACGTCTAAGATGATGTTTCAAAATACGTCTATGAAAACGTCTGGACATCTGAGTTGATGTCTCAGAAAACGTATAGATGTCTATGTTGACATCTTCAAAGATAGTAAGAAAATTCCTAAACATCAAAAAAATATGCTAACGTGGCATGCCACGTCATCCTTGCTGGATGCCACATCACTTTTTTACCGCCATGTCACTGCCACCTTAGATGCCACGTCATAGTCAAAATGGATGAAAAAATTTCCTACGTGGCTACCCGTGGATATGTGGCGCTTAGGTGGCAGCCACATGGCGGCCTTTGAAGACCCCGTTGACCCATTTTTTTTGGACATCAAGTCCCCCAACATGTTGATGTCCGACGTCAAACATGATGTCAAACCCGAGTCTTGAGCAACGCGATTTTTTGGACGTCCACATAGACATTTCAAGACACCAGCCGGGACATTAGCATGCAAAATCCAGGGATAAAAAAAAACACGGGTTTCTTCTAGTGTTTCCAGCCATTGCCTATCTATGCTACATGACTATTGACAAAGTTTGGTAAAAATTGTACCTAAATAGCTACACGTAATTCTGCCTAACCATGGACAAATGAACTTCGAGAGCGCTTCTTTTGTCAGCTGCAACTATTATGGCAGCGGTTTCAAGAATGATGTCTTCATCTTCCTGTTCCAAATTCTTGCCCCTCTGCACCTTCATTCACCACTTCAGCATCCATCCCCTCAGTCCAAAGAACTTCAAATAAATGTTGAACCTTATCGTGTGATTGGCCAAGCAGCATGTTGTGCAAAATTGCACAACAAACAATGACATCAGGTAGGAAAACAACGTCAAGAACAGTTTTTGTTAACAGCTCCCTAAATGTCTCCTTCAAGATGCTGAAGGCGTTCTCCAGGACACACGTACCCTTCCTCAGCTTCTTGTTGAAGAGCCTCTCTGCCACTAACAGCCGAGCATTAGTCAATATTGAACGTCCGGGACCAATTCACATCCAAAAACCGGACGTCCGGATGCGGTGGGTAAAACCGTCGTAAAAAAAAATTACCTTAGGTAATTCGGACACCGCGGTCGGCGGTCGGCGGTCGGTCTGACGACCGCGTCGGTTGGCTGACGGCGGTTAGTCTGACGACCATGTCGGATGGCAGTCAGTCTGACGACCGCGTCGGACGGCTGACGGCGGTTAGTATGACGATCGCGTCGGTCGGCTGTTGGTGTCGGTTGGCTAGATCCGGGAGGTCAGGGCGGTCGGGGTGGTTGGGGAGGTTGGGGGGGTCAGGGAGATTGGGTTCAGGACGACAGTCACTTACTCACTTTAACTCCTAAAATTCCAAGACCATTTTTCTGCCAAAAAGCACTCAAAACTGCCATTTTTATAGCAAAGAGTAAAAGAAATTGAAATTTTTTTTTTTTTCACATCTGACTATAGGATCTTATACTTAACTAGTATGGCAATGTGTGGAAAAAATTTCAGAATTTTTGACAGCACACATTGCAGGATATCTGCGTTTAAAGTGAAAAAGACAAGTTTTTCAGCACATTGTGGGACTGGATTTTTTGACTTTGAACATTTTTAACTTGAAATTTTTGCACTACAGAGTTTTGAGCTTTAAATCTTTATAGTGCATAATTGATTTGAGAGTCTAGCAAAAAAAAATCAAATCAAAGAAACTTAATTTTTATCACTAAAAGAATTGTTAAATAGAAGTAGGTACGAGATAGAAGGAAAATTTAACATATTAATATCTTTTATATGGAAACAAAGTGCACTAATCCCAATGGTGAGATTGTTTTAGCAAAAATACTAAACCATGTGGAACTATTTTTTTTGAAAAATTATAAAAAATGCATTCAGAAATGAATCCTACAAGTTATTTTTTTCAGGAAGATGCTCTAAGTGCCCAAAAAATTAGATTGTCCTTTAACTTTCTCATAACAAATCCAAATGGAATGAATCAAAGCTTTCCAGATAGACAAAAATATAATCTATGGGGAAAAAAATAAAAATAAAATAAATTTGCAAAATTTTTGTTGCTGCCACTTCTCCCTTCTTTTGAGGTTATTTGGGCATAACTTTTGTTCACGGGCACCGATTGAAAAAAAAATTATATTCCCACAAAGCTTATTAGTTCTTCTATCTTCAAAAAAAGTTTCAAAAAATCAAGACAAAAATTCAGCCCGTAGGTATCTACCGAACTCCAAATTGTCCCCCAAGGGGACAATGGGACTTTAGAGGTTAACAGGGACGGGAATAATTTTAGAACAAATAGGGCAGATTAGCCATTGCAATTGCAAACACTTGGGGGTTTGTTTCATTATTGATATTGAAGAGGTCACGGGTTTGAATCTTATTGTGTACCTTGTTATTCGTTTTCAATAATCAGCTCTTATAAATGTTTATAAATTTGTATTCTACTTCAACTTGAGATGGGGTACTATAGAGGTTTATAAGTATTTATGAGAGCTTTTAGCTAGGCCTCAATGTTTTTCCATTCATTTTTTCAATTTCATCCACAAATGTCAAAGTCTTCTTAAGAACTTCTAAGAGTTCATTCATTGTTGAACAAAAATCCAACATTTCTATAGATTACATCAATTCTTTCTGAATTTTAAGTGTATGAATTCAATTTACACGTATTAAACTAAGACAACTATGAAGGTGAAACTGTTCACTACATATAATTCTTGCAATATATTATACCTCGAAGAAGCAACCGACTATTGCATTGTCTACCACCGAGGCAAAATACATGGCCATTAGTCAAGGCACAAGGGAGGCGATTTGACTAAGACAGTTGTTGAGTGATGTTGGCCTTGAGCAAGAGAAGAGCACACCTATCATATGTGACAATCAAGGCGCCATTGCCTTGGTAAAGAACCCGACTCACCATTCTCGGAGTAAGCACATTGACATCCAACACCATTTCATTCGAGAGAAGGCTCAAAGCAATGTGATAGAAATGAGGTACATACCTACAAAGCGCATGGTGGCGGATGTGCTTACCAAGGCTCTTGCAAAGCCTCGCCATGAAGTTCTTCGTATAGGATGGGTTTGACATTGTTTGGCAACAAATAAAGTGGGAGTGTTGAAGTTAGAGAGTGACTTTAGTTAGGAGTTGTTTGTAGCCAACCAGCGTGATATTAGAGAGGGACAGTGTGACATTAGAGAGGGACAGCCTTCTATATTGATATAACCCATAAGGTTAGTCATGGCACTTGTTAGTTGAGTAGTATAAGAGGGCAACCCCTTGCTTGGGTTTTTCACCTCTTCCTTGTACTTGTTTGTGTCCTCTTTTCATTAGAATACAAAGCCTTTGTGTTCTTATTACAATATCTTTTATTGTAAACTTTTGTTGTTGTGGGCAGCTTAGGTTAAACCAATGCTTAGCCTTGTTTTGTGTTTGTGGAGACAGTGGGATTTAATCACCCACATGGTCGAATCTGTTTGTTCTCACAGTGAAAGCTAAAGCCTAGTTAGAGCTAGTCATCGGAAGTTTGAAGTTTAGGAGCCCATCATCAGGACAGCATCTTGTATTATGTAGTCCCGTTTTATCCGTCTTAGGTCCGTGGTTCTTATTACCTACCTGACCGAATCCTGACCCGTTTAGAGCCAACACAGGATAGGCCAACGGGGAGGAGTTTGAAGGCCGAAGAACAAATAAAAGATTGAAGACTAGAAGATTTGAAAATTATTTGAAGTCAATGACTAACTAGTTCCAGTTGCAGCCAGATACTTTGCATATTTTCAAAGTGCGCTTTTCTCAACACGACATTTGGTGCTTCCACTGAGAGAGCTTTGGGACAATTGGTGAGGTTATTGCTATGGGCGACCCTGAAGGGGCTGGTGCCAGAGGTACCGGCAAAGCCCAATTTTCTATGGAGGACATTTTGGGCACATTGGCCCTTTTTATGCAGCAACAAAGAGCCAACGAAGGTGGACAAGGTGCTACCAAGGCTTTGAAGGCTGTTGTTTCCAAGACTGGAAGGTTTGATGGCAAGAACATATCCAAGTTCTTGCGGATCTACGTTTGTGAGATGGAGGTGCATCAAGTCGATGAAGACCGGATGATACGCTCCTTTGATATGGCGGTAGTACCTGAGATTTGTGATTGGAGTCAAGAGATCTGCGAAGATGTCGTCTCATGGGCTACCTTTGCTGAGCTGTTGCAAGATGAGTACTTTGATCAAGACTCAGAAAGGATGACCAGGAGGATTTTCCTTGAGTGGGTGGAGCAGCGGCCTAGAAATAGTATGGGATCAACCGAGCTTCTCAAAGATTTTGAGAAGAAGTTTCGCCAACTATCTTTGGCAGAAAGACGCTTTCTAGACTCTAGGAAGGGGGAGCTTTTTCTCCAAGCATCTGACAAAGCTTTGGAGAATAGACTTCTTATACTTTTGGGGGATCGTAATACAGAAGATGGATTCACCAATGATTGGAGGAGGGTGAAGGAGGTTGTAACCCTCGTGGATAAACAAAGGCGGTAGAAGTCAAGAAGTGTTGGAGCAAGAGTGGATACTAAGCCTATGCAGACTACAAGGCCTCTTAAAGTGTCTTTTGCTCCAACACCTTCTAAAACTCAAGCGCCCATCTTGAAGACCTCCAAGACCATTGAAGGAGATGCCCTTGAAGAACTCATCAAGGGTTTTCAAGAACTAAAGGTGAAAATGAGCGAACTAAGGAGGTCACAAGCATCCGGTTTTTCACAAAAATCTGATATCACAAGAGAATATGTATGGAGATGCATATTTTGTGACAAGACTGAGAAAAACTATTCAAAACATAGACTTCGGGATTGCACAGAGTGCGATGAAGCAGTGAAGAATGGATTCATCATATTCATAGATGGAAAAATCCATGATGTGGCCACCAAATCACCTTTGAGTATCAATTTTGGCAAGGGAGGGATGAAGAAGCTCATGGAAGAAAAAATGGGAAGATCTAGTTCCATCCACGTACGTGCAGCTGATTCATATCACATTCAAGTGGACCAGTGCTCAGTTGGTGCCTATCCTACTCAGACAAATGTGGTCATGAAGAAGGGAGCTCAAGCTATCAGAAATGCAATTGGATGGGACGACCCTGTTGATGCAAGGAGCATCAGAGCATTTTTAGACCAAGAGCAAGAGACTGATGATCAATATGAGACCTCTGTTGAAGAAAAGCGTGGCAGAAATGAGACTGAGGATACCGAAGAGCCTACATCAAAGAAGAGACCTCAAGTGCAAAAAGAGGTTCCAAAAAAAGAAAGATCTAGTATTAACACACGATCAAGGTCAACTACACCTTCTTCCACTCATCCTGAATTTTCACCGCTTCCCGAGAAAGAGTGGGGGCAAACAAGCGGTAATCAAAAAGGGAAAAACAAGGAAGATGAAGGAAAGACAAAGGGCAAGGGTCCTGCCTACAAACTCCAGTCAAATATAGAATCCTCTATTGACTTGAAGGGGATTCTTGAAGAAAGGATCTTGGATGCCAAGATTGAGTTTACTTTGAGGGAAGCTCTTGGTATAGCCAAGAAAGATTTTCATGAGTTGATCATTGACATCATCAAGAGGAAGAGGCAAATGACAACAAAGACTGTGATGGTGTCTGCTTTAGACACCCATATGACTGAAGATGAGGAAACAAAGATTGGCAAACTATTTGCTATTATGGGTGATCCAATGGCTCATAGTGTTGAAATCACAAGCAGTGGGATGATGGAAAGGAAATAAGAGGGGGTGGAGAGTTCAAAGTTTGAAGTGAAGTCCTCAAATGTAAATGAAAGAGTGCCAAGGACTGAGGTTAAGAACTTTCAATGCGACTATGATCATCCTACTATCAAAAGGGGTGAAGAGAAGATTGAGTTTCATCAACCATTTTGGGCCAGGGCCACCACTGAAACAAGGGTGAAGCTTGGAGAGTTAGAAGAAACCGTTTTGGCTCTTGTTGATCATGGCTCTGAGATCAACATCATGTCTCGCGATGTATATGAAAAGGGCAAATGGCCAATTGATACAGCCCATAGCTGGGTGATGAGGTCAATCAATAGTAAGCGGTTCCGATTGTACGGAGCTTGCCCTGCTGTACCAGCAAAGATTGGAGATGTGGGAGTTGAACAAAACTTTTTTGTTCAAAATGCCGGGATATATCCAGTGCTTTTAGGCCAACCATACATCACCGCTTCACGAATGGAGACCAAAGTATTAGATGATGGATTTCATTATGCACGGATTCGAAGCATAGATGGAAAAAAATCAGTACAATTATTGACGGTAAAGCCTGATAATGATAGGCATCGAGTCCAACTCAGAGAAGGGCCACTTTCAACTTCTTTAAACTTTACGGATTTTTAGAAAGCACACGTGGAGAGTAGGGAGCCACGGGTGCTGAAGGAACGAAGAGTTCTAGAATCCCCAATGTACATACTAGTGTTGGGAGTGGATTTTTGAGTTTGACAGAGTATAGCCCTGTGAGTTTTACGGGTGTTAAAGATTTAGATCCTGTACATAAGAAATTTGTGAAAAAGATGAAGAAAAACCTACGAAAGATGAAGGTTCTTACGGAGGATGAGAGCATTAGCGGAGTTTATGAGGAGGATGGTATGCCAAATGATGTCTTGCAAACCTTGCAAGATCTACAAATGAACTCTTATGTGGAGAGGGCTGCTAATTGTCTTTTCAGCATTCACTCAAGAGAATTGTATCATGAGATTTTCATAGCGGTGACAATATTGGATAATCACAAAACCTACGAGTTGGGACCAGAAGCTGCAGTATACACCAAGTACAAGACAGTAGCCAAGAAGGTCAAGCCTGTAGCAACTCAATTACCATCTGATACCGAAGATCACATCAGACAAGTTGAGAAAGAGCCAAATTTAAGAGAAACAAGAAAAATCGGTCACAATTTTACGGAAGAGACTTTGGCTAAATTGAAGATTGGAGGAACTGACTTTTTAATTGATCCTGAGAAGACAAAATTCCAAAGCATGCTTTCCAAACATGGCAAAGTCTTTGCTTCATCGCTAGATGAAATTGAGTGTGTGCAACCAAGTGTTGTAACACCAATGGTGATTTTCACGGTACCACATGTACCATGGGATTTGAAGCCTATACCTGTACCTAGAGCTCTACTTCCAAAATTGGTAGAGTTGCTGAAAGAGAAGATGCAAATGGGCATACTTGAACCATCAATGGCTCCGTATTCAAATCGATGGTTTACTGTACCTAAGAAATCAGAAGCATTGAGGTTCATTCAAGATATACAACCCGCAAATAGAGTTACAATGAGGAACAAAGGATCTGGACCAATCATTGATGAAGTGGCAGAAGCATTTGCAGGGCATGCAATTTACTCCATTGGAGATCTATATTCTAGTTATGATCAATTTCAACTAGTTGCTGAGAGTAGGGATTTGACAACCATGAAGACTCCACTTGGATTGGTACAAATGTGTACACTGCCTCAAGGAGCTACCAATTTGGTGGCACATATGCAAAGCGCCATGAATCAAATTCTAAAAGACTTTGTGCCTAAAAAAACTATACCCTTTTGGATGACATTCCAATTAAAGGATGCGAGGAAAATGAAAGAGATTTGACCGTTCAAGATGATGGCTGCAGAGCTTTTGTAAATGATCATATTAGTGATGTGGAGAAAATCTTGAACAAACTTGAGGAAGTGAAGTTGACTCTGTCAATTGACAAATCTCAATTTGGAGTAGATGAGATTTTGGTAGTTGGACATTTGTGTGGTACTTATGGTCAAAAACCTAATCCTGAAAAAGTGGATGCTATTGGAAAAATGAAAGCATGTGGCAATGTCACTGAAGTAAGGAGGTTTTTGGGAGCCTGTGTCTTCTATCAAATTTGGATTCCTCATTATGCTCATATATCAGAACCTCTATACAAACTATTGCGCAAGAAGAACAAGTTTCTTTGGGGGCATGAGCAAGACTTGGCTATGGAAGAACTACAGAAGGTTTTAGAATCACCACCGGTTCTCAAACAAGTGAATTATGATTGCAAGAGACCGATAATTGTAACTGTGGACACAAGTCCAATTGCCATTGGATGGGCTATTGGACAAGATGATGAGAAAAGGAGAAGATTTGTTATTTGATTTGGAGCAAGGATCTTGACAGAGCGTCAGAGAGCATATCCACAAGTGAAAAGAGAATTATGGGGTGCTCTAACAGCTCTCAAAGCAGATAGAAACTACCTAATTGGAGCAGAGGTGGTATTGGAGATGGACTGCCTACCTTTGCTGGGGATGATTGCAAATTGTTCTTCACCAGACATTGCAATGCTTCGCTGGATAGCCTACATCAAATCTTTGAACCCTGTTCTAGTTCACATTGAAGGCAAAAAGAATTGTGTTGCCGATATGTTATCTAGAGCAAGATATTTCAATGAAGAGGGGATGACGGCATGTGAAGCTGACAAAAAATTGTTGCATAAAGATTATGTAATGAGAATTAATGGTGAGAGTTCATCCACAAAGGCTTTACCTTTCACGGCTAATCTCTATGAAGGGAAGTTGAAAGACATTGGGCTCTATTTAAGTACAATGAAACGACAAGAAGGCTGGATGGATAAGACATTCAAAGACATCAGACATCAATCCTATGGGTATCTTTTAAACGCAGGATTCCTATGGAAGAGGGCAAAAAGAGTTGGTGAAGTGCCATTGAGAGTGGTAGGAGACTCTGTGACAAAGACTCAAGTATTGAAGGAGTTTCATGATACACTTTGAGCTGGTCATAAAGGAGTTTGGGCCACCTATACAAAGGTCAAGGAGAGATATTGGTGGAAAGGATTATACAAAGATGTTGAAGGATTTGTGGCTTCATGCGTGGCGTGTCAATTGCAATCAAAGATTTGACACAGGGATGAATTGCATCTTACTTATCCTGTTGCTATCTGTTTTCAATGTATGATTGACTTGGTTGCCATGCCTAATGCATTGTGGGGAATGAAGTACCTTGTTTTGGCTCGAGAAGAGCTTTCAAACTTTGTTGAAGGAAGGGCCTTGAGGACCAAAACAACGGAGAATGTATGCCGATTTATACTTGAAGATATTTTTAGTCGGTATGGTAATATTGGTCGATTGAGAGCTGATAGAGGAGAGCTAAATGCAACTGAAGCCAGAGAATTTTTTCGAAGATACGGTGTGCAATTGAAGCTGACAACAGCCTATAATCCTGAGGCTAATGGTAAAATCGAGAGAGGGCATCCTTTGATTATTCATGCCCTAGTCAAAGCATGTAAGGGTAAACCTAGGTTGTGGCCAAAACTGCTTCCATTTGCTCTATAGGCTAATAGAACCACACACAGTATTGTAACAGGTTACATGCTTGTGGAGCTTATGTATGGCTACAAGCTAATGATGCCTGGAGAGGGAGATGTTCCTACTTGGGCATTTCTTTCATGGGAGGATAAAATAAGCAGAGAGAGATTATTAGAACTCCGCATTCAACAGCTTAGAAGGTTGCTGGAGAATCTTGACACAGCACTAGAAAGGTTAAAGGCTGCGAGGCTGAGCAACAAGGAGCGGTTTGATAAGACACATCAATTGAGGATGAAGAAAATTGCAGAAGGTGATTGGGTGCTTATATTTGATAGTACCTTGGAGCACCAGCACAGCACGGTGTGAAAGTTGTTGAACCGATGGTTTGGGCCCTATGCAGTGGTGAAAGTGTACAATAATGGCACTTATTCACTTTGTGAGCTGGATGGAACCTCTATACGTGTGCCAGTAGCTGGCAAAAGAATCAAAGCTTTTCGGAGGAGAAATGGAAGATTCCATAATGAAGACCTTGATGGTTTTTTACTTTCAGATGAAGAACACAATGATGAGGGAGCTGATGAAGAGTTTGAAGGATGTGAAGATGCAGTGCACAACAAACAAGATGATGAAGAGGATTAAACTTGGCACATATTGGAGGATGTGCAGGTTTAGAGGGGGTGCATGTCGTGTTGCAAATGCAGACATTATGTAGATTATAAATATATATATATATATATATGATTTAGATAGATTTTAATATTTGTTGCATTATAAAGAAGTTGACATCATTTGAGGTGGCTTCATCTCATTCAATATTCTTCTTTGTGTTTTATTGAGATTATACTATGTCGAATTAGAGGGGTTTTTTCTAAGTCTCAAGAAATTAGGGTCCTAGTTTTTTTTACCTCTACTAGATATATATAGATTTTAGTTCTTTATTTTGTAGATAGAGTAGATAGAGTGAAGTTAGAGATAAGTTAAAATGGAGATTGAGTGGAAAAGTAAAAGATAAAGAGATAGAGTGAAGTTAGAGTGAAGTTAAGGTGGGAAAAAGGTGATTTTTTTTCATCTTCTCTCTCGTTGTGAGTTTAGGGAGGGGGATCTGAATGTTTGGAGGTTGTTGTTGTATTATGTTTTGAGAAGGGGTTTTTTCAATGAAAATTGGAGGAGTTGTGTATTATGATGTTGTGATTGGAAGAGGTCTTTTCTTGCTTGAATTGAAATTGTGAGTGCAGATTTGTGCTAGTTTGAGTGGAGGAAGGTCTGTTGCCTCCCAATTGAAGGGGCTGAGACTTTGACCAACCATAGAAGACGGACAGATTTTTATTTTGCAATGAAATTTTGAGAAGTTGTAGAGAATTTTGTTAGATTTTCAAATAGCTATCATTTGTTGTATTTGGAGCATTTATGAGTGAGTTGTGAGTGTTGAAGTGAAGGAGGGTCTGCTGCCCTCATTTTTAGAGGCCAAAACTTTGGGCAATCATAGATATTGGAGAGAATATTTGAATGAATTGAAATTTGGTGAAAGTATAGGAAATTGTATTAGCTTTACAAAGGGCTATCACTCATTCTATTTGGAGTTGTGGAGCATTGATGGCGTTCATTCCAAATTTAGCTCTGAAATTGAAGTTGGAGTGAAGATTTGAAGTTGGAGTTGGAGGAGAATTTGTGTGTTGTGGCTTGTGGTTAGTCTTTTATTGTAAACTTTTGTTGTTGCGGGCAGCTTGGGTTAAATCAATGCTTAGCCTCGTTTTGTGTTTGTGGAGACGGTGGGATTTAATCATCCACATGGTCGAATCTGTTTGTTCTTACGGTGAAAGTTAAAGCCTAGTTAGAGCTGGTCACCGGGAGTTTGAAGTTTAGGAGCCCATCATTCGGACGGCATCTTGTATTATGCTGAACCGTTTGGTGCTTCCACTGAGTGAAATGTCGTATTGAGAGGAGCGCGCTTTGAGAATACGCAAAGTATCTAGCTGCAACTGGAACTAATTAGTCATTGACTTCAAATAATCTTCAAGTCTTCTAGTCTTCAATCTTATTTTCGTTCTTCGGCCTTCAAACTCCTCCCCGTTGGCCTATCCTGTGTTGGCTCTAAACGGGTCAGGATTCGGTCCGATAGGTAATAAGAACCACGGGCCTCGGACGGGTAAAACGGGACGGCATAACACAAGATGCCGTCCGGATGATGTGCTCCTAAACTTCAAACTCCCGGTGACCAGCTCTAACTAGGCTTTAACTTTCACCGCAAGAACAAACAGATTCGATCATGTGGATGATTAAATCCCACCGTCTCCACAAACACAAAATGAGGCTAAGCATTGATTTATCCCAAGCTACCCGCAACAACAAAAGTTTACAATAAAAGACTAACCACAAGCCACAACACACAAATTCTCCTCCAACTCCAACTTCAAATCTTCACTCCAATTTCAATTTTAGAGCTAAACTTTAAATGAACGCCACCAATGCTCCACAACTCCAAATAGAATGAGTGATAGCCCTTTGTAAAGCTAATACAATTTCCTATACTTTCACCAAATTTCAATTCATTCAAATACTCTCTCCAATATCTATGATTGCTCAAAATTTTGGCCTCTAAAAATGAGGGCAGCAGACCCTCCTTTACTTCAACACTCACAACTCACTCATAAATGCTCCAAATACAACAAATGATAGCTATTTGAAAATCTAACAAAATTCTCTACAACTTCTCAAAATTTCATTGCAAAATAAAAATCTGTCCGTCTTCTATGGTTGGTCAAAGTCTCAGCCCCTTCAATTGGGAGGCAACAGACCTTCCTCCACTCAAACTAGCACAAATCTGCACTCACAATTTCAATTCAAGCAAGAAAAGACCTCTTCCAATCACAACATCATAATACACAACTCCTCCAATTTTCATTGAAAAACCCCCTTCTCAAAACATAACACAACAACAACCTCTAAACATTCAGATCCCCCCCCCCTAAACTCACAACGAGAGAGAAGATGAAAAAAAATCACCTTTTTCCCACCTTAACTTCACTCTAACTTCACTCTATCTCTTTATCTTTTACTTTTCCACTCAATCTCCATTTTAACTTATCTCTAACTTCACTCTATCTACTCTATCTACAAAATAAAGAACTAAAATCTATATATATCTAGTAGAGGTAAAAAAAACTAGAACCCCAATTTCTTGAGACTCAAAAATCCCCCCTCTAATTCGACATAGTATAATCTCAATAAAACACAAAGAAGAATATTGAATGAGATGAAGCCACCTCAAATGATTTCAACTTCTTTATAATGCAACAAATATTAAAATCTATCTAAATCATATATATATACATAATCTACATAATGTCTGCATTTGCAATACAACAACGTTTGGGTGGGGTCTCCATTAGGGGTGCTTTTTCATAAAATTGACCTTCGCCCTCCCTCCTCATTTTCACTTGGCATCGGTTACTTCGTCTAGCCTCGCAGTTGTCTTTGTTCACGTTGTTGCCTCCTACTGTTTCTCGCCAAGTTGTCGTGCCTTTTCTCTATATTTTTGCTTTCCTTCTATTTAGATCATCAGTTTCGGAGGACGTTGGGCTCAATGTGGCCCTATTGAGAGTTGCGTTGTCAATTCTGGAATGGTAGGGTGGTCATCACAAAATACAACAGGAGTTTTCTTCGGGTGAGTGCTTCTTGACTTCAAAGTTGTTCGGAGACATGGAAATCATCAGCGGCAGATAGTGTGCCGGTTTTATCAACACTCAAGTATGCATTCCGATCGTCCTTATCAGTTTTGAAATTTTTGTTTTCCATTTTTGCTTTCAAAGTTGTCCATGACAACAATTGAGATAGAAGATTGTCTCCTTCACTTTCAATGCTATTTGGACGTTCTATTTTTATGCAAAATGCTGTAGACTTCACTTTCAACACAAACTTGCTTCATGCTTTCCCCTGCAAGGCAGAGCATTGCCTTCTGCCGCTTTTTACAATTTGTAGAGTTCCTTTTTTTTCTTCAAAATTGAGCAAGAAGGACCGCCACATCGTGGTCGGAGTCTTACTTATTTTTTCCTAGGGTTTATGTCTAAGAACAGCTTTCATTCCACGAGGGTTTATTTGTTCCCGAACTGGTGAAGTTTGGAGTTGTCGACAGCCTCTGCTTTAGTTTATGGAGCGACATCTTTGATCTTCCTTCCATTTGATCTTTGATCTCTACGACCCCCACATCTTTGCAGCCAGAGGTCGCAACCGGAATTTGTGGTTTTTCTCTAAGTGTCTGAATAATGGAACGGAAACCGGTAGTTAGCGTCCGTATCGGGTTAGAAAGGCAGAAGAAAACTATGGATAGGCAGCAATAATCCAGTAAGGAGAAAATTGTATCTGTTCCGGTCAGAATGGTAGTATTCAGGAGCAAAATCATACCCGGAATTCGCCTTAAAACGGATTAGTTATGGACCGGATCGATATGGACCGGACCGAAAAAAGGTCATGATGACGTGCCAGGGGTCCTGAGAGTATATAAGGGCTGGTCGTCCTCATTTTCACTCCTTTACTTCCCTTGAGCTCTGGAGCTGACCTTGAGCGCTTTTTCGCCTCTGTCCGCGCCAAAGCCATTGATGCATGTGCGCTTCCGGCTGGGTGTGTCTGAGAGTGTAGGAAGAGTAAAGAACGTGTGGGTTGCAGGTTTTGTGAGTGCCTTCCGGTTGAGATCGGACGAGAGAAAGTGAGGAACGGGACGTGCGGCTAGGAGAGTGTGAGGTAGCGATCGGTAAGGGTCCAGTGGTTATTTGGTGTCCATGCCTCAGCTGCGTAAGGCCAGACCGGGCGCTCCCAGCTCCTCCTCCGATATTAAACTCCAGAAGATAGTTCCGGTCATTCCTATGGAGGAACCGGCCCGGACTGAGTTAGTGGAGGATCTCAACGCGATGGGGTGCCTCGTTCTGATGGATAAACCCTGGGGGTTTCATGAGAAGCGGATGGTGAGGGAGATTAAGTGCAAGGTGTCGAACGAGTTCGACAACACTCTCCGTGGCCGCCCGACCGAATGGGAAGAAGAACGGTGGAGGGAAGTTTACAACTTCCGGATGGGAGGTTCCGGATGGGAGGTTCCGGTATGGCCGGGCGGAAGGACGAGTTCATCCATGACAAGTTTCATGGGGAACCGAGTAACACGGACGGGTACGCGGTCGCAGATTGTAAGAGCGACCGGCATCGTAACCTCCTTCAGTTCCTGGTTCCGATCGTCCACCCGGAGAAGCCAACGAGGGTAACGATGACCCTCGGCAACACCATTTTTGGTTCCCTGAGCGGGGAACGAAAGGTGAACTGGGCACGGATCTTTTCTGATCTGGTGTCCCAGTTGGTGACAAGGATCGGAAAGAGTAGGGCCACTCCTTTGAGTCCCTACCTTTTCCACCTGTACCAGCGAAACCAACTTCTCACTCCTACTGAGGAGAAGACATGGGGTGTTCAGGAATCGATCCTGAAATATGGGGAGTCGGGTTCAGATGACGAGCTAGAGGAGCAGACCGGATCCGAACCCGAGACGGAAGAAGAGGAAGAGGAAGAGCCGTCTCGACAGAGGAAGCGTCAGAAGACGACGCCTCCTCATAAGAGAAGCCCCCCATCAAACCCCCGGTCCACACCAGAACAGGGACCGGATGTTGAGATGCCGGATCTCGAGGATCCGACCGACCCGTTCAACCAGTTAACGGTTGTCCTGGCCGGAATCCGGGCAGACTGGGAGGTCAAGCGAAGGACCTTGACCACTATCTCTGAACTAATGGGCGCACCGGCCGATAGCGATTTGCCGGGTAAGGTGGGGCAATTCCTGGCCGATCCGGAAGAGAACCGGAAACAGGAAACGGAGATCCGTCGACTTCAGGAGGAAGTCGATACTCTGAGGGCGGACATGGTCACCCTCAGGGAAGACAAGGCAGCAGTCCGGGAGATGGCGGAGGCAACCCGGAAGGTGGCTGAGTCGGTGAAGGGCACTCTTGGAGAGTCCGGATCAGCCGCAGTCAAGGCGGCCTTATTTGACCAAGGGGTGCATGAGGAGAAGAAGGTATCCGGTTCTCGGATAGTTCGAATCCTCAGCGGTTTCATCGATCGGGTGGAAGCATCCTTGGTGGCAGCACGAGAGGCGGCCGACCGGATGGACGTCAGCAGTCAGAAGCTGAAAGGGTCCTTGTTTTCCTGGGAAATCCACCTCTTTGACATTTCAATGCCGGATTCGTTTCCAGCAGGAGGATCGAATCCGGGTGAGCGCAAGGATCATACACCTGAGTCACGAAAGAGTCTCCAAAGACCTGGAACGGGGCAAACAATCCAGATAGATTCATCTCCCGGGTCAGATCTTCCGGATCCAGCTGCCGGTGAACGGAGCCGGAACTTGGCGGATGTCTTCAATCAACTGCCCGAGGAGCCTAGGAGTCCTACGCTGGACGAGGAAATTGGAGAGTAGGATAGGAAGTTAATAGGAATGTAAAATATTTGAAGGTTAGTTAGGACCGGATCGGATGACTATCCGGTCTGGCTTGTTAGGATCGGGTCCGGATTTCCAGCGCGGATTTTGAGGTCCCTTTTTGCTTTGTACTCAAGTTGTATATAAGTCAGCCCCCGCTTGGGAGCTGCGAGTTCTTTCATCTTATTTTCGCGTACGTCTTCTCTTGGCTGCTTGTTGTGTGTCTCTCCCGTGTGCGGCAGGGTCGTGGAGTGAGGAGTTAGGAAGGCGCGCGCTAATGTAGGTGTGATTTCTCCCTTTGGCGCGTTTGTTTTCGGTCTTATGTGCAGGTGAGCGGGTTGCGTAAGCGTTGGGAGGGGATTCCAGTTCCTCAGCAGCTCTAGAGTTTAGAATTCCGGGCGAGACAGCCGTTGTTAGGCTAGGCGGATAGGGAGGGATTCCTTAGTCATGCTGGAACTCCTGGGTGTGAAATCCGGTTGAGTGTCCGATCTCCTGAGAGATCTCGCCGCCTCATTTGGGCAAACGGAAGAACTTTAGTAGATGTTGGAACGGACGGGTTCTCTTGCAACCGCCTGGCTTTGCACAGACGGAACGGGACGCCAAGGTCGTTGTAGTATGGAAGGACCGTACGGGGGGTCTTTGTGTGACCGGTGATCCGGAGAAGTTTTCTGGGTTGCTGTGAAGGATCAAACCGGGTCCGGGTTAGTGTAGAGGATTGAAGGAAGAAGAAGTGGGTCTTAGCCACTATAACTCACGGAAGGAGCGGCGGGCCTGCCGCTCTCAAAAACAAGGGGCGATCCCTCTGATGGTGAAACAGAGGTAAAATTAAACCGGGTAGTAGTGTGAGCGGATGAGAGTGATCAGACTCAGTCGGAACGGGGATTGAATCAGAGAAGTAAAAAAGGGTCTGATTGGAGTTCTGGGTGTTGTTGTGTTTCCGGTTGTGTGTTGGAACCGGAAGGGGAAATATAAGTATTGACTTAGCTTAGAGACCAAATAGGGCTATCTACTTCACAGAATCTCGCGGGTTCGATCTTTAGAGTCACTTTGTTATACTTTAAAGTGGTTTTTGGTAGTATAACGGGGAAATTGCTTGCCCTGTGCTGTGACAGTAATCTTCAATGAACTTGTACAAAAATTTGGCAATAAGAGGCCCCAAAAGCGGACTCTTGCTTTACCAAGGAGAGGAGCCAATGGAGGACGAACCACCAAGCTCTCCGCTCCACGCTTGCACAAGGCAAGGGGGTGAGCAAACGTGAGGGAGCGGTTGGGCCGTCCACCCCTCTTATACTCTACGGTTGGCCCGACCGCTCCATGGGTTTAGGGTTCGCCACATCGGACGGCCTGACCACTGCATCGGACGGCCCGATCGCTCCATCGGACGGCACGCCGCATCGGACGATTGCGAGGGCTTAGGATTTGCCACAGCAGTCGGCCGGGAGGGCGGTCGACGGGGAAGGCGGTCGACGGGGAGGCGGTCGGCGGGGAGAGGGCGAAATAAGCTGACAATAGGGGAGAGGGTGGCAGCCAACAAAGAATGTTTTCTTTGTGTGTTCTTTTCCCATTGATGATATTGTTGTCTATTTAGAAAGCTTTCATTCATTCCAGTTGGATTGGTTATGAAAAGTTCTATACAATCTTATTTTCAATGCACTTCAGAAAATGAATTTGTAGAAATTCATTCTTGAATGAAATTTCTTCAATATTTTTTTCCCAAAATAGGTGTATGTAGTTCAATTTTTTGGGCTACAATAATCTTACCATTCAATTACTCTAGTCTCATTAAATGCAAAAGATATTAAAATTGAAGATTTATTGTACCCACTTTGACAATTCTCTTTATGAATTTTTAAAATATTGATAATTAAGTTTTCTGAAATTTCTTCTTGGCTAAACTCTCACCAGAATTTCCAATTTCCAAATTCAAAGCTCACAACTCACTATTGCAAAAGTTTCAAGTTTACAAACTTCAAAAGCAGAAGACTGCATCCCACAATGTCTTCAAAAACTTCTTTTCTCCACTTTAACCCCTAAAGGATCAAATATCGTTTTGGGGCAAGATAGCAATTTTAGGCAATTCATTATGCATGGAATTTTTATTTTCCTTCTTTCAAATTTTCACACACAATGTGTCTAAGGAGTAGCTTTAAGGCCCAATAATTTCACAACATCCAACCACAAGGTGAAAAAGTTATTGCATGATATGCAGTTTTCTTTTATCTCTGGGCAGCTCAGGCAGCAAAAAAACTTCTTAAAAAATCACTTGTTTAACCCTTCAACGCCGAACTGGTTTACGTGGAACGGTGGAAATCATGGTTTTTTGAAACCGTGGGAACAATTAGAATAAAAAATTCCTAAAGTAAGCATCGGAAGTCAAAGCACTATAAAAGCTCTCCCCTTTCCACTCCTATTTTCGAGGATGAAATCATACATTTCTATCCTAGACTACAAGATCCCCTCTCATTCATCAACTAGAAAACGACTTCAACGTCGTTTTAGGGTTAAAAAATTAAAATTTCAAATTGGTTCTTTAGATTCGTATATACGCAAGAAGCTTTGAATCATTCCATTCCGATCTTAGTTGAAGGTAGTTTTGAAATCCTTGCTCTAAAAAAATATTCAAAGTCAATTATTTAATTCAAATTTCAATATTCCTGAAAATAAAAATAAAAAAATTGGGTGTACATTCTTCATTTTAACATTACAACCAATGGAATTGGCTTCTTCCTATTCCTCAATGAAATTCAAAACAATGTAGTCCTCTGAATCATCCTCTTTTTTTTCTATCTTCTATTTTCTTCCTATGTGTTGTACAATTGTAAATGACCTAAAATTTGTCAAGCATGTACCTAACTTGCCTTCAAGAATGAATTCTAAGAGTTACCCCCATTTTGGACATTTTTTCATATGAATGTGACCTTGTGAAGTGCAGGTGCCCTGTTTTTCGCAGGGATCCAAAAAGCATTTTTGTCAATTGAAACGCTATTATCTTACAATCTACATGGTGGAAAATTCTGAAATTTTTGCCGCATATTTTCAAACCCATTCATTACAAGATCCTATGGTTATATGTGTCCAAAATTAAAAAAATTCTAGAATTTGGTACTTATACTAGAACTGGTAGTTTTAATGCAGTTGTAGTAAAAACATAGTCAAAAAACTTTAGGGATTAAACACAAATATCTTGCAATATGTGTGGTCCAAATTATGTCAAATGCTCCACAAATTCATCTACTAGTTGGGTGTAAGATCCTATGGCTACATGTGCCCATAAAAGAATTTTCTAATTGTTATATTCTATCCTATAGAAATTGGAAGTCTAAGATTTCTTGCCAAAAGTAAGGCCTTGGGCCTTTAGGCTTTAAAAATATAAGTCAAGTTCTATCTTCCTTAGGAAAGTTTCTTCAGTTTTCAACTGCATTCTTGGGGATAACAATTTGTACATTAAAGATCCATGGTACGAAATATTTCTGCTAATGATAGTCTACTTCATGGAGCCCAAAATGCACATGCAATGTTGAACCCCAGAAGTTCCATTGTCTCCTCGCAAGACAAAATACATTTTGGGCGTTTACCTCTGACCTCAATTTGTATTGAAACGTTTTGAAACTTACCTATTTCATAGGAAAGTTGATTAGCTTTGTCATAATAGATTTTTTATTTCAATTGGTGCCTAGGAGCAAAAGTTATATCAGAATAAGTCAAAAAAAGAAAAAAAAAATCTTTTTGCAAAATTTTATACTTTTCTCTACATGTAAACCTTCCATTCATTTTGTTTGGACTAATAATGAAAAATTTATAGAGAACTTTGCTTTTCGGAGAATTTGAGCATCTTTTTAGGAAAATGACTTGTAAAATTCTTTTCTCAATGCAATTCCAACAAACTTTCAAATATTTTTTTCCAAAATGTTGTGTTTTCCGACTTAAATAATCTCAACAATGGAATCATTATATTTCAATCCTATGTGAAATCTATTAACGAATTTGTTTTTCTTGTCTTGGACCTACTCACCTACTTCTACTTAATAATTTTTAAAATAATGAAAACAAAGTGTTCTTTTTAAAACAAAATTCTAGACTTCCAACTCACGTCTCCAATATACAAAATCTTGAATTCAAAATTTGTATTTCAAAAATATTATACAACTGCAGATCAAATTCAGCACAAATTGGAAGCCAGTATTAAAAAAAAATTTCTTTTTCAAGTTTGAATGCTAATAACCTCCAACCTATATGGTTAAACTTCATGAAATTTTGACCACATCATTTTTGACAAGTGAAATACAAGATCCTACACTTAGATTAAAAAAAAATAGAATTCCTTGTTCATGGGTGAACACAGCAAAAATGGCAGCTTTGGGTGGTTGTAGACAACAAAATGGCCTTGGAACTTCAAGGGTTAAAAACACTCAATTCTTCCAAATTCAAATGTTAGTACCTTCCTATTTATACAAACCAATTTGTAAACATTCACATATATCATCCAACTGACCTAAGACAAATGCAACTAAAGTGGCAATTTTCATAGCTTTAGGATAAAATGATAGATTTGGGACTTCAGGGTTTAAAAGCAATTCAATATTTTCCTTATATATTTGGACTATACTTTTCATTTGCAAGTCTGTATTGACTTTAACATGAGATGATGGGAGAAAGCCGTCCGGTTACTCCGGTACTCCGTTACAATATTTATATTAATAAAAAAACCTGGTTTCGCCAAAAATGGTATTCAATAATGGTAACCTTGAATACCTACCAATGTCTCACATATTCTCAAAAAAGGCCATTCTATGTACAGTGCAAAATACAATATTGCACTTCACGGAGATCATTGTACTATGCTTGCCATGAAAAAACATTCCATGTACATTTAACAACATATATGATCGTATTCTAAAAGAAAGTCATTCCAACAATACACACTATTCTTCCTCAGAATCTGAATCGGTGTCATCTCTCTGACTTGGCCCAGTAGAACCAGACCCATAAACCCCAAGATATGGACCTCCACCGTAGATGTCTCTACGTCCACTTGATGCACCTGCTTGTCCATGACTGTCGTAGCCAGGACCTCCAAAAGTCAGCGGAGGAGCTGAAACACTGTGGACAGGTCGACCTATGCTTGGACGACTATAATAGGAGCTTCCTTGATGCTCATATGACCCACCTCCAATGGTCCCACCGTAGTATTGTGAGCCTCCTTGGCTAAAACCACCATATTGCATGATTCCATGGCTTCTTTCTCTGCCTCGAGATTCACCTCGGGGATCATTACCATATTGAGAATGACATCCGCCTTGTGGTGGGCCATATGCACCACGGTCACGTTCGTATGACCTATCGTGCCCAGGTTGTTGACCACGATCTTCTAGGCTTCTTTGCATGGCCTCATGCATTTCTTGTTTGTACTGTATATTGTCTCGTTCTTCTTAGCGTTCGTGTGTTCCTCCAAATGTTACGGGTGCAGGAGCATCATCGTCATCATCTTCTTCATCGAGTTCGTCCTCTGCATCCGGCAACACAATTGTAGGAAGATGGCCATATCCTCGATTAGAATGCAAATACATGCAATCGCTGGGACCTGTCCAGTTCGAATCAATCACGTGGGCGCTGCGATTCAATTTGTGCACATCTTTACCCGGAACAGTGCGCCAATCCACTTCTTTGTGCAGTACAATCTCTGCCCAAATCATGGCCATAACACCATACAACATGATATTTTTTTTGTTGTTTGGTAAACCTGCTGCTTCTTGGACTTCCTTATACCGTTGCACAAAGTGCTTGCTCATACACGTGCTGATTTGTCCTTCCCAACGAGGATGTTGATACTTTGTGCGCTCATGTGACCAGAGTTTGGAGACATGTGTCATTTTTACGTACTTTTTGCACATTGTGCAGGTCCACAATTTTGTGGGCTCATCTTCCCATCCAAGCTCAGCTACACAGAATGGGTCAGCCCAATCCTGCCAATTCATGTCCTGCGATTTTCCCCTCCTGGACTTACCGCCTTTGCCCCTTGGTGTTCCGTGTGACATGATGACCTTGTTGAAACTGAAAACAACGAATCGTAAATTTCAATTTCAATTGTACAACGTGCGATCCAAGAGCTCCAGAATTTTAGCGAGTGAATGAAGTGAAGCGGTACAACAATCTCTGAAATGCAACACGTAACTGGCACTGAATTGCTGAAAGCACCTCAGTGTCCCAGCCCAGTCCCTCATACACCAAGCCGAAGGGGCGCGCAGGTACCCGAAGGCGCTGGATCTGCCCACTCCGAAAGGGAAGGAACTGTGAAGAACTAAGCGTCCGCCCCGCTATTTATGCGTTCTGTCGGCGGAGCAGCCGAGGCGGTCGCGTACGAACGAATCGGACGGCACGCCGGCCGACCCCAGGATCGTGCGGATCACATTCGTCGGCCTGCTGATCGCATGACCACCGACGAAAGAGCGGATGGAAAAGGTGGACGGCTTCGACGGAGTCGGTCGTCCGATCGTTCGGTCGGGTTTTCGGACGGGTGATCGGTCCGTCAGCACAGCGGTTGGGTTTTCGGTCGGTCGAGTTTTCGGTTGGGCCGGTTTTCGGACTGGTTTTCAGTCGGTCAGGTTTTCAATCGGGTTTTTGGTCGTTCCAGTTTTCGGTCGGATTTTCGGTCGGTCAGATTTTCGAATGGGTTTTGGGCCGGTTGGTCAGGTTTTCGGTCGGACAGGTTTTCGTTCGGACAGGTTTTCGTTCGGACAGGTTTTCGTTCGGGATTCCGCTGGGTCCGGTTCTCGGACGTGTTTTTGGTCGGTTAAGTTTTCGGTCAGTCAAGTTTTCGGTCGGGTCATCGGTCGGTCAGGTTTTCAGTTGGGTTTTCGGTCAGTCTGGTTTTCAGTTTCAGTCTGGTTTTCAATCGGTCGAGTTTTTGGGCGGTCAGTTTTTCGGTCGGGTTTCGGTCGGTCGGGTTTTCAGTCTGGTTTTGGGTCGTTTGGTCAGGCTTTCGGTCTGGTTTTTGGTCGGTCAGGTTTTCGACCACGTTTTCGGTCGTGTTTTGAGGCTGGATTTTAGTCGGTCGGGTTTTTGATCGGTCCGATTTTTGGTCAGACTTTCGGTCGAGTTTTTAGTCCATCGGCTTTTTCGGTTGGCTTTTCGAGCGGTCGTCCGAGCGGTGTGGACGGCCATCGGGGAATCGGTTGGTCGGTTGGGAAATCGGTCCGGAGAATAAACCTCCAGCGAAAATGCACTACAGCTATACTAATGAAATCTTAGGGGACAAAAAGGAACTCAAAGTTCAAAGTTCAAACAAGTTTTTTAAGTTCCAAATTTAGTCTCAAATGACTTTGTGCTTCACATGTGCTTGAGGTAAACATCAAGCGCACCTGAAGCACACTTCCACTAATGTAATTGCCTTTAAAAAACAATCACGTAAAAATTAAAAATGTTCTTCAAAAATTTCAAATTGGACTAGAAATGCTTCGGTGTGCTAGAGATATGCTTGAAGTTCACGTCAAGAATACATAAAGCACACCTGAAGCGCACTTCCTCTACTGAAATTACCTTGGAATAAGAAGCTATGAAAAATTTAACTTGAATTAACAATACTTGAGTTTTGCATGGAGTAACCTTGAAGCACACTTGAAGTACATTTCCACTATTATCTTATGGTTGGATAATAAAAGCAATTCAAAATTGAAATCTTCTACTATATATACGAAATGAAATCATAAGGTCCTTGAAGTGTGCTTACAATAGACCTCACACACATCTACAAAACATCTCTTGTTTTTGCATTGCTTTGAAATGATGAAAAATTTAAAAATGAAATGCTTATTTCCAAAATTTAAAGCGTAAGTAAAAGTGATTGATGTGTGCTTGAGGTCTAGCTCAAGCATATCTCAAGCAAATACCATCTTGTCAAGATACCTTGAATAATTTTTATTTTTATTTTAAAAATTGAATTCTTCTGATAAAAATGCAAATCTAAATCATGAAAAGGTTGAAGCGTGCTTCAAGTAGACTGTAGAGTGTAGACCTAAGGTCAATTGGGCAGTATACTTTATCTTGTTTCATTGCTTTATAAATAAGCCGAAAAAAAATTCAAATCTAAAAGGGAAAAAAAAAAAAGTTTTTGAGGTCTGCTTCAGATAGACGTCAAACATGCCTGAAGCCCTCAAGCACATTTGTACCGTTTAAATTATGTTGGATTATAAAGACAACTTCAAATTGAAATCTTTTACAATACATACCAAAGAAAATCACAAGTTGCTTCAAGTACGCTTTGCGAAGACCTCAAGCATATGTAAAGTATGTCTCTTTTATTTTCATTGCTTTGAAAGAAAGCTAGACCAGAAGATCAAATTTCAAAAATAAATAAAAAAGCTAAAGGTGTACTTCAGGTCTACTTCAAGCTCACCTGAAGGTTGAAGCACATTTTTACTATTCAAAATACTTTGGATCCTAAAAATGATTTTAAATTTAAATCTGATATTGAATAATTCAATATCAAATCATCAAATGCTTGAAATATGCTTCAGGTACACCTCAAGCACATCTAGTATACATTTTCACTATTTTCATTCATTTCAAATTAAATAAATCTGAAGATAATAGAATCCTCTTCTCAAGATTTTAAATTTTATTAAAAAATGTTTGAAGTATGCTTCACAGGTGCATGACCTGTACTTGAAATATACCTACCGTAAGTTTCTACTATTCTCACTAGTTTTGAAAGAAGAAACTCCTGAAAAAAAAATATTTTTCAAAATTTAAAGTATAAATGAAATGGCTTCAAATGCGTTTGAGGTCTACCATAAGTTCACCTCAAACAAATTCCTACTATTGAGATTTCTTTGTATTAAAAAAATTTTAATTTGAAACTTTTTTTGGTTTAGAAATTAAGCTTAAATAATAAAGTGCTTGAAGTGTGCTCCTACCATGCTTAACAATGCTTAAGGTTTACTTCAACTAAACAAGCAACCTTCAAGCACATTCTTAAAATTTCTGTTGTACTTGAATTTATAAAGAACAAGAATTATATTTATTTCAGTTTATGATTGAAGGGGTGGAAAATAAGGTACCCTGCATGTGAACTTTAAGTTCATATGAAAAATTCTCTCTTTGTTTAAAATGAATTCAAATTAAAAACGTTGTGATTGAGGTGTGCTTCAAGTCTATCTACATGTCTTGAGTATTCTATCTCATTTCAGAACAAAAAACTCGTGACTTGATTTTATTAGATGTGGTTTTCCAATGTGTGTTTTATGTGTGCTTGAGGTTTATTAAGCAAAGTTGTTTGCTCATCACTTGTAAAATATATTTTTCCTATACAATTTGGGGGGAAATTTTGATTCCAATTAAATGAAAAAAGCAATGGTGTGCTTTACTTGTGAGATAAACGTTTCATCCTATATGTAAAGAGTAAAGACCACATCAAGCACACCTCAAGCGCACTTGTGAAATTTCCAAACAAATTGAATATAATTTATAGTTTGAATCATGATTGAAGTGGAATGAGAGAAGTAAAGTGTGCTTGAGTTGTACTTCAGGTAGATATGTAGGACACCTCAAACACTCTTATATAAAGGAAATTTGAATGCAATTGAGTTTCGGTAGTTCAAAAAACGTTCGAAGTAGAGTGTTCATTTTCCTTTCAATCCCTAGAAGGCCGCTTGTCCCCTTGGGGGACAAACTAAGTCGGGCAAATACCTATGGTCTCAATATGAAGTGAAATTTTTGTGATTTGTGGAATTTGTGTGATTTTGCGAGAAATTTGAGGATATTTAATTTTTAGTTCAATTGATGCCCGGAAGTTAGAGTTATGACACAATAAGCAAAAACAAGTTTTGGCAGACCGCACCAAAAATATTAAGAGAAAGTGAAACTAATTTTATCCTCAAATTTGTTTCTCAAAGACTACATTTTTGTCTACATGTGAAGCTTTGTTTCATTCAATTTGGACTAATAATGAGAAAGTTCTTCACAATCTTAGTTTTTGAGTTTAGAAAAGAATCCGTGGTCAAAAAAAAATGGATGTTTCACTTTTGGATGTTATTTTCAAAATTTTCCCAAGGAATTTGTTAGACAATCTTAGATTTCCTTGCTACAACAATCTCACCGTTGAGATTATTGTGATCCAATTCCATCTAAAAGTTTTTAACAATTTCGTTTTTTCTTCCATCTTAAATTCACCTCTACTTAACAATTTTGTAATGAGTGAAATTGAAGTGGTTTTTTTCCGAACTTTTTTTGGTACATTCTGAACTCAAACTACTTAATGTAAATAAAGACAAAATCCAAATCATTAGTGTTAAAAATTTGAACTAAAAAGATTCAAAGCAAAAAAATATAGTTAAGCAAGGTGCCAAAAAACTTATTTTCTTCACTCTAAATGCATATATCTTATAATCTACATAGTCAAATTTTTTGAAATTTCTTTCACGTATTCATATACTAGTTAAGGAAAAGATCTTATAGTTGGATATGCAAAAAAAAAGAAGTTTTCATGGTTCTTTACTCTTTGCAATAACGATGACATTTTTTAGTGTTTTTTGATAGGAATATCACCTTGGTCCTCTAGGGATTAATACAATTGGTCCTTCCATTGGATCTGAAATAAAAACTAAAGAAACATTTAATTGTTTCACATTGCAGTGCATTGAAATTAGGATTTAAAGTATAGGATTTAGGGTTTAGGGTTTAGGAAATACTATTTAGAGAAGAGGATTAAAGCGTGAAAAAAGAAAATCAATCACACTTACACATAAGTTCTACATGAATTCTACATTGGATGCTTCTTAAAGGAAGCATCCAATGTAAAAACGAATCAAGAGTTAATGCAAACTGTAGAATCCCACGATCGGTCTTGTTCTCTCATCAACCCATCCCGGTCGGCCGTCCGAGCTGGTCGGCGTATGCGGTCGTCTGAGGCGGTCGGCCCCTGGCAGCCGTCCGAAGCGGTCGGCCCATGTGGTTGTCTGAGGTAGTCGGCCCCGGCAGGTGTCCGAAGCGGTCGGCCCATGCGGTCGTCTGAGGCGGTCGGCCCCTTCAGGCGTCTGAAGCGGTCGGCTGAAGCGGTTGGCGTACCCTACAACTACCATGTCCGGTTTGGATGGCTTCTTCAGTTGGGCTTTCCGGTTCGGGCGGTCGGTCACATCGGAGCGGTCGACGGGGTTGGTCGGCTCGCGGTTGGCAGCAGTTCGGATCGGACTGCGGCCGAGGCGGGCGGCGTCGGTCCGGGGCAGGTCCGCGAACTTCGGGGCCGATTCGGCGGTGGACGCCGCTTAGGTCTGGGGCTGGTAGGCTATAAGAGCGGACGGCCTCCTCGGACCTCCTCACTTCAACTCCCCTTCGGCGCCAAGTTGGCTGATCTCTGTTGCTTTATGCGCCAGTTGCTCCTACATGGTGGAGAGTTGAAGTCATTGAGCTTTTCATACGGGAACTTTTTGACTGTTTTACTTGTGCATATACATTGGAGGTCACTTGGGGAGTGTTTCTTGAATTGAAGGACAAGGCAATTTCAAATTGCCAATCATGACTGGTGAAGGTGATGCGGCTACTGATGGGATGACTTCAGGTGGTGATAATACGAAAAGGATTAAATAGAAGGGAGCCAAACATGAGCTTCATTATGAGATTTTAGATAATCCTGACATCAAAGCCGAAAGCGGATGGGAGCAAGAGGAAGCAGAATATTGGACCTCCAGAATCTGCAAGCAGTATGTTAAAATGTACCACATTGGCAAGTTGTGGCCTCGAGATTTTCACGAGGTCCACACACGGGCTTTCGGATGCAAGCCAGGAAGTTGCCAAAACGAGCATTTTGTTCATCGATCGAAGGAGATATGGCAAGCGCTTTTTGGAGACAAAAAAATGAGTAAGGGGTACATCAATTATACCTTGGCATCTATGGTTTATGCGGAACTCATACTGGGCCGCAAGGTGGATTGGAGTATGTTTCCTACAACAGCACAGTGTCCACTTCTGATTGGAAGAAGCCAGAAAGATATTCCCCATTGTACCCGCAACTCCCAGGCACAACCAAAGGAAGTATTACAAATTACTACAACGCCTACAGCGAAGGTGGAGGAGGGGACAAGTGATGCAACGCAATTGGGTTCATTGCGTGCCCTTGCGGAAGTTGGCAATGTCCTCGTGGAAGGTACAACAGAAGAAGTGTTCTCAACTCCCTCGGTGAAAGTGAGCAACGTCTCTTCGAGAGGCGCAAAGAGACAAGTGTTTATGACTCCTCAAATGTGTTTGACTTCCAAACCGATTTTGAGTACTGTGCTAGGTCAAGAGACTGCTCCAAACAAGTGTGGCCTTGCGATAGGAGATGGGACACCTTTTTTGCCACGATCAGAGGTTGGTGACAAAGAAGTTGCAAGGGCCAATGCTAGAATTGATAGTCTTCTAGAGAGCAATGCTCAACAACCCTTCATGTACACACCTCTTCCTCCTTCGTCTTCGCCGACAAGTCCTATTATAAGTCCAGAAATGGAAGTACAACCGACGCAAAGAAACGGAAAAGAACCCCAGGACGATGCCATGAACTTTATCATTGATGGTAGAGAGACTCAAAACGAGCATCCACATTTGTCAGCTGCGGGTGATCACCCATTGGAGAATCTCAGTCTAACGCCCATTACCAAGGAAGCAGGCTTCCTGCTAGAGTGCGACAATTGGTGGAGGAAGCATCAAGAAGAGCTCAAGAAAAATGACCCCAACCACGAGGCCAGTAGCTCTGGGGTGCATCTATGGGGAGCTGTCCAGCCATCGGTTGTGGAAACCGCTTTCTCACTAACGTCTTCAGCTCGACTTGTAGCTCAAATTACGCCAAGGATAATCGAGATGGTGCAAGAATTCTCCAAAATCTCTCTAGAATTGATGACTGGTGCCTTGTCTTTCTTGGATTTCACTAAGTCCGTGGTACCACTTCTGGACGACAATGTAGGCAAAGCCAGCAAGCTGCTTCTCTTGGAGTCAGAAAACATGAAGTTGAAGGCAAAGTGCAAGGACTTGGCCCGACAATTGCAGATGGAAAAAAAGCTTGTGGAGGCAGAAAAGCGCAGGAATTCTATAATGCTTGTCCGTGTGGATGAGGATGAAAGATCAGAAGCAGAACTCATTTGGTTCAATTGGATGCATGAAACGGTACCCATCACAAACAATGTGAACGCCCCTTCTGTGGAGCCAAGTCAAGAAAGTGAAGATAAACTCTCTCTTCCTATAGATAAAGTCCAAGCAGTGCAGGATACCGAAATTGTGCATTTGGATGACGAGGAGGACACCTGTAAATGGGAAGTGCAAGTATGTTCCTCCATCAATAACCCTACCCCAACATTGGTGGATGCTTCCATGCAAACTGAAGGTCAGGAGTTTGAAGAGCTAAAGCACAAATGCAATGAAACAATTCGAGAAAAAGCCCTTCTTCAATCGGAGTTGGAACGAATGAAACAGATAATGGACTTGTGTCACTATATGCCCGGGAACGGATTGCAGTCTCGGTGGTTGGCATAGATACAGATTCTCCAAGATAGGCCCTCCGTGGTATCTCGAGCAATGTAAGGACTTCAAAAATTGGCAATGAAGTTGGATGAAGATTATAGTGCCATTGAGACCTCTTTAAAGAGGTTCCAGGATGCATTCCATCAACAAACCAGGGGGTACACCGACATTACATGTTGGGGAGACATGGATGCCATGTTTGAGCAGTTGAATCACACAAAGAAGGAATCATCGATCAACAATGTGAATTGGACCTTTGAAGCAGAGGAAGGATGGGTGCCTTACAATACACTTTCAGCACACATCAAGAAGCATAAGAAGGTTGTAGTACATGCTTGTGATCCAGCCCTGGGCATCTTGGAGGGCCACTGTAGCGTTTGTCAAGGCCCCTTTGGCCCTGAAGGAGCTCTAACCATGGGCCAGTGTCGCCACACTTTCCATGTAATATGCATGGTTAGAGCATCGTTCATTTGTTCAGTTTGTGCTGAGTGTCGTTCTCCTTTGAGTCCTAGGTTCTATGAAATGCTTGGGATTTTGGAAGTGATGCCCCCTAGCCACAAATACAATCGATGGAACCTTCCATTGGACCAAGGACCATACAAATTTTCTAATTACTTGCATTGGGGAAAACCTTTGACTTGGGATGCAAATGAGCGAAAGCATGTACTTTACGAGGAGTCCCAGGAAGCAGTAGATGACCTCATGTGGATGACCATGAACAGGGAGGTGGAGTTGCGAGCACGAGTTATTGAAGATGGAGAGGGTCGTGAATTATTTTGTCGCAACATGGGGGGGCATTGGAGCGTGCAGCACCAGAAATTCTTCCGATTTCTTGAAAAGGAAGTGAAGAAAGGGCCAGATGGCAATTGGGTGGAGGTGAAGGGTCCAAGAGAATTTAATGAAACATCATATTTATTAAAATGGGAGGGTGGAGCCCTCTCAAAAAAATATTGCACTTTAGAACACATATTGATTAAATAAAAATGGGCTCTTGTTATCTCCATAGTTACTTATTTAATTACTTCAATCTATCAATTTCCATTAAAATGAGAGTCTTGCAAAGAAATAAAAGTTTCCAAACAAACATTGCATCATTCAATATCAAAAACTCCATGTATTCCACAACCAAATAACAATGAAAGTAATATCAAATACATTAATTACTTGTACATATTCTGCACCAGAAATGAACAACTCTAATCATAAACACTTACAAACTCACACCTAAAACCTCACGTCTATGAGAACATAAAATATTACCCTTCTCCCACAGTCATATAAAAGCATACTCTAGACATCTAAAAAATAAATAGAACTCTAAAACATATAACTATCAACGTAGTCAGCACTTTATGAAATACCGGTCCATTCTTGCGTTCAAGACAAAGGAATTGAAGCCAAACTCTCTTTGATGACATCAATTTGAGCAGCCGGAATCTTGATCATGCATTCCCTAGTATCTTTCTGGATCCTAGATTTCCACGCTGTTATAAGAGCGTCTGTGTGCTGCCAAAGTGGTGGTTCGTTTTCATCAACCTTCCAACGTAGACCTCTTTCGCTGTCCCATCCAGTATAGGAATTCTGAACATCCTCATCTCTACTGGTTGGACGGAAATACTGAATGCAAACACAATCCGGTTCTTCAGGATTACAATTTGGATCAGATAATGCCCTTGCAATCCAGACTGGATGACTGTCACCGTCTGCTGGATTAATTGCAACGAAGTAGCCTTCAAAGACATCTCGACCCACCCTAAAAGATGGTTGGGGGCGACCCCCTAAAGGTCCAACATAGGCGTCATCCTGCCCGAACTCTTCATGGTCTTCGCCATCTTTGTTCAGTTGATCTTCTTGAGCTGCTTCAACTCGAGTTGTCGGCCAGAATCCGTCCTTCAAAACAGTAGATGCAGATATTGGTTCTTGTAATGCTGCCTTCACATCACGCCAATAGTGCACCACATGCTCGTAACGCCTCCAACATTCCCCAATGGCATCTGCATTGCACAAATTCTCCCAATACTTTATAAATCCAGATACACCTTTCACAATGTCTTCCACACCTCTCATTGCCTTCTGTGTGATTGGCAAGGGTACTCCACGTGGCCACATGCTTTGTCCTTCTGCATCTTCCTTCCACAACTTAATACCCCTACCATCTTCTCCTAACCAATCCACATCCGTACACAATAATTTGTACTTCATGACTGGACATCTCGTTGAATCTAGATAGAACTTCACTTGTTGTGGTTTTGTGTGTCCAACGAGGATGTCATCACCATCCACCAATGAACCTGCAATGAAATCTTTAAAATCAGGCACCTCTTCCACAAGGTGAGGGACAGTGGGAATGGACTCCACATCCATGAACGACTTCATAAGCATAGAAACGGTAGGGAAGTTCTCTTTTTTCAACTGCATGCTCCATCTTCCGAAGAGTGCATCAATGTCGTTGTGCGTGTGACCCACAATCATGAAGTTCACATACACTTCACGGAAGATCTTTCTTGCAACAAGTAGAGACCAAAAACAGAAAACATATCTATTCTTATTGTCCCCAGTGGCATTGTCCATCTGCACATTGAGAATGGGTGGCAATGGTGTTGCTGGAATTAAGTTCATCGGCGGTGGAGGAAGAGACGCTTCGCACATCTCTGCGCCCTTCAGAACCGCCTTGAACAAATTCGTTGACCTTGATCCAACAAACAATTGCCGAGAAGAAGCCTTTGGTGGAAACTCAAGATCTCGCAACAACTTCGCCTTAGAACCAACGGTATAGTTTGAATCGAGCGGAAAGAGATCCAAACCATAATGCGCATAACGCACATCTCCATGACCGTGTGCAATCATGCCAGTGACAGACACGGGGAATTTCACTAGGCCATCCGTGTCTTTGCTCTTATGAGAAAAGACTGGACAAGCGGTCTTGGAATGATCCATCTTGTCGTGCATGATTGTAAGACATTCGTGCGGAAAAGTGTGCGACCGGTACCGATTTGCATAGTACAACTCTCGATGAGCTCGAGCAACAGCAAGATGTTTGTCCAACTTCCGCCACCACATGAGAGCCGTGTTCGACCCAGCAAGAGCACCCATCCTGAGCTCTTGAAATTTGTCACAAGTAGCGCACCGAGCAAAATTGTCTCCAGGCTTCTTCACCTCGAACTCCGAGAACTTGGAAGATCTAATCTTGCTTAAATTTGAAATTGAAATTTCAGGTAATCCAAAGGCGGCATTGACATCATTGATTTCTTTCATTTTTCCCTTCCATTGAAACTTAGCGGGAAGACACATGGAGACGACCTTCTCTCCTGACTTCATAGTCCGAGTATGATGCGGCATGTGATCGGCCTCTTTGTCAAGGATGCACTTCAAGGTAGCAGTAGCTTGCTGAGTGTGCTTCCTTGGCTTCAACAATCCCGTGTTGCCGTGGTCCGTTGCTTCTCAACAACTCATCATGATCTTCTGATAGCGGAAGAACGTGGACTCAGGGACCCCTGAAATATGCATCCATGCGCGCATGCACACAGGGATCTTTTCAACTGCCACCATTTGTCTTCCACGAGAGTTGGGAAGAATTTGTCTGTGAACATCAAGCTTCATGAAGGACCTATGCTTGAAGGTCAAGTTATGGTACATGCGCTCACGGAAAGCTCGAATCTTCTCCCTTGGAAATGGCTAAACACAATTCTGAACGCAGCAAACTTTGCTAGAGACTGCGTTGATTGACTCCTGGGTGAGCAGATATTTGGATTTGAGAGAAGTCACACGAGAGGGATTCCTAAGGATACTTGTATATGGCCTAGCAGATGTCAAAGAAGGCGGATTCAAAAGACTTGCTTGGAGGCAATTCAATTTATTCCGCGCTTCATGACCATGAAGGCTTGCCCCATGGTATTGGACAAGCTTAATAGGCCAAGCGATCAATGAGTAAATTTGCTCAGGGGAGATGTCGACTTCCAAATGAGTCCTCGAAATAAATACTGCAACATGAGTGTCGCTGAGAGGACCATTGGCACCGAGAACCAAGTCTGAATTGACACTATGACAAGTGCCTTCACCAACAAGTACTCCATCCGCATTGTACAAGGTAACGCATTTCGTATTCCAAAGACTACGCGGAAGACCTTCGCACTCAGGAACGTCTGCATTCACTTCTTCATGAATCTCAATCTCCTCGTCTGACTCGAACATACCATCAAACGAGTTTGATGAAGAAGCCATGTCTCCTACACAGCAAAAGGTGCAAATACGGAATTAATTAAAATTTGAATAAAACTTTGTTACCCAGTACAGTACTAATGCAAAACAAGTCAGCACCACCCACGCTGACGTGCTATACAAATTTGTTTCAGCCTAAGGCATCAAGACAGCACTTCAACGCAACTAGCGCTGAAGTGCACCTCACATTCACTCAAAGCAAATGAGACAGCAACGCAGATGAGCGCGACTAGTGCTGAAGTGTAAGGCATCCCAATCCAATAGCAATAGCAATTCAATTTCTTTATAGTCAAATCCGATTTTCATGCAGTTCAGCGTGACCAGAGGTGAGTTGTAACTCACATTCATTATGGTCGGATGCTACGGCAACGCAGTTCATCTCGACTAGAGCTGAAGTGCAATTCACATCCGCTAAGGTCAAATGTGCTAGGACCACAATTTAGCACGACTCCTTATGAAGAGCAATACACGTTAAACATCGTCAAATATGACAGCATTACACTTCAGCCCGAGCCGCGCTGAACTGAAGATACCCTAGTACAACATCTCTGCACATCAGCGCGACCTGTGCTAATACGCAATCTACATGCACTTCCTTAGCAATGCACTTTAATGTAAGTCTGAACTACACGACCAACGGAATTGCACTTTAGTGCGGCTTGCGCTGAAGTGCACTCCTACTATAGTGCATGTACTTACACTTCAGTGCGACTGACGCTGAAGTGCACTCCTGCTATAGTGCATGTACTTACACTTCAGCGCGACTAACGCTGAAGTGTAAGATACATACACTGCAGTAGGAGCCGCGCTAAAGTGCAATTCCCTGGCTTGTACAAAAGAGATCATTAAATATTTTTATTCCTTTTCATCCGGACTTGAGTAAGTAATTCCGTGATTTCCGGAATCATACTATTGACGTCTCAAACCCTGTCAATATACTATTCTTAGTAGTCCGAAATTCACGGCGGTTCAATCAGAGGCTATCAAGGACTGGGCAACCACAGGCCCGTCATGTCATATCAATACGAAGATGGACAAAAAGGTGAGTGACAAGAGGAATGGTAGCATGAAATACATAGACAACAAGTAAATAACAAAGCATAGCAATTTAGAAGCAATTGATGTGTATGCCTACAATCTAGAAAATGAAAATTGCTTGACAATACAAAGAGGCCGCAAGCTTACTTGCAGCCATCTGCTACACAGTGCTTCCTCCGATAGTGCGATGGGCAACAACAACGACAACAAAATCACAGCACAATCATAGATAGAAACTCCGGGAACTCGCAACAGTACTCAATATAACAAATCTAATTCTCAAACAATGACAGCAGCGCACACAGAGGTCGATACAATGGAAGAGAAAGGTGGGAGAGAATGTTGTGAACTGTGTTGACGACTTGCACCTTACTCAAAGGCGGGAACAAAAGAGCGCCAACCGACTGTGAGGTTTTGAACGTCTACATCCTATTTTCAAATGCCTCAGGGATTGTGATGGGCTCCACAGTTGTACAGCCAAAAGCGTCGTTCGACGCCGCAATAAAGGAGTGCCCCAGCGGAAATTCTTGAGTTGGCAGTATTTCGAGGATTCCCCTCATAAAGTCTGTTGACTTCTATACCTTATCATGTCAGGTCTCCATTAGCAACAAAATATCATTGCAAGACAATCTTTTGAACTTGCGTTTCGTGCACTTTTATAAGTATGATCAGTGGTTATTTTTGAATAGTCTAGGATCAGATCTGTACTAAAAGCAAGTTGCCACTTTTGCATTGACGGTCACGGAATATTTTAGTAGTATAGAGTAGGGATCTATCAATATTTGGAGAAAATTGCAGCTTTATTGAAATAGCTTTCCGAGGTTGCCGCTGTGGAAATTTCCTTTTCCATTCAAAGTGAATACATTTGTAAGTTTGTGGTTTTTTTAATAATAATTACATAATGTACGTTACAAAATAGCATTCCGTAATTAATAAATGGAATGTTCCCAGAATTTCAATTTTGGGGAGGAAATTTTGCGTTTGCGGTTCAGAGATTCTAGGATAAAACATTATAGGGTTTAGGGTTTAGGGTTCAGAGCGGTTTAGGGTTTAGGGTTTAGGGTTTACTGTTCAAAATTCATGAACCATGATTTCCTATTTGTTCAAATGAATGAACCTATTTGGCCAACAAGCCTGTTTTATGATATTCGAAAAGTAAATAGCATCTACTTATTTCATAATTGGGAGTTTGAGATGTTGTACATGCATTTTGAATTTGTATATGCTAATTGTCATTGGGAAACTTTTCAAATTTTTTCTATTTCAATGTGAAATTGGGAAGCGGTTCAGAATATTATTTTAAGAAAAATTCTTTTAAATAATGAAGATTTGTTGTCTACATTCTACTCATGCCATAGTTTTTTTAGCCAATAAAGTTCAAAATTGATTGTACATCATAGATTCATATTTCGAATTTACTAAGAACCTTTGAACAAATGATCTTTCAAGTAATGAAGAAAAATGTTTTAAATAATTTCAATCAATGGATCATGTAAGTAGATAATGCATATGAAGATTTTTTATGTTATATATTCTCAAAATTTTTAAATAAAAATAAAGTCCACTATTTAAACTTTATACCAAAAAATCTATGCCCATTACCTATGTTCTATAGGAATGAAAAATATAAAAAAATACTAATAATTATTATTACTATTATTATAGTACATGAAACACCCTAATAATCCAAAATCGTATAGCTCATGTGTGAGTGGCTTCCCAAAAGAATATAGAAGTTCCAAATATTATCTACTTTACGAATTCATCAAAAACGTGAAATGATAGTAACTTTTTTTTGAACCCGTATGTGTTTCAAAAACAATCAAAATAAATGTGATCATGTATAGTAATGACCTCGTGCACCTAAAATCAAAGGCTATGGATGTGAAAACTCTTACAACCAAAATGTAGAAGTTGTAACGAATCTAAACATTACAAATCCATGAAAACATTCTATTAGAAGTTGTCTTTTTCATTATTCATTTGCCATATTTTA
Organism: Neckera pumila; assembly: GCA_963969595.1. Lineage (NCBI taxonomy): Eukaryota > Viridiplantae > Streptophyta > Bryopsida > Hypnales > Neckeraceae > Neckera > Neckera pumila. Next base: position 3,477,121 of record OZ018414.1, on the reverse strand, counting down.
GTGAACCAAAAATCCATGAATCATCAAAGAAGTGTACGTGCATGTTCCCCCAAAAATGAAGAAGTTGGAATTTATCCAAACCCTACCTTCAAATCCATGGGCGCATTGAATTCATCTCCCATTTTTTTTATTTGCCACGTAACCCAAACGAAAGCATGAAATTGTTAAATTTTAGTGAACCAAAAATCCATGAATCGTGAAACAAGTCCACGTGGATGTTCAAAAGAAAAATGAAGAAGTTGGAATTCCTCCAAACCATGGTTTCAAATCCATGGCCGCATTGAATTCATCTCCCATTTTTTTGGAATTGGCACGTAACCCAAATGAAAGCATGAAATTGTTGTATTTTAGTGAACCAAAAATCCATGAATCATAAATAAAGTGCATGTGGATGTTTAAAAAAATATTGTAGAAGTTGGAATTCATCCAAACCTTGGTTTCAATCTACCCATTTCTAATCAATCCTTACGTGAATTACAATATATACATAGAAATTTTACGTTGACCTTAATCACCACAAATATCCAAAGTTATAGAATTATGACGTGGAAGTCTTAACTACAAAGTTATAGAAGTTGTAAACATTTTGGAGATTATAATTCCATGATAGTATTCCATTAAATTTATTTACAAATTGTTGAATCCGAAGTTTGTGCTATTTTGAAATTATTTCAGGAAGTTCAACAAAATGGAAAATAATACTAATTAATGGCCTAATAGGAATTCAATTTGTTCTGCATTATATCTCTTTTGAACATTATAAATTTGGTGGAGCATATCATTTTGTAAATTGACATATGAATGACGTGCCAATTTATCATGAACCCGAACATGATTAAATAAAAAAGAAATGGAAATCAATTGGTAGAAGCCTTAATCCAAAAAAAGGTAGAAGTTTTATAATAATCTCAAGGTACCTAATTCATGACAATATGATATTTGTGCCCATTTCTAATGAACCCTTTTAGTAAAAATAAATGGGAATAAGTTAAGTCCTGCATTTTAATGACCACAAAATGGATAAGTCATTAAATATGTACATGCAAGGCCTAAGAAGAGAAAATAGGACTTTTGAGTATTTTAAACTATTTTAATGCATGCACATGTTTAATTTCTATGCATTTGTAAGGAGCTGTGACATGGAAAAAAAAGGGGGGGAATCAAGTGGGCCTTGCACGTTAATGACCACAATTAACAATAGTCACATAAATTGTACGTGCAACGCATAAGCAAATAAATGTAGGAGTTGCAAATTTTATACAGATTTAGAATCCATGAAATATTTGATGTGTGACCATTTGTAATCTACCCCTACTTACATTAAATATATATACGCATTTTCCATGTCATGCACTGTATTGACCATTGACATTCGAAATTATGGATTTCTTACATGAAAGTCTTAACAAAAAATTTGTAGAAGTTGTAAGTATTCAAAAGGTTCAAAATCCATTAGGTTATTCAATTATTGTTCATTTTTAATAAAACCCAACTTTTAGTTGATATGGGAATTACTTGGGAATTGTAGTTCAATGTTTACAATTTCCATGATTCTTAGAAGTCGCTTGTGGAAGGCCTACTACCAAAGTTGTAGAAGTTGTACATATTGTCAAAACTTGAAATCCATTACAATATTCAATTGGTGGTCATTTTTTATGAAACCATACATGAGTAAAAAAGTTATAAAGAAACCGCATCGAGAACTTTTATGACCCGGAACACCAGTACTTTTGGAATTCATGTACAAGTTTAATTCTAGTAACTCTAAGAATTCTACATATTCTCAACATTTACAATTTTAGACAATATTGAATTAGACTTTGCCAGCAATAAAACTCATAAAACAAATATAATGGAGTGAATCTACAATAAAAGATACATTCAATATAATTTTCATTGAACTGTAAGATTCCAATTTATGAACCAGAAGTTTGTGCTTTTTCTTTGAAGTTGTACGCTATTTAAGAAATTGGAAATAAAGTGGGCCCTTTAGTTCAGTGTTCACGAATATACTAAATCATAGTAGTCATGCGTGAAAGACCAAACAAAAAAAATGTGGAATTTCTAAATGTGGTCACTATATTACATGCATGACAATTTCAGATCTGTGCTCATTTGTAATGAGGTCCAATATAAACAAAAACTTCATCTCATAAATCAAGCTCTATATTTTATTCACCACTAATACTTGAAGTTCTGGTATGTAGACTAATGTGAAATGCTTAACCAAATATATTGTAGAAGTTGTAAACATTAAAAAACTTTTACATCCATGAGAATATATTCTTGAATTATATGATTTTTTGAAGTGCGTTTTTGTAAAGCACATGAATTATTTCTTTCATCTGCAGGATTTAAAACAGGTAGTGTTCACATAAAAACCTCATGATTACAACAAAATAATGACTTTCATTCAATTCAATTCATGATTTGAATTAGGCAATAAGGTGTTATTAATTCTAAAGTTGATAGAAGTAATAAAAGTGAAACTCTTCATTCATAATTTCTTTTCCTTTACACGGTTTACAAATATTTGATTTCTTCTAAAAGAAAATTTGAATAAATACAAATACCAACATTAACCCTTTCAAAATTAGAAGGTTAATTCTCAATGCACGTACTAAAGACTTTGAAAAATATTCTTATTTTTTGAAGACCTACTTTTCATCTTACTACTTGAAACCAACACATTTGGTTTTTATTTGAAAATAAATATTTTCAGAATAGGTTGAACAGGCTTTTTATCTTGTGTGGCATATTTGACCATAACTACCATTGAATGACAGACAATTTTTCTCAATACGCCAGAAACCCCAAAATCTTCAATCTTCACAATTTTATGATAGACGGCAAAACATAAAAAAAAATTAATTGAGAAAGTGTAATTACAAATCAATAGAAATAGTTATGTGATGTCACCTATTATTAGGAGGGATGATTTACACGACAGCACCTATGTGTTTCACTTGAAGAAGATGGATTATTTTTGAACTCATGAATCATCCATTCTGAGATTCTATAAATTGTGCATCTCAAAAAATATGGAAGTCCTTAACGGTCGAAAAGTTTTAATAGTATAGTGAACTTTTGCTTTTGATACAGAAATTTCCAAAAAGACAGTTGCGCTCATTTAACACACGGATGGATGAAAATATGCAATCGACAATATTTGCAGGAACAAGAGTACCAATATCAAGTAAAGGATTACTTTAAACAGCCAAAAACACTGCTACAATATGACATTAACTATGGAAGAAGGTTACTTGAAATATGAACTAGATATGAAGGCTTTTCGATTTAGAAGTTTGGTTTCGGAAATGAAATGCACGGTTCGCGACAGGAAGGATATCGACTGCGAGGTTTGGATACGGGATCAAATATGAGACTGATTATTAAATTAGGGTATGTAAGCACGAGTACTGTACCTATGTACTGGACGGGTATGTAAGCACGGGTATGGGAGGACAGGTTATTGAACGGGTATGGGAGGGAAAGGTATTGAACGGGTATAGCACGAATACGAGCACGGAGTAAGGAGTATCAGCGTACCGCGTTAGGGTTTCGCACCCTCCCTATAGGGTTTGGCACCCTTAGTTTTTCTTGCTTTCTCGACACTTCTTTCGACGCAATTGCTGTCGCGATATCCTCTTTCTTACTTTCGGAGAGTCCAAGGTTCCTTCTCCTGCTGTTCGCTGAGTTCTACTTGCTGTTTGCTTGAGTTCTACTTGCGTCAGTTCTACTTGCTTGTCCTCCAAGTTGATATCTGCGCTAGGTTATTGCTGCTATGCAAGGTGAGATAAGGTGCTCTTTTAAATTTCGGGTCGACTGCTAGGTTATTGCTGCTATGCGAGGTGAGATCAAGGTGCTCTTTTTAAATTTCGGGTCCACTGCGCTAGGTTATTGCTGCTGTGCGAGTTGATATCTGCGCTAGGTTATTGCTGCTATGCGAGGTGAGATTAAGGTGCTCTTTTTAAATTTTGGGTCGACTGCACTAGGTTATCGCTGCTGTGCGAGTTGATATATGTTGCGCGAGGTGATCACTGCTGCGCGAGGTGATTGCTGCTTGCATTAGGTGAATGGGAAGTGCGGTTTGTTCAAGCGGACGGGGGAGTCGCTAGCTTCTGCTGGTTGCTGAAGGGGTTTGTTGGAGCGGACGGGGAGTCGCTAAGCTGCTCGTGGTTGCCGGAGACTTTCTTTCAGAGTTGTCGTCTTCTTGCATCAGGTATGGATTCTTCTCCTCTCTCGTACAGCATTGTTTTTGTTGCCTTTGAAAATTTGGGGGAGTTCGGTCAACAGAGGGTTATAGTGCAGGTTCAATGTACGTACTGTATTGATGCCATTTCAGGAGAGAAACTAGAAGTCATTCTCCTGTATAAACGACTCTCTATGTTTCTGCAAAGCATACAACCCTAGCTTGTCAATCCAACATAGCAAGCAAAGGACAATCGAAGAAAAAAAGTTCTCCCCAGTAGGAAACCCTGCCGATGGTAACACCCTTTTATTGGATTTCTAAGCTTGCAATGCACGGACTTTGTTCTATTGAGATTAATATTCTCAAGAGGTGAATTATACTGAGAGTACAGTATAGGCTGCGGGTTTCTACTATCAAGCGAGTGAAGAAGGTTCGAGTAGGACAGAGGTGTCGGGGTTTTGGTTTAGGGTCGCGATGTGGCTCTCCGTGTGTGGATTCAGTTTCGGATGTTAGTGCATCTCAAATTTGTACAGTAACTGTTGAATTTTTTTGGTGGTGGGTGAAAGAGAAGTGGCGTGTAGCCGCAAATACTTTAATAGGTCCCTATACTGGTCCTATTTAGCATTCTGATCTGCAGGTGCATTCTAGGGTTTTCGGGTGTGGTATTTGCTGTTCACTTTTGCTTGATTCTTGTTGTGGAACGGTTTGGATTGCTTGTCCTTTTTCTTTGGTGTGATCCAAATTCTTGTTCTTTTCTTGTCACTGTTGTTTTGTATTGTGTTAATATGGATTTGCTGTTCAAAGTTATTGTTCCACAGTTGTGAAAGAATTTAGGGTGCAATTTTTGTTTTCGTTAGGAGATCCAATTTGGACATTTCTTTATGTTGTTGTTGTTCTTCTTTCTGTCACTGTTTGTAATTTAGGGTTGTTATTGCTCTTCTGATTTCAATGCAAGTAATGTTCGTTGTGCCTTTAGTGTTCTAGGATACTTGCGGATGTTCTTCATAAATTGTTTGTACCTTCCTTTATTTCTGTATGAGCTAAACATGTTTCCTTAGATTAGTTGCTGTTAGTTTTGAAGTTAGAGTTTCTGACTCAATGGAATATTAGTCGTTTGATGTGCAACACGCAATTTGTTTTCAGGGTTGCACATTCAAATTGTAAACCAGGCAAGTAGGGGTCCAGAAAGGAATTGGTGTGCGATTCAAGTGCAAATTCCCCCGACAATATACTGGTACGCAGTCGAAGCCTTAGTAGTTCTCCGTGTATTTAGTTATTTTGAACCTAATTATGAATGCCCAAATCTGTCAAGGAACTCTGGCAATGTAGTGGGAGGCGCGCTAAATTGGCTAATGTACGCCTGTCCAGCAGTGTCACCCATGTCATTTCAACGCGACTCGCGCTGAATGACATGAGTGACACCGCCGGACCTCATGAACAAGTCCACTAAACTAAACTATCGAAACCCACGTATAACCTCTGAAATCAAATCCATGCCACGCGCTTAAACATATAAGACTATCTATCTGTCGCATGTCATTTCAGCGTGACTCGCGCTGAATTGACATGAGTGACACCGGCGAACCTCATGAACAAGTCTACTAAACTAAACTACCGAAACCCACGTATAACCTCTGAAATCAGATCCATGCCACGCGCTTAAACATATAAGACCATCTATCTGTCACTTGTCATTTCAGCGCGACTCGCGCTGAAATGACATGAGTGACACCGGCGAACCTCATGAACAAGTCCACTAAACTAAACTACCAAAACCCACGTAAAACCTCTGAAATCAGATCCATGCCACGCGCTTAAACATATAAGACCATCCATCTGTCGCACACTCGCCACATCAGTGCGACCCGCGCTGAATTGACAGAAGTGCTAATGCCCATTACGGATATCATTCAACTAAAGGCAGAGCAGGACTACCACATATAAAGTCAGAACACCTCGACGGTTCAACACGACTCGCGCTGAAATAGCAATATAGTAAACTGAATGTCTATGCAGAACTCAAGTTCATGTCGCTTCATTGAGTACAGGACTAGAAAATGACTAATTAGCTCGAGTCGCGCTAAAACAACATGCTCGTCTTACTCTGCCGCACAAATCCTAAAGCATATTGCACCCCTGAAGAGAATACAAAGTCATGCTCGATCAGCTCCTCAGAGAAAGCATCAATAGACTAAATGATGACAATGTACTATTTGCAGAATGGAGAATCAAATGGAAGCCCTCGAAATGTACTTCAAAAAATGCGATCTGCAAATCGCAGAGGAGGACGCTGGAGGGGACGACTCTCTTATTGAAGGGGTCTATTGGGAATTCAAGGATCCAGATAGAGTGGAGGCCTGGGGTCTTATCATGCTACCATTCACCAATCAATTCTGCTTTTCGTACAGATTCAAGAACGCCCAAATTTTTTTACAGCTTTCGTTCAATGAGAGAGTGAAAGACGTGGAAGCAGATACCCATCCCACCATAAAAATCAAATGTGTTACAACAATTTCTGGAGTCTCAAAGAATGACCAATACCACTTCACAATCTGCCTGGACTCAGTGCTCATTCCGTTTCACATGACCCCTCTGCTAAGCAGCCTTGAAACAACACCCTTCAGCATGGAAATCAAGGAGCTTGAGAGAAAACTAGACAATAATGAGTGGTTGAATGCAAACGGCACGCCGCTGGCCTGGAGGCACCTCTGCAGTAAAATACGAGTATTGTTCGGAGACTTCAATACTCTAAAGGGGAAGATTGAACATCTGAGCATGCAGAATCGACCCTGCTCCGTGTCAATGGACCTTCAGAAGCAGGGCACTAGCCAGAGCTCACGGCAGACCGTGGCCAAGGAGACGGGAGGAATCCGCGGACAAAAAACTCGGGAGCACCCCCCCCAAAAAACACCTCCAAAGAAGGGGAAGAAAGTTGCTGCCACCATGTCCAGAGCTATAGCACCACCAAGGGCGTTGGAGCAATCTGAAATCGCAGAGGGCAGTTACGTGGACGAGATGGAGAACTTCCCACACTCGCAGGCGACTGAGAAGAAGCCCGACTATGAGCATATTAGCAAAGTTTACCAGAAGTTCTGGACGACATGTGACGATGCCTACATCCTCGCAGTTGATGAGAAGAAGGAGATAGACATCTCGCAGCTCATTATGCCCCCTGCGACATACAATATTCGTTCCAGGCAGGACGACATCGTTGACGGCATGGTGAAGTACCTCTTGAATATCCCAGACAAGAGCACCAAACAAACGCTGTGCGTCATGCCAGTAGGGCACATGACTAAACCTAGGAAGTGGGAGGACATCGAGGGAGGGAAGTTCTACATCATCAACGGTCAGCATAGTGTCTTGGCCAGCAATTTCATGTTCGACAACGCCAACAACGTGAATAAGAAAGAGAGGGAGCATTTTCGAAAATGGAATTGCTTCCTCGTGTGGTCAAACGATGCGGAGAAGCTGCGAAGCATTTCGGCATATTATAACCGCACAAACCACTTCGTAGCAGTTCAGCCTTCCTGGGCAACAAATATACTGGGAGCGCGATCAGTATGGGAGGACATGGGCAGGCCAAGGAATCCAAACCAGGCGCACTCAGTGGGAACTGTGTCGATAACAAGACAGACGGTAGAGAATCAGCGCAACAAAGACAAGTTTCAGGTATGCAATTCAGTGCGAGTCGAGCTGAACTGCTGGACTGGTCCTTTAATCCTTAACATGATGTTCTCTGTATTCGATTGTATTTCTGATTCAGCTGTCATATGCTTGTCACAGGAATTTGAAAAGGCTATCTACGTTCGCTTCTCCATGATTGATGTGAACAAGAATCTGAAGATCGCCTAAACGAGTAAGAAGGAGGAGAAGTTGAAGCTCACGAACGAACTGAAGCTCATCAGTGCCCCTGACGATGTGTACAAGCTATGGAGCGAGGTGATCTCTTCCGCCGCGCATGGCGAGCTCGTGAACCCCAATACGGAGAATAAGTTCAACCACAGAAAAGGCTGGAACCCTGATAACTGCAGTCTCACCCGCGAGTTCTTCAAGTATTTGGGCAATTTGAGCTACGATGAACTAGCCAAACTTGCCAAGCACCTACTTAACCAGACGGGTCCCAAGCACCCATTCTCTTACTCGAAAGTTACGATTAAAGCGATATCATTCGTGCTCGAAAGTTGCTACACGACAAAGGAATGGGTAGAGAGGCAGAAGCGGAAGCACTTGGTGAAGAAAGAGCTGCACCATATAGACCCAGAACTGGGGTTGCTGAACTCGGGGAACGAGGTAATTTCCGAAAATTGGAAAGCGTTCAAAAATGAGAAGTTATTCTCTAGAGCCACCATGGACGTCCTCCTTGACAGACCTGGAGAGGCGTACTTTGGGAAAGTAAAGCAGGTCAAGTCAAAAAACAAGACCTGTGCTGAGCTTTCAGAAGAGGCATATCAGTTCTTCAAGGCCTTCCTTGAGCATAAATCGAAATTTGTGAAGCCCACTGCAACAGGTCATTACCGGCCCTACGACTTGGTCCGGAACTATCATAACGATTGGTCAGCTAAGTCCTGGACCGAGGAGACCACAAAAAGGCTATCGCTCGGGGTGATTGACTTCAGGGTGTTGCCGGGGATTGAGAAGAAAGACAGCTCCACTGTCGAGAGCCCCTATTTTGTGGAGGTCATGACATCACTGTGCAAGAAGAAGAATCCAACACTTGAGGAACTTCCCTCATGGCTTTTTATTTGTGGAGACGAGAAGGAGCTAATGCAGGTTCTGAAATTCGTTGAGTCCAATGAGGTTCTATCCTCCTACACCATCGACTTCTCTACCTACTCCGCGGGGAAGAATGATCGCCTTGGAGATCAAGCAGCATAGAAGACTTCGAAGAAGGTGTCGTTGATGTTTCTCTAGAGCACTTAGAACAGTGTAAAGGTAGAAATTCCTCCCAAATTCCATTGCCCAGAAACGGCAAGGTACATGAAGGCCCGCGCGTACAGTGAGCTTGAGTAGCGGATATACAACACTGAATTGCGGATGGAATTCTACTTGTGGCTCATCAAGAACTTCTGCAATCCCGGGAAGTGTGTCTTCTCCGGATTCGCTGGAGGAAAACTGACATGCGCTGCCATGGTGAGTACTGTCGATGTAGATTAGCTCAAGTCGCGCCAATATGCTCTGCTCCAGCCAGATCAGTTTAATGATAACAAATTCACCCATCTCTTGTTGTGCAAATAGTCGTAGGTCATTGTAGTGGTCGATTTAGCGCGAGTCGCGCTGAAGTGTTGTAGTACTAATCAATAACCAAAGTCCCTCCTATTGTTTTAGCGCGGGTTGCTCTAAAGTGCGGGATAGCATTAGGTGCTTTGAAGCAATCTTCTTGTTGTATTAGCGCGGGTCGCGCTGATCTGACATTACTTGCTTCTAATGTCTCCTATCTATCTCCTGCAAATGAGTTGCGTGGACGTCTATGCAAGCGGTTTGTCGGACCATTCCTTCTGGTGGGAGGAAATCTGCACAGAGGCCATGACACTCGACAAGGCGGATTTCCTTGACGACGAGTACTCTCCGGATGGAGCTGCAGGTCCAAGATCAACATCCTCCTCGTCGAAGAGAAAACTGAGGTCCAGGCAGGATTCTCCAGGCAGCCACCGCTCAAGACAGCCACCTCCCATCATCGACAACGAAGATGATCTGACCGAAGAGGAGGACGACGAGGAGGAGGAGGATGTTGACCCCATTGAGCTCGGTGGGTTGGATGATTTCCCAACGCCAAGCAGTCGTCCATCAGGAGATGTTCCGGGGTCCTCCGCAAGCTCTATGCTACCGCTGTTGTTCCAGACGCCAAGGACTCCTATTCCGGCTGCCCGACCTCAAAAAAAGAGGAAACGGGACACGATCACAAGTGTGGTCAAACAGCTGGTAGATATTCAAAAGCAAAATGCAGAGTCGTTGGCGAATATGGCAAGGTAGAACAAGTTGGCGCAGAAGCAGCAAGAGCTTGCATTGACGCAGCTGAGGATAGATATGGAACGAGAAAGGCTGCAAAACCAGGAAATGGTGAGGCTAAACCAGGAGTGGATGAAGGAGGAGTCGAAGCATAGCAGAGAATTGATGCAGCTCATGATGAACAGAGTGGGAACTGAACCAATGGCAGCTCTGCCACCTGCATCTCACTCTCCACCATTGCTACTGCAAGGCCAGCCTTCTGGTTCGAACATCAGCAATGCATCGTCAGAGGCAAGGAGAGGGCCGCCTCCTCTTCCCTCCGTGGAACTAGTCCTCAACCCTCTTCCTCCGGCAAACGAAATCCCTGCCCAACCTGCTTCAGCTGTAGTGCAACAGGAAGGACCTCTGCAACACAAAGTTGTTGGCGTCGTAACGGCATCGACAGAGACAGTAGAGATTGTGGTTGGGCACGACCTGTCTCTGGATGCCTCTCAGGTGGAACCTGGAAATGATGACCTGCCCACCCGAGATCCACCAGCAGGTTGTGCCCAATAATCATTTGATGTCATTGTGTAGTTTTAGCTTGACTCGAGCTGAACTGTTTGCTAGAGTCCTCCTGTCCATGTCATTGTATATAGAATAGTCTTAGTATTTGAACTTAGAAAACGCAATTTTGTAATCTGTGAACTCAAATTTGTAATATATGGATTTCTCACAGAGAATATTTTCCTCAATCATGAATCACAGGCTCTGTAAATCTCCAAATGTTGCCTGACATATGTCAATTTCCTTCCGCTGAATCTGATCCGCTGTCGATGGCGGGCACTTCCGACAAGGATGACATTTGGCCAGGTCCGGTCCAATCCATAGAGGTAGGTGAGGATGTGTCAGTCCTGGATGGGGCACCATCAACTCGTGAAGATGATGATCAACTTTCAGGACGTACTCGGGCAAAGGTACAATACACTCTTATGTTTTGAGATTTCTGCTGAATTTGCACGTTGCACGTTTGACATTGAATTCAGATGATTTTGCATGATTGGCGTCCGCATTCAACCAGTTTCACGATCGTAACTGGCAACGCATTCATCTGTTTCATAGCAGGAATCAAATCCTCCAGTAGATCTTGAGGGATCTTCCGAGGGCGTGCATTGGCCATTGAGGTCTGGAGTGGTGAAGAAGTGGATCAATGTTGTCTTGGACCTCAATGGCATTCTTTGTGTCTGCGAGGACTGGAAGTCCAAGGGGTCCTCGAGAGAATTCAACCGGCAGTCGGAGCCACACTCTGCCACGACTGGTGCGATCGTGGGGCCTAAGGCTGTGTATGTCCGGCCCAATTGCTCCACGTTTCTGATAGAGTTAGATAAAATAGCCATCGTTTCAGTGTGGAGCTCCATGAAGAAGTCCTCCACGGAGGTCATTTCCGCTTACCTGTTTTGGGAAGGGGAATTGCCTTTCCTGGTCCTTGGACAAGACTCCTGCAAAACCATTAAGTGCAGGGATAGAGCCGGCAGGTTAAGCTCATATAAAGAGCCCGGAACTAATAAAGAGTTGTTTCTTAAGGACTTGGATTTGCTTTTTGGTGGCTCCAAAGGAAGTTTTACACCTGAAAATACTGTCATAGTTGACGACAGCCCTCGCAAGCACATCACAAATAAGCCGCAAAACGTTATATTGTCAGACTCTTGGACTAGCCGAGGAAATGGGGACAAGGACACGTACCTCCTTACGGTCCTGCTTCCTTGGTTCCAGCAGTTGCACGTCAACCACAACGTGGGGCTGAAGTCCTTCCGAGAAGATAAGAAATGGAGAATTGGAAGGCGAATGCTCAGCGAGGAAAGGGGCCATTATGAGTACGACAAACTCATGGAGGTGGTCCGCGGGTCAGCTAATGTTAGTTAGACCTGCTTATGGAGGTATGCAGTTCAGCTGTGGTCGCGCTGATATGTAGCAACTGCTAGCTTATGAGTCAGATGCTTTCACTTCATTGCGGTTCAGCTCGAGTCGCGCTCATATGTACCATCTCCTGGCCTAATAGTCAGAACTTATCAGTCCTTTGCGTATTCAGCTCGACTCGCGCTGATATGTAGCTACCACTGGCTTAGTTGTCAGTGCTTATCGGTCAATTCCGTTTCAGCTCGAGTCGCGCTTATTTGTAAGGTCAGCCAACCTTCTTCTTCTAGACCAAGGACTCCTAAAATGTGGACCACTATGAATGTCTGCTAACTCAGTTCCTTATCCTTTCAGGTGAGGGATAGATCAACGTCTCCAAGATCGGATGCTACTCTGCCATACCAAGCTTCGACAGACTCCGTCCTCGACTATGGGCAGTACGTGATACTTAATACGGGGAACTTCTTATGCTCGGCGCCGACGCTTAATTCTACCATGGACTTCTCTGTGAAGTCAATTAAGGACGGGGTGGTAGACAGCCCTCCCGAGCGCAAACCGCACCTGCCTGCTTCGTGCTCGCCATCTCCTTTGTGCTCCAGGGGAGATCGACATTCATCAGGGTCACCAACTGCCTCCGATAGAGGGACGCAAAGGAAGCCCTATGGAGATGCCAATTATCCAATGTCCGCACCAAAAGTGAAGTTGGATGTCCCAGAGCCACACCCACAAATTGTTCCCCAATCAATTCTTCCGCCGTTGGTTCCGCAGCAACGTGCATTGACTCAAAGGAAGACTTTGAAGAGAAGACGTGTGTCGCAACCGGAATTTGTGATTTTCTCTGACTTTCTGAATAACGGAACGGAAACCGGTAATTAGAGTCCGTATCCGTTAGAAGGGCAGAAGAAAACTACGGATAGGCAACGATAATCCAATAAGGAGAAAACTGTATCTGTTCCGGTCAGAATGTTAGTATTCAGGAGCGGAATCATATCCGGATTTCACCTCAAAACGGATTAGGGTTGGACCGGATCGATATGGACCGGATCCATATGGACCGGATCCATATGGACCGGACCGGAGAAAGGTCATGATGACGTGCCAGGGGTCCTGAGAGTATATAAGGGCTGGTCGTCCTCATTTTCACTCCTTTACTTCCCTTGAGCTCTAGAGCTGACCTTGAGCGCTTTTTCGCCTCTGTCCGTGCCAGAGCCATTGATGCATGTGCGCTTCCGGCTGGGTGTGTCTGAGAGTGTAGGAAGAGTAAAGAACGTGTGGGTTGCAGGTTTTGTGAGTGCCTTCCGGTTGAGATCGGACGAGAAGAAGTGAGGAACGAGACGTGCGGCTAGGAGAGAGTGAGGTAGCAATCGGTAAGGGTTCAGTGGTCGTTTGGTGTCCATGCCTCAGCTGCGTAAGGCCAGACCGGGCGCTCCCAGCTCCTCCTCCGATATCAAACTCCGGAAGATAATTCCGGTCATTCCTATGGAGGAACCGGCCCGGACTGAGTTAGTGGAGGATCTCAACGCGATGGGGTGCCTCGTCCTGATGGATAAACCCTGGGGGTTTCATGAGGAGCGGATGGTGAGGGAGATTAAGTGCAAGGTGTCGAACGAGTTCGACAACACTCTCCGTGGCCGCCCGACCAAATGGGAAGAAGAACGGTGGAGGGAAGTTTACAACTTCCGGATGGGAGGTTCCGGTATGGCCGGGCGGAAGGACGAGTTCATCGATGACAAGTTTCATGGGGAATCAAGTAACAAGAACGGGTACGCGGTCGCAGACTGTAAGAACGACCGGCATCGTAACCTCCTTCAGTTCCTGGTTCCGATCGTCCACCCGGAGAAGCCGACGAGGGTGACGATGACCCTCGGCAACACCATTTTCGGTTCCTTGAGCGGGGAACGGAAGGTGAACTGGGCCCGGATCTTTTCCGATCTGGTGTCCCAGCTGGTGACGAGGATCGGAAAGAGTAGGGCCACTTCTTTGAGTCCCTACCTTTTTCACCTGTACCAGCGAAACCAACTTCTCACTCCTACTGAGGAGAAGACGTGGGGTGTTCAGGAATCGATCCTGAAGTATGGAGAGTGGGGTTTGGATGACGAGGTAGAGGAGCAGACCGGATCCGAACCCGAGACGGAAGAAGAAGAAGAGGAGCCGTCCCAACAGAGGAAGCGTCAGAAGACGACGCCTCCTCATAAGAGAAGACCCCCATCAAACCCCCGGTCCACACCAGAACAGGGACCGGATGTTGAGATTTCTGATCTCGAGGATCCGACCGACCCGTTCAACCAGTTAACGGTTGTCCTGGCCGGAATATGGGCGGACTGGGAGGTCAAGCGAAGGACCTTGACCACTATCTCTGAACTGGTGGGCGCACCAGCCGATAGCGATTTGCCGGGTAAGGTGGGGCAATTCCTGGCCGATCCGGAGGAGAACCGGAAACAGGAAACAGAGATCCGTCGACTTCAGGAGGAAGTCGATACTCTGAGGGCGGACATGGTCACCCTCAGGGAAGACAAGGCAGCAGTCCGGAAGATGGCGGAGGCAACCCGGAAGGTGGCTGAGTCGGTGAAGGGCACTCTTGGAGAGTCCGGATCCGCCACAGTCAAGGCGGCCTTATTTGACCAAGGGGTGCACGAGGAGAAGAAGGTATCCGGTTCCCGGATAGTTCGAATCCTCAGCGACTTCACCGATCGGGTGGAAGCATCCTTAGTGGCAGCACGAGAGGCGGCCGACCGGATGGACGTCAGCAGTCAGAAGCTGAAAGGGTCCTTATTTTCTCGGGAAATCCACCTCTCTAACATTTCGATGCCCGATTCGTTTCCAGCAGGAGGATTGAATCCGGGTGAGCGCAAGGATCATACACTTGAGTCACGGAAGAGTCTCAAAAGACCTGGGACGGGGCAGCCAATCCAGATAGATTCATTGCCCGGGTCAGATCTTCTAGATCCAGCTGCCGGTGAACAGAGCCGGAACTTGGCGGATGTCTTCAATCAACTGCCCGAGGAACCTAGGAGTCCTACGTTGGGCGGGGGAATTGGAGAGTAGGATAGGAAGTTAGTAGGAATGTAAAATATTTGTAAGTTAGTTAGGACCGGATCAGATGACTATCCGATCTGGCTTGTTAGGATCGGGTCCGGATTTCCAGCGCGGATTTTGAGGTCCCTTTTTGCTTTGTACTCAAGTTGTATATAAGTCAGCCCCCGCTTGGGAGCTGGGAGTTCTTTCACCTCATTTTTGCGTACGTCTTCTCTTGGCTTCTTGTTGTGTATCTCTCCCGTGTGCGGCAGGGTCGTGGAGTGAGGAGTTAGGAAGGCGCGTGCTAGTGTAGGTGTGATTTCTCCCTTTGGCGCGTTTGTTTTGGTCTTATGTGCAGGTGAGCGGGTTGCGTAAGCGTTGGGAGGGGATTCTAGTTCCTCAGCAGCTCTAGAGTTTAGAATTCCGGGCGAGACAGCCGTTGTTAGGCTAGGCGGATAGGGAGGGATTCCTTAGTCATGCTGGAACTCCTGGGTGTGAAATCCCGTTGAGTGTCCGATCTCCTGAGAGATCTCGCCGCCTCATTTGGGCAAACGGAAGAACTTTAGTAGATGTTGGAACGGACGGGTTCTCTTGCAGCCGCCTGGCTTCGCATAGACAAAACGATACGCCAAGGTCGTTGTAGTATGGAAGGACCGTACGGGGGGTCTTTGTGTGACCGGTGATCCGGAGAAGTTTTCTGGGTTGCTGTGAAGGATCAAACCCAGTCCGGGTTAGTGTAGAAAATTGAAGGAAGAAGAAGTGGGTCTTCAGCCACTATAATTCACGGAAGGAGCGGCGGGCCTACCGCTCTCAAAAACAAGGGGCGATCCCTCTGATGGTGAAATAGAGGTAAAACTAAACCGGGTAGTAGTGTGAGCAGATGAGAATTGATCAGACTCAGTCGGAAAGTAGACCGGATCAAAGAAATAAGAAAGGGTCTGATTGGAGTTCTGGGTGTTGTTGTGTTTCCGGTTGTGTGTTGGAACCGGAAGAGGAAATATAGGTACTGACTTAGCTTAGAGACCAAATAGGGCTATCTACTTCACAGAATCTCGCGGGTTCGATCTTTAGAGTCACTTTGTTATACTTTAAAGTGGTTTTTGGTAGTATAACTGGGAAATTGCTTGCCCTGTGCTGCGACAACGTGTTGGGCCATCCTGTAGTCAATCCTCGGCTCGAAGTTGGAACTCCTGGGAGCGGAGGTCATTACTAGCACAGCAAAGGGAACACTTGCGCCAACACAGGACGATCGCCAAGGGGGGATACAATCGTGGACCCAAAATTTTGAAGACCTTGGAAAAGCTAAAGGATACAGCGCATAGTTCATAGTGGATTACACTAGATTTTCTAGAGATGTAGATAGAAGGTAGGAATGTATAGAGTTCTTGGAGAACTATTCGGCATGGCTTATCTTACACAGGGCTCTTCCGTACATTGTGAGCAATGCAAGCCGGGAAAATGTTACAAACCGGGTTGTCAAAATATCATATCTTCATTGCTCGTGATAGTCATGCAACTAGAAGCTTGCGAAGATGAGGTCATGGTAACTAAAAAATGAAGTGGATGCTGAACTTTGACCTAGATCAAGATACAAGTAATATAGGAACAAAACCTCTAGGCGTCGCTCTAAGCACATTCATAAATGACACTCCAAACGGTAGTGCGTGGGGTGCGATTTCTGAGAGTGCTAGAGTGGCGTCTAGAAGACTTGTTTCTATAATGTTTGTGCCTTGAATCAAGTCAATAGTTGAGCATCCACTTCATTCTCCAGTTACCATGGCCTCATCTTCTCAAGCAATCTATTTGTAGTGCCTAACACGAGCGGTGGTGATGTAATATTTTGCTGCCAGGAGTATAATGGTACAAAAGTGAATGCTTAATTTTGACTAGGTTGTGAGTATGGAAATTACAAAAACAAATTATTTCCGGATCCACTCTAAACACTTGCATGGACAACACTTGATTCTCTTGGAAGCGCTTAAATAACAAGTGCGGCTCGTGCAAGTGTTTACAGTGGACCTACGAATGGTGTTATTTGTAATTTCTTTGCTTAAGTCTCGGATTTGGATAGTGAAAATGTGACAAATACGTGTACATTTGATGACTATTTCAAATTAATAGTAATGCACACTGCAAATTCTGCACATCATTTGTGGATTACTCATTTCCGAACTCGTTTTGGGTCCCCTTGCATTCCATTTTAGGTGTTGTGTAGTTGAAATTCTTCTTTCTTTTCCACTTATATGTCTCCAGAGATTCCCATGTCATTGGCAAAAGACTCCCATTTCACTGGAAAACTCCCAAAATACTGAATATGAGGTTATGAGCAGTACGATGCGTATAACCACACTTTGGTTGGCAAGGCCCTCTTCTTGTCAAAGTTGGAAGAAGCTGCAAAAGTTTGCGCTCTTGTACAAGTAGATGCGCCAACAAGTACAGAGCATGCATTAGTGGATGTGACAGGGGCATTCGACAGGAGGATGTCCGACATTATAATTCAATGGAGGCTGAGTTGTCCGGACGTCTAGAGTCCGGGGACGCTGCCCCTGTAACGTCCTGTGACATTCACTTTTTACGTTTTTTACCTACAAGGTAAATTTCGCGACCGAAAACCCGACCGAAAAGCGGACCAACCGACTACCCGACCGAAAACCGGACCGACCGAAAATGCGATCGAAGGACAGAAAACCGGACCGAAAAACCGACCGAAACCTTGACCGACCGAATACCCGACCGCCGACCCAATCAAAATTCGGACCGACCAAAAACCGGACAGACCGACCGAAAACCCGATCGATACTCGACTGAACAGCTGACCATCCGAGAACCCGTCCGAAAACCCAAATGAAAACCTGACCGACCGAACGATCAGACGACCGGTGAGCCCAACCCCGACTCAAACCGCCTGGGCGACCGACCTAACCCAAACCCCGACTCGTTTTTACAAGTTCTCAGAAAAAATTAATACATATGCTTCTAATCGGTTTCTAAAATATTGTGAGCTTTGGTATAGTTGTGTTCTGAATTTCTTTTTTTTTTGAAACACATGAACAATTTCCATTGATAAAAAGGATACAATACACCAAAAGAGAGTTCTATTCCAAATTTCAATTCATATTTCAAATTTTCTCTTTATTTTGAAACCTAGTTCCATTTACCAATTCTATAATGAATGAAAATTTAGTTATGATTTCCTAAATTTGTTTCTTAAATTTTTCCCTCAAATATTGAAGAAAAAAATTTTTAAAAATGAATATCAATAGATAAAAAATTATAAGTTTAGATGACACGAAGCCAAATAATCTTGTCATACAAGTTGTACAGAAAACTTGTTTTTTCCCCTTTTGTTTGGGTTTAGGGTGCAAGCTACTGAATGCTATAGGAGTAATGGAACAGGGAATTCAACAACGAAGGCACGTGGGTGTCTGAGTGGAAATCAAATTTTGCGGAAGTGTCTTTGAGAAGTTCTGGCCATGGCAAGAATTGCTTGGAGTGATGTAATTGATTGAAATGAATTAAGGATCTCTTGAGGAGTTCTAATTTTTATTAAAGGAATTAATAGTTATTAAGAACAAAGGCCATCTTGCAATGTCATGCAACTGCTTGCTATGAAAATGCTACTACCATTGCATTGAAGTAACCAAACAAGAGCAATAGAAAAGTCGAGATTTCCAAAAGAAGAAATTATGAACTTCAAAAACACAGAAACAAGAAAATTTAATAGGTGTGGAATTTTTGGTTTATTATCACACCCTACTTTTTGTGGGAAGACACTTCAATCGGTGTAGAAAAAAAAATTCTATTTTTGCACACTACTTTGGAGGAGGGGGGGAATAACATTGTCTCACTATGGTTGTCGTACATTTTTTTTCAATTATTTTCACACCATCTTATTTCAGGTAAGATACTACGACTCCTGTCAAAGTATTAATTTAATCCCTAAGGCATTGAACATGCATTTTGGAGAACATGCATTTTGGAGAACATAGCATTTTGGGGAGCTTACTACAATACTACAAGCAAAGTTTTTATTTTTTGCTTTCAAATTTTTTCACAGCATTTTCAAGAGGAGTACCTTTAAGGTCCGACATTCTTCATAACTTTTAACAGCAGTACAGCACAATTAAAATGTTATTGTATGATATGTGATTTTTAATGCTTGGTGGGCAGCTCAAAAAATTCTTAAAAAATCACTTTAAGAAGAAAATGAAATTTGAAATTGGTTCTCCAGATCTATATATGCAACTTCAGCTTTGGATTTATTTCATTTTCATTTATGAGATCACAATTGTGAGGTGATCTAGTTTGCGGGCAGTTGTGGATTCCTGCCTCAAAAAATAAACTTTGCAGTCCTTTGTTCAATTCCATTTTCAATATCTTTGGAAAAAAAAAAAAAAATTGGATGTGGATAGGTTATTACAACATTATAGCCATTTCGATTGGCATTTTCCAATTATATAATTCAATTCTTAAGAACTTAGTGGTCTGAATCATTCTCTACTTCTTTCTACATACTATTTTTTCCTGTATGTTCTACAATTCCAAATGATCTGGAAATTCTTAAGCATAGAGCCAACTTGACTTCAAAACCGAATCCAAAGAGTAACCACCATTTTCAATGCTTTTTCATACAAATGACACCTTGTGAAGTGTACCTCTCTGGTTTTTTGTAAGGACCAAAAAAGCATTTCTGTCAATTCAAACCTTGCTATCTTGCAATGTACATGGTGGAAAATTCTAAAAATTTTCCCACATCTTCTTAAACCAATTCACTACAAGATTCTATGGTTACATGTGTTCAACAATATTTTATTTCTAAAATTTGGTACTTTTTTGGGGAATGGCAATTTTGGAGCGTTTTCGGTGAATACATAGTCAACAATGTTTAGGGGTTAAGTTCACACCCTTAATTTTTCAAAAACAAACTTTTCTCAGGGAAATTTTTTTGGTTCAAATTGACACCTTTTCATATTTAGTTACGTACTTTCATTGGTTTCATATTCTACTTTTCTTTTCACATCTTATTTCTTTGTGGGTAGGGGATTTGAATCCTTGAAATGGTATGAAATTTAAATCCTCATAAATCCTTTGAATGGTATGAATTAAAATTTTCTTCATATTTTGCACCTCACTTTTTGGCCTTTTGGATCTTCACATTTTCTTAATATTCCTTTCACCCTACAAATGTGTCGCTTCACGCCTAAGTTCAAAATATCCAAATGTCATGTATCATGCTATTTGTCATGCAACCGAGCCAATCCAATATCCATTAACAAGAAATATTGCACTTTACATCCAAACAAAGCACACAGTTCATAGAGTAAACACTTGTACTCATTACAATTTGAAAAACATACAAAAAATCAAAATGTATGTCCAATTCCACATACATTGGTATACATTATATGTGCATATATACTACGTCCTCTACATACAATAAATCCTCACCTCTACATTCATCAACTACTTCTGTATCTCTATAATTCTATATACTACGGTAAGTCGGTAACCTACTGATATTCAGTATGATTGCCAAAAATATTCATCGGGCATAGGGAACTTGAAAGTAGTGCAAAATCGATTCACGACGTGGGCCAAAGTGCTTTCTTTTCTGATGACCCGGTCCAAGTATTGGTGCAATGCCAGTCCCAATGCTTGGTGTTCAAATTTGCTGACTTGTGGAGTTTCCTTCTGCAGTGCAGTGTAGGCTTCAGACATGCATTGCCTGTTCATCCTTTGAGCTATTTTAGCAACCGCATGTGCTTCCGTTTCGCATGATAACCTTGGAATGACGTCCTCATTTGCATCAATTTTGTGCAAATAGGCGCTACTAGGATCCAACAACCACCTCTCTGCCAAAGTTTGGTCCCTTTGAATGGCAGATGTGATTGTGTACAAGGATTTAGGATGTTCACTAGCTAAGCTAGTCAAGCCCCAATCACAAATTCCAATGTACACACGTGACTCGTCATCGGGGAAGTGAAACATGATGTTGTCTGGAGAAATATCATTGTGGAGATGTCCAGCAACATGCACTGCATTCATAATGTGCACGAACGCCCATGTAAGTTCCGTTTGCTTTTTCCTGAACCGAGCAAGGCGGAAAGCGTTAATCACCTCTGCATCTGTTGGATTGTCATACAACAACCGAACATGTATGTTGTCTGGATAAGCATTATCCATGTTTAGCATATGACGCAGTGTTCCGCCATTCCACCAATAGGAGTATCCTTCATTCCTTGTCACATGCACTGCAACAAAATGTATTACTCCCAGGTGCGAAATCCTCACTGCCATTGATTCGTTCAAGTGTTCCAACTTCGCTAACTCGGGCCTTTTGTTGTGTTGGTGAGATCTCTTTGCTGCAAACTCCCAAAACGGTGCTATAGGAGCACAGCCTTCAATTTGGACCCTCCGAATTGTAGCGTATCCACCCTTTATGATTTTATCATCTTGGGCTATCACTTGTGCCGTCTCGGGAAGAGCAACGAGATGTCTCCTGCCATGGTATAATTCAGCCTTCCCATCATCACTATTCCACCATAACATTGACTTCTTTCTATTCCGCGATTGAGCAAATGGCTTGCACCACTTTGTGAATAAATCAGCTCTGAGGATGACTTCCTGAAAGGCTTCATCATTGGCACGGTGCTCCTTCACATATTTTGCGAGAACCACTTTGGAATTCCACAGCGCATCATATGCCCTATTGTGAAGAAATTTCAAGAAGCCCTTCTTCTCCATTTCATGATGCCATTCAGAAATATGAAGAGCTTCCATCATCTTCTGTGTCATATCATCGATGAATTTTTTGGGACACTCTTCTTCGTATCTAATGTATTTGCTGACCAAGGAAAGAGTGGTTTCAGACTCAAAGAATTTCAAGGTGAATTCGATGAGAAAGTTCTTGCATGCATCCAAGGAAATTCCTTAAACTCTTTGATACTTGATTGCCATGATTGCACCCCTTCTCTCCTCTTCGCAGCCTTCTTTGCCCTCGGCATCGTGATGAATTACCGATATTTAATTACAGTTGGTAATGAAAATTACCAGTTTCAAACTTTCAATTCAATTTCACTCTGAGGTACACGTAATCTTCAATGAACCTGTACAAAAATTTGGCAATAAGGGGCCCCCAAAAGCGGACTCTTGCTTTCCCGAGGAGAGGAGCCAATGGAGGACGAACCACCAAGCTCTCCGCTCCACGCTTGCACAAGGCAAGGGGGTGAGCAAAAGTGAGGGAGCGGTTGGGCCGTCTGCCCCTCTTATACTTTGCGGTCGGCTCGACCGCTCCATGGGTTTAGTGTTCGCCGCATCCGACGGCGCGACCGCTCCATCGGACGGTTGCGAGGGCTTAGGATTTGCCACAGCGATCGGCGGGGAGGGCAGTCGGCGGGAGGGCAGTCGGCGGGGAGGGTGGCTGCCGATTTTAGGGTGAAATAAGCTGAAAATAGGGGAGACGGTGGCAGCCAACAAAGAATGTTTTCTTTGTGTGTTCTTTTCCCATTGATGATATTGTTGTCAATTTAGAAAGCTTTCATTCATTCCATTTGGATTGGTTATGAAAAGTTCTATACAATCTTATTTTCAATGCACTTCAGAAAATGAATTTGTAGAAATTCATTCTTGAATGAAATTTCTTCAATATCTTTTCCCCAAAATAGGTGTGTGTAGTTCAATTTTTTGGGCTACAATAATCTTACCATTCAATTACTCTAGTCTTATTAAATGCAAAAGATATTAAAATTGAAGATTTATTGTAACCACTTTGACAATTCTCTTTATGAATTTTTAAAATATTGATAATTAAGTTTTCTGAAATTTCTTCTTGGCTAAACTCTCACCAGAATTTCCAATTTCCAAATTCAAAGCTCACAACTCACTATTGCAAAAGTTTCAAGTTTACAAACTTCAAAAGCAGAAGACTGCATCCCACAATGTCTTCAAAAACTTCTTTTCTCCACTTTAACCCCTAAAGGATCAAATATCGTTTTGGGGCAAGATAGCAATTTTAGGCAATTCATTATGCATGGAATTTTTATTTTCCTTCTTTCAAATTTTCACACACAATGTGTCTAAGGAGTAGCTTTAAGGCCCAATAATTTCACAACATCCAACCACAAGGTGAAAAAGTTATTGCATGATATGCAGTTTTCTTTTATCTCTGGGCAGCTCAGGCAGCAAAAAAACTTCTTAAAAAATCACTTGTTTAACCCTTCAACGCCGAACTGGTTTACGTGGAACGGTGGAAATCATGGTTTTTTGAAACCGTGGGAACAATTAGAATAAAAAATTCCTAAAGTAAGCATCGGAAGTCAAAGCACTATAAAAGCTCTCCCCTTTCCACTCCTATTTCCGAGGATGAAATCATGCATTTCTATCCTAGACTACACGATCCCCTCTCATTCATCGACCAGAAAACGACTTCAACGTCATTTTAGGGTTAAAAAATTAAAATTTCAAATTGGTTCTTTAGATTCGTATATACGCAAGAAGCTTTGAATCATTCCATTCCGATCTTAGTTGAAGGTAGTTTTGAAATCCTTACTCTAAAAAAATATTCAAAGTCAATTATTTTATTCAAATTTCAATATTCCTGAAAATAAAAATAAAAAAATTGGGTGTACATTCTTCATTTTAACATTACAACCAATGGAATTGGCTTCTTCCTATTCCTCAATGAAATTCAAAACAATGTAGTCCTCTGAATCATCCTCTTTTTTTTCTATCTTCTATTTTCTTCCTATGTGTTGTACAATTGTAAATGACCTAAAATTTGTCAAGCATGTACCTAACTTGCCTTCAAGAATGAATTCTAAGAGTTACCCCCATTTTGGACATTTTTTCATATGAATGTGACCTTGTGAAGTGCAGGTGCCCTGTTTTTCGCAGGGATCCAAAAAGCATTTTTGTCAATTGAAACGCTATTATCTTACAATCTACATGGTGGAAAATTCTGAAATTTTTGCCGCATATTTTCAAACCCATTCATTACAAGATCCTATGGTTATATGTGTCCAAAATTAAAAAAATTCTAGAATTTGGTACTTATACTAGAACTGGTAGTTTTAATGCAGTTGTAGTAAAAAGTAAAAACATAGTCAAAAAACTTTAGGGATTAAACACAAATATCTTGCAATATGTGTGGTCCAAAATTATGTCAAATGCTCCACAAATCCATATACTAGTTGGGTGTAAGATCCTATGCCTACATGTGGTCATGTGCCCATAAAAGAATTTTCTAATTGTTATATTCTATCCTATAGAAATTGGAAGTCTAAGATTTCTTGCCAAAAGTAAGGCCTTGGGACTCTACTTCATGGAGCCCAAAATGCACATGCAATGTTCAACCCCAGAAGTTCCATTGTCTCCGAGCAAGACAAAATACATTTTGGGCGTTTACCTCTGACCTCAATTTATATTGAAACATTCTGAAACATATCTATTTCATAGGAAAGTTGATTAGCTTTGTCATAATAGATTTTTTATTTCAATTGGTGCCTGGGAGCAAAAGTTATATTAGATTATCAGAACAAGTCCAAAAAAAAAAAAAAATCTTTTTGGAAAACTTTATACTTTTCTCTACATGTGAACCTTCCATTCATTTTGTTTGGACTAATAATGAAAAATTTATGGAGAACTTTGCTTTTCAGAGAATTTGAGCATCTTTTTAGGAAAATGACTTCTAAAATTCTTTTCTCAATACAATTCCAAGAAACTTTCAAATATTTTTTTCCAAAATGTTGTGTTTTCCGACTTAAATAATCTCAACAATGGAATCATTATATTTCAATCCTATGTGAAATCTATTAACGAATTTGTTTTTCTTGTCTTGGACCTACTCACCTACTTCTACTTAATAATTTTTAAATAATGAAAACAAAGCGTTCTTTTTAAAACAAAATTCTAGACTTCCAACTCACGTCTCCAATATACAAAATCTTGAATTCAAAATTTGTATTTCAAAAATATTATACAACTGCAAATCAAATTCAGCACAAATTGGAAGCCAGCATTCAAAAAAAATTTCTTTTTCAAGTTTGAATGCTAATAACCTCCAACTTGTATGAATAAACTTCATGAAATTTGACCACATCATTTTTGACAAGTGAAGTACAAGATCCTACACTTAGATTAAAAAAAAATAGAATTCCGTGTTCATGGGTGAATGCAACAAAAATGGCAGCTTTGGGTGGTTGTAGACAAGAAAATGGCCTTGGAACTTCAAGGGTTAAAAACACTCAATTTTTCCAAATTCAAATGTTAGTACCTTCCTATTTATACAAACCAATTTGTAAACATTCACATACATCATCCAACTGACCTAAGACAAATGCAACTAAAGTGGCAATTTTCATAGCTTTAGGATAAAATGATAGATTTGGGACTTCAGGGTTTAAAAGCAATTCAATATTTTCCTTATATATTTGGACTATACTTTTCATTTGCAAGTCTGTATTGACTTTAACATGAGATGATGGGTGAAAGCCGTCCTATTACTCCGGTACTCCGTTACAATATTTATATTAATAAAAAAACCTGGTTTCGCCAAAAATGGTATTCAATAATGGTAACCTTGAATACCTACCAATGTCTCACATATTCTCAAAAAAGGCCATTCTATGTACAGTGCAAAATACAATATTGCACTTCACGGAGATCATTGTACTATGCTTGCCATGAAAAAACATTCCATGTACATTTAACAACATATATGATCGTATTCTAAAAGAAAGTCATTCCAACAATACACACTATTCTTCCTCAGAATCTGAATCGGTGTCATCTCTCTGACTTGGCCCAGTAGAACCAGACCCATAAACCCCAAGATATGGACCTCCACTGTAGATGTCTCCACGTCCACTTGATGCACCTGCTTGTCCATGACTGTTGTAGCCATGACCTCCAAAAGTCGGCGGAGGAGCTGAAACACTATGGACAGATCGACCTTCGCTTGGACGACTATAATAAGAGCTTCCTTGATGCTCATATGACCCACCTCCAGTGGTCCCACCGTAGTATTGTGAGCCTCCTTGGCTAGAACCACCATATTGCGCGATTCCATGGCTTCTTTCTCTGCCTCGAGATTCACCTCGTGGATCATTACCATATTGAAAATGACTTCCGCCTTGTGGTGGGCCATATGCACCACGGTGACGTTCGTATGACCTATCGTGCCCAGGTTGTTGACCACGATCTTCTAGGCTTCTTCACATGGCCTCATGCATTTCTTGTTCGTATTGTATGTTGTCTTGTTCTTCTTGGCGTAACTGTGTTCCTCCAAATGTTACGGGTGCAGGAGCATCACCGTCATCATCTTCTTCATCGAGTTCATCCTCTGCATCCGGCAACACAATTGTAGGAAGATGGCCATATCCTCGATTAGAATGCTCATACATGCAATCGCTGGGACCTGTCCAGTTCGAATCAATCACGTGGGCGCTGCGATTCAATTTGTGCACATCTTTACCCGGAACAGTGCGCCAATCCACTTCTTTGTGCAGTACAATCTCTGCCCAAATCATGGCCATAACACCATACAACATGATATTTTTTTTGTTGTTTGGTAAACCTGCTGCTTCTTGGACTTCCTTGTACCGTTGCACAAAGTGCTTGCTCATACACGTGCTGATTTGTCCTTCCCAACGAGGATGTTGATACTTTGTGCGCTCATGTGACCAGAGTTTGGAGACATGTGTCATTTTTACGTACTTTTTGCACATTGTACAGGTCCACAATTTTGTGGGCTCATCTTCCCATCCAAGCTCAGCTACACAGAATGGGTCAGCCCAATCCTGCCAATTCATGTCCTACGATTTTCCCCTCTTGGACTTACCGCCTTTGCCCCTTGGTGTTCCGTGTGACATGATGACCTTGTTGAAACTGAAAACAACGAATCGTAAATTTCAATTTCAATTGTACAACGTGCGGTCCAAGAGCTCCAGAATTTTAGCGAGTGAATGAAGTGAAGCGATACAACAATCTTTGAAATGCAACACGTAACTGGCACTGAATTGCTGAAAGCACCTCAGTGTCCCAACCCAGTCCCTCACACACCAAGCCGGAAGGGGCGCGCAGGTACCCGAAGGCGCTGGATCTGCCCACTCCGAAAGGGAAGGAACTATGAAGAACTAAGCGTCCGCTCCGCTATATATGTGTGAGGTCGGCGAAGCAGCCGAGGCGGTCGCGTACGACCGAATCGGACGGCATGCCGGCCGACCCCAGGATCGTGTGGATCACATCCGTCGGCCTGCTGATCGCACGGCCACCGATGAAAGAGCGGACGGAAAAGGCGGACGGCTTCGACAAAGTCGGTCGTCCGATCGTTTGGTCGGGTTTTCGGACGAGTGATCGGTCCGTCAGCACAGCGGTCGGGTTATCGGTCGGTGCAGTTTTCGGTCCGTCAGTACAGTGGTCGGGTTTTCGGTCGGTGCAGTTTTCGGTCGACTTTTCGGTCGGGCCGGTTTTCGGACTGCTTTTCGATCGGTCAAGTTTTCGGTCGGGTTTTCGGTCGTCCAGTTTTCGGACGGGTTTTGGGTCGGGCGGTCGTTGGGATATTCGGTCAAATAGGTATTCGGTCGGGATTCCGCTGGGTCCGGTTTTCGGACGGATATTTGGTTGGTCAAGTTTTCGGTCGGTCAAGTTTTCCGTCGGGTCTTCGGTTGGTCAAGTTTTTGGTCGAGTTTTCGGTCGGGTTTTCGGTCGGTCTGGTTTTCAGTTTCGGTCTGGTTTTCAGTCGGTCCGATTTTCAGTCGGGTTTTCGGGCGGTCAGGTTTCGGTCCGGCTTTCGGTCGGGTTTTCGGTCGGTCCGATTTTCGGTCAGGCTTTTGGTCGGGTTCTTGGTCCGTCAGCTTTTCCGGTCGGCTTCTGGATCGCTCGTCCGAGCGGTGTGGACGGCCATCGGCGAATCGGTCGGTCGGTTGGGAAATCGGTCCGGAGAATAAACCTCCAGCGACAATGCACCACAGCTGTACTAATGAAACCTTAGGGGACAAAAAGGAACTCAAAGTTCAAAGTTCAAACAAGTTTTTGAAGTTCCAAATTCAGTTTCAAAGGACTTTGTGCTTCACATGTGCTTGAGGTAAACATCAAGCGCACCTGAAGCACACTTCCACTAATGTAATTGCCTTTAAGAAACAATCACCTAAAAATTAAAAACGTTCTTCAAAAATTTCAAATTCGACTAGAAATGCTTCGGTGTGCTTGAGATATGCTTGAGGTTCACGTCAAGAACACATAAAGCACACCTCAAGCGCACTTCCTCTACTGAAATTATCTTGGAATAAGAAGCTATGAAAAATTTAACTTGGATTAACAATACTTGAGTTCTGCATGGAGTAACCTTGAAGCACACTTGAAGTACATTTCCACTATTATCTTATGGTTGGATAATAAAAGCAATTCAAAATTGAAATCTTCTACTACATATACGAAATGAAATCATAAGGTCCTTGAAGTGTGCTTACAGTAGACCTCACATACATCTACAAAACATCTCTTGTTTTTGCATTGCTTTGAAATGATGAAAAATTTAAAAATGAAATGCTTATTTCCAAAATTTAAAGCATAAGTAAAAGTGATTGATGTGTGCTTGAGGTCTAGCTCAAGCATATCTCAAGCAAATACCATCTTGTCAAGATACCTTGAATAATTTTTATTTTTATTTTAAATATTGAATTCTTCTGATAAAAATGCAAATCTAAATCATGAAAAGGTTGAAGCGTGCTTCAAGTAGACTGTAGAGTGTAGACCTAAGGTCGATTGGGCAGTATACTTTATCTTGTTTCATTGCTTTATAAAGAAGCCGAAAAAAAATTCAAATCTAAAAGGGAAAAAAAAAAAAGTTTTTGAGGTCTGCTTCAGATAGACGTCAAACATGCCTGAAGCCCTCAAGCACATTTGTACCGTTTAAATTATGTTGGATTATAAAGACAACTTCAAATTGAAATCTTTTACAATACATACCAAAGAAAATCACAAGTTGCTTCAAGTACGCTTTGCGAAGACCTCAAGCATATGTAAAGTATGTCTCTTTTATTTTCATTGCTTTGAAAGAAAGCTAGACCAGAAGATCAAATTTCAAAAATAAATAAAAAAGCTAAAGGTATACTTCAGGTCTACTTCAAGCTCACCTGAAGGTTGAAGCACATTTTTACTATTCAAAATACTTTGGATCCTAAAAATGATTTTAAATTTAAATCTGATATTGAATAATTCAATATCAAATCATCAAATGCTTGAAATATGCTTCAGGTACACCTCAAGCACATCTAGTATACATTTTCACTATTTTCATTCATTTCAAATTAAATAAATTTGAAGATAATAGAATCCTCTTCTCAAGATTTTAAATTTTATTAAAAAATGTTTGAAGTATGCTTCACAGGTGCATGACCTGTACTTGAAATATACCTACCGTAAGTTTCTACTATTCTCACTAGTTTTGAAAGAAGAAACTCCTGAAAAAAAAATATTTTTCAAAATTTAAAGTATAAATGAAATGGCTTCAAATGCGTTTGAGGTCTACCATAAGTTCACCTCAAACAAATTCCTACTATTGAGATTTCTTTGTATTAAAAAAATTTTAATTTGAAACTTTTTTTGGTTTAGAAATTAAGCTTAAATAATAAAGTGCTTGAAGTGTGCTCCTACCATGCTTAACAATGCTTAAGGTTTACTTCAACTAAACAAGCAACCTTCAAGCACATTCTTAAAATTTCTGTTGTACTTGAATTTATAAAGAACAAGAATTGTATTTATTTCAGTTTATGATTGAAGGGGTGGAAAATAAGGTACCCTGCATGTGAACTTTAAGTTCATATGAAAAATTCTCTCTTTGTTTAAAATGAATTCAAATTAAAAAAGTTGTGATTGAGGTGTGCTTCAAGTCTATCTACATGTCTTTAGTATTTCTATTTCATTTCAGAACAAAAAACTCGTGACTTGATTTTATTAGATGTGGTTTTCCAATGTGTGTTTTATGTGTGCTTGAGGTTTATTAAGCAAAGTTGTTTGCTCATCACTTGTAAAATATATTTTTCCTATACAATTTGGGGGGAAATTTTGATTCCAATTAAATGAAAAAAGCAATGGTGCGCTTTACTTGTGAGATAAATGTTTCATCCTATATGTAAAGACCACATCAAGCACACCTCAAGCGCACTTGTGAAATTTCCAAACAAATTGAATATAATTTATAGTTTGAATCATGATTGAAGTGGAATGAGAGAAGTAAAGTGTGCTTGAGTTGTACTTCAGGTAGATATGTAGGACACCTCAAACACTCTTATATAAAGGAAATTTGAATGCAATTGAGTTTCGGTAGTTCAAAAAACGTTCGAAGTAGAGTGTTCATTTTCCTTTCAATCCCTAGAAGGCCGCTTGTCCCCTTGGGGGACAAACTAAGTCGGGCAAATACCTATGGTCTCAATATGAAGTGAAATTTTTGTGATTTGTGGAATTTGTGTGATTTTGCGAGAAATTTGAGGATATTTAATTTTTAGTTCAATTGATGCCCGGAAGTTAGAGTTATGACACAATAAGCAAAAACAAGTTTTGGCAGACCGCACCAAAAATATTAAGAGAAAGTGAAACTAATTTTATCCTCAAATTTGTTTCTCAAAGACTACATTTTTGTCTACATGTGAAGCTTTGTTTCATTCAATTTGGACTAATAATGAGAAAGTTCTTCACAATCTTAGTTTTTGAGTTTAGAAAAGAATCCGTGGTCAAAAAAAAATGGATGTTTCACTTTTGGATGTTATTTTCAAAATTTTCCCAAGGAATTTGTTAGACAATCTTAGATTTCCTTGCTACAACAATCTCACCGTTGAGATTATTGTGATCCAATTCCATCTAAAAGTTTTTAACAATTTCGTTTTTTCTTCCATCTTAAATTCACCTCTACTTAACAATTTTGTAATGAGTGAAATTGAAGTGGTTTTTTTCCGAACTTTTTTTGGTACATTCTGAACTCAAACTACTTAATGTAAATAAAGACAAAATCCAAATCATTAGTGTTAAAAATTTGAACTAAAAAGATTCAAAGCAAAAAAATATAGTTAAGCAAGGTGCCAAAAAACTTATTTTCTTCACTCTAAATGCATATATCTTATAATCTACATAGTCAAATTTTTTGAAATTTCTTTCACGTATTCATATACTAGTTAAGGAAAAGATCTTATAGTTGGATATGCAAAAAAAAAGAAGTTTTCATGGTTCTTTACTCTTTGCAATAACGATGACATTTTTTAGTGTTTTTTGATAGGAATATCACCTTGGTCCTCTAGGGATTAATACAATTGGTCCTTCCATTGGATCTGAAATAAAAACTAAAGAAACATTTAATTGTTTCACATTGCAGTGCATTGAAATTAGGATTTAAAGTATAGGATTTAGGGTTTAGGGTTTAGGAAATACTATTTAGAGAAGAGGATTAAAGCGTGAAAAAAGAAAATCAATCACACTTACACATAAGTTCTACATGAATTCTACATTGGATGCTTCTTAAAGGAAGCATCCAATGTAAAAACGAATCAAGAGTTAATGCAAATTGTAGAATCCCACGATCGGTCTTGTTCTCTCGTCAACCCATGCGGTCGTCCCGGTCAGCCGTCCGAGCCGGTCGGCGTATGCGATCGTCTGAGGCGGTCGGCCCCCGGCAGGCGTCCGAAGCAGTCGGCCCATGTGGTCGTCTGAGGCGGTCGGCCCCGGCAGGTGTCCGAAGTGGTCG
Organism: Neckera pumila; assembly: GCA_963969595.1. Lineage (NCBI taxonomy): Eukaryota > Viridiplantae > Streptophyta > Bryopsida > Hypnales > Neckeraceae > Neckera > Neckera pumila. The sequence goes on along the minus strand of OZ018414.1, from coordinate 3,445,340 downwards.
GCCCATGCGGTCGTCTGAGGCGGTCGGCCCCTTCAGGTGTCCAAAGCGGTCGGCTGAAGCGGTTGGAGTACCCTACAACTACCATGTCCGGTTTGGATGGCTTCTTCAGTTGGGCTTTCCGGTTCGGGCGGTCGGTCACATCGGAGCGGTCGACGGGGTTGGTCGGCTCGCGGTCGGCAGCAGTTCGGATCGGATTGCGGCCGAGGCGGGCAGCGTCGGTCAGGGGCAGGTCCGCGAGCTTCGGGGCCGGTCCGGCGGCGGACACCGCTTAGGTCTGGGGCTGGTCGGCTATAAAAGTGGACGGCCTCCTCGGACCTCCTCACTTCAACTCCCCTTCGGCGCCAAGTTGGCTGATCTCTGTTGCTTTATGCGCCAGTTGCTCCTACATGGTGGAGAGTTGAAGTCATTGAGCTTTTCATACGGGAACTTTTTGACTGTTTTACTTGTGCATATACATTGGAGGTCACTTGGGGAGTGTTTCTTGAATTGAAGGACAAGGCAATTTCAAATTGCCAATCATGACTGGTGAAGGTGATGCGGCTACTGATGGGATGACTTCAGGTGGTGATAATACGAAAAGGATTAAATAGAAGGGAGCCAAACATGAGCTTCATTATGAGATTTTAGATAATCCTGACATCAAAGCCGAAAGCGGATGGGAGCAAGAGGAAGCAGAATATTGGACCTCCAGAATCTGCAAGCAGTATGTTAAAATGTACCACATTGGCAAGTTGTGGCCTCGAGATTTTCACGAGGTCCACACACGGGCTTTCGGATGCAAGCCAGGAAGTTGCCAAAACGAGCATTTTGTTCATCGATCGAAGGAGATATGGCAAGCGCTTTTTGGAGACAAAAAAATGAATAAGGGGTACATCAATTATACCTTGGCATCTATGGTTTATGCGGAACTCATACTGGGCCGCAAGGTGGATTGGAGTATGTTTCCTACAACAGCACAGTGTCCACTTCTGATTGGAAGAAGCCAGAAAGATATTCCCCATTGTACCCGCAACTCCCAGGCACAACCAAAGGAAGCATTACAAATTACTACAACGCCTACAGCGAAGGTGGAGGAGGGGACAAGTGATGCAGCGCAATTGGGTTCATTGCATGCCCTTGTGGAAGGTACAACAAAAGAAGTCTTCTCAACTCCCTCGGTGAAAGTGAGCAACGTCTCTTCGGGAGGCGCAAAGAGACAAGTGTTTATGACTCTTCAAATGTGTTTGACTTCCAAACCGATTTTGAGTACTGTGCTAGGTCAAGAGACTGCTCCAAACAAGCGTGGCCTTGCGATAGGAGATGGGACACCTTTTTTGCCACGATCAGAGGTTGGTGACAAAGAAGTTGCAAGGGCCAATGCTAGAATTGATAGTCTTCTAGAGAGCAATGCTCTACAACCCTTCATGTACACACCTCTTCCTCCTTCGTCTTCGCCGACAAGTCCTATTATAAGTCCAGAAATGGAAGTACAACCGACGCAAAGAAACGGAAAAGAACCCCAGGACGATGCCATGAACTTTATCATTGATGGTAGAGAGACTCAAAACGAGCATCCACATTTGTCAGCTGCGGGTGATCACCCATTGGAGAATCTCAGTCTAACGCCCATTACCAAGGAAGCAGGCTTCCTGCTAGAGTACGACAATCGGTGGAGGAAGCATCAAGAAGAGCTCAAGAAAAATGACCCCAACCTCAAGGCCAGTAGCTCTAGGATGCATCTATGGGGAGCTGTCCAGCCATCGGTTGTAGAAATCGCTTTCTCACTAACGTCTTCAGCTCGACTTGTAGCTCAAATTACGCCAAGGATAATCGAGATGGCGCAAGAATTCTCCAAAATCTCTCTAGAATTGATGACTGGTGCCTTGTCTTTCTTGGATTTCACTAAGTCCGTGGTACCACTTCTGGACGACTGTGGGAGCACGCAATGTCATTATTTAGAAATCCGAATTAGTTTAGGATCAATTCCGTAAATATTTTCGGAATTTTGTAGTAGTGGAACCTTGAAACGGAACTTTTAGTAGAAACTAGGTAACCGGAAAGTTCCGGCTCACAAAAACTTGTAGAAGGAGTAAGGGACGGACTTTTACCGGATCCGGAAACCGGAAGGAGATCCGGATTTTGGCAAACCTACGAACTAGGGGTCCGGCCTATGGAAAGTAGGGATCCGTTTGAAAAAGGCGGCGCATTAAATGACTGAACCAACGGGTGTCGGTCACTGGCCGGGTACTTAAACGGATCATCTTCTCATTCTTCTCCCTCTTTCTTCCGCTCGAGGAGGTGTGTGTTTGCAGGTTCGGAGCGCGTTTTCTCGTAGAAGAGTAAAAGAGTGGTGAATTAGGCCGGATAGGGAGAGAAGGAAAGGAGGGTGCCGATTGCACCGGATTAGAGTTCAATGGCGGAAACGTCGACGCAGGGACAGAAGACAGTTCCGTCTGTCAAACTCTTATACCCGATCATTCCATCTGATCCCGATGAACGTTTAGAGTTAGAGGAAGATCTGTCCACACTTGGGTGTATAGGGTTCATCCGGAAACCCTGGACGGTGAGGAGTGAGGACTTTCTTCGGGAGTTAGTTTTTGGGGCGCCGAACCAGTTCGAGCCGACGGCAAGAGGGCGGTTATCGTCCTGGACGGAAGGGATGTGGGCGGAAACTTACGGGTTGACGCAGTCCGGATCCGGAAGCGCAACCCGGACGGATAAGTTTCATGAGGGGAAATTCAAGAAGCCACCGCACCACAAGGAGGGCTTCTCCGTGAGTGACTGTAGCAATGAGCGTCATAGGAGGTTATTGAATTTCTGATCTCCATAGTATATCCAGAAAAGCCCACGAGAGTTACGGTCACAGTCGCAAATACTATTTTTGGAGCGCTGGAAGGCCGGGTCGTGAATTGGACAGGCCTAATTCACCAGAAGGTCAAGAAGATGGCGATGGCGATCGAGAAGGCCAAGTAGAGTCCCGTCAGTACGTACTTGTTCCATTTGTATCATTATTATGATTACATGACCCTGCCGGAACAAGTTGCGTATGAGACCGGAATGCAGATCCTGAAATACGGATTCACAGAGGAGTTGAAGCCGACGGGAGAAGCAACCGAAGAAGAAGAAGAAGAAGAAGAGGAGCATCCGGAACCGAAGCCGCTGGAAAAGAAGAAACGGCATAAGTTAACAAATCCGGATTCACGAAGAGCGAGTATGGACGTGCCGGAATTGAATCCGGCCCTGAACCAACCGCCGCCAAAGTATACCGATGTCTCCGACTTCTATGATGCCGAAGCCAGGTGGATGGCACAGTGTCGGAAGATGCACGCCGAGATGGCAGGGGTGATCACGGGCGTCGCCATCGAATTGAACGTTGAGACGGATCAGATCTTCAGCGAAATCCGGAAGAGACCTGATCCGGCACTACTCCAGGAGAAGGACAAAGAGATCGCACTGCTGAAGGCGGAACGGGATAACTACAAAAACAAGTTTCACTGGATGGAGGGACAGTCGATCTCAGCCCTGAAGAAGGAGACGGATGCCCTGAAGCTCGTCCGAGATTTGAAGGGGTTGGTAGAGCAACCGGAACATTTGATCATCTGGTCCGCACTCTTCACGAAGAAATTAGATACCGATGGCATCGTCACCGAATCTCGAGTGTTGCAGGTCTTGGTCGATTACGAGGCCAAGATGAAGACCATTTTGGACGAGATGAGGCAGCTGCTGAGACCTCTGGATGTGGCCAAGGACGAGTTCGGGCCGCTTCTGAATATCTTCATGGAGTCACCGGTCAAGTACGGAGCCGGAACTTCCGGAACAAAAGAAGACCCGGGTTTGAAATCTCTCTTCAAGCTGCCCCAGGTACCTCCCTCAGGTCAATTCCCGAAGTGGGGAACCGTGAGTAATTTTAGTCCTTCCTCACAGTCTCCGGCGGAATCCGGAAAGACAGGGCAGAGATTGCCAATCCGGAGGGACCTCTTAGAAGGTATGGGAACAATAAATCCGGCAAGGGAGCATCCGGAGAAATTCCCCCACATGGCGGAACCATCACCAGCACGGAGGATACAGTTGATCAATTTGGGAGATCCGGCTCCAGAGGCGAGTCCGGAACTCAGGCCGGAAACCCGGAAGAACATGAAGACGGAAATAGTGGAGGTCGAATTCTCGGATCCGGATGAAGAACTGGAGATGGTAGAACCTGGGAAGCAACTCAAACTCCGGAAGTCGGGGAAGCGAAAGCCGGAAGGAAAGAAGCCAGTAAAGCAAGAGATCAAGGACTCTGAATCCGGTGAGTTTGAATCCACTACTAATTCTGAGGAGGATACGGATGAAGAGGAGACGTCTCCTGCGACCCGACAGAATCCACCTCAGGCTGCCAAGATGACGCCAACCAAGGGTTCCGGTAAATTAACCAAGTAGGGAGCCGGGAGTTCAAAGAAGTCTCGGATGACCAAGTAGTTCAAAGGGAATTACTTGTAGTGCTAGATTAGAATTTAGTTAGGTCCGGAACTGGAATCCTAGTGTGGGTCCGGGTTCCGGAAGTTTAGGGATAAGGACTTTCCAGTTAAATCGGGATTTCCTTGGTGTATGTGTGAGGTTGCCCTGGTTTTGGGCTGCCCTTTGTTGTTTTTAGGGTGTTGACTTTGGTTTTGATTTGGGTTTTTAAGGGTGGGCAAGTTAGTTGCCCTCCATTCCCTCCTAGTTGATATTCATTTGTATTTCATTCCCTTTTCGAAATCTAAGCCCTCGGGTATGCAGTTTGGCTTTATCAATGTATCCGGATTGCGTGGACTTGTGGTTTGGGTGTTGAAAGGAAAAGACGGGTGAGGAGGAATCCGGATTTAGGAGAATACGGTCTAAGTCGAGAGTGTGCTATTGTAATGTTGTTGGATTGTTGCCTTAGGAGCTGCGCACTGTGTCTTTAAATTAGTACTAGAGTAGTCCGGATCTGAGTAGCGGAGAAGCGAGTCTGGTTGTCAAGCCGTGCAGAGGTATGCGCCCGCCCAAGGAAATTCCCACCTGTCCAGAAGATCTGCCAACCTCAGAATTCATCCAACCTCTAGAAAAATCGCACTCCCTTATACTTAACTCTGAGATCTGTCGTTGTAGTTAGGGGGAGTGAAGTATTCCTGAGTGACCTGCTTTCCGGAATTACCATCCGGGAGCTGTGAGGATCCGGATCTTCTCATCTTGCTACAACCCCTTTGAGTACTTGGGGTGTTTTGATTTGTGTTTGTTAGAATTGTAGGAGAACAACGAGTGGTGAGTCCCTACCCCTCTACAAGACCAATAGTGGACCCTCTGATGGTAAAACAGAGGTATAGAAAACCGGATTGGAAACAGAGACGTAAACCGGATTCCAGATAGTTTATGATCCGGATTGTGAAGGAAGCTGGAAAGAGAGAAAGTAAGTGAGAAGAAAAGAAAGATAGAAAAGCCAGATAGCTAGAACATACTACATAGAATCCAGAAATTCCCTGGGACGATATTTCGTGTTATCTTGGCACATTTTTGTGTTAAGGATACTTACGCCTAGATTGCGCATACGACACTTTTGGCGCTGCTGCCGGGGATTTCTGATACCGTGTAGTATATTTTGAGATTCGATTCAGTGAAAGTCACAATCGGGTTAGTATTCCGGATAAAAACAGGAGTGGATCAGAAAGAGCAATGTGTCATTTCGGAGATTCCACGGAAGTAACTGCGCACATTATAGGATTGAAGTGAATTGTGAACCTTTACTTCATGAGTAGGGTACCGAATAGGACTCCAAGAGGAAGAAGAGCGGCGAGATCAGAAGCAGCCGCCAGAAGGATTGTAGTTTACGGGATTCCAGCTGCCGAATCGGAAGAAGATATCCTGAACATTCCGGTTTCACGCATAGTACAGGAGAGTGAACCGGAACGTTCTCGCAGTCCGGACGAGAGAGGGAGACCGGAAGAAAGAGAGCAACCGGATAGGCAGTCATCAGAGGAAGATTCAGCTGCTGACGAGGCGGAAGTTATGAACTCCCGCACGCGCCTCCGGTATAACAAGTTCCGGGGAGACGATAGCAAGGATGTGGACGACTGGATGGGCGAATTCAAAGCTACGACCCTAGCAAATCAGGAGGATCGAGCATCCAAGCAGCGCATATTTCAGGGCCTGCTGAAGGGCGAAGCTTTGAGATGGTACCAAGATGTTCCGGAAGGAATCCGGGATAAGTAGGACCAGCTCAGGGAACACTTCCTCCGGACCTTCAGAGAAGTCGGAGGAGAAGCCAGAGCTCTCAGAAGACTCAGTAAGGTCACCATGCAATCTAACGAGTCTGTGAGAAAGTACGGGCAACGGGTGAAGGATTTGATCAAAAAGCTGACAATGGAAATCGCGCCCAGCATACAAGTGGAGTGGTATGTTGCCGGATTTCCGGAAGAGATGGCTTTTCAGATCCGTCAATCTCGTCCCACCACCTTGAGGGAAGCAATGGAGTCGGCCCAAAACTATGAGAACTCAGCACAATCCTTGCGAAGGTCCATCAAGAAGCACGCCAGGATGGAAAGGGGACGAAGTAAGAAGTATGAGAAGAAGGAAAGAAGAAGGAGGAAATTCTCGGATTCGGAAACTCCAAGTTCCAGATCCGGATCGGAATCTACTCAGACAGAGTCAACTAGTTCCGAGACGGACCGAGAGGTCTCCAGCAGCAGACGACATGCACGAGGCAGAGAGGATCGAGGTAGTCGGAGCTTGGTGAAGGTCAAGGTGGAAGACGATGCATCCAAGAAATTCATGAAGAACATTCAAGAGTCATTGGAGGCAATCAAAGTCAACCTAGCTGACAACCGGAAACCAAGACGGATTGTTCCGACCACCCGACTGAACGTATGGTGTACAAGGTGTGGGAGGCCTGGCCATTATGCCAGCGAATGTAACCAAGGACCATCAAGGCAGGTCCATTTTGTGGACGAGGAAGGAGTATATTATATTCTTCTGGAAACGGACGAATATGAGGAGCAAGTCAACCCGGTGTTTCAGATCCAGGCCGGATATGGAAGAGGGAGAGTACCTCAACAGATAATCCGGACGCTGACAAATCCGTATGCAGCCGGAACCAATCAAGGTAATTTCCCTCCATCAAGGTTTCCACCCGGATGCTGTTTCTTGTGCGGAAGCCCTCATCATTTTGCAAACAATTGTCCTCATGGGAGATCAGGACAAGGTGCACCCTTGCCACTACCTTGTCAGAACTGTGGTTAGTATGGACATGACCTCCCTGATTGTCCTAAACCTCAGGTAGCTAGAACTCTCTACAAACAGGTAGAAGCTCCACCACGAGACCAAACCGCGCTCAATTATGGGTCGGTAACCGGAATTGAGAATTCCAAGAGTTGACAACCAAAGGTGGAACTTCTGGAAAGTAGAGAGCAGCATGTTCAGAGAGTAGCAACCCGGAGTTCCACCAAGAATTGGGCAAAAGAGAGTAGAAGTAGGATGAAAAAGAGTAGGCTCAGAATCAGTAGAAATCCAGTTCCGGATTCCAGTGATTCTGATCACTCCATTAGAACGGGAACTTTTCACCCCACAGTAGAATTAGAAAAAGGGGTAGATCAAGGCCCTCTTCCGGTCGACATTAGCAGGCAAGTCCGACTAGACCTAAGTGATTTTGGAAGAATTCCAGAAACTACCCGACGGGTAGTTACCGTCGATGAAGTTCCGGTTGTCATCATTCCGGAACTCAAGGTAGATGAGTATGACATTGTTCAGGATATCAAGGATCGGAAAGCAAATGCCACCATCAGACAACTCCTCCATGATAATGCCAATTATCAAAAGTTGATCCGAGATGCCTGGACAAAGAAAAGGAAGAAACGGATGAAGCTACCCTCTGTTGCGGTCAACTTCTCCCAGATAGAAGATTTCGGAGCACCGGAAGTCGAGGTGGAAGTTGATGGATGTATCGTCCCCAAGGTTCCGGTCGACGGCGGTTCTGGAATTAACCTTATGTTGGAAGATACGGCTTTCGACTTGGGGTATACGTCATTCCAAGCTACGGATCAAGTACTGCGAATGGCAGATCAGTCGCGAGTACACCCTGTGGGGAGATTATCCAGAGTTCCAACTCGGATTGGAAAGGAAACATATCTCCTGAATTATGTGGTAATCCAGGTGACCAAAGGGAGACCTTTCCCTATGTTACTAGGAAGACCTTGGCTCTATGCAGCCAGGGTAGTGGTGGATTGGGGTACGAAAGAGTTTGCAGTCGGATCCCCTACCAGCCGAATTCCGTGGAAACATAGAGATCATCTGGGGGAAACAAGTGAATCCGATGGATACACTACGGATTGGTCGGATCCGGAAGACTCAGACTCTGTTCTGAGTTATTTTACTGGTGTAGCGGAAGAAGACTTCCAGTTTCCAGATCCGGTTATCGAAGTCGGAATAGAGGATGAGACTCCGATAGTTCCGGAAACCCCCCTTGAAGATCGAACCATGGGAGAAATGGACGTACCACTTTCTTCAGAATAGATCCGACAACAGATAACGGAAGGAAGAATTCCGGCCATTGGGTTGAGTAACTCTTCCCCGGAAACCCCTTGGAGCGAGTTCCGTGCAGAAGCAGAAGAAACGGAACCAGAACGCGTCAAGACGGTGGTCAGCCCGACGGATTACGAGAAGGTGGAGTTACCTTCCGGTAAATCCTTCTTCATGAGTAAGTCAATGACTACCGAAGCCAGCGAGCTACTTCTCTTGGAGTCAGAAAACATGAAGTTGAAGGCAAAGTGCAAGGACTTGGCCCGACAATTGCAGATGGAAAAAAAGCTTGTGGAGGCAGAAAAGCGCAGGAATTCTATAATGCTTGTCCGTGTGGATGAGGATGAAAGATTAGAAGCATAACTCATTCAATTGGATGCATGAAACGGTACCCATCACAAACAATGTGAACGCCCCTTCTGTGGAGCCAAGTCAAGAAAGTGAAGATAAACTCTCTCTTCCTATAGATAAAGTCCAAGCAGTGCAGGATACCGAAATTGTGCATTTGGATGACGAGGAGGACACCCGTAAATGGGAAGTGCAAGTACGTTCTTCCATCAATAACCCTACCCCGACATTGGTGGATGCTTCCATGCAAACTGAAGGTCAGGAGTTTGAAGAGCTAAAGCACAAATGCAATGAAACAATTCGAGAAAAAGCCCTTCTTCAATCGGAGTTGGAACGAATGAAATAGATAATGGACTTGCGTCACTATATGCCTGGGAACGGATTGCAGTCTCAGTGGTTGGTATGGATACAGATTCTCCAAGATAGGCCCTCCGTGGTATCCCGAGCAATGCAAGGACTTCAAAAATTGGCAATGAAGTCGGATGAAGATTATAGTGCCATTGAGACCTCTTTAAAGAGGTTCCAGGATGCATTCCATCAACAAACCAGGGGGTACACCGACATTACATGTTGGGGAGACATGGATGCCATGTTTGAGCAGTTGAATCACACAAAGAAGGAATCATCGATCAACAATGTGAATTGGACCTTTGAAGCAGAGGAAGGATGGGTGCCTTACAATACACTTTCAGCACACATCAAGAAGCATAAGAAGGTTGTAGTACATGCTTGTGATCCAGCCCTGGGCATCTTGGAGGGCCACTGTAGCGTTTGTCAAGGCCCCTTTGGCCCTGAAGGAGCTCTAACCATGGGCCAGTGTCGCCACACTTTCCATGTAATATGCATGGTTAGAGCATCGTTCATTTGTTCAGTTTGTGCTGAGTGTCGTTCTCCTTTGAGTCCTAGGTTCTATGAAATGCTTGGGATTTTGGAAGTGATGCCCCCTAGCCACAAATACAATCGATGGAACCTTCCATTGGACCAAGGACCATACAAATTTTCTAATTACTTGCATTGGGGAAAACCTTTGACTTGGGATGCAAATGAGCGAAAGCATGTACTTTACGAGGAGTCCCAGGAAGCAGTAGATGACCTCATGTGGATGACCATGAACAGGGAGGTGGAGTTGCGAGCACGAGTTATTGAAGATGGAGAGGGTCATAAATTATTTTGTCGCAACATGGGGGGGCATTGGAGCGTGCAGCACCAGAAATTCTTTTGATTTCTTGAAAAGGAAGTGAAGAAAGGGCCAAATGGCAATTGGGTGGAGGTGGAGGGTCCAAAAGAATTTAATGAGCAGTACGACGCGTATAACCACACTTTGGTTGGCAGGGCCCTTTTCTTATCAAAGTTGGAAGAAGCTGCAAAAGTTCGCGCTCTTGTACAAGTAGATGCGCCAACAAGTACAGAGCATGCATTAGTGGATGTGGCAAGGGCATTCGACAGGAGGATGTCCGACATTATAATTCAATGGAGGGCATTCCTGTTGGAAGGAGATCGATCAAATAATTTGCAATTCAAAGACGATGACGTGGCAATGAACGCAATGGTAGATCGAGTGGATGCTGCTTTGAGAGCTCTCAACGCCGGCGAAGTAGATTTGACTCCCGCGAGAAAGAGGGAACGTAAGGTTCAAGATGACCACTCTCCGGAATCAAAACGGATGTTTTCCAAGGTTGACGAGGAAGTGCATTCTGGAGGGCGCCTTGTTCGAGTAAGTCAACAACGCCAAACTCGCCAAGCTGCTAAGAGACTCTTGGCTGAAGAAGGGACGTCTTCTGATTCAGGAGAGGGTAGTGGCAGATGCTGAGGAATGATGTAGTAGAACTTTGTTTTGTTTTATATAGAAGTATATGGACTAGAGAGTGCCGTTTGGATGACATGAGGAATTGAGGATTGAGTTCCAATATTTCATAGTACTCATGGTATGTTATGAGTTGCTTATAAAATGCAAATATATATGCAATACAAATATGTTTTGATTTTGCTTTGACTTCATGGTACTTTTGGATGCACCTTCAGACAGTTTTGGAAAGTATATATTTTGCGTGCTTACGTTGCAAGATAATTTTGTGTTTATGATTTGTCAATGTCTATCATTCCTTGCATATGGAGTGGAGAAGTTCATTCATTTTTACTACTCTGAATCCTAGAACCGTAAATGCCCGTGGCTTCAAATTTGGGTGGAGATAAAACTTTGAATTTTTTTTTAAAATAACAAAGTTGCTATATTTAACTATAAATATGCCAAAGAAAGTCCGTGTGAAGTCTAATTTTACGGCCAAAAAATCAATTTTGGAATGATCGACTATGATCTTGCTGTAGATGATTTTGTACAAGGGTACCCGTTGCAATCTATATTTTTCATATTATTCAATGATCTTAAAAATGAGTGTTGGAAACCATAGACGTTGAAAGCAAGAGCACATTGGAACATCATTTACAGAAATGTAAAGTAGATTTTTAGAAGCCATAAATTGATTGCGTTTGTGCATGTGTTATACCCATAAACCTAATGTTCTTGTTCACTGACTTCATAGATTTGGAACGGGAAAAGAGTCAAAAGACGCTCTCAAAACTTCAACTCTTCAAGTCATTTTTGCAATTAAAACACCTTCATGATCATGTAATGTTTGAATAGGAAAATTTTATTATCGTGAACTTTGTTTGCGCTAGATCCTTTAGTCCTTGAGGTCTTCAACGGTCAGGTCCTTGAGAATAACAGATTTGAACAGTTTTCGTTTTGCATGATATGTAGTTTTCTTTGATGTTTTGACAACTCGAGCTGCCAAAAAAGGTTGTCGTAGAATCCCTTTTTTTTAAATAAAAAATTTGAAATTGATTCTTTAGATTTATATATACGCGGGAAGCTTTAATCATTTAATTCCTGTGAATGAGGCAAAATTTATGAGGATTCTCAGTTTGAGGGTAGTTGTAGAATAATAGAATCCCTACTCTAAAAGAAGCTTTGAAGTCATTTATTTAATTCAATTTCCAATATTGGTAACAAAATATAAAACATTCGATGTAAACTATTTATTTTAACATTGCAACCATTGGGATTGGCGTTTTCCAATTCCATAATTAAATTTGTAAGAACTTAATGATTTGAATCATTCTATACTTCTTTCTACCTACTATTTTTTTTCTAAAAGTTGTACAACTCCAAATGATCTAAAAATTTTCAAGCATGTGGGCAACTTGTCTAGGAAAAACAGTTGAAAGAGTTACCACCATTTTCAAAAAAATTTCATATAAATGTGACCTTGTGAAGTGTAGGTGCCCGGATTTTTGGAGGGCCCAATAAAGCATTTTTGTCAATTCAAAAGCTATTCTCTTGCAATGTACATGGTGGAAAATTTAGAAAGTCTTTCCACATCTTCTTAAACCAATTTACTATAATATCCTAAGGTTGTATGTAAATATGTATGGTGGAATAAAAGTAAAAAAAAATTTGGTACTTGTAGTAGAGTCTAGAAATTACAGTTTTGGAGCAATTTTGGTGAAAGCATAGTAAAAAATCTTTAAGAGTTAGAATTCAGAAAAAATGAATGTGACTTAGAAAAATATTGAGTTTTTGTTCAATGTAGAGCAAAATTTCTAGAAGATTTCAAAAAGACTTCGGCAATTGTGGATTAAATTGAAAATATGATTAAAAAAAACATTGACACCTATTTAAAAGCGCTCATAAATACTTACAGTCCTCTATAGTATCCCATCTCAACTTGAAGTAGAATAGAAATTTGTAACTATTTATAAGTGCTGGATATTGAAATTGAAGAATAAGGTACACAATAAGATTTGATCTCATGACCTATTCATGATCAATAATGAAACAAACCTCCAAGTGCCCCCAACTGCAGTGGCTGGTGTACCGGACCCTATGTGTTCTGAAATCATTGTCGTGTATATTAAAGTGATGGCGTGACGGCCAAAATGCCAAATGTAGAATTCCTCTGACCAATCGCCCAGCCCCGCCGACCGCCCGAATGGCCGACCGCCCCGAAATGGTCGACCGCCCCGACCTCCCCGACCGCCCCGACCTCCCCGACCGCCCCGACCTCCCCGACCGCCCCGACCTCCCCGACCGCCCCGACCTCCCCGACCGCCCCGACCTCCCTGACCGCCCCGATTGGTCGACCGCCCCGACCACGACGACTTTCCCGACCGCCTCGACTTCTCCGACCGACCGTTCCGGCGGACCGCCCCGACTTCCCCAACCGCCGTGACCGAAAATCGGATGGCGTAAATTGACTGACCGTTCAGTTTGACCTCCAACGGTCCGCAGCAGGTGAGGAGTATAAGTAGAAGGAAGAAAGCTTTTAGAAGCACTTCTGAGAAACTGAACGCTAAGATTTCCGAGGGCTAGGAGCCGCAATTTTTTGTGTCCCTTGCTCGATAATGCATAGTTCAGTGGACGGGGGTGCCTTGATTTTCAAGGCTTTGTGCACATCGTGCTTAACTGATTTTCTCCTTGGTATAGCCTCGTGCCACCCAGTAAAGTGGAATGCAAGGCTTGCAACTTGGTGTTTGCTAAAAAATCCGCGCAAATGTTGAGTCATTTAGGATATGAAGGTGCATCTGGGGCTCGTGATACCGGAGTTTGCCTTTGTCCAAAGTTGACAACAAAGATTTGAGGTCTATTTCGTCGTTGTGAAGGGAAATTCCCACGAAGATCGGTCATGGGCAATGTGGAGAGAAACAACATGCCTACGGACGAAAGCGACCTCTCCAATGGCAGGGACAAGTCACGTTCTACGCAAGAAGATTCGTGCACAATACCGCAAGAAATTCTTTGTGTGGGTTCAGAAGGGAATCCAATTACTGAAACATCCGGTGAACGTGGAACTGCTAGGGCATCAAGCAGTAGGCCGTATAAACAGAGTAGGCTAATAGATGGTTTTGAAGAAGCACACAAACGCAAATTGAATGCAGTGTGGGCCAATTTTTTTTATGCAGCAAATATACCATTTGCTGTAGCCCGAAATCCAGCCTTCAAAGAAGCAGTGAAACTCACGGTAGAGTGGAATAGGCCGTACACACCACCATCATATCATGATCTACGATGCAAATTGCTTGACAAAGCAAAGACGGACCTTCAAGCAAAGCTCCAGAGGAGAACCGAAGATAGCATAAGGAAGTTCGGTGCAACATTGTCTATTGATGGATGGAGCTCAGTTACAAACCGCCCACTGATAAATGCCATGCTCGTATCTTTTGCTGGGGAGGAATTCATTAGATCGGTAGATACAAGCGAGGTGGAAAAAAACGCAGAGTATTTGGCATCTGTCTTGGAGAAGTTTATAGAGCACGTGGGTCCCACCAATGTGGTACAAATTAGTGCTGATAATGCTCCAGTAAATCAAGCAGCATGGAATTTGGTATCCAGTAAGTATCCACACATTTTTTCTCAAGGATGTGTGGTGCACGCCTTGAATTTGTTGCTGAAAGATTGGGAGAAGGAAAAATGGATCCATGAGTATCTGAAGAAAGCCCATGCCATTGTGAAATTCTTCAAGAGTAGGCAGATGCCACTTGCTATATTTCGAAAGCACGAGACGAAGTATAGCTTGTTGTTGCCGGCCAAAACAAGGTTTGCCTCAAACTTTATCATGATTGATCGTGTGTTGAAGGTCAAGGCAGCATTACAACAAAGTTTGGTGGATCCGCAATGGGTGGAATATGTGCGGAAGCTAAAGGACAATCGGAAAACACAACCCCGATCTGAGTCTCGAGATGTAAAGAAATTTGTTCTTGATTTGCATTTCTGGAATCGTTGTCAATATTCGAGATGTGGTGGGTCCAGTTGTATTTGCTCTACGCGACTTGGATGCGAAGACACCTTGCATGGGGAAGGTGTTGCATCTTATGAGGGTTTTAGAGAAACATGTTTTGGACTTACAGAAAGAGCCATTTTCTTTGCCCGCAAACCGAGCAGAACGACTGCAGGCTTCATTTGTGAATCGACGAAAAATGGGGGAGACAGATCTACACTATGCAGGAGCTCTTCTGAACCCGTACTTGCTGTACAATAAAGAACTAGCCTTTCGACATAGAACCCCTCCGTTCCATAACATGTTAGACCCGGGCGAACAGATGTTGTCGGCACATGCTTGGTGGGATTTTGAGGGTACATGTGGGAAGCTCATTGCTCCGATTGCAAAGAGGATATTGGCCCAACCAGTATCATCGTCTTCATGCGAACGAAATTGGAGTAACTATTCGTTTGTCCACAACAAATTGCGGAACAAGTTGAAGCCACAGAGAGCAACAGATTTGGTGTACGTGTACAGCAATTCAAAAGTCTTAGCGGCATCAAAAGAAAATGACGAGAAGAAGTGGTACCATGAGAACGTGGAGTCGGAAAAATCAGAGGGGTTTATCTCGAAAGACGAGGAAGTTGACAAGGATTATGGGCCCCAATTCAAT
This sequence comes from Neckera pumila, assembly GCA_963969595.1. Lineage (NCBI taxonomy): Eukaryota > Viridiplantae > Streptophyta > Bryopsida > Hypnales > Neckeraceae > Neckera > Neckera pumila. Next base: position 3,430,076 of record OZ018414.1, on the reverse strand, counting down.
GACGAGAATGCCATGAACAACGACATCGAGGACTATGACAACGGACCGCTTCAGAGCCCTAATCGGAGTAATGAAGACTTTGGGGTCAATCATCGAGACGCTTATGAGTTCGATGAATCAGACAAGAACATCAATGCGGACAACGAAGATAACATTCCCCTAGCTAGATTTTGCAATGGGACCGGATTTTTGAGTAGTCGAAACCTCGTACCGCAAGGAGAAGTGACTTACGTAGAGGATCCGGAGGCGAATGGGACAAGGAATGTCAATGATGATACTCCAAAAGCGGATGAAGTTCTTCAAAGTTTGAAGTATACATCCCTGACAATGGAGGAAGTGCAAGAGGATGAAGAGCACAATGGCAAAGGAGGATGTCAGTTGAATGTTCAAATGAATGTGGGCAATGCAAGTGTTCAATCCATTGTGGTATTGGCAAATGAGAAGAGCGGGGAACCAAGTCATCAAAATGATAAACCTCGCGAAGTCCAAAGAAATGTTGATGGAGGTTTGATGCAGGGATCTAAGAGCCCAATTTCTTTGGATGATGATGAAGGTAAGAAGCAAGTCATCGAAGATTCCAAAGGAGCACAATGTATTGGTATTTCTCGTGTAGTACGCGAAACTTCTAGTGTAGCTTTGGATGGCTCAGGAAGTTCAGGTGTAGGAAGACGGCTTGTGCAAATTTCAAAAGAAATACAGCCTCGTATCAATTCAACTCAAATCGATTTACCATTGACCGACAGTGAAATGAACGAGACATTGGCAGAAATGTTTATTCGAGAATCCGGTCATGCACCACCACGTCGCTCAACGAAATCGTCAACTCCTACAACGTTGTCTTTGAATGCAATGAAGGTAACTATTCAAGGAGGGGCTGAAGCAGTGAAATTGGATGCCCAACACTCCATAAAATCCAAAAGGAAAAGGAAAATGGAGCCTTTTGTAGCGAGCCCAACCAAGAGACAAGGTGTAGGTAGAACTCCCCTTGATGCATGTCTTCCTTCCTCAAAGGGAAAAATGAAGACGATTCCTTCCATTCAAGAAGATAGGAGGAACGCCATATTAAAAGTAAAAAGGGAAAAGAGGGAGGACAAACCAAGGAGATTATCCACATCAAGGCAAGTACAACAGGGAGGAGTGACAACTTTGAATTCTTCATCAGACGATATGGAAGTCACATCCGACGAAGACGTGGAATGGAAAAGTAGATGAGATTGTAGTGGGGTTGAGGTAAAAGGAGATAGTGATTACAAGCCTTAGAGACTGAAACGCCCTGAACCGCTTAGATGTTTTGATGCTCATCATACATAGAGCACATAATGGTAATTGGTTGGTAGAACATTATATTGTAGTACAAGTTGTCTACTTTGCTTAGTGATGTAGAAAACATCATTAGGATTGTTTGGTATTCAAACTATTGGAGTACAATCCAATAAAGTTTGATTATGTGTTTTTGTTCTTCAATGAGGTATAATATATTGCAAGAATTATATGTAGTGAACAGTTTCACCTTCATAGTTGTCCTAGTTTAATACGTGTAAATTGAATTCATACACTTAAAATTCAGAAAGAATTGATGTAATCTATAGAAATGTTGGATTTTTGTTCAACAATGAATGAACTCTTAGAAGTTCTTAAGAAGACTTTGACATTTGTGGATGAAATTGAAAAAATGAATGGAAAAACATTGAGGCCTAGCTAAAAGCTCTCATAAATACTTATAAACCTCTATAGTACCCCATCTCAAGTTGAAGTAGAATACAAATTTATAAACATTTATAAGAGCTGATTATTGAAAACGAATAACAAGGTACACAATAAGATTCAAACCCGTGACCTCTTCAATATCAATAATGAAACAAACCCCCAAGTGTCTGCAATTGCAATGGCTAATCTGCCCTATTTGTTCTAAAATTATTCCCGTCCCTGTTAACCTCTAAAGTCCCATTGTCCCCTCGGGGGACAATTTGGAGTTCGGGTAGATACCTACGGGCTGAATTTTTGTCTTGATTTTTTGAAACTTTTTTTGAAGATAGAAGAACTAATAAGCTTTGTGGGAATATAATTTTTTTTTCAATCGGTGCCCGTGAACAAAAGTTATGCCCAAATAACCTCAAAAGAAGGGAGAAGTGGCAGCAACAAAAATTTTGCAAATTTATTTTATTTTTATTTTTTTCCCCATAGATTATATTTTTGTCCATCTGGAAAGCTTTGATTCATTCCATTTGGATTTGTTATGAGAAAGTTAAAGGACAATCTAATTTTTTGGGCACTTAGAGCATCTTCTTGAAAAAAATAACTTGTAGGATTCATTTCTGAATGCAATTTTTATAATTTTTCAAAAAAAATAGTTCCACATGGTTTAGTATTTTTTCTAGAACAATCTCACCATTGGCATTAGTGCACTTTATTTCTATATAAAAGATATTAATATGTTAAATTTTCCTTCTATCTCGTACCTACTTCTAGTTAACAATTTTTTTAGTAATAAAAATTAAGTTTCTTTGATTTGATTTTTTTTTGCTAGACTCTCAACTCAATTATGCACTATAAAGATTTAAATCTCAAACTCTATAGTGCAAAAATTTCAAGTTAAAAATGTTCAAAGTCAAAAAATCCAGTCCCACAATGTGCTGAAAAACTTGTCATTTTCACTTTAAACGCAGATATCCTACAATGTGTGCGGTCAAAAATTCTGAAATTTTTTCCGCACATTGCCATACTAGTTAAGTATAAGATCCTACAGTCAGATGTGAAAAAAAAAAAAAATTCATTTTTTTTACTCTTTGCTATAAAAATGGCAGTTTTGAGTGCTTTTTGGCAGAAAAATGGTCTTGGAATTTTAGGAGTTAAAGTGAGTAAGTGACTGTCGTCCTGAACCCGATCTCCCCGACCGCCCTGACCTCCCAAATCTAGCCGACCGACGCGATCGTCATACTAACCGCCGTCAGCCGTCCGACGCAGTCGTCACACTGACTGCCGACCGACGCGGTCGTCAGACTGACTGCCGACCGACGCGGTCGTCAGACTGATTGCCGACCGACGCGGTCGTCAGACTGACTGCCGACCGACGCGGTCGTCAGACTGACTGCCATCCGACGTGGTCGTCAGACTAACCGCCGTCAGCCAACCGACGCGGTCGTCAGACCGACCGCCGACCGCGGCGTCCGAATTACCTAAGGTAATTTTTTTTTACGACGGTTTTACCCACCGCATCCGGACGTCCGGTTTTTGGATGTGAATTGGTCCCGGACGTTCAATATTGACTAATGCTCGGCTGTTAGTGGCAGAGAGGCTCTTCAACAAGAAGCTGAAGAAGGGTACGTGTGTCGTGGAGAACGCCTTCAGCATCTTGAAGGAGACATTTAGGGAGCTGTTAACAAAAACTGTTCTTGACGTTGTTTTCCTACCTGATGTCATTGTTTGTTGTGCAATTTTGCACAACATGCTGCTTGGCCAATCACACGATAAGGTTCAACATTTATTTGAAGTTCTTTGGACTGAGGGGATGGATGCTGAAGTGGTGAATGAAGGTGCAGAGGGGCAAGAATTTGGAACAGGAAGATGAAGACATCATTCTTGAAACCGCTGCCATAATAGTTGCAGCTGACAAAAGAAGCGCTCTCGAAGTTCATTTGTCCATGGTTAGGCAGAATTACGTGTAGCTATTTAGGTACAATTTTTACCAAACTTTGTCAATAGTCATGTAGCATAGATAGGCAATGGCTGGAAACACTAGAAGAAACCCGTGTTTTTTTTTATCCCTGGATTTTGCATGCTAATGTCCCGGCTGGTGTCTTGAAATGTCTATGTGGACGTCCAAAAAATCGCGTTGCTCAAGACTCGGGTTTGACATCATGTTTGACGTCGGACATCAGCATGTTGGGGGACTTGATGTCCAAAAAAAATGGGTCAACGGGGTCTTCAAAGGCCGCCATGTGGCTGCCACCTAAGCGCCACATATCCACGGGTAGCCACGTAGGAAATTTTTTCATCCATTTTGACTATGACGTGGCATCTAAGGTGGCAGTGACATGGCGGTAAAAAAGTGATGTGGCATCCAGCAAGGATGACGTGGCATGCCACGTTAGCATATTTTTTTGATGTTTAGGAATTTTCTTACTATCTTTGAAGATGTCAACATAGACATCTATACGTTTTCTGAGACATCAACTCAGATGTCCAGACGTTTTCATAGACGTATTTTGAAACATCATCTTAGACGTCCAAATTTCTTGTGACATCAATGTAAACATCTACTTTTCATCATGAATACCTCTGGCAATGTTTGGCATGATCTAGGAGAACAAAATGATGTCACATTAAACATTCATGGAATGGAATGGAATGGAATGGACTATTCAGTATGATGTTAATATGGACAGTCTCACATGTCTCATATGATGTCCCTAATGCATGTCATAATGTCCAATATAACATGTCATACACAATATACCATACATTATACATCATATATCGTACATAATACGCCATACAAAATACATCATAATTGCCATTTATGTCATATAGCTTCAAAAGCCACTTGATGTGAGTTTATGGAGGGGAAAAGATGAACTCTTTATATAAGTGGAGTGGTAGAGGGGAAGAAAACCTATATGGGACATTGAAAACACTGGATTTAAATTTTGGTGGAGCAGCACATAGACGTCCAGTAGGATGTTTTTTGCATGTCTCAAAGGCCACTCTGATGACGTCTCTATAGATGTTATACCAACTGTGACTATGTTTCTTAAAACATCTAGAAGTCTACAAAAATGTCCAAGAAAACATCTCAACGTTTTATAAAATGTCTTTAGTGACATCTCTACGTCTAATTAGACATCTCCAATACAAGTGTAGAAAACGCAAAGATGGGCTCTTTATACAAGTGAAGTGGTAAAGGGGAAGACAAACTATATGGGACATTGAAAACACTAGATTTAAATTTTGGTGGAGCAGTATATAGACGTCCAATAGGATGTTTTTTGTATGTCTCAAATGCTGCTCTAATGATGTCTCCATAGATGTTATACCGATTGTGATTATGTTTCCTAAAACATCTAGAAGTCTACAAAAATGTCCAAGAAAACATCTCAACGTTTTATAAGATGTCTCCAATGACATCTCTACGTCTACTTAGACATCTCCAAAATAAGTGTAGAAAATGCAAAGAGACAGCCCCGCTATGTTGACATGGCATGCCACATCAGCATAAATTTATGCCACATCAACTAATTTACATGTGGCATGCCACGTCATATGCCATGTCATCTTATTTTCTCCAAAAGTTGCCCGGAGGCTACCCAATTCCTTTTTTTTAACCTTGGTCAGACTTTTATCTAAGGAAAAAGTGATTTTCAAAAAATTACCCTCCTTGAAATTTTTCCCCCAAAGTTGACGTGGCCATCCATGTTTTTGCGGACGCCTTGTTGGACATCAGTGAGTCCTTAAAAATGTCATAAAAAAATTCAATGTCCTCGGGAACACCAACTAATTCCATTCAAATTTTCCGCAGTCATCTGGAACATCCTTGGAAATTTATCCTAAATTGCAATCCTATTTTTTAATGTCTTGATGTCTTAGCGGACATAGTATGTTAGGCCTTGGACATTGCATGTTTTTGGCAGACATAAAAAAAAACACTGGTTTCTTCTAGTGAAATGAATTTGTAGTTACTTCAATAATTTTTTATTAAGGCACATGCAACGTACAAAAGGATGAGGTATGTCTTTATCACTTCTTATGACCCCTCCCCTCTAACACATGTACTTCTATTGTATGTAGGGATTGACATCAAGCCTCTGCAACAGACCGGCTGAGTCTCCACAAAGGCTACAGGTCTGATGCATGTATGCACCAGAAGAACGTAGTACTATTTAGAGAGTGTCATGGCCCACTTGTCCTAGCCGGTTGTCCTTAGGAGGCTCGTCATGCTGATGGATTTGAAGAAGTCCTCCTCTGTTGTCAATAGGCGGAAGTGTAGTGCTGTTGTGTTGTAATTGACCTCCGTCAGAGCTCAAATAAGAGGTATGTTTCCAAATGTCCTCTGCCGTTGGGCTGTAGTTTGGCTTTGTTGTTGTATATGTTGGCATGCTCGATGTGTTGGGGCTGCTGTTTGTGAGTAAACTCTTTCCCAATACAGTGGAGAGCTCAGAGAGGCAATTCACAATTTCACTTTGTTTCACGATTGACATCCTTGCATTCTCATTTGCTACTACTGCGTGCTTGTATAAACGTCGGTCTTTTTCCCGTTGATAAGCCATTTGTTCATTGAACAATTTCATCTGCACCTCCATTTTCTAGCGCTCCAAATCTTGGCCAGATTCAGCAATGTTTTGCATTTGATTAGCCATAACCTCCCCAGTAGCCTTTGTAGCCTCCGCTATGATCGTGTGTCCCAAAACACTCTTCCTTTGTACAGCAGTGTTTCTAGGATGCCTTCTTGTCGCATGAAAAGACGTTGTCGTGTTGTACATTTGTACATAGTGTAAAAATATATATTATATGTTTTATCGAATAGCTTCAAGGTGACACCTTCTTATTGAGGTGCATGACATCTATATAAGAAGACGGATCTGCCTAAGTGCTTCATCAAATTCTATAAATAGTAGTTGTTTTCTACTTTAGGTTTAGAATGTCGAACTGGAGGGGTTTTTCTGAGTCTCAAGATGAAGAATCTCAACGGGAGCGTGAGTTTGAATTTTCTTAAATTCCTGCAAATGGAGTGATATTTTGATTGGAACTCTAGTTTTTTTACCTCTACTAGACGTGTATTGAGTTTGAATTCTTCATTCCATAGTTGGAGTGATTTCTTGCATTAGTTTTGTATTTGTAAAGTAATATGAGGAAATTATTCAAATAGTTTGCCTTCTCGGTGAACTTGAATGAATTTCCTTCTAAGTTAAAGATAAAAAAATAGTTGTGGGCCAAGTGAGTGCTCAATTATTGTTGTTGTAGCCTTGAAGAGTGAATTAGGGGCGGACCCCACTTGTTTGTGTGGTTAGAATGAAGATAGGATGAGGAAAAAGGGGACACTGTGGATCTTCTCTCTCATTGTGAGTTTAGAGAGGACCCCAAATGTTTGGAGGACTATTGTGTTGGGAGTTTGAAGAGTTTTAAAATGAAATTTGGAAGAGTTGTGTATCATGGTGTGTATTTTTTAAATTAATCTCATTTGCTTGATTTGGAGTTGTGAATCAAAAGTTGTGCTAGTTTGAGTGGAGGGATTTTTGTTGCCTTTGAAACTAAAAGGCAGAGATTTCGATCAGCCATAAAATATGGATAGGTTCTTGATTTACAATGAGATTTGAAAAGAGTGTAGAAAATTGTGTTAACATTTCATAAAGCTATCATTTGTTCTATTTGGAGTTCTTATGAGTGAATTGTGAGTGTGGAAGTGAAGAAGGGTCTGCTGCCCTTTTTCTCTCAAGGCCAAAACTTTGGATGGCCATAGATATTAGACAGAGTTTTAGAATTGTTTGAGATTTAAAGAAGTTGTAGAAATTTGTGTTAGCTATTCATAAAGCTATTACTCGTTCTCTTTGAAGTTTGTATGAGTGAGTTGTGAGTGAAGAAGTGAAAGAGGGTCTGCTGCCCTTCTTTCTCAAGGCCGAAATTTTAGATGGCCATAGAAGTTGGACAGAGTTTTAAAATTGTTTAAAACTTAGAGGAGAAGTAGAAGTTTGTGCTAGCTTTTCAAAGAGCTATTACTCATCTCATTTGAAGCTGTGGAGCGCTAGAGGCACTCACCCAAAGTTTAGCTTACAAATTGGAGGTTGAAGTTGGAGATTGGAGGAAGTGTTGAAGACTTGTGTATGTGTGTGTGTGGCTTGTGGCTTTGTAAACTTTGTTGTTGCGGGCGGCTTGATTTACACCATTGCTAGCCTCATTTTGTGTCGTGGGTGACAAAGTGGGGTTAATTGCCCACATGGTCGAGACTTGCTTGTTCTCACGGTGAAGCTTGGTTCTTAAAGCTGGTCACCGGGAGTTTGAAAGTTTAGGAGCCCATCATCCGGACGGCATCTTATGTTATGCTGTCCTGTTTTACTTGTCCAAAGACTGTGGTTTTTTATCACCTACCTGACCGAACCCTGACTCGTTTAGAGCCAGCCTCAGGATAGGCCAACAAGGAGCAGTTTCAAGGTGAAGTTGAAGATTCGACATTCTAAGTAGAAGATTCAAGGTTTGAGGTACAAGATTCGACGCGACCGTTACACACCCTAATCCTAAACCATTTCAAATTGCAGCCAAAATCTTTGCGATTTCCCAAGGCAAACTCTCTCTACACGACAACGTATTTGTCAAACTGATGATGTGGGGAGTGATGCCGGGTGGTACAGCACGCCTTGGCGCAGGAATTGGTGTCCCAACCGATGTTGACGGCCTTCTAGGACGGCATGGCGTGCATGAAGATGTCAGTGGTGAGCGAAGAGGCGTGGCATCTCCCATGACATCGGCAGCATCTCCTTCAGCAAGCTCCATGGGGTCGTTGGTTTCAGGTTTGCTTGTTTCTTCCTATTGAACTTCGTCTGGACATACTAGTGATCAGTAGTTTGAGTTATTTGATGACAGGATGTCTCGTACATAGGGGGGCTGAATTTGGGGTCGCGTTCCGAACCAGTCGTCAATGGCATTGAAAAATTCCAAGGGGAATTGTTTTGGCAAACCTGCTTCTTTGCGTTGTGCAGGAGTCAAGTCCTAGTAGTCACAAACTTACGACTAGTTCTGCCTAGGTAGTCGGAGATGCGTTTGTAATCCGAAAGGACTTGGTTCCACTCTATCTTGCAAGCCGTGCCATCGTGAAAACAAGGTGAGACATGAGCACGCATGACATCCTCTGCAATTTGAATCTACTTTGTATTTTTTGGCATCATGAGCTCACGCCCATCCACAACGTCTAGCTCTGCTAAAAACATGTCGCATTTAGCCGCAATGAGTGCAAGAATTTCTTGTTGCACTCAATTAGGACCTCGATCTTTCCTTGCTTGTTTGTTGTTGTTGGCAGGGCCCGAGGGTAGAAGTAGTGCAAATCGGGGAATGCTTACAGGAATTCTTGCAGCAGTTGACGGTCTCTGGCGAGGCAGTGGTGGGAGCATTAAAGAGCCTGCACATGTGACATGGAAACAATATTACTACATTGTTGTCATGAAGTGAATGACATTGGGGGAGCATGTTAGCAGACACTTGTTAGGAGTTCGGAAGACAAGTGGTTCGCATTGCTGCAAAGACATGAAGCTAATGAACTAGACCAAAAAATCTTGCAGCCTTTCTCTATGAGCATGTACTCATTTAAGCATCGGAGTGTGTTTGTCTGTGTGCAGGTCTGCCACCACATTGGAAAAGCAAAAGGAAGAAGACATAACAGCTATCATGAAGTACAAAAATTGATCTACAAGCCTGTCAAGATATTTCTATGAATTACTTTTCTGTGAACTACTTCAATATTGTATGCTAGTGTATGTAGGAGCTCTATATTGCACTTCAACATGAGAAGGAGAACACGATGTCATGAATGGTAAAAAGGTACTGTCCTCTGAACATTTGGAAATGTACAAATTGGGGGAAAAAAATCATGTGACTTGAAGGCACTCACCATCTAATGGCATTGCTGTAGGGTGCAGTGGAAGTGCATGTTGACGAACAGGGGAGTAGTAAGAGGTAGCATCCAGGCGGTTCTCCATGACGAGGGTTCTTTGCAATGCTATGGAGAACCTCGACCAAAAATCAAAACCAAATAGGATGACAAGTTCTTGAAACAATGATCAGAACTAGTGACGCAAACATCGCAATGAATTGAGATAGTGGGCATTTCAAAAATCAAACTGCAGTGAATTCACAAAATGAGCATTTCAAGAAAACAAAATGGAACAGACAACACGTACCTCGGCAATTGGCCATGGTATTTACGATTTGCAGTTGCAAATACAGATGGGCGAGGGTCCATTTATTTGGTGAAGTGGCTGCATGCCTCCCTGGGGTCGACGCCAAATTTTTCCTTCCAAGGAAGAAGCTAGCCCGACTATTTCAGCTAAAAGTTAGACACCGTTATTTTGTAATGCAGGCTCGTAGCAGAGATTAGAAAAAAGCGCAAGTAAACGCAAGAAAATTTCTGAAATCTCCATTTTCAGGAAGATGTGGCATTACAAAAAAGCTGGCTGTAAACCCAAACTTTTCTCTGTAATCTTTGTCACTTTCCATTAAACACCGCACTTAGACCATAGCCAGCAAGGATTCCACGTAGGATCGGTGGCTAAGCACAGGGGCTGGTGTGAACCCTGCCGATTCTAAACATCAGCACCACCGCTATTTTGTAACACGTAACGCCAAGTGCGAACGTCCCTTTATACGGATACAAATATTATCTCTGAGTCTTCTGAGTAAATAGAAGTGCTTATACAGATACAAATATTATCCTCTCCCTTGTGGGCTGTCTTCTAAGTGGGTAGTGATCTGTTATCAAGAGTAATTGTTATCAAGAATGCCATTATCCTCAAGAATTCCATAATTGAAAGTCTCCAAAGCTACAAGCCTTCCAACCAACCCCCTTTGGGAGGCACCATGGGGTAAAATTGCACCAACTGAAAATAAATCTCTACATTTTGCCAAATAAAAGTAGTCTTTTTGTCAAAAAATTTCATTTCTATTTAAATTGTGGAAGAATTTGTCAAATTTGGATGGAAAAATGTTTGAATAAAGTGGAAAAGAATTTTTTGGTTATAAAGATGGATGAATGTAGAAATATAGTACTTCACCCATATTGAAGTGATTGCGGCATTTTGTTTTGGAGTAGATGGAATCAAAGGGAACCATAATCTTTTTTTTGTACAACAAGCAAAGGCGTCATAGAGGAGAAAGAGAAGTGATTCCAACTATTTTGTAGATTGGCGTAAATTAAGATTTCCTCCATTCCAAAATGATCTTCCTATTGGACAAAATGTTCTAGATTAAGCTTGAAAATAATAATATTTAAAATTTGATTATGCTGCAAGTAGAGATTGATGCACTCTTATTATACTGAAATTTCTAGGTTCAATTTAGTTTTTATACTGTAGCTTTTAAGTATTCAAAAGAAGAATTTTTTGGGCATTTGTGAGGAGCACCAGTAGCCACTCATTAGGCTAGTCTAGCGTTGTTCCCGCATTGCTTGTGTTGTTGGTCTGTTGTTCCTACAATTGAGCACTATCCACATCAACAAAATCCAAACAAAATAAAATCAAGAGAGCAAACATTTGTCGCTTTTGCAATAACGATAGATTAAAAATCCCTCAAGGTCAATAAATGAAAACCAACGCATTCACCTGTGCCAAAGGCGGGTGCTCTTTTTGGCCTAGGCGCCTTATAAGGGGGTTCCACTATCATGATGATGGAAGCAATTTTGGCTAGTTAGCCGTATGAACCTTGCAATCTTCTTTGAGACCATCGGATTGGTTTTATTTTTAAGCACAATTGTTGAGACTTCGGCAGATTCCATGATGGGTGCTTCCACGAGGAGGAATCACTCGAAATGGCTTTTTTGAGGCTAACATGGAACCTTAAATGCACAAACTCTTCAACTAAGCCAATTACTTAGAGTGGTTAAGTTATTTCTCTCTCCCAAAAGTAGTGGAGTGATGTCAATTGCTATGATTGAATTCCTCTCTTTGTTTTTTTGTTCAAGTTGTGTTTGTAAATGCTCTTCTTTTAATTCCTATAGTTTTAACTGACAAAAATGGAAATTGCAATTTTAGAAAAGCTCTTGTGATTTTGGATTTTTATTTATTTATTTATATTTTTTCTGCATAGCTATTAGTCACCATCATCTTCATATCAAGCTTTGTTTTGGGTAATTCCAATAGGTATTGTAAAGATTACAAGTTTTTTTGTGCATGGGAGCAAATTAGACAATCTAGGCGACAACTTCTTTTGGCTCTTTTACTTAAAAAAATTGCAATTGATTCTATAGGTTTATATGTGTATGGAGAGATTTGAAGCATTTTCTTTTGATTGATATAATGAAAGTTAGGCCTTTTTTTTGAATTGCAATCTTAGCTTCTTTTTATAAAGTAATATTTGAAACTCATTCTTGTACTTAAATTTTTATACTTTTAGAAAAACCAAAAAGATTGGATGTAAATTGCCCACAACAACATTTCACCATTGGGATTGACTTTTTCAATTGTTGGAGTCTAAGTTATGAGCATTTTAGTGTTTCTTGTCAATATGTACTAGCACCAACACCTAAAGAAATAATTTAGAACATTTGAATATGTTGCATTTGATACTTTGTATGTATCTTCAATTTATTTCCTCAACATGATTTTTTTTTCCAAAGGTGGTAGGAAATAGGCAATTTTTAATAATTTTTTTGAAATATAAAACTTTATTTTTTGATTGGATTGTGAAAATCTTGACTTTAAAATTCAATCCTCGCAATCTTGCAATTGGCGAGGTTATTAAATCAATTTTTTTGTAAAGGTATAATTTAACAAGTTAACTAAAAGGTCCGACAGTCCAATTTACCAAATAAAACATAAAGGTAAAGACTTTAGCATTGTTTTAGGAGGGTGTTGTGGATAATTTTGATTGAAACAACCAAAGAACTTTACAATAGGTATTAATGCAGTGGGGGATTTGCCTTTTTTGTGACCCCAAAATTAAATAAATAAGATTATAATTTATTGACAATATATAGCTTCATCTAGGAAAAATATAGAATAAAAAATTCTATTAACATTTAATGTGCAAATCAAAAGCAAAAGATGAACTTTGATGACATAGTCATGGTGTTGGACTATAATCCTAGATTAATTTGGAAAAGACAAATCTCATAATTATTTGAACAACCTCAATAGTATGTTGTGTGCCACTAAATATGAGACTTTGACATTATTTCATTTTATTTTTCAAAGATGAATTTGCACATTTTCTATAGGACTGCAGATAACAAAATTTCAAAATTTTTGGTCAAAAATCTGAGATTACCATGAATTTTTGAAGTATGAGAAAAGAAAATTAATATCAAATACAAAAAATATACTTGAAAATCTGAACTCTTCACCCAAAATATATATTATAGTGGAAAATATCATGGTCTAAATAAATCCAAATTTTTGTATTATTCTATGATTGAATATCAATATATTATAATTAAGGGCCAAAATTCAAATTGCTACAAACAATTTAAATTTAGGAGTTTTTCAAATTTACAAACTTGATTAGAAAGAGGTACAACTTCATTTTGTTAGTTGATCTCAAATTTAAAAATGACCATTTTGTAATAAAAATTCAAAGAGGTACAAGTTGCTAAAATGCAATAAAAATACATTTTGTGATCCGATTTGGTAGCATCTTCCATTTTTCTACAAAGAAGTCAATCACATTCAACAAATGAATGTTAACCAACATCTTGTGCAAAGACATTCAAAAACCTCTCCAACATAAATAGGATGAAATATCACATTTGGAATCACCCAAGTTCACAACTTGTAGACATCATATAAATTCATCTAGAAAAAAATATAAAATTGGACATTTTTTCCTTAACCAATGTCTAAATTGGAGGCAAGAAGTTAAAGCTTGAGGGTTGATGCTGAAAGGACCTTAAGGAATAAAAGTGACTAAGTAATCTTTAGAATAGCCAACCAATTAATTCATTTTTTACAGGTCCCATTAAGGGATGCTTACACTCCTCTGATGGTGGACTTTGGCACCTAGAAACATTGATATAAGGAAATAAACGCAACCTTGTACAATTTGTGAGAAATTTTGACTTGGGCAGGTTTGGGAGCTACAAGTGGTGTTTGTGTCCAAATATGTAATTATATACATGAAATGATTATTTTTCGTGAAAAATAATAGCATTAAAAATCTAATTATGGAGATTTTCAGTAACATTTTACTAAAAATTCATGTATTTCAAGTAAAATTTTTATTGAAATCTCCATAATTAGTGTTTTTTAATACATGTATCATAAAACAAGCTACCCAACTTTGGGGGATTTTTAATAAAAAATTAATTTTTGTTTTTAAGAATAAAACATTGCAAGTAAATTTTATTTTTAACCCCTAAAAGCCCATCGTCCCTTCAAGGGACAAACGGGATTTTGGGCAAGTCCCTAGGGGCTGAATTTTTGTTTTAATCTTTTGAAATTTTTTTGAAGATAATAATTGCTAAGCTTCGTAAAAATATATTTTTTTCATTAGAGAAAAATTCAGCCCATTTCAAGGCTATTGAAAGTTGCCATGCCATGCTATTGTTTGCATGGTCTGTCAACTTCCAAAATTGCTCTTGGTGAGCAGTCAATTTTGGCAGATTTTTTTTTTTTTTTTTTTTTTTTAATTTAAAAAAAATAGTTTCTTAAGATTATTATTATTATTATTATTATTATTATTATTATTTTTTAATAATTTTTTATTCGGAATTTTTAGTTCTAGCCACTGTTGCTACAGTTTCAGCAAGGTGGAATTAGGAGAAAAACAAGTTTTTGAACAAAATAAAAACAAATTTCAAGGTACCTCGGAGGGCTGTAAGGCAGCCCTCCAAAGGCCTGAAATTTCCTCTAATGTTTTTCAATTGGTGCCCGGGAAAAAAAACTACACTCAAAACAACATTTGGGAGGCAACAAATTTTTTTTTGGAGAGAGAGAGAGAGAGAGATTAGATTTTTGTCTATTTGGAAAACTTTGATTTGTTTCATTTGGACTTTTTATGAGAAAGCTATTGACCATCTTGCTTCTTGAATACTTAGAGCATCTCCAATAGAGAAAAAATCAGCCCTAGGGAGGGCCGTTCCAAATTGACATGCCATGCTATTTCTTGCATGGCCTATCAACTTGGAAAAGTGCCCTTATTAGAGGAAATTTCAGGTCTCTGGAAGGTTGCCTTACAGTCCTCTGAGGTACCCTGAAATTTGCTTTTATTTTGCTCAAAAACTCATTTTTCTCCTATTTTTGCCTTGTTAAAATTGCGGTAGCAGTGGCGCAGGAACCGAAAATATCGAATAAAAATTATTAAAAAAAAAAGGAAAATAAAACTAAATCTTAAGAAAAGATTTTTTTTTAAAAATAATTTAAAAAAAATAAAAAAATAAAAAAATTGCCAACATAGGTTGCTCCGGCGTGTAGTTAGAGACTCTGACTGCTCACTAAGAGCAATTTTGAAGTTAACAGGCCATGCAAACAATAGCATGGCATGTCAACTTTCAACAGCCCTAAAATGGGTTGAATTTTTCTCTAATGTGGTGAGTAGTCAGAGTGTATGATTGCTTGCCGAAGCAATCAAATTTTGCAAATTATTTTCATTTTTATTTTTTAAATATATATATATATATATATATATATATATTTTAGTAAATTTTTGTTCAAAAATTTGAGTTCTTGCGCCACTATCACAGCAATTTCAGTCACGCAAAAATAGAAAAAAAAATATTTTTTCAGCCCCTTAAAATTAAATTTCAGGGTACTAAAGGGATCCGTGGAGCAACCCTCCGGAGGGTTCATTTTTTCTCTAATGTCGAAAAGAATAACTTGTAGGATTCATTTTTGAATGCAACTTTTACAATTTTTCAAAAAAAATTCCACAAGGTTTAGCTAGTTTCCTTGCGAGAACAATCTCACCATTGGAATTAGTGCTTTCTGAATCTATATAAAAGATATAAATATTTTAGACTTTCCTTCTATCTAGTACCTACATCTACTTAACAATTTTTTTAATAATGAAAATTAAGTTTTTTTGGATTATTTTTTTTCTCCTAGACTCTCAACTTAATTCTCCACAATAAAGATTTAAAGCTCAAAACTTTGTAGTGCAGAACATTTTATTTAATTTGACCTTCACCTAACTTTTTGGACTTTTTATTTTGATATAGTTTTTACAAAATCGTCCTCTAAGTCCTTTAATGTCGATAACCCTATATATAATATAAGAATTGGCGTACGCAGGCACTGAATGCATTTGGGCTGCACCTTTCTTCATTTGTGCAACTGCAATAGGTTTTCTTCTTGGATCTCAGTACGTTTCGCACTTCTCTCAAACAGCTTCGAGTCTGCGAACTCTCTAAAGATCAAAGGGACAGTAATCATTGTTATTACAGTTACAGTTTTTTAATTGATTCATAAGTAGTGCGAATGTCAAAATTGGAGGAATTTGGACATGCATTGTCCTCACAAGAGATAGCAACCCTATGCAGTCTACCGGAGTTTTTAACTTAAGCGTTTATGCGTAGGAATAGAAGTTCGCACATATCCTGTTATCGATCACTGCTGCAGTCTTCGTGAATGTGATCACTTTTATCGCTGCAGCAATATGTAACAAACCGCAGCTTCGAAACCATGGATTGCTAGGTATGTTTCTTGAATCATCGTTTCTTAATTGAAGTTGTCTGTTGCCTTTACGTACGATTTCTTCTGTACGTGTTGAGTGGAGTCTTTTGAATGAACTGTTTGGTACATGGAAGAGTACGTACAGGAGGCTTTTACTACTACTGTAATGCTAGCAGAAAAGTTCTGTTGTTATCTCTGCACGTTTTTCAGGACTATACGTGACCAAGGGCATGCAAGCTCCAGGCGGCGGAGACCTTTTGCTGGCGTTGTTCGGTCCACTAACCCTGACATACGCTTTCGATTCTCTCTTTTCCGTCAGCGCTCGATCTGTAAGTACGCACACCCTTGTCATTGTTAAGAATCAGAAAAAGGTTCGGTTCGATGGATGCATGCCGAAGATGCATCTGAGATTCGTGTTTGCTAGTCACTGATGACTCCTAATTCAGTGGCTGCAGATTATTCAACATCATGCTACTAAGTTTGGAGCCGTGGTGCCACTAGCTAGCGGCCATTTTCTCTATCCTTAATTCCTTATTACAATAATTGGTGGAAGTGCACTGAGTCTTCACGAATTTCTGACTCGCTCGACCGGTGGCAGCTCGAAGCACCACATTAGCCTTCGCAATTCCCGTCACAACCGCAATTGGAGGTTCTTTCTTATTCCTCAAATCTTCATCTGTGAATGTGACTTCAAATTGCGATCTCGCACTGTGCATGAGTGAGAACTAAAAGTCGATGGAAATTGCCTTGTGCAGGGGATGAGTCGATCGCTGCAACTGCTGCCGTCGTTACAGGGCTCCTAGGAGCGAACTTATCGTTAGAGTGCTTTCAACATTGAAGATTCAAGGTGGAACTGTCCGCGCCCTTGCTAATGCCTGCAGGTGATTTTCATGCCGATCTCCTGCGTTCGAATTCTATTTGTTTAGTTGCGCAATGCTGCAAATTGGTGATGACTTAGCACACCGGTTGTCAAGCGCTCATTTACTTCCAAATTCTGCAGTAATGATCTCCACTGAAATTTTTTTGTTTTAATTTCTCCCCTGTGCTTGCTCTCTGTGAAGCCACAGACTATACAGTGATGCTTGAGAACAGCAATTCAACTTAATACTTTCTTTGGCATGTCTACCAGTGCACACGGATTCGGATCCACAGCTGTGGCTTCTGGAGACTCGGACCTCCTTCCATTCAGTCTGATGACCTACATTCTCATGGGCACGGTTTCTTCACTGGCTGTCAGCATTCCAATTGTCCGCAGATCTCTACTTCAGTCATAGATTGGATCGCCAATATGCCACGCATCCTCGACTTCACAGGGCGTTTAAATGTGACGATGAAATGCCAAGCGGGACAAGAATAATGATGCAAGTTCAGGAACAGGCTGCAGAAATTTTCTTTGAGAGCCCGGAAGGAGCGACATTGTGACTGCATTGCAACCATAGAGCATTGTTGTAACGTAGATAAGGAGGTATGGATTTGGAGGTGACAGTGAAGTAGGTGCTTGTGGGACTGGTTTCCCAGTCGTAGGAATGCATGCAATCTAATGCAGGGAGTAAATTAGCGAGGAAGTTGTGAAATGCCGTGTCGCAACATCATGTCCAACTCGATATGAAGCAAGTAATAATTCGGTCCATGTATTGCAAGATTTCGCCGAATCCAGTTCTCTCGAATTTTCAGTACAGTACACTACACTAAAAATGATATTTAGTGTAGTATGACATTTAGTGTTTTACCCCCCTACCAGCCATTTTACTTGTCTTCAATTTTACTTGTCTTCAATCTTTTCCTTTGCAAGTTCATTTTTTTAACGTGTTCTAACACTAAATGTAAACCTTTTCAAATTTCAGATTTACCATAGAGCATATTTAGTGTTAGAAATTAGATTTAGTGTTACTTACTTATGATATTTAGTGTCAAGGTTCGTAATTAGTGTTGCCAACACTAAATATCATTTTTAGTGTAGCGAAGACTGTCCTTGGAGGCCTGTCTGCACACAGGAACTCCTGGTAGGAACTCTCCTCTTGTAAATGCACATATGTGCATTGATACTTCAGTGAATTTTAACTTTGATTTTTGTTTACTTTCTATTCTCGAAGTCCAAATGGCAGAGATTCAAGAACACTAACGAAGCTCTGTTTCATGCATAACCTAATGTACATTAGAAACCTAATGCGTCGTCGTGAAAAACACGGCACTCCTACACCACTTCAGTTCCGGTTGCACCGCGAATCTATTCATTCCCTCGCACTACCATTGTCAAGAGACGGTATTTTTTATTATTCAGATTGCCGCGCCGTATCTTGCATTTTCCTGCTGTGTACTGATAAAAGTACTTACATGCACATCACCATTCGCGAGCTGTCTCAAGCCATTGTTCACTTGGACTGCGCCCTGGTGGACCTCGACCTCTGAAGCTTGATAAACCGCGGCGACGGATGCACTCCATCGCCACTCTGCGCTGCAGGAACAGGCTCCGAGTCGTGGCGAGTGAGAAGACGTGGGAGAAGAGCGTAAGTGGTGACCATAGAGGCTGCGATGGTGACGAGAATTTCATCTCCGGAAGGTCGTCAGAGTTGTTGGTCGATCGTAACGGCGTTCTGCTCTCCGACCTTGCAAGTACTCGGGCACGGCCAGCGGATCATCTTCCTCACCCAACTGGTTCTCGTTCCCGCGCGCGCCTCTGAGTTTGAATTCGGCTTCGATCCCGCGCGCGCCATTACTTTTGAATTCTTCGCCGTTCGGAGCTTCTTCTAGCGGGAGTTTGAGAGGTACTCTGCTATTGGACCTTCTGAAGATGTCGGGTATTGGAGATGTGGCGATTTCTACGCGAGCGGATGGCGTGGTCTGAGAGGTTTCGGTGTTGATGAATTTGACTTAGTTGTATCATTTGGTAGTCAAGAAGAAGCTGAAGGTGTTGAAGGTGCTGACCACCATGAGGATGATGTAGAAGTAATTCAGTTGGTTCTTGTCAGTTCAAGTTGGCGTCCGCGAGTCAGCCTCCGTTGTCGCTCTTGGAGACCATGTTCGTGATGGCGATGAGGCCGCCGCTTTGGTAGAATCCGAGGGCGTTTGTGAGAAGCGAGAGGCCGCCTCCCAGGCTCCGCATCTCCACAGGGATTTCTGGCCAGAAAAATGTGAAGCAGACAACGTATGCGAAGAGCTCGGCGCTGGCGGCGAGGATCCACATTGGGAGCAGCCAGAAGATGCTCATTGGCACGATGGCCCTAGCGTCGTTCGTCCAAGCCATGGTGCCTGGCGGACCTCGGTCTTGCAGTTTCGATGATTGCGCCGTAGGCCATAGCCAGTATGGACTGCACCAGGCCGACTCCGATTCTCTGGAGACGCGTGATGCCGTGGCTATGGTTGGTGTACTTGCGTATGAACGGGACAAACCATAGGTCGTAGACTGCAACCTCGACGAGCACGCAGGCGACGGAAATGGCGGCGAGAGAAGGGGGAGGGAAATTCAAGTTCCCGGCAGTGCGCTTCATGGTGTAGCCCTCTGCGACGGCCCAGGCTTGGATTTGCGCCACCACGATGTAGAGGAAGGACGCGATGAAGGCGGTCGGGAAGCGGTGCATCACGTCTTTCAGTTCTTCCACTTGTGTGATGGTGCAGAGGCGCCATCGATTGACCGGGGTAGTGGATTGCGTTCCTGTGTCTGTGTCGGTAACAATGACTGCCTTGTCCAGAAATCCTAATCCTCTGGTATGCGGAAGCGAGTAGTCGTTTTAGGGTTGGCTCCCCCAGCACCTCGCCTTTGTTGGAATTGAATCGCTTCAATGTTGACTCCATCGTTGGGGCGCTATTCTCGTGGTCGTGAACCTCGAAGAGATTGGCACTGTACGATGGAGGTGATATATATTTTTCTTCGTGGTTGCTGCGACGATCACCTGTGCGATTCGCGTGAGTGAACTGCCCTGCGTCTTCCTGTGTCAGTAGTATCCCGCCCCAGCGACGATGCATGTGATGGAGAGGAACATCGCGATTCCCATGATGGTGTAGCCCCAGAACCATGAGACACCCTGATCGACGTAGACCATCATCATCAAGGCGGTCATGGGGCCGACGCTCACGGAGATGAGAACCAATTCAAGTAGCTCCGGATTTGTCTCTTCTCCTCCGGGTCTTCTATGTCGAATTGATCAGCACCGAGAGTTGCGAGGCTTGTTCGAAGACAGCCTGCGTCTAAGCAACCATATATAGCGCAACTAAGAAGGCTATATATGAATCCTCCCGACTTCTCCTATGAGGGGCAGGTAAAGTCTTCTGCTGGACCGTTAGGCTGCAAATTCCCTACTCTCACCGAAATTATCATCAAATTCAGGCCCTGCCATCACGTAGCCCAAAAAAACACATGTGAGCAAGCATTGGATGATTCAAACGGTCATCATGAATTTCTGGCAAGAAACGATGGTTTGCAGCGCTTACCAACATTTCAGTGCTGGCAGCAATGAGGGAAGTCCAGAAGCGTCCCAAAGAGGCATCGGAGATGAAGCCACCGAAGAGCGAAGTGATAAATGAAGTGCCCCGGTAGATGTTGGTGTGGATGGCTGCTTTCGATGCTTTAGACTGCGAGCCTGGGCAGAAATAATAAGCGCTAAAGAGTGAGCCAGTAACTATGGCTAGCGTGCAGTCACAGGACACTATTGCGATCTCTCCAGGTTTGCGTCTCTCATTGTACTGTACTTCATATTTTCTTTGAAATGTGTGTGCAGCATTCGTGGTGCTCCTTTTTCCTGCGGGCTACTCAATTACTTGCTTCATTAGTCAATTTGCATTCGTGAGTGACCCCATCTTTCTCGACTTCCATTCCAGTACTGTTTCCTGATGTGCATACGTTTAGCCCTTCCTAGATAGTTTTCACGGACTCACATGTTGCATTGATCATTTATTAAATCCGAAACTACTACGGTGTCAATGCCCTTGAATTGTTCAGCAGTTTGAAGTTTGAAGTTGAAGATCTATAAACATATGTCTAAATATGGAGTGACACGCCCCGGATGATCTTTCTCTACACTATAATATACTTCTGTTCTAAAGATGTTCATCCTTCTGTCTAAATCCTTTTACATCCATTCCATTCGCCAGTGAAATAGATCCAACGGTCATTTCATCCTCTCCGGATTCGACATGTAGGCAGACACGGAGCATTGTGTGAACAGTTGGTGTGGCAAGGCGACCATGAGAGTGTCATTAATGGTTTGAAGATTGTTGAATTTGACAGTATGGTGTGAAGCATTGCTGAGGTGATCAATTGTTGTCGATTTTTATTTCAAGATTGAAGTACTACGTCTGCACTTGTTACATACTCGGTAGTTTCATTGAACGTAGCGAAGGAAGGAAACGGAAGTTGGAGATTCTTGTTTGTTCCGTTGTGTTGTTCGATCAAAAATGGATTCCGACCGCGGCTCTCATGGCGATAATCATGAGCACCTACCTGTCCATAGTGACTCTGCCGTAAGTGTGGTTAATTTAATTTGCGCTCATGCATGCTGTACGTGTTTGAACATGCTTCGTTACTTTAGCGTCAACATACTAGTCGCACCTGTTAACATTGCTTTATAATTTCAAGAGATCAATTGCTGTGTGCATAATTCTTGATCGATTCTGCTTGTGACCTTGGCTGAATTTTCTGGTTTCTGGTTAAGCTACGGCTCCAATTTCTAGAAATGATTTCTGAATATATGTATGTACGTAATGCAGGTGCACCGAACTGTAGGTGCTCTACTGCTGTCGGACAGAGACTTATGGAATTCCCGGCAATCTGCGCTGAGTGGTAATAGTCCTAGACTCCTGGTGACGTAACTAGCTAAAACTTGCGTGGACGGGTGTTTGTACATATATTAACACAAACATATAATTCCCTCTTCTTTGGAACCTTCTGATTATTTGTTATTTTATTAATCAGGTGAAAATGGTCCCTCAAGCGATGAGGCCGACACGGAGCTTGTGGAGTTGACGATTCTATGTGCACACAAGCTCAAGAATTTGAGATGCTTGGGCCGCATGAACCCAAGAGCGGAACTATACATTGACAAGGCCTTCACAGTCAGTACACTGATTAATTTTAATGGTGGGACGAGCCCTCACTGGAACTACACGTTCTGGTTCAAAATCGACGATGACTGCTTCAAGATTGGACATCTTTCCATCGAGTTCTATGACTGGAGTTCTCTCGGTGGGGACCGGCTTATTGGGACGGTTCGCATGCCAGTGTCAGATTTATCAGGTTCCAACTGGGTGAAGGAATTCTTCTCGTACCAGGTAATTTCAAATCCAGTGACAGGGCGTTTCTTGGTTTCTCCGTATCGGGCCACTTTGGATTGCCAGTACTTGGGTACTGTTGGTATAATTTTTTTGACTCTGTCGTGGACCATTGGACGATTACTGAATTTGGACTAGTGCAGGTGCAGGTACCTTCAGGAGAATTCCAAGGAGTTGTTCATGTTTTGGTAAGAAGAGTTCAAAAGGCTATGGTACAGATGACAGATCCCTTGACCCATGAGCCGTGGAAAAGATATAAGGCAGGCTGCTTAGAATTTCCCTATCCAGGGATGTAGGTCTGAATGATCATGAATCATGGTGGATCATTCCACCTGGGCCGCAGAGGAATATTACACATTCTATCTCCTCATTCAAAGAGTACAAATCGGATGTCAAGACTTGAGCATTCCCGAGTCCATTCCATCCCCAAGACGTTTTCTGTTGGAAGTAGTTTCGCTCACTGTTACGTTACTTTAGGATCAAGATTCTGCAGATTACTAGTCATTCATTCATCAGTCCCTTTTTCATTGTCCTCTTGTATAATTATTCATTCTTGAGGACTGTATTACACTTCTTTTGTTTCAATATAATCCAGCCATGTGCTGAGATTACTAGACGGTTGCACTTCTTGAGTACGTATCGCAACATTTTCGATTTCGACGGGCATTGCATGACTGAGAAATGTAATATATAGCGTTAGCTTGGATATGAGACAGACGTGAGCCTCTCATGCATGGACCTTTTGATGTAGTGTTGAAATATCTCCTGAGTGAGTCTGCTACAGTCTTTTTGATCGCGTAGTCTATCAGTTATTGTTTGAGAGCAACTGCAGTAATTGCTGTTGCTTGATCTTGTGATGTGAGCATATATATTTAGACGTGTCGGCCATTGCTGATTAATTTGCACTACAATCAGATAGAGCAATCAGTAGCTGGTTGGTGGTACGTACATTTATGAACGTAGCCGAGCCGGGAACATAGTTTTCTAGCTGGATACATGTTTAATTTGACGTAGATTCTCGTGTGTACATGATGTGAATATGAAGTACTCTTGAGTTTCTGCAGTGCCACCATAAATGTTTCTGATAACCTTTGCACGCTCATGAGATTACGTACTTGGTGAACTCCCTATATTCGAGATACCGATCTGTTAAGCACTGCATGCATGCAAACAGAGGATGATCGACAAGGAAAGATCGAAACCACTACCTACCTCAAGATATATCGTCATAGTCGCGGTAATATTCGAAATGGCCTAGCTAGCTAGCTCTGCAAATCAATGTAAGAGTCAATCATGGGTGTACAAATTCGTGGAAGGTTCAATCTATCTGATATATCGATCAGAACGTGTCTCTGCAGCAATTGCAAAATTGCTGTAAACTACAGCACTTCCACACATCAATCTACGCACTGCATGCCTGGTTCCACGTGACGGATACATTAGTCACAATCAGTTTATCATCTTTCAGCAAGAAGAGAGAGTAAATTAATTAATATACCGTTGACAAAGATGGCAGGTGTACGTAATGCTCGGTGGAAATGTGCTGAAAAGCTCGCTCATGTTCATTACCATCCACTTCAGAGTCACCTTTTTTCTGATTTTGATGCAGCTGGCTTCTTGAAAACACACTAGTGCAGGTTTTTTTTTTTTTTCCATTTGTTCATTGCCAAAAGCTATTGACATCCATGGAAATACACCTAGCCTACAATATATGGATGAAATTTTAGTTGTCATCCAAAGAGTGTACATTCATCCAAACTAGAGTGATATGGTCCCAAGTTTTGACAGTATCTTATGATTTCATCTACTGTTAGAGCAGGTATATTGCCAAAATATTCTCTGGAAAAAAAAACATCGCTTTTCAATGGAAAATTATTCAAAAAAAAACCTCACTAATTTATCATGCATCATTGTCACAACCTAAATAAAAATAATATAGATAAAATAAAATATAGCATAGATGACTAGGTTCCTAGGCTCAAAATCCTGAGCTTGCATGCTAGCAACTTTGAGACTAGGAGTCATTCAAGATGGCTTTTTGGAGCCTAACATAAGATTCTAAATCATTATAGATTTTTCAATTATACCAACTATTTAGAGTGATTGGAGTACTTTTTCTTTCTTAAAAGTAGGGAAGTGATGTCAAATGTCATGCTCAAAACTCCTAGACTCTCCTTATTGAATTCTATTTGTACATGCTCTTAAGCTTTTTTAATCCTTATACAGTTCTTTAATGACAGGTTGCAATTTTAAGGACGCTCTTGTAACTTTGGATATTTTATTTATTTTTGATATTTTTTTGTATAGCTTCCAATCACTATCATCTTTTTGTCAAGCTTCTTTTTCAATGACTCTAGTAAGCATTGTAAAAGTTACAAGTTGTTTTGAAGGGAAGGAACAATTCAGACAATATCGGCAACAATTTGTTTTTGCCTCTTTTGTACTTTAAAAAAGCTTGTAATTGATTCTATAGATTTATATGCATAAAGAAAGCTTTGAATCATTTTATTTTGATCAATATTATGAAAGTTAAAAGTAGTTTCATTTTGTGGGCAATTTTAGCATCTTTTCATAGAAATAATATTTGAGGTTCATTCTTGAACTTAAATTTTCAAAGTTTTAGAAGAAAACAAAAACTTTGGGTATAAATTGCCCATAACAACATTCTCACTGTTGGGATTGATTTTTTCAATTGTTGTTTTGAAATATGAGCATTTCTGTGTCATTAGCTGATATTTGGGGGTCTTGGAGGGCCATTAAGGCCTGTTCCCTTCTCTGCCAAGATCCAGTGAACGTCGGTACGGGTGTGTCAGAAAAAAAAAATTTCAAAAAAAAAAATGTTGTTTCGATACTTCTCTGATAGATTCAGAGTAGATTCTACTTCCCTATTGAAGCTCAAACTCATATTTAGGACTTAAGATACATTCTTGTTATTTCCAAGAAATCATCCTTTTACTTTAGAGGAACAATTGATTGAATAACCCAGCACTTTATCACACAAACATTACCGGTGATTATGAAGCTATAGACTAATGATCTATGCTTTACACATACTGTATAGCTAGTTAGTGTAACTAGTTAAACATGAAGGTAATCTCATATCAATCGTCAGACTTCCGTAACAATGACTAAATCAGATTGAGAAAGCCTATTCAGTAATGGAAGTTACCAACCGTAAATGAGACCTTAACTTGGTATCCAAATCAGCTCATTCAAATCGTAAATGAAACCTTAACTTGGTATTCAAATCAGCTCATTCAAACCATAAATGAAACCTTAACTTGGTATCCAAATTAGCTTATTCATAACCAATCTCAAAAAGCTGTAAAAAGCTTTTTAACAAGAAAGTTTTTGCAGTAACTAAGCAGTTCCTTTCACTAGACGACACCACAGCTCGTAACTGGAATCTCAATCGCAACCGCAATTCGTAATTGGACTCTCAATCGCAGCCCGAGCAGTTCGTAACTAAAGAATCTCAGTTGCAGCCAGTATAACTGACGTCATTGCAAGCTGTGGCCAAAATACAGCATCCAAAAGAGGAGCGATTTGTGCAATAATCAAACAAAATTTCCACAGTTACCAACAAGCAATGATAATTTCTGAAAGTTGTCATAGAGTTGGTGTTCCAACATATCACGGCTCAGAATCTCAGGTACAACATCCGCCCAAAAGTATAACTTGGAGATTTTCTTGAAAAAAATCCACCGGAGGAGGTAAACCTCACCTGTGCCCATACCACCAAGCCAACAATTAGTATGCTAGTTGATGTACACGAGGTGTCTACAATTTACCCCAACTTGTCATCGTTTGTTCACTAGAGAATTATTTCAAGTATATCCCATCCTACAAGCAACAATTGTAAGAAAAAATAATACTAAATCTGCTAGATTCATTCACCACCTGTTGGCCGCTGTTCTGTGATCCAAGCACCATTGCGACAACACCAAAAATACTTCACCGTATTGATCCCAAGCTGTAAAAATCACTCCCAGTGAATAATCTACAACAAACTACTAGTTGTAACTAGTATTGTTGTGAAACAACCAAAGAGAGTTTCAAGTGGAGAGAAGAGAAGAGAAAAGGCGTCATAGTTGCTATTGCATTCAAGCAGCTAGTTACCAACCACCACAGTCAGGCTCTTAATTTGGTGAATTAAGGCACAATCTTCCACAAAGGCCGTCAAATCATATTTAGCTTCTTGTCAGAAGCAGAGAAGGTAGTAGCAATTACTTTCCTTCTGTTGTAAGAGCTAAAGAAGGGGCTGGTTACCAATATTTATAGTGTAAGTATCCAGCATGTGTAATGTGCTGCAAAGTCACCATTTGGTAGACTTTTTAGTGGGTTTTTCATTTAAGAAAAATAAATAAAGTAACTGTAAATTTCAATTATCCCAAGTATACTATATAAGTATACAAGATAAAAAGTATGTTTTGGACAACAAAAGACTTATTGAAAACTCAAGTTAACTCAAGAATTAAAGTCTAAAAAAGTAAAAAGTAAAAAGAAAAAAAATGGTGACGTAGCAATTGTTCTGCCATGTCACGCAGCTGCGAGGCTGTTTCCTCGACCTTGGTAGCCCAGGGAACTCGCAGCCCTTCAAAGGGGCTGAAAAACATCTAATGTGGGGTGTGGAATATACCACACCATCACCATAGAGCTATTAAATGTTATGAAGATGTTTTGTGTCCTCAACAGCGTTTTAGGATTAAAGTGCGTGGTTTCTCCAGTTTTCAAGATAATTCAATCTCCAAAGAACATCCTTTGTTGGTGTGAACACAGCCAGATGAGAGATACAAGATGCACAAAAATTAAATAGCTCATATTGATTTTCTTTGCTTGATTTGAATCAAATCTTGTTTCAATTTCAAGAAAGAATTAAATGGTCAATATTGATAGTCATCGTGAATAAAATAAAAACACCTATATGTTTTGCTTGAATTTAAACCCTCACCACCCTAAGGGCCCAATTTCATGCCCTTTCCAATGTATTTTCTAATACCCGGGGTGCTGAGGGGTTAATCCAAGACTAAATTAAATTGCATTTGAAACTTAATGTGGAACCATCAATTAATCCTGGAGGGACAGATTGGTCACTGTGAAAATCTTCTTTTTTGGTGTAGTGTGAATCATCTATTTTAAAAAGACTAAAAGCGCTCATTGGAGGTCAAACTACTATGCAAGACCTTCCTTTTTCACACAAAATTTCAAGGATGAACTTTGTCTTACAAGAAAACATTCTCTCTCATCCATCAAACACTTAATATTTGCATCAAAGTTACAAGGTTGATAAGAGGGTTTTCTTCCAATGTAATAAGGAGTGTGAACAAGAAAAGTTTCTCTAATAGCACTTATTAATATGATCTTTGCATTTGCCTTTATTTTGAAGCTTGCGACATTTGTTAAACAATTAACCCCTAAAGGACCAGGGCCTTTTTTTTGCCAAATAATACTCAAAATTGTCAATTCTATAGCAAAGAGTAAGAAAATTTGAAATTTGTTTTTTTGCACATCTAATTGTAGGATCATACACGTAACTAGTATAAAAACGTGTGGACTTTTTCTTAGGATTTTTGATTGCACAGATTGCAAGATATCTGTGTTTAAAATTAAAGAAAATTATTTTTTCAGCACATTGCGGGACTGCTTATTTGACTTTGGACCTTCTTAACTTTAGTTTTTTGCACTACAAAGTT
Organism: Neckera pumila; assembly: GCA_963969595.1. NCBI lineage: Eukaryota > Viridiplantae > Streptophyta > Bryopsida > Hypnales > Neckeraceae > Neckera > Neckera pumila. The sequence continues at coordinate 3,401,821 of OZ018414.1, read as the reverse complement.
TAGAGCTTCAACCCCTAAAGTTCCATGACTATGTTTTTACCAAAAATACTCTAAAATTGTCATTTTTTGTACAAGTACCAAATATTTGAAAAACAAAATTTTAAGACATTTAATCATAGGATCTTATAGCAAAATAGTTTTAGAAGATGCGGAAAAAATTTCAAAATTTTCCACCATGCGGATTGGAAGATATTAGCATTTGAATTGGCAAAAATCCTTTTTTGGGCCCTGCAAAAAACAGGGCAGCTGCACTTCACAAGGTCACATTTGTATGAAAAAATGTCCAAAATGTTGGTGCATCTTTGAATTCTTTTTCCTAAATAAGTTGGCTACATGCCCCAAAAATTTCAAATCATTTGATATTGTACAATATATACAAAAAGAAATAGTAAGTAGAAAGAAGTAAAGAATGATCCAAAATACAAAACTGTTAAGAATTTAACTATGAAATTGAAGAATGTTAATCCCAATGGTTGTAATGTTGTAATAAACAACCTACATCCTATGAAATTATTTATTTATTTAAATATTAAAAATTGAGTTAAATAAACAACTTCAAAGTTTATTTTAGAGTAGAGAATCTATAATTGCCCACAAACTAAAAACCCTCATAACTTTTGACTCATTGGTCGAAATAGAATGATTTAAAGATTTTCACGTATATATAACTCTAGAAAATCAATTTAAAATTTTTGTTTTTGAAAAAAGTGGTTTTTTCTGATCTACCCGGACTGCCTAGTTACGAAAAAAAGTAACATATTTGGCCATAACTTTTGACTCCTATTTCCAAATGTCATGAAATTTAGTGCATTTGAAAGATACTCCTTGCGCCCATCTTCTAATAAAATTTCAGCTTAAAATATAGAAATCTCTAGTCACACATACTTGCCCAAAATTTTTATGTTGCCTAAAATCGCATGCTAGTCCTTTAGGGGTTAAATCTCCGTGGTGGAAAACTGAGTTGAGAATCTAAGAAAAAAGCAAAAAATTCAAAAAAATTAATTTTCATACTTCAAAAAATTATTAAGTAGAAGTAGGTATGAGACAGACGAAAAGTCTAAATTATTAGTATCTCTAAAATGGGATTAGAATGCACAAATCCTAATGGTGAGTTTGTTCTAGCAAGCAAACTAAACCATGCAAAGAAAAAATATGAAAAATGGTAAAAATTACATTCAAAAATGAATCCTACAAGTTATTTTTTCAAGAAGGTGCTCTAATTGCCCCCAAAACAAGATTGTCCATAACTTTCTCATAACAAATCCAAATGGAACGAATCAAAGCTTTCCAAATAGACAAAAATATAATCTATGAGAAAAAAAATTCAAATTTTTCAAATTTTTTTTGCAGACCCTTCTCATCTCCCCCCCCCCCCCCCCCCTTTCTAAGTTCCAAGTTGTTTGGGGCATAACTTTTGTTTCCAGGCATTGATTGAAAAAAAAATTATATCCTTAAGAAGCTAATCAATTTTCTATATTTGAAAAAGTTTCAAAAAATCAAGGCAAAATTTTAGCCAATAGGTACCTGCCCAAAATTCCCATTTGTCCTCCAAAAGGACAATGGTCCTTTAGAGATTAATATAAACAATCAAATACACAAATATTGTAGCAATGGCATGTGTTGTTTTGCTTGCAATTTCCTTTACAAAATTACTCATGTGATGAAGAATCAACCCAAAAATCAATTATATTGGCTTGCACTTTCTTCAATAGAACATCTTTTCTCATGTATAGAGAAAAAAAGAGAGATAATATACCAAAGTTGGCTATAAATCCTAATTGTTCTAATATTTGCTTTTATTATATTTAAATAGAAGGCATTTATATTTATGTACACACTTGCATGTAGATATGTTTGAATATTCAAACCTACTAAAGACTCTAGTAATTTCTATATTCTTTATTTCATGATCATAATATGAAATCTTATTTGCCAACCATTTTTGTAGGCAAATACAGTGATTGACAAAACCGAGTGCTTTTGGGAAACATTTTTATTCAAACAACCATACCATAAGCATCAATGGATAAAACTCAAAAGTGTACACATGAAAGTTGTAGAGCACAACATACAACACATTAACATGGAAGTTTGAAGAAAAATTAGTTGTGATTTGAAAGAAAATTGATTCCAAAGTTTGCTATGTCAAAAACTTGGTTTTGTTCAACATGGTTTGGCTTTACTTTATCTTTTTTCAATATTTTCTTAAAACTCCTAAAAAACTTTTTGTACCTTAGCATGTTGGTATACATCAATTTTGATTGTTGTATACAAAATTTGAAGGAAATTCACATTTATAGAATTAAAAATATTAACAATTTAACAAACATGCAAATGATGTTGGTTCTCACAAAATTTGAGTTTTTTTGTGGAATTGAAAGCATGGGGCTTCACTAGCCATGGTAAAGAAAGGATAGGTTGAAAATAAGACCATTTTTATATCTAAATGCCCTTGTATATGAAATATTTGTTGAATTGGGCAATGTGTACAATTTGTATTTTATAATTGTATAGCGCATTTTTAAATTCAACTTTTGTATTCAAAGACTAGAGTTCATGATGCATTTAATTCATCCAAAGAATTCCAAAATAATCCATCTTCATTGCCTGTATTGTCCAAAAATTGCTAATTTTTTGAATGTTAGTGTAAATTTTGAAAATTAGTAGTTTTGGGATGATACAGACAATGATGATGGATTTTTTTGGAATTCTTTGGATGAATTAAATGCATCATGAACTCTAGTCTTTGAATACAAAAGTTGAATTTAAAAATGCACTATACAATTATAAAATACAAATTGTACACATTGCCCAATTCAACAAATATTTCATATACAAGGGCACTTAGATATAAAAATGGTCTTATTTTCAACCTATCCTTTCTTTACCATGGCTAGTGAAACCCCATGCTTTCAATTCCACAAAAAAACTCAAATTTTGTGAGAACTAACATCATTTGCATGTTTGTTAAATTGTTAATATTTTTAATTCTATAAATGTGAATTTCCTTCAAGTTTTGTATACAACAATCAAAATTGATGTATACCAATATGCTAAGGTACAAAAAGTGTTTTAGGAGTTTTAAGAAAACACTGACAAAAGATAAAGTAAAGCCAAATTATGTTGAACAAAACCAAGTTTTTGACATAGCAAACTTTGGAATCAATTTTCTTTCAAATCACAACTAATTTTTCATCAAACTTCCATGTTAATGTATTGTATGTTGTGCTCTACAACTTTCATGTGTACACTTTTGAGTTTTATCCATTGATGCTTATGGTATGGTTGCTTGAATGAAAGCGTTTCACAAAAGTACTCAGTTTCGTCATTGTATCATTATTATTTTTTAGATTCAAAAATGTATATTGAACTTCTTATGTTCCAACTTTACAATAGATTGCATCTACATTAAACAAAGAAAACCATTTCAAAGCATCGTATCAAAATTGTACTTGATTTCATAATTAAAAATTAAAAATGACGCAATGAAGTATTAGCCATTTCAATCACATTTTGAATTGTCTATTCATTATACAACTACACCAAAGTTTTTGCAGATATAAGGAAAAGGAAAAACTACAATCAATTACATTAGAAGTGGTGTAAAGAACCCTAACAAATCTAATTAGAGATGTCAACTAGTTCAAGCAATCTAATGTCTTCTATTGTATATTCTACAAAAAAAAATGTTTCATATCAAAGTGCACATAAAGTCATATGTATTGAGTGTTGACCCAAAATTTTGAAAATATTACACTACAAATTACAAGCTAATTAAACCACAATTATTATATCAATTTTTATTTATTAGTTAAAGTAAATTTTTTGAGATTATCATTAAAGCTAAGTCTATGTTGAAATATGTAGTGTGCTCTTAACAAGATATATGACTTTTCATTTCAACGTTTCTTCTTATGAAAAATCTAAAATCAACTTTAATTGTTTTACATATGCATACACTATAATAATCTTGCATTTACAATTGAAAATTGGAATGTTTTGATTTCTAGAGATATGTTATTTTTTTGAAATTTTAGCATTTGTAGGTTAAAGGCCTATTCCAAAGACCACCTCTTTCCACTAGTGTAGGACCTATACATCCAAAAGCAATCATTTTGTTTTTTAAAAATGATTTGATTTGTAGAACCAAATAATTTTTTTCTTCTCTCTCACACTTTTCATATTTCTATGTACATCTTTTATTGTGCCTATCTACAACTTGATTTAGTTGAGATTTTAAACTTACACAAGTGCATTGAACTGAAAAAAGCTCTACCATTAAATTACAATTCTGAAAAGTTTAAAAAAATAATTTGACGAGACTTGCTAAATATTTCCATGGCAAGTTTTTACATTAGAGAAAATTTGGAGCCTCTAGAGGACTATTTGACTTTTAATAGCAGAGCAAATACAATAAAATCAATTTTATATATATATATATATATATTTATATATATATATATTTATATATATATATATTTATATATATATATTTATATATATATATATTTATATATATATTAAATTTTTTTGATGTTAAATTTTTTTTTTTAATTCTAGCTTTTGCGATATTCATATTATTGCCAAAGGTCAAACAACCCTCTAAAGGCCCCAAAGTTTTTCTAATGTTTGCAAAGTTTAGTGGTTAATCATTCAAATTCTTCAATGAAGCACATCGATAAGTTATAGACTTTACCTAATTAAAATTTAAATAGCATATAGAGATTTTTGATAGAACTTTATACTACATTTTTTATTCATTTTTTAGTTTAGAAATCCCAAGGTAAGCTAAAACAGTATGGCCATATTAGAGTTATTTGTAATTATCCAAAACCAGGGTTTAAACCCCGCAATTTTGTGAAAAGCAGGTTTGGGGCAAAAAGTTGCTTGCACCCAATACAAAAGTGGGTATCAAACTTTCTTTAACGCCCAAATCGACCAAAAAGAAGTTTTATCCGGACTTTGCCTGCAGGGTTGTGGTTGCCTGCGAAGTCGTCCGTCGGAGGAAATTTGTAAAAAAATCCCCTCCAAACTGGGGGGACTTTACGAACAACTCTATTGTGTAACAAAAACATTTGGAGTTTATCAACATGGCACATTTTGTGAATATTTTGATTCCACATTTGATTGGCTAGTATCTTTTTACAAGCAATAAACATAGGTTGAAAATGTGATGGGAATTGGAGGATACAAAATGAAGGCAAATATATTCTAATACATTTACTTGGATAGCAAGTTACTTGCTATGGCCATTTAGATAAGGGAAGCAACAAGCAATCATTTCAGCCCTTTTTTATTGGCACCAAGGTCTCAGATAGCACCATTTCAAAGTTAATTTTTACTATTTTGCCAAATAAAAGTAATTTTTTTTTTCCCAGATGTTTTTCATTTCTATTTAAAATGTAGATGAGTTTGCTTAATTTGGATAAAAAGTGCATGAATATAATTGAAAAGTGTTTTTTGGTCAAAAAAATGGATGAGTGTAGATATACTGTAATGCTTCACCAAATTTTAAGTGATTGCTGTCCTGGTACTCTCTCAAAAGTTAAAAAAAAGGGCTCTAATGTACCTATTATACAGAAAAAGCAATTAACAATCATGTTGATTAGACAAGGGAAGCAACTAAAGACAAGATGCTTTTGGACATACCAACCCTAGAGCATCCGTAAATGATCCGCTATTTGAGTACAATAATTGCTGTAGGACCTTTGAAAATGAATTTATGCAAGCTTTCAACACTAACTTTACTTCCTTGAACCTTATAGCCTCTATATTTGTCCTTCTTGGTTGACACTTTGATAGAATAGAGAAAACTCACAACTTGCTTTTTACATAGAAGATTTTGTTAATAAAGCCTTTTGCATTGATTGTCCTTTATTATCAAACAAATCTCTTCCCCCCTTCATATTGTAAATGGATAAGAGTACTAAAAGGAAGTTCAGGATTCAAATGAATCAATAAATGAACTCCATCCTTCCTTATGAAGTCCTATTCAAAACTTGCTCTTCAAAATGCAATTTGAGCATAGAATTTGTCCTTCTCAAGGTGAAAGACATTTTGCCTTTTCCATTTTCTATTAACCCTAAAAAGACAAGCCAATGACTACTTCCTTATATTCTATATATTTCCATGCTAAAACTATTTAATTTTGAAATTTTTAATTTTATTTTTCAAAGATAGAATCACATGTCATCTATGAGTCATAAAACTTTCCAGTTTTTTGTTGAGATTTTGAAATTATCATGATGCATTTAGAAAAAAAAAGTGAAGAAAATTTATATCAAATACAAAACTATCTTCAAAAAAAGAAAAAAAAAATCTCCATGGGTGTATATGGCAGTGTATGATATGATGATGTAAAATTTTTCTTGTAAATTTCTATGATAAAAAATCAAGAAACCATGTTTATAGGCACATAATTTAAATTGCAATAAAGCATTAAATTTTTGGAAATTTTCAAATTCTTAAATTGAAACTGTACTTCATTCTATTCATTTAATTAATTGAGCTCAAGCTCATAACAACTCATTTATAGATCAAATTCATGTAAAAAGAAAAGAACTTGAGGTTGCCAAATTACATATGTGATATGTGGATTAAGCATCTCTTTATATAGAAAAGCCAACAATACTACAAAGAGAAGATTTCCAAAAGTGTTCAATTAAGTCCCTATAAAAAATTGGATGAAAATCTGTTTGTTCCATCTCTGAGAGATCTTAAATTTCATCTAAAAGCCACTTTTTGCCTTCCAAATAATGGATATAAATAATAATAGAAAACTGACATATATAAAGAAAAATTTGAATTTCAACATGATATAAAATCTAATATTTCAAACTTCATTCACACATCCAAAGACATAATTAGGGATTCAAACAATCTCATATCTCTAGTTTCAATGAAGTTTTCCTAAAATTATTGATAAGATTATATAAAATTTGTCTAAAGATCTAGGATTCAAAACCAATGAGAGGTATTAATTACATGTTCATCTTTCCTTCACCTTTCCTTTACCTTTCCTTTAGAGAATCCCCCCCCCCCCTCTCTTTTGTAGAAGGCATCCTTGAAAAACATTTAAATGTCTAGAGAAGTACAAAATGCCTTAGAAGGGCCAAATGCAAGTTAGTTTTAAGGCCTTCAATGTAAGGTACCATTGTCAACCTACTTGACCAGCTTTCAATTGGGCATGCCTTTATTTGGAAATAATTAGCATATCCCTCTACATTAAATCAAACAAAATTGAAGTGGTGGCTTTTGGAGTTGAGTAGATTTGCCCTAATGTTTGCAAATCCAAATTACAAGGGCCAAACTGGAAAGTACTCAATTAGATTTTTGCAAAGATAGCTATAAAGAGAGTGATTTGTAACAATTTTGTGGTGGTGGCCAAACAAATTTTTATTGAATCTTGAATAATTTGTAAAATATCCCTAGGCACAAAGGAAAAAAAAACTTCTGACTTACATTAGAGGAGTTTTGGGGGCCTTGGAAGACTGTTTCAGGCTCATTTTTTAGTCTACCCAGATTTAGGGAACGTCTATACAGGCGTGTCAGATTTTATTTTTTCAAAAAAAAAAAATACCAAAATATCATTTTAACCAAAAAAATTTTTTTTCTCAAAAATGACGTGGCAGTCGCTTGGCCACGTCAACTTGGCCATTTGACAATGTTCCAGCATGTTCCAGCATTCCTGCAAAGTTTCCATAGTTTGGAAACTTGCAGTCTCTTAGGAGGCCCGAAACTCCTCTAATGTTTTAATCACATAGATCTTAAAAGCATCATATAATTTAAGTTTGAAACATTTTATGTGTATTCTATATGAAGGTTTGTTTAATATCTTATAGTTGCAATTTTTTATTTTTTATTTTTATTTTATGCTAAAATGTTGTCCCAAAGTGACCATTTTTTGTTTTGTGTTCTCTGGAATCAAACACAAAGGCTTTTTTCTGAAATTAATACAATAAATTTTGCTTTACAACTTAAAGTAAAATCAGATTATTTTATAAATTAAAAGCAATTTACTTTATAATTTAAAATCAGATTATTTTATAAATTAAAAGCAATTTACTTTATAATTTAAAAGTAAAAGCAAGTTACATTTACAATTTGAATTATATAATTTCTTCTTTAGTATATAAAGATCAAAGTGTGAATTCTTTTCTTGATTTATTCTATGAATTATATATTCAACAATGGTAGCAAAAGAAAACAAAGATTATGATGGAGGGTGTATGGATTGTGGGGTTGCTATTTTTTAGTACTCTTCTCATATTGCGAATTGTTTGGGTATTTCAAAAAAGTAGGAGGCTACCTTTATTGCCGCCAAACTTACAACGCCAAACTCTACACACGTTGATTGTACTTGGATCTGGTAATTATTCTAACTAATATTTATTCCTACAAATACAATGTTTGGAAAAAAATAAAATAAGTTTTTTTGTGCATGGCATATGAACAATCAATTAAAAACTAATCAACATGTTTCCTAACTTTGTTGCATTAGACAGCTTGATTCAAACATGAGTTAATAAAAATTTGGAGTTGATTTGAGTATGTTTTGTTGCTTTAAATAACTAGATTTGGACATCACTCTATCATTGTATTTAGATTTGGTGGAGTTACTTGCATTGCTCATTCAAATGTTTTCCACATCTTTGACTCTCGTAATGGTAGAGATATCACGTGGTAGCTAAAGAAATCAAAGATTGGTTCCTTTGTGTAGGTGTAGATTTTGTGATGGTGACTAGATTTAATTCTTGATGTATTATGCTTTTCCAAGGGTCTGCCCTCGATTTCCGTCATTTGTTCTTGTGTTCTCTTGGAATAAACTCCAGGTTTTAAAAATAAATGTTACTCATGTGGTTAACCTTTGTTTTTAGGTGGCCATACAGCGGAGTTGCTACACATAGTGGGAGCATTGAATTTGCAGCGGTATGCTCCAAGACATTACATTGCTGGCTCTGATGATGACTTGAGCTTGCCCAAAGCCAAAATAATTGAATCTCATTTGCTCAAGAACTTTGAATTTTCAAATCAGGTAAACAAAAATGTACTACACTCATGAAGTTTAAGTTATTCCAATATTGATAGCATTGCTAGTTTCAATCATCTGGCATTCAAATTCCTTAAATTAGGATACCTATTTGATGCATCCATTTGCCTTTTTTTATATCAAGGAGTCATCTTAAAAAAAATAATGCTCATAAAGAAAATCATATCCTTTCTAGAAGCTTTTCAAAGCCAATTAATCACATTGATGGAATTTTGAAAGGTTTGAATTCTTGCTATTGACAGGATATAGAAGCCACAAATATATCCCTTCAAATGAGTCGGTACTCTCAAATTTATCAAAGCCATAAATTGGGCCAATTGAATGCAACTTCAATTTTCAAGACATTGAGGACATGTGTTGAAGCTATTGTTCAAGTTTTGAGTGCACAACCAGATGTTGTAAGTTTGTTTACTAAGTATTTTTAAAATTGTCTTTATTACCATCATTGCTTCTTTGTTGATATGAAAATATCATATTGCTATGTGTTTCTTGTTGATGTCAATTATAATCAATTTATCTATGATTGATTATATCTACACACTAAGGTTTTAATTGTTTAGGATTTTGTATGGTATAATGCATGAACTTACTCTTTTTGCTGTAATATATTGCAGATTTTGTGCAATGGACCTGGTATTTGTTTTCCAATATGTGTATGTGGTTTTCTGCTGAAGGTACTTTATATTCCTTTAACCATATTGTAGTCATACATGGCATTTGTAATTGCAGTTTAGAATTTGAAAATATTTGTAATTGTTTTTTAGTATGCAATCTTTTGAATTGATTTTTTGGGCATATATGCTTGATTTATGTTATATCATTATATCCTCTACGTTTTCATTCTCTCTATGTTTGATAATACTATAAATTCAAACAAGAGCAAATGCTTTGCAATTATGCATTTGCCCATGTCTTGATGTTATATATTCCAACTTCCGACATTCATACATTATGTTGCTATGGTTTATTGAGCTAGAGAGTCTGTAGTTTTCTAAAATAGTTATCAAATGTTCTCACAATCATTACCCAAGGATGTCCAAATTTGAAGTAGATGGCTTGTGGTGAACGCAGGTTATAGGATGGAGATGGGTGGTGGTGGTGTATGTAGAGAGTATTGCACGGGTGAAGACCCTCTCCCGTACAGGCTTTTTGCTATACCATCTTAGATTTGCAGACCAAATCTTTGTACAATGGCCAAACTTGAAATCTAAGTATCCTCGAACCAACTTATGTGAGCCTATATTTTAAGTGTTTATTCACAATGGATGTGACACTAACTCACCTACTCAAAAAACCTCTCTAAGGTCATTTGCAGATCAAGGCTCACACATTCTTTCTAGGCAATTTGCACCAGTAGATTGATCAATTGATTTAGGTCACTATAGGTTCCTTTCCAAAGGTATGAAAATAAATTAACTCAATGGCAACATTCAATCATGAAGGTTTACTCTTGGTTTGCTAAAGGTTCAATAAGTATGTGGAAAACACTACATTTGTGGCAACCTTTGTACAACCAAATTGAAAAAAAGATTTGGGCATTGAAGGGATTATTTAATAGCTCAAATTTCAATATCAAAATCTGCAATGGTAGTATAAAAGGATTACATTCTATCTTTTGGACGGAATTATTGAAAAATTGTAGAGATTTACAAACTAAAGGATAGTTAATTGACAAACCTCAATACAACTCATGTACGTAGGGCAATTGAAATTAATAGGATTTTCAAGTAGGGAGTATAATAAAATTAGAGTGTGCATACCAACCTCTAGCAAGAGACAAATACACCCTAAAATATGAAGAAAGTTTTTTTTTTGTGGATATGTTAGGTGATGGTTTGGAACCTTGTAAATCAAACACTTATAATTGCAAATACCTTGCCTCTAAAGGTTTGTTCTCACTTGGTGTTAGAGAGAGTTGTTACTCTTAGGAACAAATTTAGACCTACTTCTTGATTAGATTCACTTGCAAATATCACCCGCAACACCAAATATAAACATTCCCTAAGCTTTTCCAAAAGTTTTTCTGCAAAGCAAGTTCTGAAAAGAGATGAAAAATGATTCGACATTGATTTGTCCTATTGAAGGTGCAAATTAGAGTCACCAAAAAAATTATCATCACTACATTTTTTTGCAAGTTACTACAATACATATACTAATATTTCATCCAGCACTAATTTACAAATGTTCAAAAAAGGTGACTTTGGAAAATTAATTTCACATGCATTGATACGACATATCAATGCACTTGTGCCAAACTTTCACCTTGTCCACCGGAGTGCTTATAGGGATACAAATATTATCCTCTCCCTTGTGGGATGTCTTCTGAGTAAATAAGAATGCTTAAGGGACGTTCGCACTTGGCTTTATAGACTAACGGTTGTAAAACATAAAAAGAATCATTGTTGCTGTTACCATGGCTAAGTGCCTGAAAACAAGGGTCCATCATTCACGTTTCTTGTGTAATCATAAGCTGCTCACACCACTGGTGTTACGTAAATTTTGATTTTTTTTAAAAACCGGCCACGTAGGCAAATGACAGGACGTTGTCGTGTTGCAAATGCAGACATTATGTAGATTATAAATATATATATATATATGATTTAGATAGATTTTAATATTTGTTGCATTATAAAGAAGTTGACATCATTTGAGGTGGCTTCATCTCATTCAATATTCTTTTTTGTGTTTTATTTAGATTATACTATGTCGAATTAGAGGGGTTTTTTTTGAGTCTCAAGAAATTGGAGTTCTAGTTTTTTTTACCTCTACTAGATATATGTAGATTTTAGTTCTTTATTTCGTAAATAGAGTGGATAGAGTGAAGTTAGAGATAAGATCAGATGGAGATTGAGTGGAAAAGTAAAAGATAAAGAGATAGAGTGAAATTAGAGATAAGTTAAGATGGGGATTGAGTGGAAAAGTAAAAGATAAAGAGATAGAATGAAGTTACAGTGAAGTTAAGGTGGGAAAAAGGTGATTTTTTTTCATCTTCTCTCTCGTTGTGAGTTTAGGGGGGGGGATCCGAATGTTTGGAGGTTGTTGTTGTGTTATGATTTGAGAAAGGAGTTTTTCAATGAAAATTGGAGGAGTTGTGTATTATAATGTTGTGATTGGAAGAGGTCTTTTCTTGCTTGAATTGAAATTGTGAGTGCAGATTTGTGCTAGTTTGAGTGGAGGAAGGTCTGCTGCCTCCCAATTGAAGAGGCTGAGACTTTGACCAACCATAGAAGACGGACAGATTTTTATTTTGCAATGAAATTTTGAGAAGTTGTAGAGAATTTTGTTAGATTTTCAAATAGCTATCATTTGTTGTATTTGGAGCATTTATGAGTGAGTTGTGAGTGTTGAAGTGAAGGAGGGTCTGCTGCCCTCATTTTTAGAGGCCAAAACTTTGGGCAATCATAGATATTGGAGAGAGTATTTGAATGAATTGAAATTTGGTGAAAGTATAGGAAATTGTATTAGCTTTACAAAGAGCTATCACTCATTCTATTTGAAATTGTGGAGCATTGGTGGCGTTCATTCAAAGTTTAGCTTTGAAATTGAAGTTGGAGTGAAGATTTGAAGTTGGAGTTGGAGGAGAATTTGTGTGTTGTGGCTTGTGGCTTGTCTTTTGTTGAAGTTAAGGAGTGACTTTAGTTAGGAGTTGTTTGTAGCCAATCAGCATGATATTAGAGAGGGACAATGTGATATTAGAGAGGGGCAGCCTTCTATGTTGATATAACCCATAAGGTTAGTCATGGCACATGTTAGTTGAGTAGTATAAGAGGGCAACCCCTTGCATGGGTTTTTCACCTCTTCCTTGTACTTGTTTGTGTCCTCTTTTCATTGGAATACAAAGCCTTTGTGTTCTTATTACAATAGGTTATGGGCCCACTCATGGGAGTTGCTATTAGAGGTGAGATCCCTTTGCAAAGGCATGTTGGAGGCGCATTGCTGAAGTTGAGAGCAAGTGGAGTTGGAAGTTATTTTTGGAGGGTTTTTTTAGCAAGATCTTATTCTTTAGAAAGGTATTATTTTGCATCAAGTGTTATTTTTATTGTGAGTGTTGGTTGTGAGATTTGAGAGCCATTGAAGGCTGATTTGAGTTGTTGTGATCATTTGGAGTCACATTGGAGAGATTGCAACCACGTGAGTGTTGGTTGTGGAATTTGAGAGCCATTGAGGGTTAATTTGAGTTGTTGTGATCTTTTGGAGTCACATTGGAGAGATTGCAACCACGTGAGTGTTGGTTGTGAGATTTGAGAGTCATTGAGGGGTTGATTTGAGTTGTTGTGATCATTTGGAATCACATTGGAGAGATTGCAACCGCGTGAGTGTTGGTTGTGCAATTTGAGAGCCATTGAGGGGCTGATTTGAGTTGTTGTGATCATTTGGAGTAGCATTGAAGAGATTGCAACCACGTGAGTGTTGGTTGTGAGATTTGAGAGCCATTGAGGGGCTGATTTGAGTTGTTGTGATCATTTGGAATCACATTGGAGAGATTGCAACCGCGTGAGTGTTGGTTGTGAGATTTGAGAGCCATTGAGGGTTGATTTGAGTTGTTGAGAACTTTATTAGAGTGGGAGATGTGGCACTATGGCCACAGGTGAGGGAGAGGATATTTGGATCATTGACAAATTCAATGGAGAGAACTTTGGCTTGTGGAAGTTCAAGATGGAGATGATCTTTGCGGAAAAGGACTTGTGGGAGATTGTGGAGGACTCCAAGGAGCCTCCTCCTTCCGACGCTGATCCCAAGGCCAAGAAGTCTTACGAGAGGAGGGTGAAGAAGGCCTTCTCCATGATTACTTGCAATCTTGTGGATAGGCAACTTGCACACGTTCGATCTTACAAGGGACCGGCAGAAGCATGGAAGGTGCTTTGAATTGCACCTTCAAGCCTTGTGATACCAACTTGCTCACCAAGAGCAAATTGACATGCAACTTAGGCACATGCAATGCATTTTGAATGCGAATCTTCTTCATCACCCGCTTGACATTGACCTCCACCTCCACCACAATGCATTCCATGCCAATAGCCTCCACTATGCCATTGTCACCTAAATACACTTTGCGGTTGCTAATGGGTTGGTAGGTGAGAAAAGCTTGTCTATGTGGTGTCATGTGTTGCGTGGCCCCCGAATCAATAATTCATTTGAACATGTTGCGGTCATCATAGCCATCACTTGCCGCAAATGCAAAATCCTCCTCCACTTCAGTGATCGTCGCTTTGTTGGCACTCTCCTTCTTAGACTTCCAACAATTCCTTGCAAGGTGGCCGGGTTGACCGCAATTGTAGTATGTACGTGTCTCTTTGCATGGTTGAGAGGCCTCTCCTTTCTCGTGTCGTGAGATAAGAGCTGTCCCTCCTTCGTTAGATTCATTCTCCTTTATCTTAGATACCTTGTGCATCAATCTTGCCGTCACATACTCAAGGGTGAGCTCCTTCATGGATCTTGTCTCCAAAGCCGTGATGAGATACTAAAAAGAAGTGGGTAAGTTCATGAGAAGAGTCATGACAATGTCTTCATCCGTCAAAGGCGCCTCCAAGCAAACAAGTTGGTCCGCCAGCCCCTTGACCTTGTTGATGTGGTCAAGCATGTCTTCTTCCTCTTGCATCTTGCACGTGAAAAACTTGCGGCGAGTAAAGAGAATGTTGGACAAACTCTTAGTCTCATGGATGTTGCAAAGCACCTTCTATGCTTCTGTCGGTCCCTTGCAAGATCGAACATGTTTAAGTTGCCTATCCACAAGATTGCAAGCAATCATGGAGAAGGCCTTCTTCACCCTCCTCTCGTAAGACTTCTTGGCCTTGGGATCAGCGTCGGAAGGAGGAGGCTTCTTGGAGTCCTCCACAATCTCCCACAAGTCCTTCTCCGCCAAGATCATTTCCATCTTGAACTTCCACAAGCCAAAGTTCTCTCCATTGAATTTGTCAATGATCCGAACATCCTCTCCCTCACCTGTGGCCATAGTGCCACGTCTTCCACTCTAATAAAGTTCTCAACAACTCAAATCAGCCCCTCAATGGCTCTCAAATCTTACAACCAACACTCAGGTGGTTGCAGTCTCTCCAATGTGACTCCAAATGATCACAACAACTCAAATCAGCCCCTCAATGGCTCTCAAATTGCACAACCAACACTCACGTGGTTGCAATCTCTCCAATGTGATTCCAAATGATCACAACAACTCAAATCAACCCTCAATGGCTCTCAAATTCAACAACCAAGGTGGTATTTTGGGGGCACCAAATGGAGAGCTGATTGTCTTGGCACCCAAGCAAGGCAACTTGTACCAACTTGAGTTCAAAACGGTGAATGGTTCAAGTTGGGCTTGTGTAGCTCAAGATGCAATGGTGCAAGATACTGTGGAACTTTGGCATAAGAAATTGGGGCACCTAAATGTGAAGAGTGTAAAGGCTCTTCCAAGCATGGTAGGTGGCATGCAAGTGAAGAAAAGTGCTTGCAATTTGACGTGTGAGGCTTGCATTGAAGGCAAGCAAGCGAGGAAACCATTCCCAACCGAGGGAGCAATGAGGGTAGCCAAGGTATTGGAGATTGTGCTCTCCGATGTGTGCGGCCCCCTGAAGACCACTTCTATAGGTGGTGCAAGATATTTCCTTACCTTCATTGATGACTTTTTGGAGAGAGTGTGGCTGTTCATGCTCAAATGCAAGAGTGAGGTGTTTGAGAGGTTCAAGGCATGGAAGGCCCTTGTAGAGAATGAGAGTGGTCATAAGCTTAAGGTATTGAGATCGGACAATGGTGGTGAATATATGTCCAAGGCATTTGAGGCCTTTATGAGGGAGCATGGCATTCAACATCAAACTTCAGCGCGCCACACACTCCACAATAAAATGGTGTAGCGGAGCGTGCCAATCGTACGCTTGTAGAGATGGCACAAGCGATGTTGCATGCATAAAGCCTCAAGTATGAGTTTTGGGCGGAGGCTGTATCGAATGCAGCATACATACGTAATCGGTGTTCCACAAATGCGGTAGCATCGATGACACCGCAAGTTGTATGGAGTGGAAGAAAGCCTAACATTGACCACATGCGCATCTTTGGATGTATGGCCTATGCCTTGGATTTGAGCCCTCAGCGATCCAAGCTTGATGCCAAGGGCACCAAGTGCTTGTTTTTGGGCTACTGGGAAGGCTCCAAGGTTTATTGGCTCATGAATTTGGAAACTAAGAAGATCTTTAAGAGTCGAGATGTGACCTTCATCGAAGATAAGAAGGAGGGTAGCAAGTCTTTGGAGATGTGTCCAAGTGGGAGCAATGGAGACCTTGAGGTGGACAAATCTTCAAGTTTGCAAGAAGTGATAACAGAAGATGAAGACGAGCTGGTGACAATACTAACACCAAAGAAGAAAGTGAGTGTAGTTCCAAGTGATGATGGTGGTGAAAAAAAGACGTCCCAGGAGCCAAAATATCCCACGAGAGAGCGCAGGCCACCTGGAGAATGGTGGATGAACCACGTTTTGCCACAACACCAAGTGGAGCGTGCAAATGTAGCGTTTGTGAGAGATCCAAATACCATGGAGGAAGCCATGAGAAGTGTGGATGCAAGCAAGTGGAAGCAAGCCATGCAAGCAGAGTACGTCACGCTTATGAGTAAAGGTACATGGGAACTTTCTTCCCTTCCTTCCGATCACATGAGTATTGGATGCAAATAGATGTTTTGCACTAAGAGAGATGCCTTGGGCAACATTGTGCGCTATAAGGCCAAATTGATGGCCAAATTGATGGCCAAATTGATGGCCAAGGAATATTCTGAAGTCAAGGGGGTGGACTTCAATGAGACCTTTGCACCGGTGGCCAAGTTTTGCACCATTCGATGTATGGGGGCCATAGGGGCAGCCATGGATTTGGAGATGCACCAAATGGATGCCGTCACGGCGTTTTTCAATCCACACCTTAAGAAGGTCATCTTTATGGACCAACCCAAAGGTTTGTTCAAAAAGGGCGAGAGCAACTAAAGTGTAAGCTCAAAAATGCCATCTATGGATTGAGACAATCAAGGAGAGCATGGTACATGGATATAGATGCCTTATTTGCAAAGGTAGGTTACAAAAGGAGCCACGCGGACCATTCTCTTTACATCAAGTAAACAGACGAGTCCTTGGTGATTATCATTGTTTATGTGGATGATTTGATCATCATGACAAACACCATGAAGATAATGGAGGAGGTCAAAGCCATATTGAAGAGCGAGTATGACATGAGTGACCTTGATGAGCTACACTATTGCCTTGGCGTGGAGTTTCAAAGGCAAAGGGCGACGCGCACCATTACCATGAGCCAAAGCAAGTACATTAAGGAGGTGTTGAAGCACTTCAACATGGAGGAGTGCAAGGCCATTGGCATGCCACTTGATGTGCATTCGAAGTTGGAGAAGCTCACGGATAAGGAATATGAAGCTGTGAAGGTGGAAATGCAAGATGTGCCATACAAAGCTGCGGTGAGGAACTTAATGTATGCCATGGTAGCCACAAGGGCTGACTTTGCATTTCCCATGAGTGTGGTGAGCCAATATATGGTCAAGAGCGGTCCAAAGCATTGGGCCGCGGTGAAGAGGATCATACGGTACCTCCAAGGCACATTGAAGGCCAAATTGGTCCTTGGAGGCAAGAGTCTTGCATTGGTAGGCTTTTGTGATGCAGATTGGGCTGGAGATGCAAGCAATTGCAGGTCTACATCGGGCTATGAGTTTATGCTTGGAGATGGTGCCATTTCGTGGAATTCAAAGAAGCAACCCACTATTGCATTGTCTACCACCGAGGCAAAATACATGGCCATTAGTCAAGGCACAAGGGAGGCGATCTGACTAAGACAGTTGTTGAGTGATGTTGGCCTTGAGCAAGAGAAGAGCACACCTATCATGTGTGACAATCAAGGCGCCATTGCCTTGGTAAAGAACTCGACTCACCATTCTCGAAGTAAGCACATTGACATCCAACACCATTTCATTCGAGAGAAGGCTCAAAGCAATGTGATAGAAATGAGGTACATACCTACAAAGCGCATGGTGGCGGATGTGCTTACCAAGGCTCTTGCAAAGCCTCGCCATGAAATTCTTCGCATAGAGATGGATTTGACATTGTTTGGCAACAAATAAAGTGGGAGTGTTGAAGTTAGAGAGTAACTTTAGTTAGGAGTTGTTTGTAGCCAACCAGTGTGATATTAGAGAGGGACAGTGTGACATTAGAGAGGGACAGCCTTCTATATTGATATAACCCATAAGGTTAGTCATGGCACTTGTTAGTTGAGTAGTATAAGAGGGCAACCCCTTGCTTGGGTTTTTCACCTCTTCCTTGTACTTGTTTGTGTCCTCTTTTCATTAGAATACAAAGCCTTTGTGTTCTTATTACAATATCTTTTATTGTAAACTTTTGTTGTTGCGGACAGCTTGGATTAAACCAATGCTTAGCTTTGTTTTGTGTTTGTGGAGACGGTGGGATTTAATCACCCACATGGTCGAATCTGTTTGTTCTCACGGTGAAAGCTAAAGCCTAGTTAGAGCTGGTCACTAAGAGTTTGAAGTTTAGGAGCCCATCATCCGGATGGCATCTCGTGTTATGCAGTCCTGTTTTATCCGTCCGAGGCCCGTGATTCTTATTACCTACCGGACCAAATCCTTACCCGTTTAGAGGCAACACAGGATAGGCCAACGGGAAGGAGTTTGAAGGCCGAAGAACAAAAAAAAGATTGAAGACTAGAAGATTTGAAAATTATTTGAAGTCAATGACTAACTAGTTCCAGTTGCAGCCAGATACTTTGCGTATTTCCAAAGCGCGCTTTTCTCAATACGACATTTGGTGCTTCCACTGAGAGAGCTTTGGGGCAATTGGTGAGGTTATCGTTATGGGCAACCCTGAAGGGGCTGGTGCCAGAGGTACCGGCGGAGCCCAATTTCCTATGGAGGACATTTGGGGCACATTGGCCCTTTTTATGCAGCAACAAAGAACCAACGAAGGTGGACAAGGTGCTACCAAGGCTTTGAAGGCTGTTGTTTCCAAGACTGGAAGGTTTGATGGCAAGAACGTATCCAAGTTCTTGCGGATCTACGTTTGTGAGATGGAGGTGCAAGTCGATGAAGACCGGATAATACGCTCCTTTGATATGGTGATAGTACCTGAGATTCGTGATCGGATTCAAGAGATCCGCGAAGATGTCGTCTCATGGGCTACCTTTGCTGAGCTGTTGCAAGATGAGTACTTTGATCAAGACTCAGAAAGGATGACCAGGAGGATTTTCCTTGAGTGGGTGGAGCAGCGGCCTAGAAATAGCATGGGATCAACCGAGCTTCTCAAAGATTTTGAGAAGAAGTTTCGCCAACTATCTTTGGCAGAAAGACGCTTTCTAGACTCTAGGAAGGGGGAGCTTTTTCTCCAAGCATCTGACAAAGCTTTGGAAAATAGACTTCTTATACTTTTGGGGGATCGTAATACAGAAGATGGATTCACCAATGATTGAAGGAGGGTGGAGGAGGTTGTAACCCTCGTGGATAAACAAAGGCGGAAGAAGTCAAGAAGTGTTGGAGCAAGAGTGGATACTAAGCCTATGCAGACTACAAGGCCTCCTAAAGTATCTTTTGCTCCAACACCTTCTAAAACTCAAGCGCCCATCTTGAAGATCTCCAAGACCATTGAAGGAGATGCCCTTGAAGAACTCATCAAGGGTTTTCAAGAACTAAAGGTGAAAATGAGCGAACTAAGGAGGTCACAAGCATCCGGTTTTTCACAAAAATCTGATATCACAAGAAAATATGTATGGAGATGCATATTTTGTGACAAGACTGAGAAAGACTGTTCAAAACATAGACTTTGGGATTGCACAGAGTGCGATGAAGCAGTGAAGAATGGATTCTTCATATTCATAAATGGAAAAATCCATGATGCGGCCACCAAATCACCTTTGAGTATCAATTTTGGCAAGGGAGGGATGAAGAAGCTCATGGAAGAAAAAATGAGAAGATCTAGTTCCATCCACGTACGTGCAGCTGATTCATATCACATTCAAGTGGACCAGTGCTCAGTTGGTGCCTATCCTACTCAGACAAATGTGGTCATGAAGAAGGGAGCTCAAGCTATCAGAAATGCAATTGGATGCTACGACCCTGTTGATGCAAGGAGCATCAGAGCATTTTTAGACCAAGAACAAGAGACTGATGATTAATATGAGACCTCTGTTGAAGAAAAGCGTGGCAGAAATGAGACTGAGGATACCGAAGAGCCTACATCAAAGAGGAGACCTCAAGTGCAAAAAGAGGTTCCAAAAGAAGAAAGATCTGGTGTTAACACACGATCAAGGTCAACTACACTTTCTTCCACTCATCCTGAATTTTCACCGCTTCCCGAGAAAGAGTGGGGGCAAACAAGCGGTAATCAAAAAGGGAAAAACAAGGAAGATGAAGGAAAGACAAAGGGCAAGGGTCCTGCCTACAAACTCCAGTCAAATATAGAATCCTCTATTGACTTGAAGGGGATTCTTGAAGAAAGGATCTTGGATGCCAAGATTGAGTTTACTT
Source organism: Neckera pumila (assembly GCA_963969595.1). Taxonomy (NCBI): domain Eukaryota; kingdom Viridiplantae; phylum Streptophyta; class Bryopsida; order Hypnales; family Neckeraceae; genus Neckera; species Neckera pumila. Next base: position 3,381,258 of record OZ018414.1, on the reverse strand, counting down.
TGAGGGAAGCTCTTGGTATAGCCAAGAAAGATTTTCATGAGTTGATCATTGACATCATCAAGAGGAAGAGACAAATGACAGCAAAGACTGTGATGGTGTCTGCTTTAGACACCCATATGACTGAAGATGAGGAAACAAAGATTGGCAAACTATTTGCTATTATGGGTGATCCAATGGCTCATAGTGTTGAAATCACAAGCAGTGGGATGATGGAAAGGAAATAAGAGGGGGTGGAGAGTTCAAAGTTTGAAGTGAAGTCCTCAAATGTAAATGAAAGAGTGCCAAGGACTGAGGTTAAGAACTTTCAATGCGACTATGATCATCCTACTGTCAAAAGGGGTGAAGAGAAGATTGAGTTTCATCAACCATTTTGGGCCAGGGCCACCACCGAAACAAGGGTGAAGCTTGGAGAGTTAGAAGAAACCGTTTTGGCTCTTGTTGATCATGGCTCTGAGATCAACATCATGTCTCGCGATGTATATGAAAAGGGCAAATGGCCAATTGATACAGCCCATAGTTGGGTGATGAGGTCAATCAATAGTAAGCGGTTCCGATTGTACGGAGCTTGCCCTGCTGTACCAGCAAAGATTGGAGATGTGGGAGTTGAACAAAACTTTTTTGTTCAAAATGCCGGGATATATCCAGTGCTTTTAGGCCAACCATACATCACCGCTTCACGAATGGAGACCAAAGTATTAGATGATGGATTTCATTATGCACGGATTCGAAGCATAGATGGAAAAAAATCAGTACAATTATTGACGGTAAAGCCTGATAATGATAGGCATCGAGTCCAACTCAGAGAAGGGCCACTTTCAACTTCTTTAAACTTTACGGATTTTTAGAAAGCACACGTGGAGAGTAGGGAGCCACGGGTGCTGAAGGAACGAAGAGTTCTAGAATCCCCAATGTACATACTAGTGTTGGGAGTGGATTTTTGAGTTTGACAGAGTATAGCTCTGTGAGTTTTACGGGTGTTAAAGATTTAGACCCTGTACATAGGAAGTTTGTGAAAAAGATGAAGAAAAACCTACAAAAGATGAAGGTTCTTACGGAGGATGAGAGCCAAATTGAAGATTGGAGGAAGTGACTTTTTAATTGATCCTGAGAAGACAAAATTCCAAAGCATGCTTTCCAAACATGGCAAAGTCTTTGCTTCATTGCCAGATGAAATTGAGTGTGTGCAACCAAGTGTTGTAACACCAATGGTGATTTTCACGGTACCACATATACCATGGGATTTGAAGCCTATACTTGTACCTAGAGCTCTACTTCCAAAATTGGTAGAGTTGTTGAAAGAGAAGATGCAAATGGGCATACTTGAACCATCAATGGCTCCGTATTCAAATCGATGGTTTACTGTACCTAAGAAATCAGAAGCATTGAGGTTCATTCAAGATATGCAACTTGCAAATAGAGTTACAATGAGGAATAAAGGATCTGGACCAATCATTGATGAAGTGGCAGAAGCATTTGCAGGGCATGCAATTTATTCCATTGGAGACCTATATTCTGGTTATGATCAATTTCAACTAGCTGCTGAGAGTAGGGATTTGACAACCATGAAGACTCCACTTGGATTGGTACAAATGTGTACACTGCCTCAAGGAGCTACCAATTTGGTGGCACATATGCAAAGCGCCATGAATCAAATTCTAAAAGACTTTGTGCCTAAAAAAACTATACCCTTTTGGATGACATTCCAATTAAAGGATTCGAGGAAAATGAAAGAGATTTGACCGTTCAAGATGATGGCTGCAGAGCTTTTGTAAACGATCATATTAGTGATGTGGAGAAAATCTTGAACAAACTTGAGGAAGTGAAGTTGACTCTATCAATTGACAAATCTCAATTTGGAGTAGATGAGATTTTAGTAGTTGGACACTTGTGTGGTACCTATGGTCAAAAACCTAATCCTGAAAAAGTGGATGCTATTGGAAAAATGAAAGCATGTGGCAATGTCACTGAAGTAAGGAGGTTTTTGGGAGCCTGTGTCTTCTATCAAATTTGGATTCCTCATTATGCTCATATATCAGAACCTCTATACAAACTATTGCGCAAGAAGAACAAGTTTCTTTGGGGGCATGAGCAAGACTTGGCTATGGAAGAACTACAGAAGGTTTTAGAATCACCACCGGTTCTCAAACAAGTGAATTATGATTGCAAGAGACCGATAATTGTAACTGTGGACACAAGTCCAATTGCCATTGGATGGGCTATTGGACAAGATGATGAGGAAAGGAGAAGATTTGTTATTCGATTTGGAGCAAAGATCTTGACAGAGCGTCAGAGAGCATATCCACAAGTGAAAAGAGAATTATGGGGTGCTCTAACAGCTCTCAAAGCAGATAGAAACTACCTAATTGGAGCAGAGGTGGTATTGGAGATGGACTGCCTACCTTTGCTGGGGATGATTGCAAATTGTTCTTCACCAGACATTGCAATGCTTCGCTGGATAGCCTACATCAAATCTTTGAACCCTGTTCTAGTTCACATTGAAGGCAAAAAGAATTGTGTTGCCGATATGTTATCTAGAGCAAGATATTTCAATGAAGAGGGGATGACGGCATGTGAAGCTGACAAAAAATTGTTGCATAAAGATTATGTAATGAGAATTAATGGTGAGAGTTCATCCACAAAGGCTTTACCTTTCACGGCTAATCTCTATGAAGGGAAGTTGAAAGACATTGGGCTCTATTTAAGTACAATGAAACGACAAGAAGGCTGGATGGATAAGACATTCAAAGACATCAGACATCAATCCTATGGGTATCTTTTAAACGAAGGATTCCTATGGAAGAGGGCAAAAAGAGTTGGTGAAGTGCCATTGAGAGTGGTAGGAGACTCTGTGACAAAGACTCAAGTATTGAAGGAGTTTCATGATACACTTTGAGCTGGTCATAAAGGAGTTTGGGCCACCTATACAAAGGTCAAGGAGAGATATTGGTGGAAAAGGTTATACAAAGATGTTGAAGAATTTGTGGCTTCATGTGTGGCGTGTCAATTGCAATCAAAGATTTGACACAGGGATGAATTGCATCTTACTTATCGTGTTGCTATCCATTTTCAATGAATGATTGACTTCGTTGCCATCCCTAATGCATTGTGGGGAATGAAGTACCTTGTTTTGGCTCGAGAAGAGCTTTCAAACTTTGTTGAAGGAAGGGCCTTGAGGACCAAAACAACGGAGAATGTATGCCGATTTATACTTGAAGATATTTTTAGTCGGTATGGTAATATTGGTCGATTGAGAGCTGATAGAGGAGAACTAAATGCAATTGAAGCCAGAGAATTTTTTCTAAGATACGGTGTGCAATTGAAGCTGACAACAGCCTATAATCCTGAGGCTAATGGTAAAATCGAGAGAGGGCATCCTTCGATTATTCATGCCCTAGTCAAAGCATGTAAGGGTAAACCTAGGTTGTGGCCAAAACTACTTCCATTTGCTCTATGGGCTGATAGAACCACATACAGTACTGTAACAGGTTACATGCTTGTGGAGCTTATGTATGGCTACAAGCTAATGATGCCTGGAGAGGGAGATGTTCCTACTTGGGCATTTCTTTCACGGGAGGATAAAATAAGCAGAGAGAGATTATTAGAGCTCCGCATTCAACAGCTTGGAAGGTTGCCGGAGAATCTTGACACAACATTAGAAAGGTTAAAAGCTGCGAGGCTGAGCAACAAGGAGCGGTTTGATAAGACACATCAATTGAGGATGAAGAAAATTGCAGAAGGTGATTGGGTGCTTATATTTGATAGTACCTTGGAGCACCAGCACAGCACGGTGTGAAAGTTGTCGAACCGATGGTTTGGGCCCTATGCAGTGGTGAAAGTGTACAATAATGGCACTTATTCACTTTGTGAGCTGGATGGAACCTCTATACGTGTGCCAGTAGCTGGCAAAAGAATCAAAGCTTTTCGGAGGAGAAATGGAAGATTCCATAATGAAGACCTTGATGGTTTTTTACTTTCAGATGAAGAACACAATGATGAGGGAGCTGATGAAGAGTTTGAAGGATGTGAAGATGCAGTGCACAACAAACAAGATGATGAAGAGGATTAAACTTGGCACATATCGGAGGATGTGCAGGTTTAGAGGGGGTGCATGTCGTGTTGCAAATGCAGACATTATGTAGATTATAAATATATATATATATATATATATGATTTAGATAGATTTTAATATTTGTTGCATTATAAAGAAGTTGACATCATTTGAGGTGGCTTCATCTCATTCAATATTCTTCTTTGTGTTTTATTTAGATTATACTATGTCGAATTAGAGGGGGGTTTTCTGAGTCTCAAGAAATTAGGGTCCTAGTTTTTTTTACCTCTACTAGATATATGTAGATTTTAGTTCTTTATTTTGTAGATAGAGTGGATAGAGTGAAGTTAGAGATAAGTTCAGATGGAGATTGAGTGGAAAAGTAAAAGATAAAAAGATAGAGTGAAATTAGAGATAAGTTAAGATGGAGATTGACTGGAAAAATAAAAGATAAAGAGATAGAGTGAAGTTACAGTGAAGTTAAGGTGGGAAAAAGGTGATTTTTTTTCATCTTCTCTCTCATTGTGAGTTTAGGGGGGGGATCCGAATGTTTGGAGGTTGTTGTTGTGTTATGATTTGAGAAAGGAGTTTTTCAATGAAAATTGGAAGAGTTGTATATTATAATGTTGTGATTGGAAGAGGTCTTTTCTTGCTTGAATTGAAATTGTGAGTGCAGATTTGTGCTAGTTTGAGTGGAGGAAGGTCTGCTGCCTCCTAATTGAAGGGGCTGAGACTTTGACCAACCATAGAAGAGGGACAGATTTTTATTTTGCAATGAAATTTTGAGAAGTTGTAGAGAATTTTGTTAGATTTTCAAATAGCTATCATTTGTTGTATTTGGAGCATTTATGAGTGAGTTGTGAGTGTTGAAGTGAAGGAGGGTCTGTTGCCCTCATTTTTAGAGGCCAAAACTTTGGGCAATCATAGATATTGGAGAGAATATTTGAATGAATTGAAATTTGGTGAAAGTATAGGAAATTGTATTAGCTTTACAAAGAGCTATCACTCATTCTATTTGGAGCTGTGGAGCATTGGTGGCGTTCATTCAAAGTTTAGCTTTGAAATTGAAGTTGGAGTGAAGATTTGAAGTTGGAGTTGGAGGAGAATTTGTGTGTTGTGGCTTGTGGTTTGTCGTTTATTGTAAACTTTTGTTGCGGGCAACTTTGATTAAATCAATGCTAGCCTCGTTTTATGTTTGTGGAGACGGTGGGATTTAATCATCCATATGGTTGAATCTGTTTGTTCTTACGGTGAAAGCTAAAGCCTAGTTATAGCTAGTCACCGTAAGTTTGAAGTTTAGAAGCCCATCATGCAGACGGCATCTTATATTATGCCGTACCGTTTGGTGCTTCCACTGAGTGAAATGTTGTGTTGAGAGGAGCGCGCTTTGAGAATACGCAAAGTATCTACCTGCAACTGGAACTAGTTAGTCATTGACTTCAAATAATTTTCAAGTCTTCTAGTCTTCAATCTTATTTCCGTTCTTCGACCTTCAAACTCCTTCCCGTTGGCCTATCCTGTGTTGCCTCTAAACGGGTAAGGATTTGGTCCGGTAGGTAATAAGAATCACGGGCCTCGGACGGATAAAACAGGACTGCATAACACGAGATGCCATCCGGATGATGGGCTCCTAAACTTCAAACTCTTAGTGACCAGCTCTAACTAGGCTTTAGCTTTCACCGTGAGAACAAACAGATTCGACCATGTGGGTGATTAAATCCCACCGTCTCCACAAACACAAAACAAAGCTAAGCATTGGTTTAATCCAAGCTGTCCGCAACAACAAAAGTTTACAATAAAAGATATTGTAATAAGAACACAAAGGCTTTGTATTCTAATGAAAAGAGGACACAAACAAGTACAAGGAAGAGGTGAAAAACCCAAGCAAGGGGTTGCCCTCTTATACTACTCAACTAACAAGTGCCATGACTAACCTTATGGGTTATATCAATATAGAAGGCTGTCCCTCTCTAATGTCACACTGTCCCTCTCTAATATCACACTGGTTGGCTACAAACAACTCCTAACTAAAGTTACTCTCTAACTTCAACACTCCCACTTTATTTGTTGCCAAACAATGTCAAATCCATCTCTATGCGAAGAATTTCATGGCGAGGCTTTGCAAGAGCCTTGGTAAGCACATCCGCCACCATGCGCTTTGTAGGTATGTACCTCATTTCTATCACATTGCTTTGAGCCTTCTCTCGAATGAAATGGTGTTGGATGTCAATGTGCTTACTTCGAGAATGGTGAGTCGAGTTCTTTACCAAGGCAATGGCGCCTTGATTGTCACACATGATAGGTGTGCTCTTCTCTTGCTCAAGGCCAACATCACTCAACAACTGTCTTAGTCAGATCGCCTCCCTTGTGCCTTGACTAATGGCCATGTATTTTGCCTCGGTGGTAGACAATGCAATAGTGGGTTGCTTCTTTGAATTCCACGAAATGGCACCATCTCCAAGCATAAACTCATAGCCCGATGTAGACCTGCAATTGCTTGCATCTCCAGCCCAATCTGCATCACAAAAGCCTACCAATGCAAGACTCTTGCCTCCAAGGACCAATTTGGCCTTCAATGTGCCTTGGAGGTACCGTATGATCCTCTTCACCGCGGCCCAATGCTTTGGACCGCTCTTGACCATATATTGGCTCACCACACTCATGGGAAATGCAAAGTCAGCCCTTGTGGCTACCATGGCATACATTAAGTTCCTCACCGCAGCTTTGTATGGCACATCTTGCATTTCCACCTTCACAGCTTCATATTCCTTATCCGTGAGCTTCTCCAACTTCGAATGCACATCAAGTGGCATGCCAATGGCCTTGCACTCCTCCATGTTGAAGTGCTTCAACACCTCCTTAATGTACTTGCTTTGGCTCATGGTAATGGTGCGCGTCGCCCTTTGCCTTTGAAACTCCACGCCAAGGCAATAGTGTAGCTCATCAAGGTCACTCATGTCATACTCGCTCTTCAATATGGCTTTGACCTCCTCCATTATCTTCATGGTGTTTGTCATGATGATCAAATCATCCACATAAACAATGATAATCACCAAGGACTCGTCTGTTTACTTGATGTAAAGAGAATGGTCCGCGTGGCTCCTTTTGTAACCTACCTTTGCAAATAAGGCATCTATATCCATGTACCATGCTCTCCTTGATTGTCTCAATCCATAGATGGCATTTTTGAGCTTACACTTTAGTTGCTCTCGCCCTTTTTGAACAAACCTTTGGGTTGGTCCATAAAGATGACCTTCTTAAGGTGTGGATTGAAAAACGCCGTGACGGCATCCATTTGGTGCATCTCCAAATCCATGGCTGCCCCTATGGCCCCCATACATCGAATGGTGCAAAACTTGGCCACCGGTGCAAAGGTCTCATTGAAGTCCACCCCCTTGACTTCAGAATATTCCTTGGCCATCAATTTGGCCATCAATTTGGCCTTATAGCGCACAATGTTGCCCAAGGCATCTCTCTTAGTGCAAAACATCTATTTGCATCCAATACTCATGTGATCGGAAGGAAGGGAAGAAAGTTCCCATGTACCTTTACTCATAAGCGTGACGTACTCTGCTTGCATGGCTTGCTTCCACTTGCTTGCATCCACACTTCTCATGGCTTCCTCCATGGTATTTGGATCTCTCACAAACGCTACATTTGCACGCTCCACTTGGTGTTGTGGCAAAACGTGGTTCATCCACCATTCTCCAGGTGGCCTGCGCTCTCTCGTGGGATATTTTGGCTCCTGGGACGTCTTTTTTTCACCACCATCATCACTTGGAACTACACTCACTTTCTTCTTTGGTGTTAGTATTGTCACCAGCTCGTCTTCATCTTCTGTTATCACTTCTTGCAAACTTGAAGATTTGTCCACCTCAAGGTCTCCATTGCTCCCACTTGGACACATCTCCAAAGACTTGCTACCCTCCTTCTTATCTTCGATGAAGGTCACATCTCGACTCTTAAAGATCTTCTTAGTTTCCAAATTCATGAGCCAATAAACCTTGGAGCCTTCCCAGTAGCCCAAAAACAAGCACTTGGTGCCCTTGGCATCAAGCTTGGATCGCTGAGGGCTCAAATCCAAGGCATAGGCCATACATCCAAAGATGCGCATGTGGTCAATGTTAGGCTTTCTTCCACTCCATACAACTTGCGGTGTCATCGATGCTACCGCATTTGTGGAACACCGATTACGTATGTATGCTGCATTCGATACAGCCTCCGCCCAAAACTCATACTTGAGGCTTTATGCATGCAACATCGCTTGTGCCATCTCTACAAGCGTACGATTGGCACGCTCCGCTACACCATTTTATTGTGGAGTGTGTGGCGCGCTGAAGTTTGATGTTGAATGCCATGCTCCCTCATAAAGGCCTCAAATGCCTTGGACATATATTCACCACCATTGTCCGATCTCAATACCTTAAGCTTATGACCACTCTCATTCTCTACAAGGGCCTTCCATGCCTTGAACCTCTCAAACACCTCACTCTTGCATTTGAGCATGAACAGCCACACTCTCTCCAAAAAGTCATCAATGAAGGTAAGGAAATATCTTGCACCACCTATAGAAGTGGTCTTCAGGGGGCCGCACACATCGGAGAGCACAATCTCCAATACCTTGGCTACCCTCATTGCTCCCTCGGTTGGGAATGGTTTCCTCGCTTGCTTGCCTTCAATGCAAGCCTCACACGTCAAATTGCAAGCACTTTTCTTCACTTGCATGCCACCTACCATGCTTGGAAGAGCCTTTACACTCTTCACATTTAGGTGCCCCAATTTCTTATGCCAAAGTTCCACAGTATCTTGCACCATTGCATCTTGAGCTACACAAGCCCAACTTGAACCATTCACCGTTTTGAACTCAAGTTGGTACAAGTTGCCTTGCTTGGGTGCCAAGACAATCAGCTCTCCATTTGGTGCCCCCAAAATACCACCTTGGTTGTTGAATTTGAGAGCCATTGAGGGTTGATTTGAGTTGTTGTGATCATTTGGAATCACATTGGAGAGATTGCAACCACGTGAGTGTTGGTTGTGCAATTTGAGAGCCATTGAGGGGCTGATTTGAGTTGTTGTGATCATTTGGAGTCACATTGGAGAGACTGCAACCACCTGAGTGTTGGTTGTAAGATTTGAGAGCCATTGAGGGGCTGATTTGAGTTGTTGAGAACTTTATTAGAGTGGAAGACGTGGCACTATGGCCACAGGTGAGGGAGAGGATGTTCGGATCATTGACAAATTCAATGGAGAGAACTTTGGCTTGTGGAAGTTCAAGATGGAAATGATCTTGGCGGAGAAGGACTTGTGGGAGATTGTGGAGGACTCCAAGAAGCCTCCTCCTTCCGACGCTGATCCCAAGGCCAAGAAGTCTTACGAGAGGAGGGTGAAGAAGGCCTTCTCCATGATTGCTTGCAATCTTGTGGATAGGCAACTTAAACATGTTCGATCTTGCAAGGGACCGACAGAAGCATAGAAGGTGCTTTGCAACATCCATGAGACTAAGAGTTTGTCCAACATTCTCTTTACTCGCCGCAAGTTTTTCACGTGCAAGATGCAAGAGGAAGAAGACATGCTTGACCACATCAACAAGGTCAAGGGGCTGGCGGACCAACTTGTTTGCTTGGAGGCGCCTTTGACGGATGAAGACATTGTCATGACTCTTCTCATGAACTTACCCACTTCTTTTTAGTATCTCATCACGGCTTTGGAGACAAGATCCATGAAGGAGCTCACCCTTGAGTATGTGACGGCAAGATTGATGCACAAGGTATCTAAGATAAAGGAGAATGAATCTAACGAAGGAGGGACAGCTCTTATCTCACGACACGAGAAAGGAGAGGCCTCTCAACCATGCAAAGAGACACGTACATACTACAATTGCGGTCAACCCGGCCACCTTGCAAGGAATTGTTGGAAGTCTAAGAAGGAGAGTGCCAACAAAGCGACGATCACTGAAGTGGAGGAGGATTTTGCATTTGCGGCAAGTGATGGCTATGATGACCGCAACATGTTCAAATGAATTATTGATTCGGGGGCCACGCAACACATGACACCACATAGACAAGCTTTTCTCACCTACCAACCCATTAGCAACCGCAAAGTGTATTTAGGTGACAATGGCATAGTGGAGGCTATTGGCATGGAATGCATTGTGGTGGAGGTGGAGGTCAATGTCAAGCGGGTGATGAAGAAGATTCGCATTCAAAATGCATTGCATGTGCCTAAGTTGCATGTCAATTTGCTCTTGGTGAGCAAGTTGGTATCACAAGGCTTGAAGGTGCAATTCAAAGCACCTTCCATGCTTCTGCCGGTCCCTTGTAAGATCGAACGTGTGCAAGTTGCCTATCCACAAGATTGCAAGTAATCATGGAGAAGGCCTTCTTCACCCTCCTCTCGTAAGACTTCTTGGCCTTGGGATCAGCGTCGGAAGGAGGAGGCTCCTTGGAGTCCTCCACAATCTCCCACAAGTCCTTTTCCGCAAAGATCATCTCCATCTTGAACTTCCACAAGCCAAAGTTCTCTCCATTGAATTTGTCAATGATCCAAATATCCTCTCCCTCACCTGTGGCCATAGTGCCACATCTCCCACTCTAATAAAGTTCTCAACAACTCAAATCAACCCTCAATGGCTCTCAAATCTCACAACCAACACTCACGCGGTTGCAATCTCTCCAATGTGATTCCAAATGATCACAACAACTCAAATCAGCCCCTCAATGGCTCTCAAATCTCACAACCAACACTCACGTGGTTGCAATCTCTTCAATGCTACTCCAAATGATCACAACAACTCAAATCAGCCCCTCAATGGCTCTCAAATTGCACAACCAACACTCACGCGGTTGCAATCTCTCCAATGTGATTCCAAATGATCACAACAACTCAAATCAACCCCTCAATGACTCTCAAATCTCACAACCAACACTCACGTGGTTGCAATCTCTCCAATGTGACTCCAAAAGATCACAACAACTCAAATTAACCCTCAATGGCTCTCAAATTCCACAACCAACACTCACGTGGTTGCAATCTCTCCAATGTGACTCCAAATGATCACAACAACTCAAATCAGCCTTCAATGGCTCTCAAATCTCACAACCAACACTCACAATAAAAATAACACTTGATGCAAAATAATACCTTTCTAAAGAATAAGATCTTGCTAAAAAAACCCTCCAAAAATAACTTCCAACTCCACTTGCTCTCAACTTCAGCAATGCGCCTCCAACATGCCTTTGCAAAGGGATCTCACCTCTAATAGCACTCCCATGAGTGGGCCCATAACCTATTGTAATAAGAACACAAAGGCTTTGTATTCCAATGAAAAGAGGACACAAACAAGTACAAGGAAGAGGTGAAAAACCCATGCAAGGGGTTGCCCTCTTATACTACTCAACTAACATGTGCCATGACTAACCTTATGGGTTATATCAACATAGAAGGCTGCCCCTCTCTAATATCACATTGTCCCTCTCTAATATCATGCTGATTGGCTACAAACAACTCCTAACTAAAGTCACTCCTTAACTTCAACAAAAGACAAGCCACAAGCCACAACACACAAATTCTCCTCCAACTCCAACTTCAAATCTTCACTCCAACTTCAATTTCAAAGCTAAACTTTGAATGAACGCCACCAATGCTCCACAATTTCAAATAGAATGAGTGATAGCTCTTTGTAAAGCTAATACAATTTCCTATACTTTCACCAAATTTCAATTCATTCAAATACTCTCTCCAATATCTATGATTGCCCAAAGTTTTGGCCTCTAAAAATGAGGGCAGCAGACCCTCCTTCACTTCAACACTCACAACTCACTCATAAATGCTCCAAATACAACAAATGATAGCTATTTGAAAATCTAACAAAATTCTCTACAACTTCTCAAAATTTCATTGCAAAATAAAAATCTGTCCCTCTTCTATGGTTGGTCAAAGTCTCAGCCCCTTCAATTGGGAGGCAGCAGACCTTCCTCCACTCAAACTAGCACAAATCTGCACTCACAATTTCAATTCAAGCAAGAAAAGACCTCTTCCAATCACAACATTATAATACACAACTCCTCCAATTTTCATTGAAAAACTCCTTTCTCAAATCATAACACAACAACAACCTCCAAACATTCGGATCCCCCCCCCTAAACTCACAACGAGAGAGAAGATGAAAAAAAATCACCTTTTTCCCACCTTAACTTCACTGTAACTTCATTCTATCTCTTTATCTTTTACTTTTCCACTCAATCCCCATCTTAACTTATCTCTAATTTCACTCTATCTCTTTATCTTTTACTTTTCCACTCAATCTCCATCTGATCTTATCTCTAACTTCACTCTATCCACTCTATTTACGAAATAAAGAACTAAAATCTACATATATCTAGTAGAGGTAAAAAAAACTAGAACTCCAATTTCTTGAGACTCAAAAAAAACCCCTCTAATTCGACATAGTATAATCTAAATAAAACACAAAAAAGAATATTGAATGAGATGAAGCCACCTCAAATGATGTCAACTTCTTTATAATGCAACAAATATTAAAATCTATCTAAATCATATATATATATATATTTATAATCTACATAATGTCTGCATTTGCAACACGACAACGTCCTGTCATTTGCCTACGTGGCCGGTTTTTAAAAAAAATCAAAATTTACGTAACACCAGTGGTGTGAGCAGCTTATGATTACACAAGAAACGTGAATGATGGACCCTTGTTTTCAGGCACTTAGCCATGGTAACAGCAACAATGATTCTTTTTATGTTTTACAACCGTTAGTCTATAAAGCCAAGTGCGAACGTCCCTTAAGCATTCTTATTTACTCAGAAGACATCCCACAAGGGAGAGGATAATATTTGTATCCCTATAAGCACTCCGGTGGACAAGGTGAAAGTTTGGCACAAGTGCATTGATATGTCGTATCAATGCATGTGAAATTAATTTTCCAAAGTCACCTTTTTTGAACATTTGTAAATTAGTGCTGGATGAAATATTAGTATATGTATTGTAGTAACTTGCAAAAAAATGTAGTGATGATAATTTTTTTGGTGACTCTAATTTGCACCTTCAATAGGACAAATCAATGTCGAATCATTTTTCATCTCTTTTCAGAACTTGCTTTGCAGAAAAACTTTTGGAAAAGCTTAGGGAATGTTTATATTTGGTGTTGCGGGTGATATTTGCAAGTGAATCTAATCAAGAAGTAGGTCTAAATTTGTTCCTAAGAGTAACAACTCTCTCTAACACCAAGTGAGAACAAACCTTTAGAGGCAAGGTATTTGCAATTATAAGTGTTTGATTTACAAGGTTCCAAACCATCACCTAACATATCCACAAAAAAAAAACTTTCTTCATATTTTAGGGTGTATTTGTCTCTTGCTAGAGGTTGGTATGCACACTCTAATTTTATTATACTCCCTACTTGAAAATCCTATTAATTTCAATTGCCCTACGTACATGAGTTGTATTGAGGTTTGTCAATTAACTATCCTTTAGTTTGTAAATCTCTACAATTTTTCAATAATTCCGTCCAAAAGATAGAATGTAATCCTTTTATACTACCATTGCAGATTTTGATATTGAAATTTGAGCTATTAAATAATCCCTTCAATGCCCAAATCTTTTTTTCAATTTGGTTGTACAAAGGTTGCCACAAATGTAGTGTTTTCCACATACTTATTGAACCTTTAGCAAACCAAGAGTAAACCTTCATGATTGAATGTTGCCATTGAGTTAATTTATTTTCATACCTTTGGAAAGGAACCTATAGTGACCTAAATCAATTGATCAATCTACTGGTGCAAATTGCCTAGAAAGAATGTGTGAGCCTTGATCTGCAAATGACCTTAGAGAGGTTTTTTGAGTAGGTGAGTTAGTGTCACATCCATTGTGAATAAACACTTAAAATATAGGCTCACATAAGTTGGTTCGAGGATACTTAGATTTCAAGTTTGGCCATTGTACAAAGATTTGGTCTGCAAATCTAAGATGGTATAGCAAAAAGCCTGTACGGGAGAGGGTCTTCACCCGTGCAATACTCTCTACATACACCACCACCACCCATCTCCATCCTATAACCTGCGTTCACCACAAGCCATCTACTTCAAATTTGGACATCCTTGGGTAATGATTGTGAGAACATTTGATAACTATTTTAGAAAACTACAGACTCTCTAGCTCAATAAACCATAGCAACATAATGTATGAATGTCGGAAGTTGGAATATATAACATCAAGACATGGGCAAATGCATAATTGCAAAGCATTTGCTCTTGTTTGAATTTATAGTATTATCAAACATAGAGAGAATGAAAACGTAGAGGATATAATGATATAACATAAATCAAGCATATATGCCCAAAAAATCAATTCAAAAGATTGCATACTAAAAAACAATTACAAATATTTTCAAATTCTAAACTGCAATTACAAATGCCATGTATGACTACAATATGGTTAAAGGAATATAAAGTACCTTCAGCAGAAAACCACATACACATATTGGAAAACAAATACCAGGTCCATTGCACAAAATCTGCAATATATTACAGCAAAAAGAGTAAGTTCATGCATTATACCATACAAAATCCTAAACAATTAAAACCTTAGTGTGTAGATATAATCAATCATAGATAAATTGATTATAATTGACATCAACAAGAAACACATAGCAATATGATATTTTCATATCAACAAAGAAGCAATGATGGTAATAAAGACAATTTTAAAAATACTTAGTAAACAAACTTACAACATCTGGTTGTGCACTCAAAACTTGAACAATAGCTTCAACACATGTCCTCAATGTCTTGAAAATTGAAGTTGCATTCAATTGGCCCAATTTATGGCTTTGATAAATTTGAGAGTACCGACTCATTTGAAGGGATATATTTGTGGCTTCTATATCCTGTCAATAGCAAGAATTCAAACCTTTCAAAATTCCATCAATGTGATTAATTGGCTTTGAAAAGCTTCTAGAAAGGATATGATTTTCTTTATGAGCATTATTTTTTTTAAGATGACTCCTTGATATAAAAAAAGGCAAATGGATGCATCAAATAGGTATCCTAATTTAAGGAATTTGAATGCCAGATGATTGAAACTAGCAATGCTATCAATATTGGAATAACTTAAACTTCATGAGTGTAGTACATTTTTGTTTACCTGATTTGAAAATTCAAAGTTCTTGAGCAAATGAGATTCAATTATTTTGGCTTTGGGCAAGCTCAAGTCATCATCAGAGCCAGCAATGTAATGTCTTGGAGCATACCGCTGCAAATTCAATGCTCCCACTATGTGTAGCAACTCCGCTGTATGGCCACCTAAAAACAAAGGTTAACCACATGAGTAACATTTATTTTTAAAACCTGGAGTTTATTCCAAGAGAACACAAGAACAAATGACGGAAATCGAGGGCAGACCCTTGGAAAAGCATAATACATCAAGAATTAAATCTAGTCACCATCACAAAATCTACACCTACACAAAGGAACCAATCTTTGATTTCTTTAGCTACCACGTGATATCTCTACCATTACGAGAGTCAAAGATGTGGAAAACATTTGAATGAGCAATGCAAGTAACTCCACCAAATCTAAATACAATGATAGAGTGATGTCCAAATCTAGTTATTTAAAGCAACAAAACATACTCAAATCAACTCCAAATTTTTATTAACTCATGTTTGAATCAAGCTGTCTAATGCAACAAAGTTAGGAAACATGTTGATTAGTTTTTAATTGATTGTTCATATGCCATGCACAAAAAAACTTATTTTATTTTTTTCCAAACATTGTATTTGTAGGAATAAATATTAGTTAGAATAATTACCAGATCCAAGTACAATCAACGTGTGTAGAGTTTGGCGTTGTAAGTTTGGCGGCAATAAAGGTAGCCTCCTACTTTTTTGAAATACCCAAACAATTCGCAATATGAGAAGAGTACTAAAAAATAGCAACCCCACAATCCATACACCCTCCATCATAATCTTTGTTTTCTTTTGCTACCATTGTTGAATATATAATTCATAGAATAAATCAAGAAAAGAATTCACACTTTGATCTTTATATACTAAAGAAGAAATTATATAATTCAAATTGTAAATGTAACTTGCTTTTACTTTTAAATTATAAAGTAAATTGCTTTTAATTTATAAAATAATCTGATTTTAAATTATAAAGTAAATTGCTTTTAATTTATAAAATAATCTGATTTTACTTTAAGTTGTAAAGCAAAATTTATTGTATTAATTTCAGAAAAAAGCCTTTGTGTTTGATTCCAGAGAACACAAAACAAAAAATGGTCACTTTGGGACAACATTTTAGCATAAAATAAAAATAAAAAATAAAAAATTGCAACTATAAGATATTAAACAAACCTTCATATAGAATACACATAAAATGTTTCAAACTTAAATTATATGATGCTTTTAAGATCTATGTGATTAAAACATTAGAGGAGTTTCGGGCCTCCTAAGAGACTGCAAGTTTCCAAACTATGGAAACTTTGCAGGAATGCTGGAACATGCTGGAACATTGTCAAATGGCCAAGTTGACGTGGCCAAGCGACTGCCACGTCATTTTTGAGAAAAAAAATTTTTTTGGTTAAAATGATATTTTGGTATTTTTTTTTTTTGAAAAAATAAAATCTGACACGCCTGTATAGACGTTCCCTAAATCTGGGTAGACTAAAAAATGAGCCTGAAACAGTCTTCCAAGGCCCCCAAAACTCCTCTAATGTAAGTCAGAAGTTTTTTTTTCCTTTGTGCCTAGGGATATTTTACAAATTATTCAAGATTCAATAAAAATTTGTTTGGCCACCACCACAAAATTGTTACAAATCACTCTCTTTATAGCTATCTTTGCAAAAATCTAATTGAGTACTTTCCAGTTTGGCCCTTGTAATTTGGATTTGCAAACATTAGGGCAAATCTACTCAACTCCAAAAGCCACCACTTCAATTTTGTTTGATTTAATGTAGAGGGATATGCTAATTATTTCCAAATAAAGGCATGCCCAATTGAAAGCTGGTCAAGTAGGTTGACAATGGTACCTTACATTGAAGGCCTTAAAACTAACTTGCATTTGGCCCTTCTAAGGCATTTTGTACTTCTCTAGACATTTAAATGTTTTTCAAGGATGCCTTCTACAAAAGAGAGGGGGGGGGGGGATTCTCTAAAGGAAAGGTAAAGGAAAGGTGAAGGAAAGATGAACATGTAATTAATACCTCTCATTGGTTTTGAATCCTAGATCTTTAGACAAATTTTATATAATCTTATCAATAATTTTAGGAAAACTTCATTGAAACTAGAGATATGAGATTGTTTGAATCCCTAATTATGTCTTTGGATGTGTGAATGAAGTTTGAAATATTAGATTTTATATCATGTTGAAATTCAAATTTTTCTTTATATATGTCAGTTTTCTATTATTATTTATATCCATTATTTGGAAGGCAAAAAGTGGCTTTTAGATGAAATTTAAGATCTCTCAGAGATGGAACAAACAGATTTTCATCCAATTTTTTATAGGGACTTAATTGAACACTTTTGGAAATCTTCTCTTTGTAGTATTGTTGGCTTTTCTATATAAAGAGATGCTTAATCCACATATCACATATGTAATTTGGCAACCTCAAGTTCTTTTCTTTTTACATGAATTTGATCTATAAATGAGTTGTTATGAGCTTGAGCTCAATTAATTAAATGAATAGAATGAAGTACAGTTTCAATTTAAGAATTTGAAAATTTCCAAAAATTTAATGCTTTATTGCAATTTAAATTATGTGCCTATAAACATGGTTTCTTGATTTTTTATCATAGAAATTTACAAGAAAAATTTTACATCATCATATCATACACTGCCATATACACCCATGGAGATTTTTTTTTTCTTTTTTTGAAGATAGTTTTGTATTTGATATAAATTTTCTTCACTTTTTTTTTCTAAATGCATCATGATAATTTCAAAATCTCAACAAAAAACTGGAAAGTTTTATGACTCATAGATGACATGTGATTCTATCTTTGAAAAATAAAATTAAAAATTTCAAAATTAAATAGTTTTAGCATGGAAATATATAGAATATAAGGAAGTAGTCATTGGCTTGTCTTTTTAGGGTTAATAGAAAATGGAAAAGGCAAAATGTCTTTCACCTTGAGAAGGACAAATTCTATGCTCAAATTGCATTTTGAAGAGCAAGTTTTGAATAGGACTTCATAAGGAAGGATGGAGTTCATTTATTGATTCATTTGAATCCTGAACTTCCTTTTAGTACTCTTATCCATTTACAATATGAAGGGGGGAAGAGATTTGTTTGATAATAAAGGACAATCAATGCAAAAGGCTTTATTAACAAAATCTTCTATGTAAAAAGCAAGTTGTGAGTTTTCTCTATTCTATCAAAGTGTCAACCAAGAAGGACAAATATAGAGGCTATAAGGTTCAAGGAAGTAAAGTTAGTGTTGAAAGCTTGCATAAATTCATTTTCAAAGGTCCTACAGCAATTATTGTACTCAAATAGCGGATCATTTACGGATGCTCTAGGGTTGGTATGTCCAAAAGCATCTTGTCTTTAGTTGCTTCCCTTGTCTAATCAACATGATTGTTAATTGCTTTTTCTGTATAATAGGTACATTAGAGCCCTTTTTTTTAACTTTTGAGAGAGTACCAGGACAGCAATCACTTAAAATTTGGTGAAGCATTACAGTATATCTACACTCATCCATTTTTTTGACCAAAAAACACTTTTCAATTATATTCATGCACTTTTTATCCAAATTAAGCAAACTCATCTACATTTTAAATAGAAATGAAAAACATCTGGGAAAAAAAAAATTACTTTTATTTGGCAAAATAGTAAAAATTAACTTTGAAATGGTGCTATCTGAGACCTTGGTGCCAATAAAAAAGGGCTGAAATGATTGCTTGTTGCTTCCCTTATCTAAATGGCCATAGCAAGTAACTTGCTATCCAAGTAAATGTATTAGAATATATTTGCCTTCATTTTGTATCCTCCAATTCCCATCACATTTTCAACCTATGTTTATTGCTTGTAAAAAGATACTAGCCAATCAAATGTGGAATCAAAATATTCACAAAATGTGCCATGTTGATAAACTCCAAATGTTTTTGTTACACAATAGAGTTGTTCGTAAAGTCCCCCCAGTTTGGAGGGGATTTTTTTACAAATTTCCTCCGACGGACGACTTCGCAGGCAACCACAACCCTGCAGGCAAAGTCCGGATAAAACTTCTTTTTGGTCGATTTGGGCGTTAAAGAAAGTTTGATACCCACTTTTGTATTGGGTGCAAGCAACTTTTTGCCCCAAACCTGCTTTTCACAAAATTGCGGGGTTTAAACCCTGGTTTTGGATAATTACAAATAACTCTAATATGGCCATACTGTTTTAGCTTACCTTGGGATTTCTAAACTAAAAAATGAATAAAAAATGTAGTATAAAGTTCTATCAAAAATCTCTATATGCTATTTAAATTTTAATTAGGTAAAGTCTATAACTTATCGATGTGCTTCATTGAAGAATTTGAATGATTAACCACTAAACTTTGCAAACATTAGAAAAACTTTGGGGCCTTTAGAGGGTTGTTTGACCTTTGGCAATAATATGAATATCGCAAAAGCTAGAATTAAAAAAAAAAATTTAATATCAAAAAAATTTAATATATATATAAATATATATATATATATATATATAAAATTGATTTTATTGTATTTGCTCTGCTATTAAAAGTCAAATAGTCCTCTAGAGGCTCCAAATTTTCTCTAATGTAAAAACTTGCCATGGAAATATTTAGCAAGTCTCGTCAAATTATTTTTTTAAACTTTTCAGAATTGTAATTTAATGGTAGAGCTTTTTTCAGTTCAATGCACTTGTGTAAGTTTAAAATCTCAACTAAATCAAGTTGTAGATAGGCACAATAAAAGATGTACATAGAAATATGAAAAGTGTGAGAGAGAAGAAAAAAATTATTTGGTTCTACAAATCAAATCATTTTTAAAAAACAAAATGATTGCTTTTGGATGTATAGGTCCTACACTAGTGGAAAGAGGTGGTCTTTGGAATAGGCCTTTAACCTACAAATGCTAAAATTTCAAAAAAATAACATATCTCTAGAAATCAAAACATTCCAATTTTCAATTGTAAATGCAAGATTATTATAGTGTATGCATATGTAAAACAATTAAAGTTGATTTTAGATTTTTCATAAGAAGAAACGTTGAAATGAAAAGTCATATATCTTGTTAAGAGCACACTACATATTTCAACATAGACTTAGCTTTAATGATAATCTCAAAAAATTTACTTTAACTAATAAATAAAAATTGATATAATAATTGTGGTTTAATTAGCTTGTAATTTGTAGTGTAATATTTTCAAAATTTTGGGTCAACACTCAATACATATGACTTTATGTGCACTTTGATATGAAACATTTTTTTTTGTAGAATATACAATAGAAGACATTAGATTGCTTGAACTAGTTGACATCTCTAATTAGATTTGTTAGGGTTCTTTACACCACTTCTAATGTAATTGATTGTAGTTTTTCCTTTTCCTTATATCTGCAAAAACTTTGGTGTAGTTGTATAATGAATAGACAATTCAAAATGTGATTGAAATGGCTAATACTTCATTGCGTCATTTTTAATTTTTAATTATGAAATCAAGTACAATTTTGATACGATGCTTTGAAATGGTTTTCTTTGTTTAATGTAGATGCAATCTATTGTAAAGTTGGAACATAAGAAGTTCAATATACATTTTTGAATCTAAAAAATAATAATGATACAATGACGAAACTGAGTACTTTTGTGAAACGCTTTCATTCAAGCAACCATACCATAAGCATCAATGGATAAAACTCAAAAGTGTACACATGAAAGTTGTAGAGCACAACATACAATACATTAACATGGAAGTTTGATGAAAAATTAGTTGTGATTTGAAAGAAAATTGATTCCAAAGTTTGCTATGTCAAAAACTTGGTTTTGTTCAACATAATTTGGCTTTACTTTATCTTTTGTCAGTGTTTTCTTAAAACTCCTAAAACACTTTTTGTACCTTAGCATATTGGTATACATCAATTTTGATTGTTGTATACAAAACTTGAAGGAAATTCACATTTATAGAATTAAAAATATTAACAATTTAACAAACATGCAAATGATGTTAGTTCTCACAAAATTTGAGTTTTTTTGTGGAATTGAAAGCATGGGGTTTCACTAGCCATGGTAAAGAAAGGATAGGTTGAAAATAAGACCATTTTTATATCTAAGTGCCCTTGTATATGAAATATTTGTTGAATTGGGCAATGTGTACAATTTGTATTTTATAATTGTATAGTGCATTTTTAAATTCAACTTTTGTATTCAAAGACTAGAGTTCATGATGCATTTAATTCATCCAAAGAATTCCAAAAAAATCCATCATCATTGTCTGTATCATCCCAAAACTACTAATTTTCAAAATTTACACTAACATTCAAAAAATTAGCAATTTTTGGACAATACAGGCAATGAAGATGGATTATTTTGGAATTCTTTGGATGAATTAAATGCATCATGAACTCTAGTCTTTGAATACAAAAGTTGAATTTAAAAATGCGCTATACAATTATAAAATACAAATTGTACACATTGCCCAATTCAACAAATATTTCATATACAAGGGCATTTAGATATAAAAATGGTCTTATTTTCAACCTATCCTTTCTTTACCATGGCTAGTGAAGCCCCATGCTTTCAATTCCACAAAAAAACTCAAATTTTGTGAGAACCAACATCATTTGCATGTTTGTTAAATTGTTAATATTTTTAATTCTATAAATGTGAATTTCCTTCAAATTTTGTATACAACAATCAAAATTGATGTATACCAACATGCTAAGGTACAAAAAGTTTTTTAGGAGTTTTAAGAAAATATTGAAAAAAGATAAAGTAAAGCCAAACCATGTTGAACAAAACCAAGTTTTTGACATAGCAAACTTTGGAATCAATTTTCTTTCAAATCACAACTAATTTTTCTTCAAACTTCCATGTTAATGTGTTGTATGTTGTGCTCTACAACTTTCATGTGTACACTTTTGAGTTTTATCCATTGATGCTTATGGTATGGTTGTTTGAATAAAAATGTTTCCCAAAAGCACTCGGTTTTGTCAATCACTGTATTTGCCTACAAAAATGGTTGGCAAATAAGATTTCATATTATGATCATGAAATAAAGAATATAGAAATTACTAGAGTCTTTAGTAGGTTTGAATATTCAAACATATCTACATGCAAGTGTGTACATAAATATAAATGCCTTCTATTTAAATATAATAAAAGCAAATATTAGAACAATTAGGATTTATAGCCAACTTTGGTATATTATCTCTCTTTTTTTCTCTATACATGAGAAAAGATGTTCTATTGAAGAAAGTGCAAGCCAATATAATTGATTTTTGGGTTGATTCTTCATCACATGAGTAATTTTGTAAAGGAAATTGCAAGCAAAACAACACATGCCATTGCTACAATATTTGTGTATTTGATTGTTTATATTAATCTCTAAAGGACCATTGTCCTTTTGGAGGACAAATGGGAATTTTGGGCAGGTACCTATTGGCTAAAATTTTGCCTTGATTTTTTGAAACTTTTTCAAATATAGAAAATTGATTAGCTTCTTAAGGATATAATTTTTTTTTCAATCAATGCCTGGAAACAAAAGTTATGCCCCAAACAACTTGGAACTTAGAAAGGGGGGGGGGGGGGGGGAGATGAGAAGGGTCTGCAAAAAAAATTTGAAAAATTTGAATTTTTTTTCTCATAGATTATATTTTTGTCTATTTGGAAAGCTTTGATTCGTTCCATTTGGATTTGTTATGAGAAAGTTATGGACAATCTTGTTTTGGGGGCAATTAGAGCACCTTCTTGAAAAAATAACTTGTAGGATTCATTTTTGAATGTAATTTTTACCATTTTTCATATTTTTTCTTTGCATGGTTTAGTTTGCTTGCTAGAACAAACTCACCATTAGGATTTGTGCATTCTAATCCCATTTTAGAGATACTAATAATTTAGACTTTTCGTCTGTCTCATACCTACTTCTACTTAATAATTTTTTGAAGTATGAAAATTAATTTTTTTGAATTTTTTGCTTTTTTCTTAGATTCTCAACTCAGTTTTCCACCACGGAGATTTAACCCCTAAAGGACTAGCATGCGATTTTAGGCAACATAAAAATTTTGGGCAAGTATGTGTGACTAGAGATTTCTATATTTTAAGCTGAAATTTTATTAGAAGATGGGCGCAAGGAGTATCTTTCAAATGCACTAAATTTCATGACATTTGGAAATAGGAGTCAAAAGTTATGGCCAAATATGTTACTTTTTTTCGTAACTAGGCAGTCCGGGTAGATCAGAAAAAACCACTTTTTTCAAAAACAAAAATTTTAAATTGATTTTCTAGAGTTATATATACGTGAAAATCTTTAAATCATTCTATTTCGACCAATGAGTCAAAAGTTATGAGGGTTTTTAGTTTGTGGGCAATTATAGATTCTCTACTCTAAAATAAACTTTGAAGTTGTTTATTTAACTCAATTTTTAATATTTAAATAAATAAATAATTTCATAGGATGTAGGTTGTTTATTACAACATTACAACCATTGGGATTAACATTCTTCAATTTCATAGTTAAATTCTTAACAGTTTTGTATTTTGGATCATTCTTTACTTCTTTCTACTTACTATTTCTTTTTGTATATATTGTACAATATCAAATGATTTGAAATTTTTGGGGCATGTAGCCAACTTATTTAGGAAAAAGAATTCAAAGATGCACCAACATTTTGGACATTTTTTCATACAAATGTGACCTTGTGAAGTGCAGCTGCCCTGTTTTTTGCAGGGCCCAAAAAAGGATTTTTGCCAATTCAAATGCTAATATCTTCCAATCCGCATGGTGGAAAATTTTGAAATTTTTTCCGCATCTTCTAAAACTATTTTGCTATAAGATCCTATGATTAAATGTCTTAAAATTTTGTTTTTCAAATATTTGGTACTTGTACAAAAAATGACAATTTTAGAGTATTTTTGGTAAAAACATAGTCATGGAACTTTAGGGGTTGAAGCTCTAAACTTTGTAGTGCAAAAAACTAAAGTTAAGAAGGTCCAAAGTCAAATAAGCAGTCCCGCAATGTGCTGAAAAAATAATTTTCTTTAATTTTAAACACAGATATCTTGCAATCTGTGCAATCAAAAATCCTAAGAAAAAGTCCACACGTTTTTATACTAGTTAGGTGTATGATCCTACAATTAGATGTGCAAAAAAACAAATTTCAAATTTTCTTACTCTTTGCTATAGAATTGACAATTTTGAGTATTATTTGGCAAAAAAAAGGCCCTGGTCCTTTAGGGGTTAATTGTTTAACAAATGTCGCAAGCTTCAAAATAAAGGCAAATGCAAAGATCATATTAATAAGTGCTATTAGAGAAACTTTTCTTGTTCACACTCCTTATTACATTGGAAGAAAACCCTCTTATCAACCTTGTAACTTTGATGCAAATATTAAGTGTTTGATGGATGAGAGAGAATGTTTTCTTGTAAGACAAAGTTCATCCTTGAAATTTTGTGTGAAAAAGGAAGGTCTTGCATAGTAGTTTGACCTCCAATGAGCGCTTTTAGTCTTTTTAAAATAGATGATTCACACTACACCAAAAAAGAAGATTTTCACAGTGACCAATCTGTCCCTCCAGGATTAATTGATGGTTCCACATTAAGTTTCAAATGCAATTTAATTTAGTCTTGGATTAACCCCTCAGCACCCCGGGTATTAGAAAATACATTGGAAAGGGCATGAAATTGGGCCCTTAGGGTGGTGAGGGTTTAAATTCAAGCAAAACATATAGGTGTTTTTATTTTATTCACGATGACTATCAATATTGACCATTTAATTCTTTCTTGAAATTGAAACAAGATTTGATTCAAATCAAGCAAAGAAAATCAATATGAGCTATTTAATTTTTGTGCATCTTGTATCTCTCATCTGGCTGTGTTCACACCAACAAAGGATGTTCTTTGGAGATTGAATTATCTTGAAAACTGGAGAAACCACGCACTTTAATCCTAAAACGCTGTTGAGGACACAAAACATCTTCATAACATTTAATAGCTCTATGGTGATGGTGTGGTATATTCCACACCCCACATTAGATGTTTTTCAGCCCCTTTGAAGGGCTGCGAGTTCCCTGGGCTACCAAGGTCGAGGAAACAGCCTCGCAGCTGCGTGACATGGCAGAACAATTGCTACGTCACCATTTTTTTTCTTTTTACTTTTTACTTTTTTAGACTTTAATTCTTGAGTTAACTTGAGTTTTCAATAAGTCTTTTGTTGTCCAAAACATACTTTTTATCTTGTATACTTATATAGTATACTTGGGATAATTGAAATTTACAATTACTTTATTTATTTTTCTTAAATGAAAAACCCACTAAAAAGTCTACCAAATGGTGACTTTGCAGCACATTACACATGCTGGATACTTACACTATAAATATTGGTAACCAGCCCCTTCTTTAGCTCTTACAACAGAAGGAAAGTAATTGCTACTACCTTCTCTGCTTCTGACAAGAAGCTAAATATGATTTGACGGCCTTTGTGGAAGATTGTGCCTTAATTCACCAAATTAAGAGCCTGACTGTGGTGGTTGGTAACTAGCTGCTTGAATGCAATAGCAACTATGACGCCTTTTCTCTTCTCTTCTCTCCACTTGAAACTCTCTTTGGTTGTTTCACAACAATACTAGTTACAACTAGTAGTTTGTTGTAGATTATTCACTGGGAGTGATTTTTACAGCTTGGGATCAATACGGTGAAGTATTTTTGGTGTTGTCGCAATGGTGCTTGGATCACAGAACAGCGGCCAACAGGTGGTGAATGAATCTAGCAGATTTAGTATTATTTTTTCTTACAATTGTTGCTTGTAGGATGGGATATACTTGAAATAATTCTCTAGTGAACAAACGATGACAAGTTGGGGTAAATTGTAGACACCTCGTGTACATCAACTAGCATACTAATTGTTGGCTTGGTGGTATGGGCACAGGTGAGGTTTACCTCCTCCGGTGGATTTTTTTCAAGAAAATCTCCAAGTTATACTTTTGGGCGGATGTTGTACCTGAGATTCTGAGCCGTGATATGTTGGAACACCAACTCTATGACAACTTTCAGAAATTATCATTGCTTGTTGGTAACTGTGGAAATTTTGTTTGATTATTGCACAAATCGCTCCTCTTTTGGATGCTGTATTTTGGCCACAGCTTGCAATGACGTCAGTTATACTGGCTGCAACTGAGATTCTTTAGTTACGAACTGCTCGGGCTGCGATTGAGAGTCCAATTACGAATTGCGGTTGCGATTGAGATTCCAGTTACGAGCTGTGGTGTCGTCTAGTGAAAGGAACTGCTTAGTTACTGCAAAAACTTTCTTGTTAAAAAGCTTTTTACAGCTTTTTGAGATTGGTTATGAATAAGCTAATTTGGATACCAAGTTAAGGTTTCATTTATGGTTTGAATGAGCTGATTTGAATACCAAGTTAAGGTTTCATTTACGATTTGAATGAGCTGATTTGGATACCAAGTTAAGGTCTCATTTACGGTTGGTAACTTCCATTACTGAATAGGCTTTCTCAATCTGATTTAGTCATTGTTACGGAAGTCTGACGATTGATATGAGATTACCTTCATGTTTAACTAGTTACACTAACTAGCTATACAGTATGTGTAAAGCATAGATCATTAGTCTATAGCTTCATAATCACCGGTAATGTTTGTGTGATAAAGTGCTGGGTTATTCAATCAATTGTTCCTCTAAAGTAAAAGGATGATTTCTTGGAAATAACAAGAATGTATCTTAAGTCCTAAATATGAGTTTGAGCTTCAATAGGGAAGTAGAATCTACTCTGAATCTATCAGAGAAGTATCGAAACAACATTTTTTTTTTTGAAATTTTTTTTTTCTGACACACCCGTACCGACGTTCACTGGATCTTGGCAGAGAAGGGAACAGGCCTTAATGGCCCTCCAAGACCCCCAAATATCAGCTAATGACACAGAAATGCTCATATTTCAAAACAACAATTGAAAAAATCAATCCCAACAGTGAGAATGTTGTTATGGGCAATTTATACCCAAAGTTTTTGTTTTCTTCTAAAACTTTGAAAATTTAAGTTCAAGAATGAACCTCAAATATTATTTCTATGAAAAGATGCTAAAATTGCCCACAAAATGAAACTACTTTTAACTTTCATAATATTGATCAAAATAAAATGATTCAAAGCTTTCTTTATGCATATAAATCTATAGAATCAATTACAAGCTTTTTTAAAGTACAAAAGAGGCAAAAACAAATTGTTGCCGATATTGTCTGAATTGTTCCTTCCCTTCAAAACAACTTGTAACTTTTACAATGCTTACTAGAGTCATTGAAAAAGAAGCTTGACAAAAAGATGATAGTGATTGGAAGCTATACAAAAAAATATCAAAAATAAATAAAATATCCAAAGTTACAAGAGCGTCCTTAAAATTGCAACCTGTCATTAAAGAACTGTATAAGGATTAAAAAAGCTTAAGAGCATGTACAAATAGAATTCAATAAGGAGAGTCTAGGAGTTTTGAGCATGACATTTGACATCACTTCCCTACTTTTAAGAAAGAAAAAGTACTCCAATCACTCTAAATAGTTGGTATAATTGAAAAATCTATAATGATTTAGAATCTTATGTTAGGCTCCAAAAAGCCATCTTGAATGACTCCTAGTCTCAAAGTTGCTAGCATGCAAGCTCAGGATTTTGAGCCTAGGAACCTAGTCATCTATGCTATATTTTATTTTATCTATATTATTTTTATTTAGGTTGTGACAATGATGCATGATAAATTAGTGAGGTTTTTTTTTGAATAATTTTCCATTGAAAAGCGATGTTTTTTTTTCCAGAGAATATTTTGGCAATATACCTGCTCTAACAGTAGATGAAATCATAAGATACTGTCAAAACTTGGGACCATATCACTCTAGTTTGGATGAATGTACACTCTTTGGATGACAACTAAAATTTCATCCATATATTGTAGGCTAGGTGTATTTCCATGGATGTCAATAGCTTTTGGCAATGAACAAATGGAAAAAAAAAAAAAAACCTGCACTAGTGTGTTTTCAAGAAGCCAGCTGCATCAAAATCAGAAAAAAGGTGACTCTGAAGTGGATGGTAATGAACATGAGCGAGCTTTTCAGCACATTTCCACCGAGCATTACGTACACCTGCCATCTTTGTCAACGGTATATTAATTAATTTACTCTCTCTTCTTGCTGAAAGATGATAAACTGATTGTGACTAATGTATCCGTCACGTGGAACCAGGCATGCAGTGCGTAGATTGATGTGTGGAAGTGCTGTAGTTTACAGCAATTTTGCAATTGCTGCAGAGACACGTTCTGATCGATATATCAGATAGATTGAACCTTCCACGAATTTGTACACCCATGATTGACTCTTACATTGATTTGCAGAGCTAGCTAGCTAGGCCATTTCGAATATTACCGCGACTATGACGATATATCTTGAGGTAGGTAGTGGTTTCGATCTTTCCTTGTCGATCATCCTCTGTTTGCATGCATGCAGTGCTTAACAGATCGGTATCTCGAATATAGGGAGTTCACCAAGTACGTAATCTCATGAGCGTGCAAAGGTTATCAGAAACATTTATGGTGGCACTGCAGAAACTCAAGAGTACTTCATATTCACATCATGTACACACGAGAATCTACGTCAAAGTAAACATGTATCCAGCTAGAAAACTATGTTCCCGGCTCGGCTACGTTCATAAATGTACGTACCACCAACCAGCTACTGATTGCTCTATCTGATTGTAGTGCAAATTAATCAGCAATGGCCGACACGTCTAAATATATATGCTCACATCACAAGATCAAGCAACAGCAATTACTGCAGTTGCTCTCAAACAATAACTGATAGACTACGCGATCAAAAAGACTGTAGCAGACTCACTCAGGAGATATTTCAACACTACATCAAAAGGTCCATGCATGAGAGGCTCACGTCTGTCTCATATCCAAGCTAACGCTATATATTACATTTCTCAGTCATGCAATGCCCGTCGAAATCGAAAATGTTGCGATACGTACTCAAGAAGTGCAACCGTCTAGTAATCTCAGCACATGGCTGGATTATATTGAAACAAAAGAAGTGTAATACAGTCCTCAAGAATGAATAATTATACAAGAGGACAATGAAAAAGGGACTGATGAATGAATGACTAGTAATCTGCAGAATCTTGATCCTAAAGTAACGTAACAGTGAGCGAAACTACTTCCAACAGAAAACGTCTTGGGGATGGAATGGACTCGGGAATGCTCAAGTCTTGACATCCGATTTGTACTCTTTGAATGAGGAGATAGAATGTGTAATATTCCTCTGCGGCCCAGGTGGAATGATCCACCATGATTCATGATCATTCAGACCTACATCCCTGGATAGGGAAATTCTAAGCAGCCTGCCTTATATCTTTTCCACGGCTCATGGGTCAAGGGATCTGTCATCTGTACCATAGCCTTTTGAACTCTTCTTACCAAAACATGAACAACTCCTTGGAATTCTCCTGAAGGTACCTGCACCTGCACTAGTCCAAATTCAGTAATCGTCCAATGGTCCACGACAGAGTCAAAAAAATTATACCAACAGTACCCAAGTACTGGCAATCCAAAGTGGCCCGATACGGAGAAACCAAGAAACGCCCTGTCACTGGATTTGAAATTACCTGGTACGAGAAGAATTCCTTCACCCAGTTGGAACCTGATAAATCTGACACTGGCATGCGAACCGTCCCAATAAGCCGGTCCCCACCGAGAGAACTCCAGTCATAGAACTCGATGGAAAGATGTCCAATCTTGAAGCAGTCATCGTCGATTTTGAACCAGAACGTGTAGTTCCAGTGAGGGCTCGTCCCACCATTAAAATTAATCAGTGTACTGACTGTGAAGGCCTTGTCAATGTATAGTTCCGCTCTTGGGTTCATGCGGCCCAAGCATCTCAAATTCTTGAGCTTGTGTGCACATAGAATCGTCAACTCCACAAGCTCCGTGTCGGCCTCATCGCTTGAGGGACCATTTTCACCTGATTAATAAAATAACAAATAATCAGAAGGTTCCAAAGAAGAGGGAATTATATGTTTGTGTTAATATATGTACAAACACCCGTCCACGCAAGTTTTAGCTAGTTACGTCACCAGGAGTCTAGGACTATTACCACTCAGCGCAGATTGCCGGGAATTCCATAAGTCTCTGTCCGACAGCAGTAGAGCACCTACAGTTCGGTGCACCTGCATTACGTACATACATATATTCAGAAATCATTTCTAGAAATTGGAGCCGTAGCTTAACCAGAAACCAGAAAATTCAGCCAAGGTCACAAGCAGAATCGATCAAGAATTATGCACACAGCAATTGATCTCTTGAAATTATAAAGCAATGTTAACAGGTGCGACTAGTATGTTGACGCTAAAGTAACGAAGCATGTTCAAACACGTACAGCATGCATGAGCGCAAATTAAATTAACCACACTTACGGCAGAGTCACTATGGACAGGTAGGTGCTCATGATTATCGCCATGAGAGCCGCGGTCGGAATCCATTTTTGATCGAACAACACAACGGAACAAACAAGAATCTCCAACTTCCGTTTCCTTCCTTCGCTACGTTCAATGAAACTACCGAGTATGTAACAAGTGCAGACGTAGTACTTCAATCTTGAAATAAAAATCGACAACAATTGATCACCTCAGCAATGCTTCACACCATACTGTCAAATTCAACAATCTTCAAACCATTAATGACACTCTCATGGTCGCCTTGCCACACCAACTGTTCACACAATGCTCCGTGTCTGCCTACATGTCGAATCCGGAGAGGATGAAATGACCGTTGGATCTATTTCACTGGCGAATGGAATGGATGTAAAAGGATTTAGACAGAAGGATGAACATCTTTAGAACAGAAGTATATTATAGTGTAGAGAAAGATCATCCGGGGCGTGTCACTCCATATTTAGACATATGTTTATAGATCTTCAACTTCAAACTTCAAACTGCTGAACAATTCAAGGGCATTGACACCGTAGTAGTTTCGGATTTAATAAATGATCAATGCAACATGTGAGTCCGTGAAAACTATCTAGGAAGGGCTAAACGTATGCACATCAGGAAACAGTACTGGAATGGAAGTCGAGAAAGATGGGGTCACTCACGAATGCAAATTGACTAATGAAGCAAGTAATTGAGTAGCCCGCAGGAAAAAGGAGCACCACGAATGCTGCACACACATTTCAAAGAAAATATGAAGTACAGTACAATGAGAGACGCAAACCTGGAGAGATCGCAATAGTGTCCTGTGACTGCACGCTAGCCATAGTTACTGGCTCACTCTTTAGCGCTTATTATTTCTGCCCAGGCTCGCAGTCTAAAGCATCGAAAGCAGCCATCCACACCAACATCTACCGGGGCACTTCATTTATCACTTCGCTCTTCGGTGGCTTCATCTCCGATGCCTCTTTGGGACGCTTCTGGACTTCCCTCATTGCTGCCAGCACTGAAATGTTGGTAAGCGCTGCAAACCATCGTTTCTTGCCAGAAATTCATGATGACCGTTTGAATCATCCAATGCTTGCTCACATGTGTTTTTTTGGGCTACGTGATGGCAGGGCCTGAATTTGATGATAATTTCGGTGAGAGTAGGGAATTTGCAGCCTAACGGTCCAGCAGAAGACTTTACCTGCCCCTCATAGGAGAAGTCGGGAGGATTCATATATAGCCTTCTTAGTTGCGCTATATATGGTTGCTTAGACGCAGGCTGTCTTCGAACAAGCCTCGCAACTCTCGGTGCTGATCAATTCGACATAGAAGACCCGGAGGAGAAGAGACAAATCCGGAGCTACTTGAATTGGTTCTCATCTCCGTGAGCGTCGGCCCCATGACCGCCTTGATGATGATGGTCTACGTCGATCAGGGTGTCTCATGGTTCTGGGGCTACACCATCATGGGAATCGCGATGTTCCTCTCCATCACATGCATCGTCGCTGGGGCGGGATACTACTGACACAGGAAGACGCAGGGCAGTTCACTCACGCGAATCGCACAGGTGATCGTCGCAGCAACCACGAAGAAAAATATATATCACCTCCATCGTACAGTGCCAATCTCTTCGAGGTTCACGACCACGAGAATAGCGCCCCAACGATGGAGTCAACATTGAAGCGATTCAATTCCAACAAAGGCGAGGTGCTGGGGGAGCCAACCCTAAAACGACTACTCGCTTCCGCATACCAGAGGATTAGGATTTCTGGACAAGGCAGTCATTGTTACCGACACAGACACAGGAACGCAATCCACTACCCCGGTCAATCGATGGCGCCTCTGCACCATCACACAAGTGGAAGAACTGAAAGACGTGATGCACCGCTTCCCGACCGCCTTCATCGCGTCCTTCCTCTACATCGTGGTGGCGCAAATCCAAGCCTGGGCCGTCGCAGAGGGCTACACCATGAAGCGCACTGCCGGGAACTTGAATTTCCCTCCCCCTTCTCTCGCCGCCATTTCCGTCGCCTGCGTGCTCGTCGAGGTTGCAGTCTACGACCTATGGTTTGTCCCGTTCATACGCAAGTACACCAACCATAGCCACGGCATCACGCGTCTCCAGAGAATCGGAGTCGGCCTGGTGCAGTCCATACTGGCTATGGCCTACGGCGCAATCATCGAAACTGCAAGACCGAGGTCCGCCAGGCACCATGGCTTGGACGAACGACGCTAGGGCCATCGTGCCAATGAGCATCTTCTGGCTGCTCCCAATGTGGATCCTCGCCGCCAGCGCCGAGCTCTTCGCATACGTTGTCTGCTTCACATTTTTCTGGCCAGAAATCCCTGTGGAGATGCGGAGCCTGGGAGGCGGCCTCTCGCTTCTCACAAACGCCCTCGGATTCTACCAAAGCGGCGGCCTCATCGCCATCACGAACATGGTCTCCAAGAGCGACAACGGAGGCTGACTCGCGGACGCCAACTTGAACTGACAAGAACCAACTGAATTACTTCTACATCATCCTCATGGTGGTCAGCACCTTCAACACCTTCAGCTTCTTCTTGACTACCAAATGATACAACTAAGTCAAATTCATCAACACCGAAACCTCTCAGACCACGCCATCCGCTCGCGTAGAAATCGCCACATCTCCAATACCCGACATCTTCAGAAGGTCCAATAGCAGAGTACCTCTCAAACTCCCGCTAGAAGAAGCTCCGAACGGCGAAGAATTCAAAAGTAATGGCGCGCGCGGGATCGAAGCCGAATTCAAACTCAGAGGCGCGCGCGGGAACGAGAACCAGTTGGGTGAGGAAGATGATCCGCTGGCCGTGCCCGAGTACTTGCAAGGTCGGAGAGCAGAACGCCGTTACGATCGACCAACAACTCTGACGACCTTCCGGAGATGAAATTCTCGTCACCATCGCAGCCTCTATGGTCACCACTTACGCTCTTCTCCCACGTCTTCTCACTCGCCACGACTCGGAGCCTGTTCCTGCAGCGCAGAGTGGCGATGGAGTGCATCCGTCGCCGCGGTTTATCAAGCTTCAGAGGTCGAGGTCCACCAGGGCGCAGTCCAAGTGAACAATGGCTTGAGACAGCTCGCGAATGGTGATGTGCATGTAAGTACTTTTATCAGTACACAGCAGGAAAATGCAAGATACGGCGCGGCAATCTGAATAATAAAAAATACCGTCTCTTGACAATGGTAGTGCGAGGGAATGAATAGATTCGCGGTGCAACCGGAACTGAAGTGGTGTAGGAGTGCCGTGTTTTTCACGACGACGCATTAGGTTTCTAATGTACATTAGGTTATGCATGAAACAGAGCTTCGTTAGTGTTCTTGAATCTCTGCCATTTGGACTTCGAGAATAGAAAGTAAACAAAAATCAAAGTTAAAATTCACTGAAGTATCAATGCACATATGTGCATTTACAAGAGGAGAGTTCCTACCAGGAGTTCCTGTGTGCAGACAGGCCTCCAAGGACAGTCTTCGCTACACTAAAAATGATATTTAGTGTTGGCAACACTAATTACGAACCTTGACACTAAATATCATAAGTAAGTAACACTAAATCTAATTTCTAACACTAAATATGCTCTATGGTAAATCTGAAATTTGAAAAGGTTTACATTTAGTGTTAGAACACGTTAAAAAAATGAACTTGCAAAGGAAAAGATTGAAGACAAGTAAAATTGAAGACAAGTAAAATGGCTGGTAGGGGGGTAAAACACTAAATGTCATACTACACTAAATATCATTTTTAGTGTAGTGTACTGTACTGAAAATTCGAGAGAACTGGATTCGGCGAAATCTTGCAATACATGGACCGAATTATTACTTGCTTCATATCGAGTTGGACATGATGTTGCGACACGGCATTTCACAACTTCCTCGCTAATTTACTCCCTGCATTAGATTGCATGCATTCCTACGACTGGGAAACCAGTCCCACAAGCACCTACTTCACTGTCACCTCCAAATCCATACCTCCTTATCTACGTTACAACAATGCTCTATGGTTGCAATGCAGTCACAATGTCGCTCCTTCCGGGCTCTCAAAGAAAATTTCTGCAGCCTGTTCCTGAACTTGCATCATTATTCTTGTCCCGCTTGGCATTTCATCGTCACATTTAAACGCCCTGTGAAGTCGAGGATGCGTGGCATATTGGCGATCCAATCTATGACTGAAGTAGAGATCTGCGGACAATTGGAATGCTGACAGCCAGTGAAGAAACCGTGCCCATGAGAATGTAGGTCATCAGACTGAATGGAAGGAGGTCCGAGTCTCCAGAAGCCACAGCTGTGGATCCGAATCCGTGTGCACTGGTAGACATGCCAAAGAAAGTATTAAGTTGAATTGCTGTTCTCAAGCATCACTGTATAGTCTGTGGCTTCACAGAGAGCAAGCACAGGGGAGAAATTAAAACAAAAAAATTTCAGTGGAGATCATTACTGCAGAATTTGGAAGTAAATGAGCGCTTGACAACCGGTGTGCTAAGTCATCACCAATTTGCAGCATTGCGCAACTAAACAAATAGAATTCGAACGCAGGAGATCGGCATGAAAATCACCTGCAGGCATTAGCAAGGGCGCGGACAGTTCCACCTTGAATCTTCAATGTTGAAAGCACTCTAACGATAAGTTCGCTCCTAGGAGCCCTGTAACGACGGCAGCAGTTGCAGCGATCGACTCATCCCCTGCACAAGGCAATTTCCATCGACTTTTAGTTCTCACTCATGCACAGTGCGAGATCGCAATTTGAAGTCACATTCACAGATGAAGATTTGAGGAATAAGAAAGAACCTCCAATTGCGGTTGTGACGGGAATTGCGAAGGCTAATGTGGTGCTTCGAGCTGCCACCGGTCGAGCGAGTCAGAAATTCGTGAAGACTCAGTGCACTTCCACCAATTATTGTAATAAGGAATTAAGGATAGAGAAAATGGCCGCTAGCTAGTGGCACCACGGCTCCAAACTTAGTAGCATGATGTTGAATAATCTGCAGCCACTGAATTAGGAGTCATCAGTGACTAGCAAACACGAATCTCAGATGCATCTTCGGCATGCATCCATCGAACCGAACCTTTTTCTGATTCTTAACAATGACAAGGGTGTGCGTACTTACAGATCGAGCGCTGACGGAAAAGAGAGAATCGAAAGCGTATGTCAGGGTTAGTGGACCGAACAACGCCAGCAAAAGGTCTCCGCCGCCTGGAGCTTGCATGCCCTTGGTCACGTATAGTCCTGAAAAACGTGCAGAGATAACAACAGAACTTTTCTGCTAGCATTACAGTAGTAGTAAAAGCCTCCTGTACGTACTCTTCCATGTACCAAACAGTTCATTCAAAAGACTCCACTCAACACGTACAGAAGAAATCGTACGTAAAGGCAACAGACAACTTCAATTAAGAAACGATGATTCAAGAAACATACCTAGCAATCCATGGTTTCGAAGCTGCGGTTTGTTACATATTGCTGCAGCGATAAAAGTGATCACATTCACGAAGACTGCAGCAGTGATCGATAACAGGATATGTGCGAACTTCTATTCCTACGCATAAACGCTTAAGTTAAAAACTCCGGTAGACTGCATAGGGTTGCTATCTCTTGTGAGGACAATGCATGTCCAAATTCCTCCAATTTTGACATTCGCACTACTTATGAATCAATTAAAAAACTGTAACTGTAATAACAATGATTACTGTCCCTTTGATCTTTAGAGAGTTCGCAGACTCGAAGCTGTTTGAGAGAAGTGCGAAACGTACTGAGATCCAAGAAGAAAACCTATTGCAGTTGCACAAATGAAGAAAGGTGCAGCCCAAATGCATTCAGTGCCTGCGTACGCCAATTCTTATATTATATATAGGGTTATCGACATTAAAGGACTTAGAGGACGATTTTGTAAAAACTATATCAAAATAAAAAGTCCAAAAAGTTAGGTGAAGGTCAAATTAAATAAAATGTTCTGCACTACAAAGTTTTGAGCTTTAAATCTTTATTGTGGAGAATTAAGTTGAGAGTCTAGGAGAAAAAAAATAATCCAAAAAAACTTAATTTTCATTATTAAAAAAATTGTTAAGTAGATGTAGGTACTAGATAGAAGGAAAGTCTAAAATATTTATATCTTTTATATAGATTCAGAAAGCACTAATTCCAATGGTGAGATTGTTCTCGCAAGGAAACTAGCTAAACCTTGTGGAATTTTTTTTGAAAAATTGTAAAAGTTGCATTCAAAAATGAATCCTACAAGTTATTCTTTTCGACATTAGAGAAAAAATGAACCCTCCGGAGGGTTGCTCCACGGATCCCTTTAGTACCCTGAAATTTAATTTTAAGGGGCTGAAAAAATATTTTTTTTTCTATTTTTGCGTGACTGAAATTGCTGTGATAGTGGCGCAAGAACTCAAATTTTTGAACAAAAATTTACTAAAAATATATATATATATATATATATATATATTTAAAAAATAAAAATGAAAATAATTTGCAAAATTTGATTGCTTCGGCAAGCAATCATACACTCTGACTACTCACCACATTAGAGAAAAATTCAACCCATTTTAGGGCTGTTGAAAGTTGACATGCCATGCTATTGTTTGCATGGCCTGTTAACTTCAAAATTGCTCTTAGTGAGCAGTCAGAGTCTCTAACTACACGCCGGAGCAACCTATGTTGGCAATTTTTTTATTTTTTTATTTTTTTTAAATTATTTTTAAAAAAAAATCTTTTCTTAAGATTTAGTTTTATTTTCCTTTTTTTTTTAATAATTTTTATTCGATATTTTCGGTTCCTGCGCCACTGCTACCGCAATTTTAACAAGGCAAAAATAGGAGAAAAATGAGTTTTTGAGCAAAATAAAAGCAAATTTCAGGGTACCTCAGAGGACTGTAAGGCAACCTTCCAGAGACCTGAAATTTCCTCTAATAAGGGCACTTTTCCAAGTTGATAGGCCATGCAAGAAATAGCATGGCATGTCAATTTGGAACGGCCCTCCCTAGGGCTGATTTTTTCTCTATTGGAGATGCTCTAAGTATTCAAGAAGCAAGATGGTCAATAGCTTTCTCATAAAAAGTCCAAATGAAACAAATCAAAGTTTTCCAAATAGACAAAAATCTAATCTCTCTCTCTCTCTCTCTCCAAAAAAAAATTTGTTGCCTCCCAAATGTTGTTTTGAGTGTAGTTTTTTTTCCCGGGCACCAATTGAAAAACATTAGAGGAAATTTCAGGCCTTTGGAGGGCTGCCTTACAGCCCTCCGAGGTACCTTGAAATTTGTTTTTATTTTGTTCAAAAACTTGTTTTTCTCCTAATTCCACCTTGCTGAAACTGTAGCAACAGTGGCTAGAAC
The DNA here is from genome assembly GCA_963969595.1 of Neckera pumila. Taxonomy (NCBI): domain Eukaryota; kingdom Viridiplantae; phylum Streptophyta; class Bryopsida; order Hypnales; family Neckeraceae; genus Neckera; species Neckera pumila. Next base: position 3,343,223 of record OZ018414.1, on the reverse strand, counting down.
TAAAAATTCCGAATAAAAAATTATTAAAAAATAATAATAATAATAATAATAATAATAATAATAATCTTAAGAAACTATTTTTTTTAAATTAAAAAAAAAAAAAAAAAAAAAAAATCTGCCAAAATTGACTGCTCACCAAGAGCAATTTTGGAAGTTGACAGACCATGCAAACAATAGCATGGCATGGCAACTTTCAATAGCCTTGAAATGGGCTGAATTTTTCTCTAATGAAAAAAATATATTTTTACGAAGCTTAGCAATTATTATCTTCAAAAAAATTTCAAAAGATTAAAACAAAAATTCAGCCCCTAGGGACTTGCCCAAAATCCCGTTTGTCCCTTGAAGGGACGATGGGCTTTTAGGGGTTAAAAATAAAATTTACTTGCAATGTTTTATTCTTAAAAACAAAAATTAATTTTTTATTAAAAATCCCCCAAAGTTGGGTAGCTTGTTTTATGATACATGTATTAAAAAACACTAATTATGGAGATTTCAATAAAAATTTTACTTGAAATACATGAATTTTTAGTAAAATGTTACTGAAAATCTCCATAATTAGATTTTTAATGCTATTATTTTTCACGAAAAATAATCATTTCATGTATATAATTACATATTTGGACACAAACACCACTTGTAGCTCCCAAACCTGCCCAAGTCAAAATTTCTCACAAATTGTACAAGGTTGCGTTTATTTCCTTATATCAATGTTTCTAGGTGCCAAAGTCCACCATCAGAGGAGTGTAAGCATCCCTTAATGGGACCTGTAAAAAATGAATTAATTGGTTGGCTATTCTAAAGATTACTTAGTCACTTTTATTCCTTAAGGTCCTTTCAGCATCAACCCTCAAGCTTTAACTTCTTGCCTCCAATTTAGACATTGGTTAAGGAAAAAATGTCCAATTTTATATTTTTTTCTAGATGAATTTATATGATGTCTACAAGTTGTGAACTTGGGTGATTCCAAATGTGATATTTCATCCTATTTATGTTGGAGAGGTTTTTGAATGTCTTTGCACAAGATGTTGGTTAACATTCATTTGTTGAATGTGATTGACTTCTTTGTAGAAAAATGGAAGATGCTACCAAATCGGATCACAAAATGTATTTTTATTGCATTTTAGCAACTTGTACCTCTTTGAATTTTTATTACAAAATGGTCATTTTTAAATTTGAGATCAACTAACAAAATGAAGTTGTACCTCTTTCTAATCAAGTTTGTAAATTTGAAAAACTCCTAAATTTAAATTGTTTGTAGCAATTTGAATTTTGGCCCTTAATTATAATATATTGATATTCAATCATAGAATAATACAAAAATTTGGATTTATTTAGACCATGATATTTTCCACTATAATATATATTTTGGGTGAAGAGTTCAGATTTTCAAGTATATTTTTTGTATTTGATATTAATTTTCTTTTCTCATACTTCAAAAATTCATGGTAATCTCAGATTTTTGACCAAAAATTTTGAAATTTTGTTATCTGCAGTCCTATAGAAAATGTGCAAATTCATCTTTGAAAAATAAAATGAAATAATGTCAAAGTCTCATATTTAGTGGCACACAACATACTATTGAGGTTGTTCAAATAATTATGAGATTTGTCTTTTCCAAATTAATCTAGGATTATAGTCCAACACCATGACTATGTCATCAAAGTTCATCTTTTGCTTTTGATTTGCACATTAAATGTTAATAGAATTTTTTATTCTATATTTTTCCTAGATGAAGCTATATATTGTCAATAAATTATAATCTTATTTATTTAATTTTGGGGTCACAAAAAAGGCAAATCCCCCACTGCATTAACACCTATTGTAAAGTTCTTTGGTTGTTTCAATCAAAATTATCCACAACACCCTCCTAAAACAATGCTAAAGTCTTTACCTTTATGTTTTATTTGGTAAATTGGACTGTCGGACCTTTTAGTTAACTTGTTAAATTATACCTTTACAAAAAAATTGATTTAATAACCTCGCCAATTGCAAGATTGCGAGGATTGAATTTTAAAGTCAAGATTTTCACAATCCAATCAAAAAATAAAGTTTTATATTTCAAAAAAATTATTAAAAATTGCCTATTTCCTACCACCTTTGGAAAAAAAAATCATGTTGAGGAAATAAATTGAAGATACATACAAAGTATCAAATGCAACATATTCAAATGTTCTAAATTATTTCTTTAGGTGTTGGTGCTAGTACATATTGACAAGAAACACTAAAATGCTCATAACTTAGACTCCAACAATTGAAAAAGTCAATCCCAATGGTGAAATGTTGTTGTGGGCAATTTACATCCAATCTTTTTGGTTTTCCTAAAAGTATAAAGATTTAAGTACAAGAATGAGTTTCAAATATTACTTTATAAAAAGAAGCTAAGATTGCAATTCAAAAAAAAGGCCTAACTTTCATTATATCAATCAAAAGAAAATGCTTCAAATCTCTCCATACACATATAAACCTATAGAATCAATTGCAATTTTTTTAAGTAAAAGAGCCAAAAGAAGTTGTTGCCTAGATTGTCTAATTTGCTCCCATGCACAAAAAAACTTGTAATCTTTACAATACCTATTGGAATTACCCAAAACAAAGCTTGATATGAAGATGATGGTGACTAATAGCTACGCAGAAAAAATATAAATAAATAAATAAAAAATCCAAAATCACAAGAGCTTTTCTAAAATTGCAATTTCCATTTTTGTCAGTTAAAACTATAGGAATTAAAAGAAGAGCATTTACAAACACAACTTGAACAAAAAAACAAAGAGAGGAATTCAATCATAGCAATTGACATCACTCCACTACTTTTGGGAGAGAGAAATAACTTAACCACTCTAAGTAATTGGCTTAGTTGAAGAGTTTGTGCATTTAAGGTTCCATGTTAGCCTCAAAAAAGCCATTTCGAGTGATTCCTCCTTGTGGAAGCACCCATCATGGAATCTGCCAAAGTCTCAACAATTGTGTTTAAAAATAAAACCAATCCGATGGTCTCAAAGAAGATTGCAAGGTTCATACGGCTAACTAGCCAAAATTGCTTCCATCATCATGATAGTGGAACCCCCTTATAAGGCGCCTAGGCCAAAAAGAGCACCCGCCTTTGGCACAGGTGAATGCGTTGGTTTTCATTTATTGACCTTGAGGGATTTTTAATCTATCGTTATTGCAAAAGCGACAAATGTTTGCTCTCTTGATTTTATTTTGTTTGGATTTTGTTGATGTGGATAGTGCTCAATTGTAGGAACAACAGACCAACAACACAAGCAATGCGGGAACAACGCTAGACTAGCCTAATGAGTGGCTACTGGTGCTCCTCACAAATGCCCAAAAAATTCTTCTTTTGAATACTTAAAAGCTACAGTATAAAAACTAAATTGAACCTAGAAATTTCAGTATAATAAGAGTGCATCAATCTCTACTTGCAGCATAATCAAATTTTAAATATTATTATTTTCAAGCTTAATCTAGAACATTTTGTCCAATAGGAAGATCATTTTGGAATGGAGGAAATCTTAATTTACGCCAATCTACAAAATAGTTGGAATCACTTCTCTTTCTCCTCTATGACGCCTTTGCTTGTTGTACAAAAAAAAGATTATGGTTCCCTTTGATTCCATCTACTCCAAAACAAAATGCCGCAATCACTTCAATATGGGTGAAGTACTATATTTCTACATTCATCCATCTTTATAACCAAAAAATTCTTTTCCACTTTATTCAAACATTTTTCCATCCAAATTTGACAAATTCTTCCACAATTTAAATAGAAATGAAATTTTTTGACAAAAAGACTACTTTTATTTGGCAAAATGTAGAGATTTATTTTCAGTTGGTGCAATTTTACCCCATGGTGCCTCCCAAAGGGGGTTGGTTGGAAGGCTTGTAGCTTTGGAGACTTTCAATTATGGAATTCTTGAGGATAATGGCATTCTTGATAACAATTACTCTTGATAACAGATCACTACCCACTTAGAAGACAGCCCACAAGGGAGAGGATAATATTTGTATCTGTATAAGCACTTCTATTTACTCAGAAGACTCAGAGATAATATTTGTATCCGTATAAAGGGACGTTCGCACTTGGCGTTACGTGTTACAAAATAGCGGTGGTGCTGATGTTTAGAATCGGCAGGGTTCACACCAGCCCCTATGCTTAGCCACCGATCCTACGTGGAATCCTTGCTGGCTATGGTCTAAGTGCGGTGTTTAATGGAAAGTGACAAAGATTACAGAGAAAAGTTTGGGTTTACAGCCAGCTTTTTTGTAATGCCACATCTTCCTGAAAATGGAGATTTCAGAAATTTTCTTGCGTTTACTTGCGCTTTTTTCTAATCTCTGCTACGAGCCTGCATTACAAAATAACGGTGTCTAACTTTTAGCTGAAATAGTCGGGCTGGCTTCTTCCTTGGAAGGAAAACTTTGGCGTCGACCCCAGGGAGGCATGCAGCCACTTCACCAAATAAATGGACCCTCGCCCATCTGTATTTGCAACTGCAAATCGTAAACACCATCGCCAATTGCCGAGGTACGTGTTGTCTGTTCCATTTTGTTTTTTTGAAATGCTCATTTTGTGAATTCACTGCAGTTTGATTTTTGAAATGCCCACTAACTCAATTCATTGCGATGTTTGCGTCACTAGTTCTGATCATTGTTTCAAGAACTTGTCATCCTATTTGGTTTTGATTTTTGGTCGAGGTTCTCCATAGCATTGCAAAGAACCCTAGTCATGGAGAACCGCCTGGATGCTACCTCTTACTACTCCCCTGTTCGTCAACATGCACTTCCACTGCACCCTACAACAATGCCATTAGATGGTGAGTGCCTTCAAGTCACATGATTTTTTTCCCCCAATTTGTACATTTCCAAATGTTCAGAGGACAGTACCTTTTTACCATTCATGACATCGTGTTCTCCTTCTCATGTTGAAGTGCAATATAGAGCTCCTACATACACTAGCATACAATACTGAAGTAGTTCACAGAAAAGTAATTCATAGAAATATCTTGACAGGCTTGTAGATCAATTTTTGTACTTCATGATAGCTGTTATGTCTTCTTCCTTTTGCTTTTCCAATGTGGTGGCGGACCTGCACACATCCATTTTTTCGACCAAAAAACACTTTTCAATCATATTCATGCACTTTTAATCCAAATTTAGGGAAGTCATCCACATTTTTAATAGAAATGGAAAACATCTGGCAAAAAAAGATTACTTTTATTTGGCAAAAAAGTAGGAATTTATTTTGAAATGGTGCTATCTAGGCCCATGGTGCCAAAAAAAAATGGCTAGGACAATTGCTTATTGCTTCCCTTATCTAAATGGCCATAGCAAGTTATTTGCTATCCAAGTAAATGTATTAGAATATATTTGCCCTCGTTTTGAATCCTCCAATTCCCATCATATTTTCAACCTATGTTTATTGCTTGTGAAAAGATACTAACCAATCAAATGTGGAATCAAAATATTCACAAAATGTGCCATGTTGATAAACTCCAAATGATTTTGTTACACAATATGGCCATACCTTGAGATTTCTAAACTAAAATGAATAAATAATGTAGTATCTAAGGACCAAAAGTTCTATCAAAAATCTCTTTATGCTATTTAAAATTTAATTATATAAAGTCTATAACTTATTGGTGTGCTTCATTGAAGAATTTGAATGATTAACCACTAAACTTTGCAAACATTAGAGACACTTTGGGGCCTTTAGAGAGTTGTTTGACCTTTGGCAACAATACAAATATAGCAAAAGCTACAATTAAAAAAATATTTTTAAACATTAAAAATGTTTAATATTAAAAAAAAAATTGATTTTCCTATATTTGCGTTGCTATTGAAAGTCAAATAGCCGTCTAGGGCTTCAACTTTTCTCTAATGTAGACATTTGCGATGGAAATATTTAGGAAGTCTCATCTAATTTATTTTGTAACTTTTTAGAAATATGACTTAATGATAGAGCTTTTTTCAATTCAATGCACTTGTGTAAGTTCAAAATCTCAACTAAATCAAGCTGTGGATAGGCACAATAAGAGATGTACATAGAAATGAAAAGTGTAAGAGAGAAGAAAAAAATTATTTGATTCTACAAGTCAAATCATTTTTAAAAAACAAAATGATTGCTTTCGGATCTATAGGCCCTACATTAGTGGAAAGAGATGGTCTTTGGAATAGGCCTTTAACCTACAAATGCTAAAATTTCAAAAAAATAACATATCTATAGAAATCAAAACATTCCAATTTTCAGTTGTAAATTTTAATTATAGATGTAAGATTATTATATTGTATGCATATGTAAAACAATTGAAGTTGATTTTAGAATTATCATGAGAAAAAACCTTGAAATGATAAGTCATATATCTTGTTAAGAATACACTACATATTCCAACATAAACTTAGCTTTAATGATAATCTCAAAAAATTGACTTTAACTACTAATAAAAATTGATATAATAATTGTCATTTAATTAGCTTGTAATTTGCAGTGTAATATTTTTAAAATTTTGGATCAACATTCAATACATATGAATTTATGTACACTTTGATATGAGACACTTTTTTTGTGGAACATACAATAGAGGACATTAGATTGCTTGAACTAGTTGACATCTTTAGTTAGACTTGTTAGGATTCTTTACATCACTTCTAATATAATTGATTGTAATTTTTCCTTTTCTTTATATTTGCAAAATACTTTAGTGTAGTTGTATAGTGAATAGACAATTCAAGATGTGATTGAAATGGCTAACACTTCATTGCGTCATTTTTATTCTAAATTATGAAATCAAGTACAATTTTGATAGCATGCTTTGAAATATGTTTTTTGGTCTAATATAGATGCAATCTATTGTAAAGTTGGAATATAGGAAGTTGAATATATATTTTTGAAAACACTAGTGATATTTGTCCTACAAAAATGGTTGGCAAATAAGGTTTCATACCATAATTATGAAATAAAGAATATAGAATTTACTAGAGTCTTTAGTAGGTTTGAATATTCAAACATACCTACATGCAAGTGTGTATGTAAATATAAATGTCTCCCATTTAAAAAAAAATGCAAATATTAGAACAATTAGGATTTATAGCCAACTTTGGTATATCATCTTTCTTTCTTTCTCTCTCTATGTATGAAAAGATGTTCTATTGAAGAAAGTGCAAGCCAACATAATTGTTTTTTGGGTTGATTCTTCACTACATGAGCAATTTTATGAATTAAATCACAAGGAAAACCACACACGCCATTTGCTACAATATTTGTGTGATTGATTGTTTATATTAATCCCTAAAGGACCATTGTCCCTTTGGAGGACAAATGGGAATTTTGGGCAAGACCCTACAAGCTGAAATTTTGTCTTGATTTTTTGAAACTTTTTTCAAATATAGAAAAACTGATTAGCTTCGTGGGAGTATAATTTTTTTCAATCAATGCTCGGGAACAAAAGTTATGCCCCAAATAGCTTGGACTTAGAAAGGGGGGCAGGGGGAACAAGAAGGGGCAGCAAAAAAATTTGAAAAATTTGAATCTTTTTTTTTGAATTTTTTTTCTCATAGATTATATTTTTGTCTATCTGGATAGCTTTGACTCATTCTATTTGGATTTGTTGTAAGAAAGTTATGGACAATCTTGTTTTGTGGGCAATTAGAACATCCTCTTGAAACAATTAGGATTCATTTCTCAATGCAATTTTTACAATTTTTCAAAAGAAAAAATTTTGCATGGTTTAGTTTGCTTGTTAGAACAATCTCACTATTGGAATTCCATTTTAGAGATATTAATAATTTAGATTTTCCTTCTATCTCATACCTACTTCTACTTAATAATTTTTTGAAGTATGAAAATTAAGTTTTTTTGGATTTTTTTTCTTTTTCTCTATACTTTCAATTCAATTCTCCACCACAAAGATTTTATGCTCACAACTTTGCGATCAAAAATCCTAAAAAAATTTCCACACATTCTCATACTAGTTTGGTGTAAGATCCTACAATTAGATGTGCAAAAATAAACAATTTTCAAGTTTTCTTACTCTTTGCTACAAAATTGGTAGTTTTGAATATTTTTTGGCAAAAAAAAGGCCTTGGTCCTTTAGGGGTTAAATGTTTGACAATTGGCGCAAGCTTCAAAATGAAGGCAAATGCAAAGATCATAATAAGTGCTATTAGAACAACTTTTGTTGTTCACACTCCTTATTACACTAGAAAAAGCCCTCTTATTAACCTTATAACTTTGATGCAAATACTAAGTGTTTGATGGATGAGAGAGAATGCTTTCTTGTAAGACAAAGTTCATCCTTGAAATTTTGTGTGAAAAAAGAAGGTCTTGCATAGTAGTTAGACCTCCAATGAGCACTTTTTGTTTTTTTTAAGTAGATGATTCACACTACACCAAAAAGGAAGATTTCACAGTGATCAATCCGTCCTTCCAAGTTTAAATGATGGTTCCACATTAAGTTTCAAATGCAATTTAATTTTGTTTTGGGTTAAATTCAAGCAAAACATAGGTGATTTTTTCTGATTCATGATGACTATCAATATTGACCATTTAATTCTTCCTTGAAACTGAAACAGGATTTGATTCAAATCAAGTAAAAGAAAATCAATATGAGCTATTTAATTTTTGTGCATCTTGTATTTCTCATTTGGCTGTGTTCACACAGACAAATGATGTTCTCTGGAGATTGGATTATCTTGAAAATTGGAGAAACCACGCATTTTAACCCTAAAATGGTGCTGACATAACATTATTAATGTTTGCTGGGGTCCTTTTTGCTCCCCCCTAAAGCCGCCCCCCAGTGTTGAAAAACTTTATAAAATTGAGCAACTTCCCACCTTGTACTGACATGTGTGTCCCATGGCATGGACGTGCCAACTCATGAGAACACAGCTTGTCACAACAACGGAGCTTGATTCCCAAAGCCAATGGGATGGAGGGGATTATAACTAAATCCCCCCATCTAACATCACAGGCATCCAGGGGGGATTAGCCCTCTTCTAACAGGGAAGGAATCCCCCCATCTAACATCACAGGCATCCAGGGGGGATTAGCCCTCTTCTAACAGGGAAGGAATCCCCCCATCTAACATCACAGGCATCCAGGGGGGATTAGCCCTCTTCTAACAGGGAAGGAATCCCCCCTATTAACAATGTTATGTGAGGAGACAAAACATTTTTTGGGTGATTTCATCTAGGACTGTAGGATGGAAAAAAAAAAGTTTTTTCATCTTTTTTTTTGGGGGGGGGAGTTTCTTGAGTAAGGTCAATTATCAGTGAATAGTAGGCCTGTCCTTCAAGGGTTCATAACATTCAATAGCAGTTAGAGCAATTGCCTTCCCGCAGACAGAATGGTGTGGAATATTCCACATCCAAATTAGCTAAATGGCCATGCGTCAATAATGTCAGACTTCTGTTTAGTGCCAATGGTCACGATTGCACAGTTACGTTACTGGGAAATTGAACACCTTCAATTTAAACAATACACAAAAAATAGCTTTAAACAAAATGACAATTAATTCATAGAGGTCAATAATTTTAGTGTTTGAATTCCCTCACATTGATTTGTAAGCCAGTCATGTATTGTGATTTGGAATTAGAAGACAACTCTTTATGTATACATGGGGTGGTAGGAGGTAGAACAACCCATATGGGATATGTAACTTAGAATTTATAGTTTCTCAACCACTCATAATCAAGTCTAAGTAGTAATTGTCTTAAAACTGTTCTTTTATACCTCATTTAGGCATACTGGAATACATTTTTTCTTCTATTTTCTTTTTTTGATTAGGCAAGTTTCATTTCCATATTTTTCTAAAATTTCACAACTTTCACATTTTTAGAAAATTTTGAACAAAAAAAATTGGGGAATCAAGTTCAGTTTCATCTCCAAAAATCTTTTTGAGATTTAAATCTTCCACTCAAAAGTTATGGACAAATTTCATAAAGGGGTTGGAAAAGATTTTTTTTTAATATTTTCATACATCCTCTCTGAAATTTATCCATAACTTTTGAGCGGAAGATCTAAATCTCAAACAGATTTTTGGAGATGAAACTTAACTTGATTCCCCAACTTTGTTTAGCTCAAAATTTTTTGAAAAAATGTATTCCAGTATGCCTAAATGAGGTCTAAAATTACAGTTTTAACACAATTCCTACTTAGACTTAACCCCTAAAGGACCAACATGCGTTTTTTGGCTGTATAGAAATTTTGGGCAGGTACTTGTGACTAGAGATATCCATATTTGAGGCTGAAATTTTAATAGAAGGTGGGGGCAAGGAATATCTTCATGTGTACCAAGTTTCATGACATTTCAAAATACGAGTCAAAAGTTGTGACCTGATATGTTACTTTTTTTCGTAACCGGGCAGTTTGGGCAGATCAGAAAAAATCGTTTCTTCCAGAATTTTTTTTTTGAAATTGGTTCTCTACATTTATATATACTTAAAAAGCTTTGAGTCACTCCATTTCAATCAATGAGTCAAAAGTTATGAGGGTTTTTGGTTTGCGGGCAGTTATGAATTGTCTACTCTAAAAAAAACTTTAAAGTCATTTATTTAACTCAATTTTCAATATTTTTGGAAAAAAATAAAATCCTAGGATGTAGATTGATTATAGCAACAACACAACTTTTGGGATTGGCATTTTTAAATTCCATGATTAAATTTTTAACAATTTAGTATTTTGAGTCATTTTCTACTTCTTTCTACTTACTATTTTTTTCCTATATGTTGTACAATTCCAAATGATGTGAAATTTTTCATGCATATAGACAACTTGTTTAGGAAACTGAATTCAAAGAAACACCACCTTCATCGGTATTTTTTCATTGAAAAGTGAGCTTGCAAAGTGCAGCTGCCCGGTTTATCGCAGGATTGAAAAAATGGTTTTCAAGACTTTGAATGCTTATATCTTGTGATCCACACGGTGGAATTTTCTGAAATTTTTACCACATGTTTTCAAAATATCATACTACAAGATCCTACGGTTACATGTGTCAAAAATTGTTTTTTTCCAAAAATTTTGTAGTTGTATTAGATATGGCAGTTTTGGAGCATTTTTGGTGATTACATAGTCATGAAACTTTAGGGGTTAACTATGAGCGGTTGAGAAATTACAAACTCTAAATTATATATCCCACATGGGTTGGTCTACCTCCTACCACCTCAAATGTACATAAAGAGCTTCTCTTTTCTACAAAAATTTCAAAACAAGTTATTGATGGCAAATGGTTAGATTTCATTGGTATAATACTCACTGATGGATTCTTCAGTGAATTTTGACAAACCATCTATCTTTATAATTATTTGTTGTTTGTATATTTTATCCTAGAATTAGCCAAAAAAATGGAGGGCACCATGAATGTATTGCCATTGTCTCGGTCCTGAATCTTACAGTAATAATATGTGGATGAAATTCGTGGATGAGGACTCTGGAGAGTACAAGCAGTCTCACTGAATGCTAATGAACCTTAAGTTAAGGTTAAGAAAATAATCAAAATTTTTTGTATGTTGGTTCTGCAGGTATGGATCCTTGTGAATGGCAATCATGGCTGCATGCCTTCAGTTACATTTCCATGCAACATTGTGGTCCCTTTGAAAACAATCATATATGCTAGTAGCCAATGATAATGGCCTCGCACATACAACACGATATTTCAGGCACATGCATCCAAATTGCTTGAATGATTCATGTAATTGTACACCAGAAATGGGCGGAAAAAGAAAAAGAAAAGTAAAAAAAAGCTAAGAATCCAGCCACTCATTGTGCATTCCTGAAACATAGATCAACTGCATCAACAACTAAAAAGGTGGGAATCACAATACGGTAGTACTTGCGGACATGGAAACAAAAAGTGAAGAACACTACACTAAATAGTGGAATTAGGTTGCCTAGGTTGCTTCACCTAAAGAAAGTAACTTTACAAGTCATCAAAGTCAAACAAATAATTCTAAAGATATTTCCCCTAATTTCAAGTAGTGCATTCTTGTACAGCAACGACAAAAATATTTATATAGTGTCAAGTATTGAGAAATTAGTGATGGGCAATCTAATTTCATTATTTATCAATGCAACTTTTTTGTGAAGTTGAACGTCAACACTAACACCAACCATTGTAAATCACAAATACGTTCTTTGTAGGAAAGTTGATTATGCTAATTTAGAAGAACTCCATTAACTCCTACAAGACTAAAGAATCCACTTTAATTTGGAATTTTTGTGAACTTAGATAGGCTTTGTTGACTTCATAATTTGGTAGCTTTTCATGAAATTTTTAGGATAGATGTAACTTTGGTCCTAATCTACATGTGAAGATTTGTTTAAGGTCATTTTGATAAATATTGCAAAAGTTATAAGGCTTTTTTCAATTTTAATTTCAAACCGGGTAGCAAAAGATGTATTCTAACCCCTAAAGGACCATTGTCCGTTCGGGGGACAAATGGGATTTTGAGCAGGTACCTACGGGCTGAATTTTTGTCATGATTTTTTGAAACTTTTTTTGGAGATAGAAAAACTGATAAGTTTTTTGGGAATATAATTTTTTTCCCAATCGATGCCTAGGAATACAAGTTATGCCCAAATAAGCTCAAAATAGGGGAGAAGGGGCAGCAAAAAAAATTTGCAAAAAATTAAATTAAATTTTTTTTTTCTCTTATAGATTATTTTTTTGTCTATTTGGGAAGCTTTGATTCATTTCATTTGGCTTTTTTATGAGAAAGTTATGGACAATCTTGTTTTTTGGGCAATTAGAGCATCTTCTTGAAAAAAATAACTTGTAGGATTCATTTTGGAATGCAATTTTTGCAATTTTTCAAATAAAAAGGTTCCCACATGGTTTAGTTTTTGTGCTAGAACAATCTCACCATTGGGATTAGTGCATTTTAATTCCATCTAAAAGATATGAATATTTTAGATTTTCCTTCTATCTTGTACCTACTTCAACTTAACAATTTTTTTAAGAATGAAAATTAAGTTTTTTTGAATTTCTTTGGTATGCTTGATTGGAATTGCATGAGGATTGAGTGATAATTATGCAAGATGAAAAATTCAATTTTTTTTTTTTTCCCTAGATTCTCAACCCAATTCTCCACAAGAAAAACTTAATGCTCAAAACTCAATAGTGCAAAAAATTTTAGTTAAAAATGTTCAAAGTCAAAAAATCTAGTCCCGCAATGTGCTGAAAATCTTGTTTTTTTCACTTCAAACGCAGATATCTTGCAATCTGTGCGGTCAAAAATTCTGAAATTTTTTCCACACATTCTCATACTAGTTAGGTATAAGATCCTACGATTAGATGTGCAAAAAAAACATTTTTCAATTTTTTTTACTCTTTGCTCTAGAAATGGCAGTTTTGAGAGTTTTTTGGCAGAAAAAAGGCCTTGGTCCTTTAGGGTCTAAAAGAAGATTAATTAATTTTGTAGATTTTGTAGATTGACATCTATTCAATTATATTAGAAGCCTTCCATTCCAAATAACAAGTTTGGTAAAAGTTATAAGGAGTTTTATTTTGCAAGGCAATGAAGGTAGAAAACACATAAAATAAAAGTTATCTTTTCATTAGATGAGTTTTGGGGGGTCGGGAGGGCCGTTTCGGGCCCGTTCCCGACGCTAGTCCCCCCCCCCCTTAGTTTCAGGGAACGGCTGTTCCCAACAAAAAAATTTCCAAAAAAAAAAGTATTTTTTTTTTCATTCTTGAAATGAAAAAAAAAAAAAAAAAAAAAAAATTCATTTTTTTTTTCTGAAAAAAAAAATTATTTTTTTCCGACATAGCAGTTGCTCGGCCATGTCAGCGAGCTGCTACGGCCCTGAATTCGGCAGTTCTCACAAGTTCTCACAGGTTGAAAACACGCAGCCCTCCACAGGGCTGATTTCTCATCTAATGGCACTCAATTTTTGAGAATTTTCAAATTAAAACAAAAATAAAGGATATCAATTGTTTACTAGAACATTTCTACCATTCGGATTAAAGAATTTCAATCTCTTGCAAAAATTATTAGTGGTTCGATTTTTTCTTTCATTCATTATTACCTTCTATTTTATAAGTTTTTAACAAATGAATATGAATTTTTTGGTTTAAAATGTTTACTCATATTTCCAAACCAATTTACAATATATCAACTAAAATTTACAAGTTTTTAGGACATACTTGCTTCTTTTTTTAAAATATTGCAAGACAAAACTTCACCTTTAGAAAAAGCTAGAAAAGCCTACATTTTGAAGTTTAGGCGCAAATATTGAAATTGCAATCAAGTGGGTACATTCCATTAAAATTTTGAAAAGATGTACTTGAAAAAATTAACCAAATTATCCTTTGGTTAGATTTTTTAAATAATTAATATAAATTGAAGATTTTAGCCTTGCTTTTGAGACCAGTATTTTGAAGCAAGTTTGGATCTGAAAACATGAAGGAACTTTAGGGGCTAAAATGGTGTAATGAGTCCTCTACAAAGAAAGGAAGGAGATGGAGTGATTTAAAGATGGGAGAGTGAAAATTTTAGTTTAGTAATGCACAATGTGCAATTTTAGTTTAGTAATGCACAATGTAATGCACAATGAAATGCAATTTGCATACTAAATATGCAATTTTGTAGGCACAATAAACTAATGTAAATGTCAAATGAAGCATGTAATATTGCTAGTGTAATAAAATTGAAGTTTAAGATTCTCCCAAATCTATACAAAAGAAGAAAAAACGAGGGTTGCTATTATGTGAGCATAGGACTGTGCCCATGAGCCTTGAATACTATACACTTATGTTATAGGTGTATATACTATCACTAGAAGAAAATTGAATTGCTCTCAACAAGCTTTCAGCAACTTCTTCAAAAAATAACTTATTGAATTCATTTTTGAATGCAATTTTCAAGTTTTTTCAATTTTTTTTTGAAAAGGTTAAGTTTGTTTGCAAGAAAAACCCCACCGTTGGGATTATGGTGTTTTGCTTCCACCTAAGAGCTATTAACAATTTAGTGTTTCATTTTGTTTTGGACCTACTTCCACTTAACAATTTTTTTATATGTGGAAATGAACTTTTGACATTCTGAATTTTTTTTCCCTGACTCTCAACTTGAATTTCCAACAAAAAAAATTTAACCCAAAGGCTTGTAGTGCAAAAAAAATCTACAAATAGCCGTCAAAGTCATCTGAAATTGCAAGCCACAATTCAAGAAAACTTCTTATTTCAACTTCAAATGCTAATATCTTCCAATCCGTAAGGTCAAACTTCATGAAATTTTTACTACATAATCTAAGACAAGTGAAGTACAAGATCTTATGATTAGATTCTAAGAAAAAACTTTTTTTCTTAGTTTCTTGAGTGATCGTAGCAGAAATGGCAGTTTTCAGTGGTTTTGGAGCCAAAAAATGCCTTGGGCCTTTAGGGGTTAAATACAACTTCAACGGCTATAGCGAGCTCCCAAATGATAGCACTTACCTAAAATACCATCTAAGTCCTATAGTAGTGCTCTTGCACAAGTTTGTTGACTTTTGTTAAAGCTTCTCTTTCAATCTTTGTGGTCAAAGATTTTGAATTTTTTTCCACACATTCCCATAGTAGTCTCGTACAAATTTTTACAGTTGAATTTAAATAAACTTAAAACAAAAGACATTTTTTCCTCACGGCCTTAAAAAGTGGTATTTTTTTGACAATTTCTGCCCAAAACATGCCTTAGTCCTTGAGAGGTTAAAAACATATTTCCACAATTTCTGCAAGTTTCAGTGGGTGTCTGTGGGGGTGTCAAGGTGATGTGAATTCAGTAAGGAACCTGTCCACTTTATGCAGGCAACAACATGTGGTCAAAATGAATGTGCTGAAGCTGCGGACTCAACATTTCACCAAATGTTGTCGCGCATGAGATTAATACAAAAGCGACGTTGGGTTCATCGCTTACTGTGTGTTACCCTGCTTTGGACAGATTCACAAACTTGGCCCTTCCTTTATAATTGTTTTTTTGGGGGACGGTGGCCTGTTACTGTAACTTTTGATGTTGTCTGATGTTACAAGCTTGCGTGGATATAACTTATAACTTACAAAAGAGAACTTAAAATTTTGAAGAGACAGTCAGTTGCAGTCAAAGAAGAGAGTATTATATAATCAAAGACTGAAACCATCCAACAACTGAAAGAGAATGGGATCAGTTTTACTACTGGGTACAACTTCCGTAGGTGTGAAACTTATTGTTCAACATCACTGAGGAAACAAGTTAACTTGGTTTTGAAACTTAGTGTTCAATGTCAATGAGGAAACAAGTTAGCTTGGTTTGAAAATTTACTGTTCTATGTCAATGAAGAAACAAACCAGCTTGGTTTTGAAACTTATTGTTCAACATCAATGAAGCAACAAGCTAGCTTGGTTTTGAAACTTATCGTTCAACGCCAATGAGGAAACAAGTTAGCTTGGTTCTAAAACTTATCATTCAACGTCAATGAGGAAACAAGTTAGCTTGGTTTTGAAACTTATCGTTCGACATCAATAAGGAAACAAGTTAGCTCTTTCTTCAATAGCACCCTGAGTACGAAGGTCCTCAATAGTCACAATGTTTTGTTTTCTTCCCAAATTAAAGTAGGATTTGAAAAATAAATTGGAGAAATAAACTTGTAGCATGGATCATAATGTTCATGATCATAATGTTTGGAACTATTATAACTTGAGTGTGTATAAGGTAAACTACCCCATTCCGGACCAAATGAATTGTAGCTAAATTCTATTAGTGGTATACATGAAAGTTTTGAAATGTACACCACTAACATAATTTAGCCTACAATGGACTTGCTCTCATTTGGTCTAGAATGGGATAGTTTCACTTGGTACAACTATTGAGTACAAGGTACAATACATTTTGACTAATCACTAGTAGAAACATGGTCTTAATAGACTTCACAAATGTCCACAAGAAGACCCCACACAAATGAATTATCAGACAATCATCAATTGTGGGTCTTTTTGTGGTCAATTCTTTAGTCTAGGCAAATGGTGTTTCCACTAATGAATAGTCACAAATTTCACCTAAGATATTATATTGGAATGAGTAGTTTATTACTTGAGACGACTTGTTAAAAGTTAAAACGTCTTTTATAAATTTTAACCCCTAGACTACCAAAGTCCCCTCGGGAGACACTTGGGATGTCGGGCAAGCTTGTGGGACCTGAAATTTTGACCTGATTTTTTGAAACTTTTTTTGAAGATGGGAAATCACATTAGCTTTCTAAATTTTTTTTTTCAATCGGTACCTTGCAGCAAAAGTTATGCCACTTGAAGTCAAAAATGCTAATTGCAAGGCAAAAAAAAAAAACTTTAAAAAACTGAATCTTTTTTTAAAAAAAATTTCCCTCAAAGATCATGTTTTTGTCTACATTTGAAGCTTTGATTCATTCTATTTGGACTCAATATGAGAAAGTTATGGACAATCTTGTTTTTTGGGCAATCTAAGCATCTACAAAAAAAAACCTTTTAGAAATCATTTCTGAATACAATTTTCAAAAAATTTCAAATTTTTTTTTGAGAAGGTAAAGTTTGTTTAAAAAAACAATCCCACCACTGGGCTATGGTGTTTTAATTCCACCTAAGAGCTATTAACAATTTAGTGTTTTGTTCAATTTTGGACCTACTTCTATTTAACAATTTTTTTATATGTGAAAATCAGGTTTTGACATTCTAAAATTTTATCTTGAACTCTCAATTCAAATGTGCAATACAAAAAATTTCAACTTTATGGTGTGTAGTGCAAAAAAAATCTACAAATGGCTGTCAAAGTCATCTGAAATTGCAGGCCGCAATTCAAAAAGACTTCTTTTTCCAACTTCAAATGCTAATATCTTCCAATCCATACAGTCAAACTTCATGAACTTTTTACCACATGATCTAAAACAAATGAAGTTCAAGAATCCTATGGTTAGAATCTAAGAAAAAAGTTCTTTTTTGTTTAGGGAGTGATTGCAGCAAAAATGGCAGTTTTCAGTGGTTTTGGAGCCAGAAATTGCCTAGGTGTTTTAGGGGTTAAGAATTTGAAGCTATTAGAATTATGTGTAATAAAACTAGTTATGTAGAAATATTTTCATGTTGATAATATTATTTTTCAACTATTCTTAGTGGCAAATTGTATTTTTAAATTTCAATTGATTTGGCTTTTAATTTATTCTTCTTTTGGAAGGTTGGAAGCTTGCTACATGGCCCAAGGTGATGTGGCTAAGATGATGTATTTGCAAATTGGAGGTAATGGAGGATGAGTAATTTTTGAGCACTTTCACTAACAACCATGAGCATGTGCAACAAGGGAATTTTTTCATTTGAAATCTAAATGGTCAAAGTTTAGAAACAAACATTTGGAATATGTTAGAAAAATATCAAGAACAATGAGACCACTTATTTCAAGATCCTATTTGAATTTAGAAGAGAAAGTTTTTTTTCTTTTTTTATCAAACGTGCTCATCTAGGTTAATAGAGTTTGTGCTAAATGTAGTTTGTTTCACAATTACATAATATATTGTGTTTGTTATCTACATGCCAGATTTCATAAAAAGATGATTGGAATTTACCAAAAATGCCAAACTATCCAAATTGCTTGGATTTTTTGAGCAACATAACTTTTAATTTGGATATCCAATTTTAAAAAAATCCCATGAAAGAATTGAATGTACCTATTTTGTGTCAAAATTTTGTAAACATCAGTTAAAATTTGACTTTGGATGATTCATCGTGGATTTTCAAGTGTTTGTTAAATAGACACTTGGTCCTTTTGGATTAGAATATGTCCAAAATGAGCTCCAAATAGGTCAACAATCTCCAAAGTGTATTTTCGATATATTTACTTTATGCATCATACAAATGGTTGCACAAAATTTTGGATGCACAGTGATATAATTACAAACTTTCAAAGGTGAAACTTCTAGTAGTCTACAAGTATAACCTAAAGGTGAATCAAAAGTCCATATGATGCATATGAAGAAAATTTATTCATATTACCAAAATGTTGCCTCCAACCAAAAATGTTAGATTGAAGAAAAATGACCCAAAATTGCCCTTCTGGAAAGTCATTGCCTCCCAAGATTATTATAAATGAACCCATTTATTATCCAAAATGATCCCAACTCCATCATGTTCTTATTCTTCATCTACTCACCTGATTTTCAATATTCTCCTTGTTAATTTTCCATCCAAAAGGAAAAGTTGACTTCTATAGGGTCAATTTTAGGCGCATTTATCTTGTTTGAGTTCCCTCATCTAACAATTTGCACACCTTGAAAGAAATCAAAACTCAAAAGTTTGAATAGTCATTACTCTTCACCAACTTTTGGAGCATTTTTTGAGTTTTACTAGCTATTTTCTATTATTTTCTATTTTGAATTGATTTTTCAAGTACTGAGTCTAATTTTTTCTCTATTTTTTTTTTAATTCAAAACAAAAATTTTATAGATTTTTTCACCGTTTTCTTTTTCCAATGTTATCAAATTGCGACTGATTTTTTCCCAATTCATTTGCTAACAATGAACTAATCGGCGTTTCTTCTTGAACATTGTATATCATTGACATCCCTTCAAGCTCCATCACAAAGTAGTTGATTGAACAAGAATGATGTGGCAGGCTAGAAAATATGTAACGAGCTGGTACATGCTTCCATTTTATTTGAAAAATTAATAAACAAAACCTATAGATTCTTATTGTTGGATTCACCAACCTATTAGAGCTTCATCAAGCTCCCCTAAATATTGTGCAATGGGATACACTAACTTTGTCCTACCAGTGCACACAACACTAATTGATCAAATTTGCATTATTTTTAATTAATGTAGGTTGAAATATTACTATACTCTACTAGTTTCGACAAAAATAAAAGTTTGTAGCTACAAAAAATTGCATCTTCACAAATTGGATACAAGAAGATCCAGATGGCAAACCAGTGATGCTATTTTATGAGCCTGTGAGCAGTGAGCGGGGATTATGTGAGCAGTGAACTCCAAATTTTAAAAAAATAATATAAAATGCAATAATATTAGGAAAAAGGATAGTTACCAAAAAAGATTGTCAATATTTTTTGTTTCTTATAATTTTAGGACCTATATCCATGGTCCTATTATCGTGGACCTATTATCGTGGACCTATTATCGTGGATATATACTACTTGTATTAGGGTTGTTATTTTTTATATTGCCTATAATATTGGAAATATATATTGTGAAGATGAAAAAGATTTAGGTGTGAAAAATAAACAAGGATGGAAAGAAGGTTGTATAGAATATTCCATCAAATAATTACAATATTTGTTCAAAGAGAAATTGACACTTTTGCAGCTACATGTGTAACTTAAGTCAAAATTATTTCAAACTCAGATCACAGGGATTCATAGTTTTATAGACTTCTACGTATATCAAAGACCTTCATTTGGAGACTCTCATTAATTTCCATTTGTATAGGCCAAATGTCTAGTACTTTAGGCTAGTCAATTATCATAGCACAGTTAGAGCCTTGAATACATTAGTGAATATTATTTGGGAGAAACCAAAAATTTGTTATAATATCCTTATTTTTGCTATACTATTTCTTTCTACCATGGTATATTGGAGCTAGAGTGTCTTTCATCCTTTTGTGATGTTTGATCTTTGTTGTTGGACGTGACATTTGCAATTCAACATTTGGGACAATCTCGCAATATGCTATTGTAAAGTGTCACCATTGCTCCCCAATGTGGTAGTGACATGTAGTACTTATCAAAGTTAGCCACCTTTTCTGCTTCCTCACTGAACTTTGTAGGTGTGCGTGTGAACCAAGTCAATACTCTTGGCTAAGAAAAATTCATTTTATCCAGTCGATGGGAGTCACCATCTAAACAAATAGGGAGGTTAAGTTGGAGCTTATTACTGCCAAATACCTCTTCATCCTGCAAGTGTGGAATACGCGTTGCAACATTAGATGCTCCAAAAAGGACA
The DNA here is from genome assembly GCA_963969595.1 of Neckera pumila. NCBI lineage: Eukaryota > Viridiplantae > Streptophyta > Bryopsida > Hypnales > Neckeraceae > Neckera > Neckera pumila. The sequence goes on along the minus strand of OZ018414.1, from coordinate 3,322,309 downwards.
TTCGATGCCTTTACGATCTTCTTCAAATACCATTGCATCTAGCGCCTCTTGACTTCAGCTCTTCCTTAGATGGATCTAATCCTGGTGTTCTGCCATTGAAGAATGTTTAATAATTTTTCATCTATATGAAGGTTCAAATGCAGCCATCACAAAAGGCGACAAACAAATCATTATGTCAAACACTCAATTATTACAACCATTTGCAGGATCTATTTTGGATAGGTTGCATGATGGCATGTCTGCCATTTCTTTAGCATTCAATCCTTGCAAGAGATTCAAGGTGATGTAGCCTACAACAAAATTTCTAAAAATCCTAAGAATGGCATTTCTTTGGATATTGCATGGTGCTACAAATTTTGATCCCTTTAGTAGGCTAAGAAGGCACCTCTCAGCCCCCAAAAGCAAGTTACCTATTCCCTAGTTTGATTCAAAAATGTCAATAGGCTTCACATAGTGCTGCAGTTTTGGATCTTGTCAATAGGCGGTCAAGTTACCTCTCGGCTTTAAAAGATAAATCACCCTACTCTTGGTTTGATCTTGCAAACTCTTTGTAGAAATAATTGCTTGATAAAAAAAGCCATTTCAAATTGAAAGGCATTCAAAATAAATAAAATAAATCCAAAAAATGGGATAAAAGATACTATGTTTAAGAATGGTCTTGAGCCAACTAAGCTTATGCATGGGTTGGATTATATTTCTTGATCACTTGCTAGCTTGTGAAGGGACTTCTCGGCGCCAATAGGAGTCTCTAGCCCCGCAACTAATGGTTGGAGAAAACAAATTGTATTCTAATTCAATCATGACAATCTACAAACCCTATTCCATTTTGAAAAATTTGAAAAAATAAAAAATTAACCTTGTATTTAAGATGTGTTCTAGCTATGCTTGTGCAAAGGTCGAGTGTTTTTTGGATCACTTGCTAGAGTGTGAGGGAGATCCTTTGGCGTCAAAAGGGAGCCTCCAACCTCCCAGCTAGTGATCAAGATTCAAGACATAATAAATTTGTACTCTAGCTCAATTAAGATGATGTGTTGGATTTAGGGTTTTGTGATAGGGATTCCTCAGCATCGAGGGGAGCTACCTTGTCTTCAAAAAAAAAAATAAAAATAAAAGTTTTTGTTTATTTTTTCTTTTCTTTCTCTCCTCGTCGCGGAGCTTTCCTCGGTGACGAGGGGAACACGTCACACTCTAGTAAGTGATCAAGAAAAAACAAGATTTGTATTCTAGAGTGTAATTTTATTCTATCTTTATCATTGGTTGGGAGATTGGAGACTCCCCTTGGCGCCGAGAGGTCTCCCTCACACCCTAGCAAGTGATCCAGAATAAACACTTAACCCTTGTACAAGCACATTTGAGCACATTTAGGTGGGAGGCTAAGTTTATTCTCAAATTTCTTAGAAAAGAACAACTAAAATACAAATTTTGTTTTTTCTTGATCACTTATTAGGGTGTGGCGGGTACCCCTCGGTGCCAAAGGGAGCCCTTGCATCGCGGAGAAAAAAGAAAAAAAAAAGTTTTTTTTTTATATTTTATATTTTATAAATTTTAGGACAAGGTAGCTCCCCTTGGCGCCGAGGGGAACCCCGCACACCGTAGCAAGTGATCATGAATCCTAAAACTTGGCCTTCACAAAAGCACAAATCCGACACATCATCTTAATTGAGCTAGAGTACAAATTTACTATGTTTTGAATCTTGATCATTAGGTGGAAGGTTGGAGGCTCCCTTCGGCGCCAAGGGGTCCCTCTCACACCCTAGCAAGTGATTATAATAAACACTCAACCCTTGCACAAGCATAGCTAGAGCTCATTTTAAATACAAGGTTAATTTCTTATTTTTTCAAATTTTTCAATTTGGAATAGGGTTTGTAGATTGTCATGATTGAATTAGAATACAATTTGTTTTCTTCAACCGTTGGTTGCGGGGCTATAGACTCCTATTGGCGCCAAGAAGTCCCCCTCACAAGCTAGCAAGTGATTAAAAAATATAATTCAACCCATCTATAAGCATAGCTAGCTCAAAACCATTCTATAAGTGTCAAGTGTCTTTTCTTTACTAGAATTTGAAGGGAACCTTGCAATGCCAATGGAAACACCTAGCTTTGTAGTCACTAGACAATGATCATGAAGAAAAAATTGTACTCTAATTTAGCCATAATAATTGTAGGACTTGAGCTTCTACAAAGGTAGTGTGTTTATCCTTGATCACTTGCTAGAATGTGAGGGTTACCTCTTGATGCCAAAAGATGATTTCTGGAGGTTCCACTTGGTGCCAAAGGAAGACCTTTAGACACAATTTTTATTTTTATTTATTTTTATTTATTATTTATTTCCTTGCCGAGAAGTACTCCTCACACCCTAGCAAGTAATCAAGAGAAAATAAAATCTATATGCAATCTATTTCATCTAGATGTTGAGGATCTCTTCATATACACAAGATTCTTAAATTAAAAAAAATTGGCTTAAAGCTTATGTTCAATTTGCTTTTTCTTCTACAAAAGTTGGTTTAATCTTTAAATCACATATTGGATTGTTTAGAGGAATTCTTGGCACCAATGGGAGTCCTCAGCTCAAAAGCCAATGACAAAGAAAAAATAAATTTTTTATTTTAGCTTGAATAAAATGATCTATAAGATTTGTACATCTATAAGGATTGGGTGTTTTTTCTTGATTACTTGCTAAGATGTGAGCGGGACTTTTTGGCACCTACAAGAGGCCTTTCATTGCAAACAAAAAGTAACTGTTATTATTGTCTTTTAATTCTGCGAGACCGCCACCGAAGAGCTACCAACGGTGTCAAGAGGTATTCCTCACATCCTAACAAGTGATTAAGATAAAAAAAACAAATTTATATTCTAGCTCATTCATTTAGCTATCAAGGACTTGTTCATGTATATAAGATTTTTGAATAATGAAATTGGCTTGAAGCTTGGGTTTGATCAAATTGTGTTTGTGCAAGAGTCGGTTGTTTCTTTTGGGCACAAATTAGATCATTTGGAAGAGCTCTTGGCACCAATGGGAGTCCACATTCCAATAAATATGACAAAAAAATAAAAAAATTGTAATTTTGTTTAACCCCCAAAGGACCAAGGCCTTTTTTCTGCCCAAAAAACTCTCAAAACTGCCATTTCTAGAGCAAAGAGTAAAAAAAATTAAAAATTGTTTTTTTTGTACATCTAACCATAGGATCTTATACCTAACTAGTATGAGAATGTGTGAAAAAAATTTCAGAATTTTTGACCACACAGATTGCAAGATATCTGTGTTTGAAGTAAAAAAAACAAGTTTTTCAGCACATTGCGGGACTAGATTTTTTGACTTTGAACATTTTTAGCTTAAATTTTTTGCACTACAAAGTTTTGAGCTTTAAATCTTTGTAGTAGAGAATTGAGTTGAGGGTCTAGGAAAAAAAAATTCAAAAAAACTTAATTTTCATTCTTAAAAAAATTATTAAGTAGAAGTAGGTACAAGACAGAAGGAAAATCTAAAATATTCATATCTTTTAGATGGAATTAAAATGCACTAATTTTAATGGTGAGATTGTTCTAGCACAAAATTAAACCATATGGATTTTTTTTTTTAAATTGCAAAAATTGCATTCCAAATTGAATCCTACAAGTTACTTCTTTCAAGAAGATGCTCTAATTGCCCCCAAAACAAGATTGTCCATAACTTTCTCATAAAAAATCCAAATGAAATGAATCAAAGATTTACAAATAGAAAAAATATAACTATAAGGAAAAAAAATAAAAATAAAAAAAGTTCATTTTTTGCAAATTTTTTTTGCTACTCCCTTTCCCCTGTTTTGAGCGTATTTGGGCATAACTTTTGTTCCCAAGCATTGATTGGAATAAAAATTATATTCCCATGAAGCTCATCAGTTTTTCTATCTCCAAAAAAAAATTCAAAAAATTTTGACAAAAATTCAGCCCGTAGGTACCTGCCCAAAATCCCATTTGTCCCCTGAACAGACAATGGTCCTTTAGGGGTTAATCATGATGATTTTGAAGACTTATTTGTGTATTCAAGATTTTCTATTAAAAGTTTAGACTTGCAACTTGATTGTACTCTAGCTATTCCTTGCAATAAGGCCCATAATTACAATCTAGCGTAGAACTGGCTTTAAATTTTCTAACCTTATTGATAATCATACATTTGCATGTTATATAGTAAGCAAATGTTATTAAATGCATCAATTACTTGGACTTTAATTGTTTTTGTTTTTTTTTTCAGATTTGATCTAAATCAATTTTTCTACACATTTTTTTGTGAAGCTTAAGTCCCATGCCTCTAAGCAACTACTCTATGGTAGAAATGAAAATGCTAAGGGAAATAGTTCAGATGACAATGCTGATGAGCCTATCGACAACTGTGCCATTGAAATATCCTTTAGAGGTTGCAAAAAATTAGCTTTGTGGCTTCTATCTCTAGTCTTCTAAACAACCTATTGCGGTCTCTTCTATGGTGAATGAAGGCTCCTAACTATAGACGTTGGTTTCCAGAAGCATCAAGCGTGGTTTGGAAGAATGTTGGTAATTGAAGGCATCTATACTTTCCATTTATTGACAAAATGAGTAGATTATTTCAATCTTTCAATTCTAAATCTTTAATGATATAATGTCCATGGTCATAGGTTCTACTATAGAATTTTTTCTAAAAAATTGTATGCTCACAGGCTTAGTGGTTCACGCTCGCACACTCACAAAATAGCAACCTTGGATGGCAAACTTAGACCACATTTGGTCTTCTCATGGATTGTTTCACTAGAATAAAGCACATATGAGATAATGAGAGTGCGCTCATCAATATATGTGCCCAATCCCACCGAAAGCCAATGAATTCTACAAACATAATTTCCATTGACCGCTTGTAACATTATTGCAAGGAATAAGTGTTCAATTGATGATAGAGAAACCTTCTATACACTGAAGATAGAAGTGCAATGTTCATCCTTGAGATTTTTTGTGAAAATGGGAGGTCTTGCACAACAGTTTGGCCTCCAATGAATGCTCTTGGCGGAGGATAAGCAAATGATTCATACAATACCCCAAAAGTTGATTTCTTTGGGTGACCAATTTGAAGTTCTAAGGTTAATATTTCCTTGCTCTTCCAATACTTGATTTTCTACTTAAAATTCTCCATATTAGATATAAAAGATGTTTACCTTTTTTTGCACAACAGGTTGTTGTGATGACAATCATCTGCTATTTCACTAGAACATTTGGCCAAAGTATAGCCGTAATATTAGATTTCCCCACCCCTACCTTCAATGGTGTCTAAGGTAGGAGGTTCTTAAAAGCATTCGAACTTTAAAATCGCCTACCTCTTCTAATGTACACTATTTATATACGTTCCTTTTTCATTGTACCAACAATGTACAAATAGTGTAAATTTTAAGGAGGTCGGAGATATTAAGGAGCTCTATGCCATTTCAACTTCAAAAATACATAACTAACTCCACAAAGCTCCAAACAATATGAAACCACTTGGGTTAGATGCCAATTCCATTTATCTTTCAAAGAAAATTTACTGAAAAATTCAATTCAAGAAGTTTCACCTCCCCAAATTCAGTTTCAGCTCTTAAATGGGGGCTTTATGGACCTCCTACCTTATAACTCTGTATTGGTCATGTCCACTGAATGATTCTGTTGCAACTACCTGCAAGTGATTGCCGTACCAGCTACCCTTACTGGGCATGTTTGCATTGCATAACTTACCCCCTGCCCATGATCATTTTGTTGTCCTCGGCCACTCCCTCATGTCAGCAGGACTGCGGGAGGAGGTCTGCCAAGGAACCAGTTCCACGAATCTCGGGGGATGGGAGCAGATGAGAAGAGAACTGATGAGCAGCGATCTCAAAACTGGCTAAATTTTGCTCGGTTTCTACTTTATTTCTTTTGACCTCAGTCTAAATTTTTTTTAAATCTTTCAAAAATGAACATTTGGCTAAAAACCCTGAATCTGTTCTGAGATCACTGCTGATGAGGAAGGAGAGTTGCATAAGGAGTTGGTTGAGCAGAGCTGCGTGGGAGTGCATGTGCACATGCTGATGTTGCTTGCAGAAGAAAGAAAGGACTGTGGCCATATTCTTCTTCTTCATCACTTCCCCCATTAATCCCCAACCATGATCCCCATCCACATTCACTCTAGTACGACTAGGTACCATGATCATGTTGTATTAATTTTCCTTGCAGCAAGAGGATGTGAGATAACAAACTTGTGACAATCCAAGTTATTTGTGAACTAAGGTAACTTAGTATGTTCTTAAAGCAATCATTTACACTTACCTAATTCATCGTTGACAGTAGAGGATATTTCAAGCAACATGTCAGTCCTTCCTAGATAGGGACCGCAAATAGAACATGGTTGCTTTTAGAGCAGACTACCTTAACCCCTAAAGGACTTAGGTGATTTCCCTATCAAAAACCACTCAAAACTGTCATTTCTATTGCAAAGAGAAAAGAGCTTTAATTTTTTCTTTTTTTTGCATATCCAACCATAAGATCTTATATTCAACTAGTATATGTATATAAGGAAGAAATTTTAGAAACTTTGACCATGTAGATTGTAAGATATATGCATTTAAAGTGAAGAAAATGAGTTTTTTTACACCTTGCTTGACTAGATTTTTTGGTTTTGAATCTTTTTAGTTCAAATTTTTTGCACTACTGATTTTGATTTTCTACTTATTTATGTTAAGTAGTTGAGTTGAGAATCTACCAAAAAAATTTAGGAAAAAAACACTTAATTTTCATTCATTAAAAAATTGTTAAGTAGAAGTGGGTTTAAGATTGAAGGAAAAACTAAATTGTTAATAGCTTTTAGATGGAATTGAATCACAATAATTCCAACCATAAGAATTTTTCTAGCAAGAAAATCTAACCTTGTCTAACAACTTTTTTTGAAAAATTCTAAAAATTGCGTTCAAAAATGAATTCTACAAGTTATTTTTTCAAGAAGATGCTTAGATTGCACGAAAAGCTAAGATTGCATGAAAAGCTAAGATTGTTCATGACCTCATTATTAGTCCAAACTGAATGAAACAAAGCTTCACATGTAGACAAAAATATAATCTTTGTAAAAAAAATTAAAAAAAAACTATTTTGACTTCCTATGATTTTTTTTGTGCTGCCCGCTAAACTCCATTTTTGCTTATAGTGCCATAACTATTGCTCTCAAGCATCAATAAAAATTAAAATTATGTATTCACAAACCTCATGAAAAAATACACAACCTCAAAAAATCCCCAAAAATTATCACTAAAAATTGAGACAGTAGGAACTTGCCCGGATCCAAATTGTCCCCCAAGGGGACAAATGGTCCTTTAGGGGTTAAGAGCAAATCCACAGTAACACGTTGAAGCAACACTCTGAAGCAAATCAATGAATGGAATTCTTCAATATTAGAAGATCAATGGTGTAGAAGCTTTAGAGTGTTGCTTCAATGTGTTGTAGTAGGGTTGCTCTAGGATTACAAAGCCATTTTTTTTTTTTTTAACTTTTTGAGAAAGTATTGAGATGGCATCACTTAAAATTTGGAGAAGTATTGTATTTCTACACTTTTTCATCTAAATTTGGCAACTCCATCTATATTTTAAATAAAATAGAAATTTTTTGGTGAGGATGAAAATTAGATGATTATAAATGAAATTGAATGAAAATTGGATGAAAGATGGGTGACAATCACACTATTTGAGATAACATGAAAACAATGTCTCTTACATTCTATTGGTTTTATCTAAAGTACCAAAATTTTCTATATTTAGTACACCTACCAAATTTGCATAATTATGAAATTAGTACAACTTACATAAAATAGTACAATTAGGTTGCCTTGTCAATTAGGTTGCCTTATCTCAGATAAATTACCTCATGGATCAATGCTTATCCACATGGAGGTGCATGCAACTTTGAACCAGACCTTGAATTGTTGTACTAATCTATGCCATACACATGGCTCTAAATTGAATGCATCACTGTATAGTAACAATGAATTTGTATATAGTGTGGACTATCGAGATATTAGTATGGGGCAATCTAATTTCACTATTTTGTGTAGTGTTGTTACGAAAGGGCCAACTAATTGAATTGATTTGAGTACTTTTAACCCCTAAAGGACCGTTTGTCCCCTCGGGGGACAATTTGGGTCCGGGCAAGTTCCTACTGTCTCAATTTTGAGTGATATATTTTTGGGATTTTTCGAGGTTGTGTATTTTTGCAAGAGCTTTGTGAATATGTAATTTTTATTTTAATTGATGCCCGGGAGCAAAAGTTATGGCACAATAAGCAAAAATGGAGTTTGGCGGGGCAACACAAAAAAAATCACAGAAAGTCAAAATAATTTTTTTTCAAATTTTTTCTCAAAGACTATATTTTTGTCTACATGTGAAGCTTTGTTTCATCCAATTTGGACTAATACTGAGAAAGTTATGGACAATCTTAGTTTTTCGGGCAATCTAGGCATCTTCTTGAAAAAATAACTTGTAGAATTCATTTTTGAATGCAATTTTTAGAGTTTTTCAAAAAAAATTGTTAGACAAGGTTAGATCTCATCGTTAGGATTATTGTGATTCATTTCCATCTAAAAGCTATTAACAATTTAGTTTTTTCTTCAATCTTGAACCACCTCTATTTAATAATTTTTTAATGAGTGAAAATTAAGTGTTTTTTTTCCTAAATTTTTTTTGTAGATTCAATAAGTAGAAAATCATAATCAGCCGTGCAAAAAAACTCAACTAAAAAGATTCAAAGCCAAAAAATCTAGCCAAGCAAGGTGCAAAAAAACTTGTTTTCTTCACTTTAAATGCATATATCTTACAATCTACATGGTCAAAATTTCTGAAATTTCTTCCACGTATTTATATACTAGTCAAGTATAAGGTCTTACGGTTGGATATGCAAAAATAAACAATTTTTAAAGTTCTTTTCTCTTTGCAATAGAAATGACAATTTTGAGTGGTTTTTGATAGGAAAATCACCTTGGTCCTTCAGGAGTTAATCAAATTTTTCCGATCCACCTAGCAAAAAACATTAAATTCAACTAGCAGAAAACAAGAATTGTGAAAAGACCGGATCTGTAGGGGACACTAAAATTCGATTCATATTGTGGGGTGACCACATTAAATGACAAAAAAAAAAGGTTTCCTAGCCCCCCTCATAACTCCCAATCATTTTCACTCCCTACCAACTCCCCCCATTATTTTATTTTTTGAACTCTTTCACTCGATTCGCACGGATATTCGTCCGTACAGTCCCGTTCAGTTCTTGAACCCCGAAGCACGAGCAATAGCGTATACTTCAGTTCAACGACCCCTGAGTCGGTCGCTCTCAACAGGTAGGTCGCAAATTCATAAGGTCGCAAACTCCGAGACCAACCAGCGCATAGGCACGGCATGAATCCCTTAGTCAGTCGCAATTACACGGTAGGTCGGAAATTCACAAGGTCGGAAACTCCGGAGATCAACCTCCCACCCACTATCGCGGAAAATACCTTCACACGGAGCCGACGGCGCTTGCGTTCCTATTGGCCAATTTCTACCGCTTCATCAGCATATTTTTTTTGTTTCCCGTAGTGGAGTCGGTTGTTTCAATTCGAAAACGCGTCCGTTGAGAGAAAATTTCATTAGAAACAGAGTGCTGTCGGCGACACGAGGGAAGCAATCGTAGTTTGTAGGTTTGTTGTTGAAACTTTCGGGTTCGCACTTTTGCACTCCAAACCTTATTTCCAGTCATTCAACTGCGGTCGCAAAACGAGTCTCTGAAAGAGCAGAAAAGTTCATTGAAAACAGAACACGGTAGACTTAACAACCGCTGTTCGTTGTAGTAGTAAAGCACTTTCGCAATTTCGCACTCTGAATTCTTGTTTCTCATCAGTCAATTGCGATCGCAAAACGAGTCTTTTGAAGAGCGGACAATTTTCTTTAGAAACAGATCGCGGTAGACCCGACACTGGCAGTTGCCGTTTGTTGTTGAAGTTTTGCACTAAATTTCCTAGTTACCTATCATTCAATTGCGTTCGCAAAACGAGTCTCTCAAAGATCGAAAATTTTCATTAGGAACAGAGCACGGTAGACATATCAATTGCAATCGCCGTGCAGTTTCGCAGTTTCGCAATACAATTCCTAGTTACCTATCGTTCAATTGCGATCGCAAAACGAGTCTCTGAAAAAACGAAGTTTTTCATTAGAAACAGAGCACGGTAGACACATTAGTTGCAATCGCCGTTCGTTGTTGTAGAATTGCGGTTTCGCAGATTCGCAATCTCGCTCTCCAAATCCTCGTTCCCATTGTTCAATTGCGATCCCATACTGTGTTCCTCCAAGGGCGGAATTTTTGTTTTTTGAAACAGAGCTCGATTGACACAACACCGGCACTCGCCGTTCGTTGTTGTACTTTTGCAATTTCAGACTCTCGCACTTCCGATTTCTCGTTTCTTATCATTTAGTCGCGCTCCTGAAACGCTTTCTCTCAAGAATTTCATTATCAATTTCATTCGCAACAGAGAATTACATCGCCAGGACTGGTTTTGGGTTTGGACGCCCAATTCGATCGAGCAATAGATTGAGAAAAGCGAAAAGGAGGTGAAGATTTACTGGTGCGATACGTGATGTAGTGGACGAAGGGAGTGTTTTGCAAGGAGACTACTAATGGAGGAGGGGTGTGATTTTATTGCGTTGGAGATGGACATTGCGCCGTGGGGTGGCCAGGTATGTACACAGCAGTGGTTTCTAAGTTTAGCGACCCGATTTCTTGTTTATAGAGCTGTGCAAGAATGTGAATACCTGTGTGAAAACATTGAATTTACCAGCAGCTTGATGTATTTGTGAAATCACCTTTGAGACCACTGGTATGGACTATAGACGGTTTCGATCTTTGTAGCTGGCTCTGTGCATCTGGAGTCCACGGATTGCTGTGATGGGTGGATTGCATATTCTATGGAGATAATGTACCCAGAGGTGTTAGTGATGCTCACTGGATTTTGAGGTTCTCCCTGATGACTTTGTTTGTGTGGGCATGCAGGAGTTTTGGGTGCCAACCTCATTCGGCCACATTTCAGTCACGGTGTGTGGAGATCAAGACAAGCCTGCCCTTGTCACATACCCTGACGTTGGACTCAATTGTAAGATTGCAAACCAATTGAAACCAATATAATAATCACTGATTGTGGGTCTTGAAATTCTCAGAATTTTTGCTTGGCTGGATTTGGATCATGGCTAAAATCTGGAATTTGTGACAACCCCCGGCTACATTTGAAGTCTTGTTTGTGATTGACCTCTTATTGCAGAATGCTAGTCTTGCATTCCAATAACTGTGAGCCTGTTCTTTATTGGGTCTGGACCAAAGGCAGGTGATTTTGGATTGACAAAATCTACAGTGAATGTGAGGAAGTTTAAGTAGGACCTTAGTTTGAGTGAAAAGCGAGAGCGAGTGCTCCAGGGACAGCCTCTCGTAGCATAGTTGCCTAGAGTTTGAGATCTGACTCTGTCGTTTGTCTACATGGACAGCTTTCTCTTGCTTTGAGGGATTACTTTCTTGCTCCGACGCTTCCTCAGTGCTCTTCCACAATTTTTGCTTTTTCCATATCCAGCCCCTTGGCCATGAGGTGAGGGGTCACCCAATCTCTTCACTCTGGGTTTCTAGACTAGGCTGTTGTGTTTTTCACTCCAGGAAGCAATTGCCAGTTGAGATTTTCTGTGAGGCACGTTTCTTTGAAACTTCTGTGAAGCTTTTAACGAAATTTTGATAATTAATGGACTCCTTTTCATGGATCAGATTGGAGCTCCTGATCTCGCTCCTGAGCAAGCTAACTTGTCCGTTGATGACTTAGCGGATCAAGTGGCGGAGGTCCTGGATTACTTCCAGTAAGCACATTCCGCTTCCATTTATCTCTACACTCAACTCTCTCGAATACCACTTCAAGTCATCAGGGGCACAAAATGGTTTCCAAGTGCACTGTCACATGTGTTCACAACTTAATCAGATGTGAACACAACATGACTGAAATGCTCTGATTTTCAAAAAATGAGGGTTGAGGGTACTATCATTCCTTGTGTGTATCAGGAGCGGAAGAAGGATCATTCAGTAGCTGTTAGCTTTGAGGTTTTGATTGTGGTCCTTCCTTGAATTGCAGACTGGATGAGGTGGTCGGCTTGGGAGTCTCTGGTGGAGCCTACATCCTCAGTCTATTTGCGGTACTCACTTTGTTCACATATATAATTGTCTGCATTGGTTTAGAACATGAGAGTTGGAGTTTCCATTTGCCCAAACAAGAGCCTCGAAGACAAGGCATTTCAATCATATTTTGGGAGATTCAGTAACGTGATTGATCAAAAGTCTAAAGTCTTTTTTTGTCTTTTCACTTTGTCCCTTGGACCATGGCACAAGAAATTTACAGTAATTGGAAACATGGCATTTTCACGTCCACAGTAGCAGATTTTATAATTTTTGTCGTGTTGACGATGCTAGGAATGCTGCAATAGTTATTGACCATAAAAGGACTAGATATAGGAATAGATATCTTGGTCTAACTTAGCCTATTTGTTTTCTAATGTCTTACTCTCCTAGGGCTCTAAATAGCCTTGTCATGTCTGGGAAGTGTAAATCCACCCTGACAAGTACAGCTATTAGTATTGTTCGTAGAATATTCATTTTAACTGAAGCTTTCTGTGATGTTGGCAAAGCATTTTAGCATGTGCACTAAATATAGAACTATACTTGTCCCAGTTTTTGAAGGTAGTACAGTAACCCCGTGGTCTTAAATTTTTGGCAACTGAATATGAATATGAGCGTTGTTAGTTTTAACAAGAGGATTCAAGACTGAAGGCTGATAAAGAAACCTTTTTCATTGGTGGTGTGCAGTGCAAGCACCCAGACCGTGCATTAGGGCTGATCTTGGTGTCACCTCTTGCGCGAAGCCCATCGTGGACTGAATGGCTGCACAATCAGGTCCTTCAATCACATTCCAGTAGTTTTGAGTTTTGATAAATTTTTGATGGATTTCAAAAAAATTCATGTTTGATGTATGCTATGTAGGGGCAATTGCTCTCCTTCCACTCACTTTGTAGCAGTGGGTTGTTATTATTATTACAGGCCCTGATGAAGCTTCTTTACTTCTGCGGCATGCCTGGGTTTGTCAAGGAGATGTTGCTTCAACGATATTTCAGTTTGGTGAGTATCCAACCTGGTTTGATTAATCTAGGCTTAGAATAGTAGGCTCAAATGAGATGATGACCATTTTCTTCAAGGAAGTAACATGATTCCAAATGTTATTCACTTTTTCCAGGAAGTTCGTGACGCAACTTCAGCTGGAGAAATAGAAGTACTTACGACCATTCGTCAAGTAAGTTGGCTTTTACATAATGTAAATTTAATACAAGTTGCTAATTGCTAGTGTCTCAATCCACAATACAAATCTCTCAAATATCAATATCCTATTTGACTATTCTTGAATTCATTGTTCCTGTATCCACATAGCATAACTACATTAAACATACGGCCCTAACATGTTACAACTGCTTTTTCTCATGTCTCAATTTGGCACCAAGCTTTGTACACTCTTGAAGCTTGTGGTAGAGAGAATAACGAACTTCACATAAAAGGAAATTTATATCAAACCAGTGTACACCAGTGGAAATTAAGATCTGAAATTGCAAGGATGAATTGTTTGTGTTGAAAGTGTTGGTTTTCTTTGGTACTAATTTTTGAGTGTCCTTGGCCAATTGTGCAGTCCATGGATGAGAGACGCAGCAGAAATGTAATGCATTACCTGCAAGCGATTAACCAACGGCGGGATTTGACGGAGAGCTTGAAGAAACTGAAGTGCCGAACATTGATACTCGTTGGTGATCAGTCACCTTTCCACCGGGATGCTCTGCACATAAGCGATGCTATGAACCGACGATACAATGCGTTGATAGAGGTGAGAATGCCGCCCCATGCCAGGCCAGGCCACTTCTGGCTCCAGAACAGACTGCATCTTCTTTCATTTCTTTCATTTTCGTTGCAATATACTCAGGTATTTAGTATGACCTGGTCACACTATCATGGAGGGTAACCTCACATTCAAACTCTGCCGTTGTCATTTTGGGGACCAGGAGAAGTCAGTACCTAACAATCTCAATTATGCTTTGCAGGTTGAAGGAGGTGGGTCTTTAGTGACAGAAGAGAGACCAGAAGCTATGCTAGTGCCAATTGAGCTGTTCCTCACCGGCTACGCGTTCTATCAACGGCCAGTCGTCTCTTTGTCGTCCAGCCCCAAGAGCCCTTTGAGTCCACTGTGTATGGCTGCTGAACTTCTGTCCCCAGAAAGCCTTGGACTGAAGCTGAAGCCTATAAAGACGCGTGTGGCTTCCCCAATGTGAAAATTTTGATCTATGTATAGTTAGTTGTTAGACATGTACCATTTCAGTAGTGATATCTACGACGGGGTACTACCAAGAGTTTAACTTGGCACAACTTGAGAACACCATAATAAGGTGAGGCCAGCATCTTCCCACTTTGCCCCTATGAGTGATGATAGTATGCTCCCCCTACACACAATATAATTAGTTGTTATTGATCTGCAATGGATGGGGCATTCCACCTCATACAACTGAAGTTACTCACACTGTTATTATTCAAATAAATCTTCCATTGCCCTCCAACAGAGCCATTGAATTGATAGGTTTTGACTGTCAACTATGTGTAAACTTTGTGTGAGTTACGTATGGTCTCCAAAGCTTGTTATTTTATGTTTATCAGACCAGTTCTTACTTCCAGGTTAACAAATTAGTTAATGCTCTTTCAGGATTCTGTACGTGCTCAATGTCGGAGAAACAATTTCATGAATTTTCCAGCAAGCACTTCCGCGTGAGCATCGGATCCATATTATATATTGGCCCTCTATTTTGTGCTTGTGTATAAGCCACCTTACTCCTAATGATGAAGCCATACACTAACACATGCAAAAAAATACACACTTAAAAAAGTTCATCTCCTCCCTTTTCACCACTTGAATGTCTTCCTCAACGAAAATCGAGTCGTCCGAGAGGCAAGCAAGCACCCATAACTGCCCAAGATTTCCTCAGACATGGAACCTCTTCAAACTCGGGCAAGCAAGCAACCCATAACTGCCCAAAAGTTCTTCAAAACTGGAACCTCTTCAAGCACGGTCGACTTAACAATGGAGTCTCTTCAGGTCCTCTCAAAGTGGTGCAATGAAAGGGGAGTGCCGCCAGTTAGTTACAAGCTAGCCGGTTGATATTGAGAATTTCCGAATGAGATAGAAATGTTTAGGAAGGAGTTCCGGAAGAAAAATGAAGGTTTTCATAAACGAGCCAACTAGAAAAAAAAATGCTGGCATTTTGGCAAGCTGCCCTAGGTATACCCACGGCAAATTACCAATTGAAAGGCATTTTTTACGGCGGGCACCCAACTATGCATATACTTTTTAGAGATTTTTTTTAATACTATGTATAGTATTCTACTGTACCAAGTAACCAAGGTAACCAAAGCTATAATACCAAGTTACCAACTACCAACTACTAAATTCCTAATAATCAAGTATGCCACTATGCCTCATTCAAAGGTTGATAGGCATCCAAAGTATTTGGGAATTGGGAAATGGCGGGGATCTAGAACTAATGGAAATTGGAACAGCCTGGAAGCCTGGAAATCTGGAATATTGTATTACTAAAGGTCAATGTGAGACAATGAGTTACCGTTGCACTTACCCAAATACCCCAGTGCCCCACTAACCCTGCCTTGCTGGCTTAACTGCTCGAGGGATATAGCACTAAACCCTAGCCTCTATCCAATCAGGCCGTCCATCCTCGCATTGATCAACGGTTGAGATTTCATTGTTTTGCCATTGGTCACTGTCACTCTCAATTTGTCTTGCTCACTTGTAGGCAGTTTCATCTGTGACGGCGTCACCTTGCTGGCTTATTGTTTTTGGCTAAGTTTTCAATTTGGGTTGTTGGCTTGCTGCATTTTTGCTCGTGTATTGCACTATTGCACAGAATCGTAAACTCTGGGCGATCGTAAACTCTGGGAGTTTGGTTGATTGTAAACTCTGGGGCCTGGGTGATCGTAAACTCCAGGCGATGAATGACAAGGAACTTAAAGCCAAAAAAAATGGGGAATGAATGACAAGGAATAGGAAATTGTCCGTTTCTTGTACAGAACTCCGCGGACTGTGAAGTGGTGTACCCAACTAGCTACCATTCCACCTCCGGAGGCGTGACTTTTGAAGACAGAAAAACTGGCCTTTGAGTTCATGGTTTCAGGTCTCAGGTTTGAGCAACACTTTATTTTTTGTCTGAAGGAGCTTTGATGCCTGGTGCGTGTACACAGTAAGTGCTGCAGAGATGGAAGTCGTGGACGTGGTGCAGAAGTGCGTGAATCTGATGGAGTCCATCTACTGGTCGCAGTTGCAGACTCGCGCCTACCGCACGCACTGCCATGACATCACGCTCGTGGTGTGCAAGTTGTGGCCCACGCTGGTGGAAGCGCTGCAGCGACGGAACCCTAATCTGTGTGAAGTGCCGGGAGCAGAGTACGATTGGGCTTCTTCTCCAACTGGATCCCCACCTTACTGTAGTTCGCATTCCATTCCATTTTTTTGGCAGTCACACAGGCTTCCAAAATGGATCCTTGGTTCCTGAAAATCAAGACGATCTCTGCCTTCAAAATCATAATAAAAGCTAATCATAAGCAATATCCTTTAAACCTAATTAGGTCTAATTAATCTCTTCAGTTGCTGAAAAGCGCATGATCTGCCTTCAGATTTATCAGTGTTCTTCTTCAAAACTAATTGGGTCTGATCTCTTGAGTTGTTGACGAGCGCATGTGATTAGGTCAAGATCGACGATTTGTCTTCGGACTGATCAAAATTCTTCACAGTTAATGAGGTCTAATCTCTTCAGTAGTTCAATATGTTGAAATGACACCTTCCGAAATGCATCTTGGTTCCTGGAAATCAAGACAATCTCTGCCTTCAGAATCATGATCAAAGCTAATCATAATTAATATTCTTCAGAGCTAATTTGGTCTAATTAATCTCTCTCCAGTTGTTGAAAAGCGCATGTGATAAGGTCAAGATCGACGATCTGTCTTCACTCAAAGGGAGGGGGTTTATGCAAGTAAGCCCACACATAACACAAACAGAACTTTTGCAGAGTTTTTCACACCCTCCAAAGCCTTGTTGCACTAAGCTGTCCTTACCTCTCATCAGGTCTGTGAAAAAAAACAAATGGGCCAAAACCAAATGGGACTGCAGTGTTGCATATGATTGCAGGATCAAGACTGGTGAGATTAATTAGAGTCATGACTTGGGTGTGGATAGGCAGGGAGGTATTTGATGCCTTGAAAACGGAGTTAGAGAATGCGTTAGCCGTCGTGAACAAGTGCTGTGCCATGAGGCAATTCGACAAACTGATCGACCAGGGCCAAACCAAGCGCTTTCTCACCATGATTCGCGAAAATCTCTTCATGCGTTCCAAGGAGGTCAGATTTACTTCTACCCATCATCTGTACCCACCATTCATATTGATAACAATCAGGAACCACATGCTAAATAATTCTACAAGTAATCACGTAAGGATCTGTGATCCTTGGTCATCAAATAGGAATGGTCTGCAAGATAGATACTAACCCCAAAAATATGCAAAGATAGAGACCCCAAAATGTGTTTAAGATACATACTCAGAAAATATGCCAAGATCTATAGATACTCAAAAAATGTATACGCAAGGTAGATACACTCAAACTATGTATGCAAGATTGACCTCAATTTCCATGTGGCGATGGTTGCAGGCGTACCAATACACGATGCGAGTGTGTCCACCCAAGCTTCGGAGGCAGTCGCCAGCCTCTTTCCAGGGGAGACCTGAGAGCACTCCCAGCATGCTGGTGCAAAACACTGGTTTTAATGACATGCTGAAATGACATTTTTTTCAAAAATGTCATTTCAACCATGCCATTGAAAATTTGGTAGATTTTAGAAGAATTACTAATCCTAGAATGTTAGTTTCAATCAAAAATGAGATTAATGTCATTTGGTGCAACAAATTTGGTAGATTTTAGAAGAAAACATTGTCCCATAACAATTGTCATGGGGAAGACAAGTAATAGAAATAGATGACACTAGTAGGATATTCCAAGACATAAAAATTTCTTTTCCAATATATGAGTGAAGAAAGGTACATATGTTTGGATTGCATAAATTTTGGAAAGTAAAATCTACATTTTTTCAAAATTTTGGAAAGTAAAATCAACAAATTTGGAAGATATTGAAAAGTAAAATCTATACCTTCTGAAGATTTTGAGAATTGAAATCTACAATTTTTAAGATTTTGGAAAGTGAAATCTACATTTTTTGAAGAATGTAGAAAGTAAAATCTACATTTCTGGATATTTTGAAAAGTAAAATCTACTTATTTGATAGATTTTGAAGAACTAAAATGTACACTACAAGTATGTTGAAGTGACATCAAAAAGATGACATTTTAAATGACATTTGGATGTCATTTCAACCACCTTTGCGGGTGGCTTAAATGACATCCAAATGTCATTTAAAATGTCACTAAAACCAGTGTTTTGCACTAGTGGCATGGCATCCGGAGAAAAGGCTGTCTACTTTGCAGACTGAGGACCAGTACAGAAGAACGGGCAAGCATGACAATCCCTTTTTTTTTGCAGGCCCTTCATGCATTAAGACACTGGTGAATTATTAGACATGGGGTTCTTCCTCTCAAACCTGCCAACTAGCACTACAACAGAAAGCAGTGACTGCAACATACTAGCAACGCATTTGCAATGGTTTTGCAACGAAACAATGTGTAACGGAACTTAGTTTGGAACTCAAAAAAGAAACAATACATTGCAAAACCATTGCAAAACCGTTGCAAAGTTGTGATTAATTCAATATAAAAGTATTGGGCATTGAATCCATGCTACTGCATTTCTAAACTGTTGCAAATTCTAAACCATTGCAAACACAATGCAATACTTCATATTAAACCATTGCAAAATCATTGAAACAAAATTCGTGGGCATTGCAAAACCATTGCAAAAAGTATTGCAAATGCTGCATTCTCTTGTAGTGTAGCTAGTTTACATTCATTTCACATTACACAAACACTACATGAATGACGATCCACGATCTTATCCTGCAGAATTAAGCACAGGTAACGGCCGTGCATGTAACTGGTGCTCAGCAAGTCTTCCCTTCGTGACAGCACAAAAGACAAACACCTTCTGAATCGACAAGCTAAACTTAAGGAGATTGAAGTGGAAAGTATCATGACCGGCCTGTTCCTGCAAGACAAGAACTTTCTCGTCCAATACTTCAGCCACAGTGTGGAATGTGCTCCCATTTCGTGCTTCCAGTTCGTGCCCAATACCCCAACTGGTAGATCATTTGATGACCCAACAAACGAGCATCCCATTTTGAGTTCTCTATCTTGTTGCTACCAACTTGGAATCACTTTGCGGTTTCTGGGTTTCATTCTTGTAATTATGAACTGCTCTCATATTCAGCCCCTCACTACAAGATAATGCGGTGTTTTAAGTGAGTCTTTAAGTATAATCCTAGACATAAGATTTTAAGTAATGATCTTTAAGGCAATTTTCAACAAAATTTGACTAGAAATACATATATATCTAGTAAAACTTTGCTGAAAATTGCCTTAAAGGTCGTTACTTAAAATCTTATGTCTAGGATTATACTTAAAGACTCACTTAAAACACCCCATTCTCTTGTAGTGCCTGTACACTCCCGGTTTGAGCTCCGGGTTTCAAGTATGATAGAAATGCAACTATGGGAGCCTTTCACAACTGGTTGGGAACCTTGTTGAATTGCTAAAGTAAGTAAATCCGAGTACGGCCATTCACAAATGAAATCATTCCAGGTCATGGCATTCTCTTTGACCATTGGCATCAATGCCTTCCACTTATAAGGAGTTGAAAAGAAGGTGGTGCAACATAGTAAAAAAGAATGCACATGTGAGTCTCCATTGATGCTAGCGAAGGAACTGGATATGCTAGTAGCATGAAACACCTGTCGATTTTGTTGCGTTTTGCAATAGTCCTCATGGTGTTTCCTGGAGTGCTTTAAATTAGAAAAATAATTTTTAAGAAATTTAAAAAATATGGCTAATGTATACACTTTTAAGATGAAAGTAACCACCAAAGGAAAAGCCTAGGAAAATTCTCTAAGTAGGAGAACTAGAAAAGTATCAAACTCATGAAAATAGATATTTTCATGTTTAAATTAGTTAAAAATAGGAAAAAAATTAATTAGATAAAATAAAAAAATTCCATATTTAAAAACTCTATGGAGATAGTCATTCACCAAGGAAACCATAAAAATTATGTTTTATGTGTTTCAAAATGCAAGCTAAATGAAGCTCACTTTGTGGACTTCTAGACTATATAAATTTAAGTATTTCTAGAATTGCTTTAGACAGAAGCTATAACTCTACTAGAAGACCATCTCCACCAAATTTCAGCTCCAAAATCATTTTTTTGGATACTAAATAGTACTAAAGCATCCAAAATTGGCAAGTGTGATAGAATATCGGGGGCTCTCATTAAATAGTAAAACATTTTCTAAAATTTCCAAAAAATTAAACAAAGTGTATAATAGCCATAAGTACTTTGCCTATGAATTTTGAATCATTTGAAGTCAAAAAGCAGAAGTTATAGCCAAAAAAACTAATTAACACACAATGTGTGACGGAAAATAGTATAGGTGTTTCATGCAATCACCCGCAACTTAGTTAATTAATTAATCCAGGTGGAGACTGAGCATGAGGCTAAACTGATTGTCTATGTCTATTTTTGGTCTCGCTTGCGAAATGAATGGCAAATGATCGAGTGGAGATTGTGGCTCTATTCTACATCCCATCCCATAGAATGCAGCTAGTTTTCAACGGCCAAACTGTCTAATTTGTTCGCCCGTTCAAGATGTATAGTAATCCTAAGTCATCAAATGTGACAACAATGTTTGTAGACTTGTACTTCATTGCAATTATAGCTTCAATTGAGCATTTTCAACTTAGGTGTAGTTGAATCGACAAATCAAATGAAAGAGCATACATATATCTTCCGTCACATGAGTGCCACTATTATACATAAAGTGATGAAGGAAAGGAATGATACCAACTATATAGCTTTCTAAATTGTTTTCACTACTTGTATGTATAGGACACTACTTATTTCAATATTTCATTACATGTGAAATTTTGAGTGGTTGAGTTTGAGATGCCACAACTGCTTCTAAATACTCCCTCCGTCCCAAAATGCGGAGTAGTAAATGCGGAGCTGCATCTCCATCTTGGCGGGCTCCGCTTGGTGATGGACTCTTGATAAAGATTGTGTCAATTCTATACTTGCACCAAGTTGGCTTTTTGTAAGAATTCAAGTAGCTTCACTTTTCATGACAAATAAGCAGGTTTCATTGTCATTACCATCTACTAGATATACTTACGATATTACATAGGATGAATTCAAGAATGAATATTAAAATTGTAATCAATTCCAAAATCATACACATAAGTCTAGAGGTAGAACTAGAGTCAAAATGTTTTAGTTCATTGGAAATCAAACTTTTAAGTCAATACAAAGAGTGAAACACTAATTAAGAAGACTTTAGTTTGGTAGGAGACTTCAATAGGTTCTAAAGAATCTCAATCTTTAAGAAACCAATTCAACAACCCTGAGATCAAAGTAGCCAATTAATAACAGTCACAAACATTTTCCATCATAACTTGTAAAGTTTGTCTTGCTTTCTCTAGTTCTAGCTCCAAAGTTCCACACGCTCCATCAATATCTTCTCATGCTCAGTGGCCTCCCCTACCTTGCTTTCAGCTTTTGGAAGAGTTTTGACGAGATAAATTGTTCCATCTATACTGGAGTGCATCATTCTCAAAACAACTTGCATCCAACTAAGGGAACTACAATTTGAATTGGAAGACAAGTTTACGGTATTTTCCGGGAACCACACTTGAATCACATGGGGATATCATGTCCATAAATGGTAATGATAAATTGTCATTTCTCTAAGTTCTTTGTTTGCTTGGTCCACTTTTTTGACAGCCTTCTGCTATTGCTTCTTTTTCTTATTCTTCTTCACATTCTTGTTTTTAGTAACAATCACAAACCTTTTCTTGCACAACTTGTCTTTCTTGCTTCAATCTGGCTCTAGACAATCCACACACTCCATCCATGTCTCCTCATGCTCAGTGGCCTTGGCTTGTGCTTCTAGGGGAGTTTTGGGCAGACTAACTATTCCATCTTGCACTTGGCTGGGGGAGGACTCAAGGTCATTGGAATCACAATCTTTGTTGCCATGGTCCGCTTTTTCAATGGCCTTCTCCTAATGCTTCTTTTTCTTATTCTTCTTCACAATCTTTTCCTTGCGTGCATGTTGGATTCTTGGCTTTGGGAATGCAGCAGTGGACTGACACTCCAATTTGTCTTCAAGGAGAAGTTCCTCCATCCGCATTGCAATTGCCAACTCTAGCTTCTTCCAACTTTCCTCCTACATCCACATTTTATATCAACTTGTTAGCTTATAATGAATAAGGTGCAATTCTATAAATCTATGAAGTTATTGATTGAAAATGGATTCATCTAAAATACATGACAAACCTCACTTCCACTCTTATGGCCAAAACAAGAGTAACCCAATCTAAGTTTATATATTTCCTTGGACATACAACAATGATATGGAAGCCATCTAAGGAGTAGGACTTCATAAGCATATTAGTATGTAGATAGGTGGTTTTTCACTTTTTGTTTGTATTTTTGGATGTATTTTGAGGCTTTTTGAGCGAATGTATATGGTTTTTGTTACCAATTTGGAAGTTTTGTCCTGTAAATAGCCAAATTGGGGTCATTTTCTGGTGACGAATTGGTTAGTTGAGTGGGTCCTAGTCAGTTTAATAATGGCCAGTTGGCTGGATATTTTGTCCAAGTTGGTTTGTGGTTGGGTTCGAGGGGGTCTCTGATTCCAAATTGGTTTTACAGATGAGTTGTGTGATGAATGTGGACGCCAATTTGGATGTTTTCTTTCCGTTCCTATTTGAGTGTGTGTGGCGGTTCCGAGTTGGGGTTTGAGCAGTTAGGTTGGTTATCTCCGAGTTGGTAACTGCCGATTTTGGATTCCTATTTGGTTGTTGGTTTTGTTGTCATTTTTACCCATTGTTGAGAGCGAGTCCAATGCGAGTCCCAGCCCAATTGTGCTGTGTGTTTGTGTGATGGGTGATGTGTGTGTGAGTCCTAGTCGGGAATTGTGAGTGTGTTCGAATCTTGATTGTGTCTATGTCTGGAAGTGTGTCCGAGTCGGAGATGTTTGGTGTTGTCAGTACGACGAAGTGTGTGATGCAGGAAGTTGAAGAATTTATCCAAGTGGGAGAGATATTTTTTGCGGTGAGCAGTGAATGTTAACCAGTGGGGGAAATTCCTATTTGGCAGAGATGAGCACCAGTGGTGTGTGAAGTTTAAGCAGTTGAAAATTAAATTGAAAGCTTAAGTGAGTGAAGTGAAGTAATTATGAAGTTAAGTCCAAATTGGAGATCAGAAGAGAGGACTTAGAATTAGAACTTATAGCAATGTTTAGAGCCCTGAGAATTTTATTAAGCTGTTGAGCTTGTTACATGTTTTAATGGTGATTTGTCACCGAGTTGGTTTAATGTGAACCGGAAATATTGCCAAATTGTTGTATGGTGATGGATGTGTTAGGTGGAAAGTGATCGATTGTGTTCGTATTGATTCCAATTAGGAAGTTATAATCTGTGTGTGATCAAAGGGTGGTTGTGGAAAGTGAAGTAATTCCAAATCAGAAATGTAGAGCTTGGATGTTGTCAGCTGGATACTCCGAAGTTGGATATGAGTTAATATGTTTTGCCTGTATGGAGAATTAATTTGATGATGGATGATTGAAATCCCAAGTTAGTTATGGAGAATTCTGGAAGTAAGTGAGTAATTCCAAACTGGAATATAAGAAATGTCAATTTTGCAATAGCCGGAGTTGTGTAAAAGTGAAGTCTGAAATGACAAGGGAGCAAGAAAAATCAGTAGAGGCCGATTCGGAAGGTTGAGAAGTTAGGTGCTGCGAGCCTATCTGAAGCCCAATTTGGAGATCCAGTGTCGCCCTGGTTGGTGGTTCAGTGTGAATATATCCAAGTTGGAGAAAAGGAGATCAAGACCGACTTGGCATTTCAGAGGAAGCTGAAGCCAAATCAAAAATAAATAAAGAAGATAAATTGGGAGATTAACTTAACCCTTGTGGCTATTAACCCCTAAAGTTTCATGACTATGTTCTCACCAAAAACGATCCAAAACTGCCATTTCTAATACAACTACCAAATTTTTGGAAAAAAACAATTTTTGACATATGTAACCGTAGGATCTTGTAGTATGATATTTTGAAAACATGTGGTAAAAATTTCAGAAAATTCCACCGTGTGGATCATAAGATATAAGCATTCAAAGTCTTGAAAACCATTTTTTCAATCCTGCGAAAAAACGGGCAGCTGCACTTTGCAAGCTCACTTTTCAATGAAAAAATGCCAAAAAAGGTGGTGCTTCTTTGAAATCAGTTTCCTAAACAAGTTGTCTATATGCACAAAAAATTTCACATCATTTGGAATTGTACAACATATAGGAAAAAAATAGTAAGTAGAAAGAAGTAGAAAATGATTCAAAATACTAAATTGTTAAAATTTTAATCGTGGAATTTAAAAATACCAATCCCAACGGTTGTAATGTTGTAATAATAAATCTACATCCTAGGATTTTTTTTTTTTCCAAAAATATTGAAAATTGAGTTAATAAACGACTTTAAAGTTTTTTTTTGAATAGACAATCCATAACTGCCCGCAATTCAAAAACCCTCATAACTTTTGACTCATTGATTGAAATGGAATGACTCAAAGCTTTTTAAGTATATATAAATGTAGAGAACCATTTTCAAAAAAAATTCCGGAAAAAATGATTTTTTCTGATCTGCCCAAACTGCCCAGTTACGAAAAAAAGCAACATATTAGGTCACAACTTTTTACTCGTATTTCAAAATGTCATGAAACTTGGTACATATGAAGATATTCCTTGCCCCCACCTTCTATTAAAATCTCAGCCTCAAATATGGATATCTCTAGTCACAGGTACCTGCCCAAAATTTCTATACGGCCAAAAAACGTATGTTGGTCCTTTAGGGGTTAAGAGTGGAGAGGAAATTTGTGTAATTAGAATTAAAATTGTGAGGATGATATACATTTAAATATGGATAAAGGAACCTATATTCTTTCATATCTTGTGTTTGTAGTGTCCTATTAGGCTATTAATTGGCTAATTAGAAACAAACCTGTTAGAAAGACCTCCCTGGATCGAACATAAACTATAAGTTGGGTAAATTCCTAATTGGTTCCAACGCAATCTACATAGTAGTTGAGCACCTTCATTGTCTCTTGGAGCCATTTCAAGGGGTGTTTGATTTGGCATCTACCCCTCGATCTAACAAGATTTGTCTGTAAAGAAGTACCAACAAGTATTACATGAGATTTGTAAAAGGGAATGACCAAAGATCTTTACCTTTCCTATTGCCTTGGACATAATAGAGCTTAAAGGTCTTATATGAGTGAATAATGAGAGTGAATGGAAG
This sequence comes from Neckera pumila, assembly GCA_963969595.1. Classification (NCBI taxonomy): domain Eukaryota; kingdom Viridiplantae; phylum Streptophyta; class Bryopsida; order Hypnales; family Neckeraceae; genus Neckera; species Neckera pumila. The sequence goes on along the minus strand of OZ018414.1, from coordinate 3,296,667 downwards.
AAACTCTTATTTGCTTTCAACTTAATTATGTCGTGAAGAGCACTGTAACCGTCTCCATTAGTAATATTAAGTTTAGAACCTCTATTGAGTAAAGCTTTAGCATCATCTATGCAATTGTTGCTAACAGCATGTACTAAAGCGGTTGTGCTGCATTGGTCTTTGCATTGACCTCTCCATCCACCTAAACAAATAACATAGAAAAGAAGGAAAAAGTAGAAAAAATGTCTCAAAAAATGTTGTTCAAGAATTCAATACAAAAATACAAAAATATCTTTTTAAATAAAATACAATGTGAGACCAAAATTTTGAACCATAATTGTTTAAAGACTGGAAGCAAATATGCAATAGAGTCTACAATTAGCGTCACGCAAACCAAGATCAAACATTGTTGTCACATCGAACAAGTTAAGATCACTAGACGTCCTAGATGGGCAGACATATTAGACAAACCAAATGAACAATGTGACAAGCTAAAATCTATCACATAAGGCGGATTAGGGTCACCGGACATTCCGAACAAGTGGACAAATCGGACAACTAGGATGTACAATCCGTCCAAAGTGATAGCTATAAGATCAACCACAAAAATCCCAACTTATTAAAACAACATTGCAATTGGTCATAAAATACCAAATAACCAAAAATGGGTTCCATTCCAAGGGTAAAGACGCTTTATGCTACCAAATCATACACTAGTATATAACTTGCAACATCTATTGAACAAAAAAATAAAAACAAGAAAACTCATCAATACAATATGGGAAACATAGGTGGAAAAGGTAGGGCAAAGATATACTCCGTACATGAAGAAGGGCCTAAATGTAGCCCCCATAACAACCTCCGCAGCAACAATGAGGGATGCGCCCCCCCCCCCCCCCCCCCCCCCTTCCTTTAGTTATTGCATTTTAATGAAAGTATTATGATTCAAAAGAACTCTCAAACACTTAAAGTGCTCCTTGTTACCTTGTATGCCTATCCATCAAGAATTGAAAGAATTAAAAAACTACAAGCAAATTATTGATAGAAAATATAGTTTAAATGCAAATGAAATTCTTAACAATGACTTTTGAATACTAAGTACTAATTGAGGGCATCTTGTGACAACATTATACCATGAAAAAATAACCAAATAATGAAGTTTGCTTCAATTCAAGCATGCTAGTTAGTGACATGAACCTTATTTCTTTGCCAATTTGTCTTAAACAAATCACATAGACTTAGGTCCTAGGTTGTGAATACTGTGTCTAATACTTGTTTCTCCTCTTAAAAACCATGTGATTTGCCTAGGATACAAGGTCAAAGATTACTTATAGAGGCAATCAATGATATCATACCAATATTATCTGTTGTATCATTTGGATTTGACCTTCAAAACAAATAGTCTAGGAACATAGTTGATTTATCACATAGTACAAAAGTAAGGAGAAATCATAATCATGCCTAGATTCCTAGTTTGAAATGAATGTAAGGGCAAAATAAGGTTGAGATATTATTGTATTTCTACAAATCAAGGTGTACACAACCATAAAACACTTTTTGTTTTTGAAAACCATGAAAGTTGTTCACACTTATCTTCCATGGCGTTTCAAGTTTATCTCTAAAGACAAAGGACCATAAGGTCACTACATGGCTTTTGCAACTACGTTTGTCTTTGGTATGTTAACCTCGCTAACAGTTTGTGAACAACAAAGAGACCCTAGAGAATTTTTTTGCTAAATTTGTTGATGCAATTCAATTGTAAAATGATTGAGTGTGTGATTTTTGGTGATTTTTTTGAGGATAGAGAAGATGCTCTGGGCTGTCACTTTACATCATATCTTTTTTTCTATATCTCAAAATTATTTGAAAAAAACTATACATCAATATCATTGAATTTTGTGCCTATGGCAAAAACATCAAAGTTTGGGGAGCACTTTTGAGCATTCCAATTTCAACATTCCCATTTCAGGGGATGTACAAAGTACTGCCTAAACAAACATCTTTCATCAATCTTGTCAACAATGGCATTTCCCAAAAATTGTGCAATTTCATTGATTTTTTTTTCATGGGAAAGTTATATAAGTCTTCTTTCATTTCAATGGTGGTGATCATCAAAATTATTCCTTACAAATGAGGAACTATGCTTGTTACAAGAGCTAGTCAAGAAAACAAGAGCTATGCTCAAACACCCCTAGTTCTTGAGGGATTAACTATCCATTTGTGTGAATGTTTTGAAGAAAATTAATCTAATTAATATTCATTGGAGAAGCTTCAACAAAAGTTATGTAATAAATCTATAAAAAAAAAAAGATAATGCTCTACATTAGTCAACTATATATATGTTTTAGAATTCCAATTGTTTATAATAATTATCTTAATGTTTTAACTTTGTAGGAAATGTTGACTTTTTGATGCAATCACTCAATAGAGGTGAATTATTATCCAAAAGAGATTCAAGAAAAAAACACCATCTAGGTCTACGTGACCTAATTATTAATATTTCCTCCAACCAATCATTCATGTCATGCCTTAGCATTTGAATCCTTTTTCTCATTGTCCTTATCAGGAGAACTACCTCCAACAGACTCTAGATTCACGCTAGTCCTAGCGTCAAGATTCTCCTTCCTCTTTTCTTCCTCTTCTTTCTTTTTCTTTTCTTCTTCTTCTTTCTTCTTTTCTTCTTCTAAGAATAAATCTTCTTCATCAAATTTGCGGGCCATTAGCAAAGCCTCAAATTTAGCCTCTAACTCCACCCCAATGCCACATTTCTTCACATTTAATTCTTTCATTTTCTTTTGGGCTAAAAGCCCAGTGTATATCAGTTGCCCTCCTGCAGCACCAATGCCTGGATTTGCTGAGATATCAAGTTGCACTAGCTCAGATTGGGGTAAATGGAGCAATTTTGCTAATGCTTCCACTCCTTCGACTGTAAACCCAGTTCCTGACATACTCAATCTCTGCATTGAAATTCCACTCAACGACTTTGCATTAGATTGATGATCACATAAGGTAATTACACCTAATTTTGGCTGCTTTGTAAAATTGCACACTCTAGATTCTTGTCTAAATGTACTCCCACTATTCATGCATTCGGAAAAAAATGAACCCCCAAAGTGGCCGTGAGTTTTCTTACCATTTTTTATACTAATTGCATGAGTATGAGAGTGACCACATCTTCATTACAACCACCACGTGGCATGTGCTCCATCCTCCATGAAGAAGCTATCATGAGACTTATGGTATCTTAGGAGTGGATTGGGTAATGATGACAAATTTTTGAATTCATCATGCAATTCTTGGACAATTAGTAAACTAAGAAGGCTTTTCCCACTCACTAATTTATGAGATCATGGAGATGGATTAGGTAATGATGACAAATTTTTGAATTTATCATAGAATTCTTGGCCTAATTCATGAGTTGAAAAGGCTCTTTCCACCCAAATTTTTGCATTGTGAAGCAACCTCTTTTGGGGTTCAATTTTTTCCTAATGAGAGTCTATGGTTGGTTTCAGAAATACTTACTTTCAGCATTTTGAAAATTAGTAGTTATTCATACGGTGTCCAAAAATGGCACTTCAGAATTTAAAATCTAAAATCTAAAATCTTCTTTTGGCTACCAAGAAGACCTCACCGAAAAAAATTCAATATACTAATGGGAACCATGCTTAATTGCTTATTTGTGCAATTTTACGTATAGTTATCTTAGCACTTAGAATCTTTTAATCCTAGATGGACGCCATAGATATTAAATATCCGCTGGATGATAGATAATCCTTCTATGCAAGATAGAATTATAGATGTTCATTTTTGCAATTTTGTGTGAAAAAGGCAAGTCTCAAAGAATAGTTAGACATCCAATGAATGCTCTTGGTTCTTTTTAACCCCTAAAGTCCCACTGTCCCCTTGAGGGAAAATTTAGATTTCGGGCAGGTTCATGTGAGATAAATTTTTTAGTGATACTTTTTGAAATATTTCCATAAGATAGAAAAGTTAATTAGCTTCGTGGGAATATCATTTTTATTTCAATTGGTGCATGGGAGCAAAAGTTATACCACAAAAAGCTTCAAACAAAACTCGATGGGCAGCACAAAAATTTTGTAAAGTCATAATAAATCTTGATCTTTTTTTCTCTAAAATTTTATATTTTTGTCTATATGTGAAGCTTTTATTCATTTTATTTGGAAAAATAATGAGAAGGTTAAGGACAATCTTGTTTTTTGGGCAATCTAAGCATCTTCTTGAAAAATAACTTATAGGATTCATTTCTGAATGCAATTTTTACAATTTTTCGTATTTTTTTCTGAGAATGTTGTGTTTGCTTGCTAAAACAATCTCATCATTGGGATTATTGTGTTTCAATTCCATCTAAGAGCTATTAACAATTTTTTTTTTTTTCAATCTTGGACCTATTTCAACTTAACAATTTTCTAAAGAATGAAAATCAAGTGTATTCTTTTTGAGTTTTTTTTTCTAGACTTTCAACTAACATCTTCAACATGAATATTTTTAATTCAAAGTCCATAGTGCAAATTTTTTTCACAAATGGCAGTCAAAGTCATCTGAAATTGCAGGCCAATGTTCAAAAAAACTTTCTTTTTCAACTTTGAATTGCTAATATCTTTCAATCTATACAATCAAACTTCTTGGAATTTTTACCACATGATCTTTGACAAGTGAAATACAAGATCCTACGGTTAGATTCTAAAGAAATGTTTTGTTGTGTTCTTGGGTGAATGCGGCAAAAATGGCAGTTTTGAGTGGTCTTTGACAGAAAAATGGCCTTGGGACTTTAGGGGTTAAGCAAATGATCCACATAGTACCAAAAAAATGATTTCTATGGTGACTAGCCCATTCCTTCTAAGGTAAAGTGTTCCAAAAAAATGAAAAAAAAATAAATGAAAGTTTTTATTATATCTTAACCTGAATGATTTGATTGTCCATCATATAGTCAAATATGCGGTGACCACCATAATCTCCTAGGTCATTTAGCCGTAAATTTAATGACAATAAACTTTTATTGGCTGACAAAGAGTATCCTATGGCTCTTGTACCTGCAAAAGCTTCTTTCTATTTCAGAAACGATGTCTTTATTGTTATGCAACAATTTGATAAATTTTATCTTTGATGAAATTGCATTATTATGTCAAAGATATGTAATTTTATTTTGAAACATTCCTTTGAAATTTCACATACATTGGTAACATTGTACACACAATGTACATTTTTAGTAGTATTTAATCCATAAAGGATGGAGCGTGTTTTTAAAGTAGAATTGTCAAAATTGCCATTTTTTTGTGCATTGATCAAAATCAAAAATGGATATTTTTTGGACTCAGGGTGATTGCAAGAAACATATGTACCATTTGTTGCGTTTTATAACAGTACTCACAATTTTTTCTAGGATACTTTAAAATTAGAAAAATAATTTTCAATTTTTTTTAAAAATGTAGCTAATGTACACACTTTTAAGATGAAGGTTATAGCTAAAGGAAAAGCCTAGGAAAATTCTCGAAGTAGGAGAACAAGAAAAGTGCTAAAACTAAAAAAAATAGATATTTAGATTTTTTTCATTATTTAAAAATAGGAAAAAAATTTAAAGAAATAAAATAAAAGATTTACATTTATAACAACCCTATGGAGATGGTCATTCACTAAAATAAACACCAAAAAAATATTTAAATGTTTTAAAATGCAAGCTGAATGAAACTCAATTTGTGAACTTCCACACCACATAAAATTAAGTATTTTTAGAATTCCTATAGAAAGTAGCTACAAGTCTACTAGAAGACTATTTCTTCCAACTTCAGCTCCAAACTTGTTTTTTTGGGTATTAGATTGTACTAACTCTCTCCCCCAAATTGGCATTTGTGACATAAAATTGGCTATTTTTGGATAATAAAACATTTTTTGAAAAATAAAATAAAAATGAATCAAGGTGTATAATAGTCATGTGTACCTTACTAATAAATCTTGAGTCATTTGGAGCCAAAAGACAAAAGTTGTGGCCAAAAAACATGGTGTGATGCAAAATAATGTAGATGTTTTTTGCAATTACCCTCAAACTATACACAAATGTATTAGACTAATAGGGCAATTTATGTAAAAAATTAATCTCGTTTGCCCTTGTGAATTGAAAGATTATAATGTTTGAAGTTAACAAAAAAGTTTTTTTCATCTTTGCCAAATAATGTCAACACATTTCAAGCCCTCTCCGAATGAAATTTTTATTCTATCCAAAATTGGGTCTCCATATCCTTGAATAATACATCTTGTTTGGTGAGCACCTCCAAAATTTCAAAAAGCAAATAAGGAATTTACCTTATTCTATATCACCTTGTAATACAAAGATGTCAAGTAATTGGAGAATATACTAATCTTTATTTGATGATTTTTTGTGCATTGAAGAATTGGATTCTTTGAAATAGGAATAGTAAAAAGATAGAGACAAACATTTAGAATATGTCGAATTTTTTTTTAATTTTCAAACAACATAGATTGCAAGATTATAGCATTTGAGACCAGAAAAAATTGTTGTTTTCAAAATCATCCAAAATAGTTTACAAAGTTTGACTCTTGTTGGAGTGTGAATTTTTGAACTAATATTTTGTTTGTTTGTTAATGCTTGAAAACTACCCAAATTGCCTAAATTTTTTTGGGCAGCTTAACTTTTCACTTAGGCACCCAATCAGTTTGTTTTTTTCCGTTCCCCTTAAAATTAATTAGTGTACATTCAAACTGACTTTGTATGAACCAACCAAAACATTCAATTGTCCATTCAATAGACAATTGTCTTTTGGGGTCAACTCAAATTTACATAGCAATGCACTCAATTTAAAAAATAGAATAACGTGCAATCAATAAAAGAATGCCACGTAAAAGATTTGAAATTCAATTTTACCAAATTTTTTAATTTGATTGTTGCAAAGGTTGAGGAATAAAAGCACACAATTCTTTGCATTAAGAAGTTTTGCAAGATGTTCACATCCAGCATCACCAATCATGTTGTGGGAGAGATCCAAATTTACAATTGTAGGATTTTTTGCCATTCCATCCACGAGCGTCTTCACCTGCATAAATTTTGTGTTAAAAACAACAATGAAGTTGCATTGTTGTCTTTTCTTTTCAAAATATAGAGTTATTAGAATGAAACCCATTGGAATGCAACAAAGTTTCATCAAGATGAAACTTTTCTTTATACCTGCCAGGACCTTGTGGACCTAAATGGTTTGATGGATGACTTTATTGTTAATTGTAGAAACAAAGAATGCACCTATTGATTCAATAATTGGAGTATTTTGGTAACTACCTTCAATTAGTCATTGGGGGCAGCATTCTTTTAGGGTTAATAAGATACTTGGATGCTATCAAGATTTAAAAAAAAGGGAAGAATGAAGAATTGTGCGGATGAAAATGTGACAAAAACTATGACCAATGAAATTATGATATAATTTGCATTTAACTTAGCAAGTTCACTATTAACTCCATGAAAAATAAACAATGGAGGAAAATGACGGTGTACATGATGGTCTTTCAATAAATTAGATGATAAATTGAGTTCAGTGAGTGTGTGCGTAACGGAACAAAAATATGTCATTGACACACAATCAGATTTCATCATTCCAAAGTCTTCAATATCGTAATTCATGCAAACATTTGGTTTTCCATATTCAATCTTTAATGTACATAAGTTCCTGCAATTTATCGTCATTGTTGTGTCAAGATTATAGAAATAAATGAAATAAAATGACTTTGGTCTTTGAAATGATATAATATAATGAATTTGAAATATGATGGACGCTATAAATGCTCATATCACCTTGAATATGATATGACTTATGATGTTTGCAATCATATATCATATCATGTTGTAGTTACAAAACATTGCTATAATTTTCAAAGTTTTTTTAAAAAATTCAAATTTATTGATATCATTTATTATATTTTATTAAATTATTGTATCATCAAGTTATAAGAATTGTATTGCTTAAACTTACGATTTAAATTCATCATTTATGATGAGTAATTGCATGTGGGAGGGAAATTTGCAAACATAAATAGTATGCACATATGGTGCACTTAGTTTCATTAAGTCACGTAAATCTTCTTCCCAATCTTTGGTCAATTCATAGCTGAGGTTGCATATTCACATAGACATTTTATGTAAACAAATGATTTTCAAGAATACTTAACAAATATATGTTTGACGTGCCTTAATAATAACTTCAAGTCTTGTTGATTATTAAATAGTACTATATTTCAATAGACATAATAAAGCTAATAATTATGAAAAAATTGGTATATTTAAACCTTTCAAGGAAGTCATTCAGATTGCGCTCAAAATATAATTGTTTCCATGAATCTCCATGACAAGCAATATCGCAATTCCTCCATCTTGGAAGAGATCTCCGCTTCCAATAGCTCTCTTCTATAATCAACTACATACAAAAATCATTAGTTATCAAAATATAATTTTTTTTAAATCACATAACTACATTATTATTTTTTGATATCTTGATTAGACAATATAATATTGAATCAAAACAAACACTTGCTGGTAATTTACAATCATCTTTCCGGCTTGATCTTCCCATATAATTGCACAATTATTACTTTGAAATCTTCATGATGATTTATATTTTATGGAAAAATAAATCATTATATTGCGTTGTTACATATAGAAAAATAATTATAAAATATAAGTGATTAAAAACGATCACCTCACATCGGCAACAAGTTCCAACGGTAAATCAATTGGTAACAATTCAACAATACGTTCTCTGATGTTCAATGGCATGTCACCAAAATAAGGATAATCTTTATAATTTATTGCTTTGATGGGCACGAGCATATCTACTAATGTTGGTTGAAAGTAGAACGGAGGTATTGGTACACCTTCCTTCCATATTTCCTCTTTAGTTTTTGGTAATGGAGGTGGAGGTGGCTTTTCTGGTTCCACTTCTTTCTTTTCTTCTTGGCCTTTTTTCCCTTCTTCATGCTTTGTATCATCCGCCATTATAATATCAATGACCAATTTACATTGTTTGGATTATAAAACCTAATGTATCTTAAACACTAAATTCACAAGATCACTCTTTTATTGAATTATGGTTCACAATATTCATTTAATTAAAATTTGCATTCACAAAACAACATTGAAAAAAACTCTTTGATTATCAATTTAGCATCACTTTTGTCAATTATTTTAATATTAAAAAAATTGATACAACCTATTTGTATGATAGGCAAATGAATTACATAACCACAAATAGATTTTTAGAAATGGGAGCAATTTTTACACAAAAGCATAGATGTATGGATGACATTCAAAAGTTATGAGAAAATAAAATCAATTCTTTTATTTGTTAAATTTTCACTCCAATAGGTCATGTTAGTTCAAAATCAACTACAAAAATCAAGATATAAAAGTTGAATTGTTGTCACAAGACCTCATACTTTAGGAGCATGAAATATAATTAACCCTGAAAATGCTTCAAACGCCATTTTATGGCTTTTGGATGACAATCGATGGAAAGTGCTTCCAATAGCTTTTCATCTCCCTTTTGCATTGATGACTCTCATGTTGAGTTATGAAGAGTATCCAATTGAGTTTGTAGTCTTGCTAGTGTTTGGCTTTACATGAATGAGAAGTTTAAAAAAAAAACGGATCATTAAATATGCCATTTTAGTGTATTTTGGAAAGTTATTGCTCCTTGTTCTAGATCTGAAATTTCTCCACCAAAATGAAGTTTTCTGAGTTTGAGTCCAACTAACAAAATGAAGTTTATCTACTCTAGTTTCTACTCCGACTTGAAATTTGAAAAAATTCCTAATCTTAAATATTTTATTGCAATTTGAACTTTGGGTGTATTTTCAAAGTTTTTTTTTGTCTAACTATAGAATGATACGGAAATTGAGTTTACACCATAAAATTTGTCATTGTAATATACACACATGGTGAAGTTTTTAGATTTTTGAAATAATTTTCTATTTGATGTGATTTTTCTTCATTTTTTCTTCAAAAAGTCTCAAAAAAATCAATTTTCCACCAAAATATCTAAAATTTTTGTGATGTAAGGAAGACATGTAATTTCATCTTTGAAAAATAAATATAATTTTTTTCATGCATATCTAGTTGCAAAATGGTAGTAAATTGAGTAATGGGCAGTGAGGCTTGAAATCAATGGTCATGGGGCCGTCATTTAGGGATTAAAGTATATATCAAAAATAGCATCTACTTTGATGTATTACTATTGTATTTAAGAATTGACATTAGACATAAAAAAACCAAAATTGGAAGTAAAAAATTAAAATTGAAGTAAAAAATAGCTATCAATCTTTTCCAAGCCTAAATTAACAATAGTAAATTGGTAGTCACTTTTTATTAAAGAATTGATTCCAATGACAACCCATAGATTAGAACGGCTTTGGACAATGTTTTAAATTTTTCATATCTATCTATTTTGTATTGACAAATATAGAGTGCATTAGGTGTAAATGGAAAAGATTTAAATCATAAAATGAAGCTCAAAAAACTTTTAGATGGAATTAAAATGCACTAATCCCAATGGTGAGATTGTTCTAGCACAAAAACTAAACCATGTGGAACTTTTTTATTTGAAAAATTGCAAAAATTGCATTCCAAAATGAATCCTACAAGTTATTTTTTTCAAGAAGATGCTCTAATTGCCTGAAAAACAAGATTGTCCATAACTTTCTCATAGAAAATCCAAATGAAATGAATCAAAGCTTCCCAAATAGGCAAAAATATAACCTATAAGGAAAAGAAATTTTTATATAAAAATTAATTTTTTTGCAAAATTTTTTTGCTGCCCCCTCTCCCCTATTTTGAGCTTATTTGGGCATAACTTTTGTTCCCAGGCACCGATTGAAAAAAAAATTACATCCCTACAAAGCTTATCAGTTTTTCTATCTCCAAAAACATTTTCAGAAAATCATGACAAAAATTCAGCCCGTAGGTACCTGCCCAAACCCCCACTTGTCCGTTGAACGGACACTTGGTCCTTTAGGGGTTAAAACAAGAAACAACAAAAACTAGGCATTATTGCAATCGAAACATATGAAGGTATATTGGTACTTGGTACTTACGTACTTACATGCAACTCTACACGCTCATTTATGATTCATTTTATGATGTAAACAATTTCAAATGAAATAAAATTTTACCAATTTATTATATTTACTAATTTGTTATAGATGAAAACCTTTAAAGTCTAATATGAACATCAAAAATTCGATTTTGAAAACAAACATTTGAAAATTTTCTACTCAATATTTTGTGCAAGAATGTACATTCCAAGTCTAGATTTTCTAGTGTTAAAGGCCTTTGGAAATGAGTCTCAAATATGTAGATCTTGCTTAAAATTTACATTATTTAGGAATCAATTGTAGAAATTGGATAGTAGATTATAAAAAGCCATAAATTGATTGTAGTTATATACATGACCCTCATATTTTTTTTTACTTCAATTTTAAATTTCACAAGTAAAAAAAAGGATTGATAGACATCAAATCAATTTCACACTCTTAACCTCTAAAGAACTAGCATGCATTTTTAGGCAATATAGCAATTTTGGGCAGGCTGGTGTGAATGCGGATTTGCATATTTAGGTTGAAATTTTAATAGAAGGTGTGGACAAGGAATGTCTTCCATATACACTAAGTTTCATGACATTTGGAATATGAGTCAAAAGTTATGGCCTAATATGTTACTTTTATTTTGTAAATGGGCAGTTTGGACAGACTAGAAAAAACCACTTTTCTTAGAAACAAAAAATTGAGATTGTTTTTTTAGATTTATATATATTTGGAAAGCTTAGAATCATTCCATTTTGATCAATGAGAAGAAAGTTATGAGGAGTTTTTGTTTGCAGGCAATTATGGATTATGTACTCTAAAATGAAGTCCTTTTCTTTTCTTAATTTTTAATATTTCTAAAAAAAAAAAAATCAGAGGATGTAGATTGTTTATTACAACATTGAAACCATTGGGAGTGGCATTTTTCAATTCTATAACTAAATTATTAACAATTTTGTATTTTGAATCATTCTCTAATTCTATCTATTTACTATTTTTTTCCTATATGTCGTACAATTCCAAATGATGTGAAAAAATTCAAGCATGTAACCAACTTGTCTAGGAGAATGAATGCAAGAAAGCACCACCATTTTGGACAATTTTTCATAGAAAAGTGAGCTTTTGAGGTACAGCTGCCCTGTTTTTTGCAAGGCCCAAAAGTTGATTTCAATGAATTTGAATGCTTATCTATCTAGTGGAAATTTTTGAATTTTATAGTGCATGTTTTCAAGTCAGCATAGTATAAGATCCTATGGTTACATGTGTCAGAATTTTATTTTTTAAAAAGAAATTGGTACTTGTACTAAAAATGGCAATTTTTTGAGAGTTTTGGGTCAAACCTAGTTATAAAAATGCCATTAATGCTTTTGAGTTTTGAACTAATTAGGATAGGGAGCCCTATTCTTACACGAACACCTATTTTTGTGCACTTAGAACTTAATTTTGGGCACTTAACCTAAAGCAGTTTCGTTCTCAGTTTTTGCGGTTTGTGAAGCCGATAACTTTGTGTTTCGGTTTGCGAAACCAGATACGAGCACATTTGGAGACAAAGCAGATAATAAGGCTGATGCATGGGCTGATGAGAATGCATCACAGTTCAACTGCGATATCACTAATGCGACGAATGATCCCATTGCAATGTATGGGAGCACCACCAAAATTCTTATTTTCCTTGAGAAAGCATGGTGACCGTACTGATTATTCTACAAATGTGAATGCAAATGTTTCTTGACATTGTTACATAGCATGTGAGAATGTCAAAGTTTTGTTTATGATGCGGGCAGATAATTCCTAAGGTTCACAAGTTCACAAAAATGGCTTGCTCCAGATCTATTAGTTTATCTAACTTCTTAGCAAACCAATGTTTTGATTGATATATGTTTTGACTTGCAGGTTGAGGTTCTGATTGCTAGATTTGTCAAGTGATTTGCATGCTTGTTGCTGTGGAGTGAATTTTGGGGGGTGAGTCGTAGTCTTGGCACAGTTTTACAGTCCCAATACCTAGTCAATTATTGGATAAACTGGAATGATTGATTGGGAACGTTGAACAATTTGTAGACCCTTATTCTTCTTCACTTGATCATTTCTAGACCCTTCTGAGTTCATAACCATTAGACAGAAGTTACCAATAGTTTCATCTTGCAAATTACTGAGCCAGTGAATGGGCAGACTTATTGTTGGAAGTCTGGAATTTTATTGCCTTGTATTCTAGTAACGATAGAATTGATTCAGCTGCAGAAGCCCAAGCGCTTCAAATTTATAAATCCTTGCAGCAAGCCTTCAATTTTGTTTTTCCATGTAAGTGTGCAACAATAGGATGCAGTGCGCAACTAGGGTGCGCAAAGATAGGGTTTAATGCGCAAGAATATGCGCAATGATAGAAGCCATGGCTTTTGGAATGACTAAAATTTCTTTATGTGTTGTTTTTCAATTTTTGATAAATTGAAATTCAAAAATACAATTTTGTAAATTAATTTGTAAAGTAAATTTGCTTGACTTGATGGAGTTGAAATTTCAACTAGTTTGGTAACTGAATATTCTAGATACACAATTGTGAACCTTAATTGCATAAGGATAGGGCTCCCTACCTTAGCAACTCATTAAGTATTTGAATGAGTTTTGTCTAAGCTTTTCCATTTCTAATATTTGTTAATTTCTGTTTAATATCTTTTGATATTATTCTTACAAACTATGCAGTTTGTTAAAGTTTCATAAAGGATGCAAGGTAGCTCTCATCCACCAACTTTTAAATGCACCAAGAAGAAGCGATTGGAAGAGACTAAAATGAAGTAGGCAACTAAGAAAGGTGTGGCGCTTTGAAAAGGAAATGAAAATCCCATTGCTATCAAGACCTATTAACCATAAACTACCATGAGTGCAGATTTTGAACAACGAATGAACGGAAACACATCCTAAACTCATCGAAATGCATTTTTTCATCCAGCAAATATATTGAAGATTCTTATATTAGTTCTTTAACATTTGAATGGTTCAGATTATGAAGATTTTGCTTTGCAAATATTCTATAATTCAAATAGTATCGAGAGGTTTAGCCTCAAAAAGTAACTTTTTCAGTTCAAAAAATGACCCTTCAAAAATGACTTGAATCAAAAGATCAAATAAAAGTCTTCAAAAATCACTATAACTAGAACTCAATATTTTGAACTTATAGGAAAAAAAGTCTTTTAAAAATCATAAATATTCAATCTACAATTGACTTCAGAAGGAATTTCCAATTTCTGGCTTCAAATTCTATTGAAAAATATTTGTATGTATTTTTGTTGATCTATGGATGTGATCTATAAATAGCATTTTAAAACTATTATTTGAGATTCATCATTAAAATATTCTTCTAAGTTGCATTTTATAATAGATCTTCAGAATTTTGGAAATCTAGACACCCTTCTAGTGTTTTAGGGACCAAACTGCATTTTTTGGCAACATAGCAATTTTGAGCAGCTCACTACAAACGGAGTTTTTAATTTTTTCTTTGAAAATTTAACACAACATTTTCCCGAGGGTAACTTTAAGACCCAACAATTTTCATAACTTTTGACTGTACGGTTAAAAAGTTATTGCGTGATACGTAACTCTCAACATTTGGCAAGCAACTTGGGCAGCCCAAAAAACTTCTTTAAAAATCACTTTTAAAAAAAATAAAAAAATAAAAATTGGTTTTTTAGATTTTTATATACACGTGAAGCTTTGAATCATTTCAAATTAATGAGGATTAATGAGTCAAAAGTTATGAGGATTCTTAGTTTAGGGTAGTTTATGGGTAGTTATGAAATTTCTACTCTAAAATAAACTTTGAAGTCCTTTATTGAACTCAATTCGGGACTCAATTTTCAATATTTAAGAAATAAAATAAAGCCATTAGGTGTATATTGTTTATTACAACATTATAACCATTGGGATTGGCATTTTAAAATTCCTTAAATAAATGGTTAGCAATTTAGTATTTTGAATCAATCTCTACTTCTTTCTACTTACTATTTTTTTCCTATATGTTTTACAATTCCAAATGATTTGAAAATTTTCATGCATGTAGTCAACTTGCCTTGAAGAACAAATCCCAAGAGTAACGACCATTTTGGACATTTTTTCATACAAATGTGACCTTATGAAGTGTAGCTGCCCGGATTTTTGTAGGGACCAAAAAAGGATTTTTGTCAATTCAAACGCTATTATCTTGCAATCTACATGGTGGAAATTTCTGAAATTTTTTCCACAACATTTTGAAATAGTTTACTATAAGATCCTACAATTACATGTGTCCAAAATTTTTTTTTTCTAAAATTTGGTACTTGTATTAGAAATGGCAATTTTGGAGCATTTTTGGTGAAAACATAGTCAAAAGTCTTTAGGGGTTAAAGAGGCCATTTCACAAGCTATAGAAGAAGAGGAGAAATTGTGAATTCAAATTTTCTTACCATTCAACCACTTGCAGCTACAATAGAACTCCTCTAAATGCACCCCTTATAATTGCAAAAAACTCTCTAACTATCTGGTCCCAGCGGTCCCGACTTGAGGCGGAACTACAATAGAACTCCTTTTTGATGCATCCTTTATAATTGCAAAACCTCTCTAAATGAATATTGTCAGATGGTCCCGGACCTATGCATTTAGAGGAGTTCTATTGTATCTTGCTTTCTTCTAAAAAGAGGATGTGTCATGACCCTTGTTACAACCTTTCAGGGATGAATGCATTGATAGATGAAACAATTTATGATCAGTGATTGCAGTATGATATGACCTTTGATGGATGAATGCATTGGTAGATGAACTAATTCATAATGAAATGTACACTAGTAAACAAGAAGAGATTGCTCGGAGATAGATATCTCTAGATGGTGGATTTATGTACTAGAATTAGACAACTCCACTTGGATGACAAGGCATTGGAGTGCACACAGATAGATATCTCTAAGCGATGGATTTATACATTGGAGTTAGACAACTCCCAGATAAAGGCAAGTGTATTGGGACTAGAGTTAAATAACTCCAAGTAGAAGATCAAGATTTGAATAAGATATAATATAACTTTTACTTTAGTGGATGGTTCTTGATAGAATCAAAGATAGAAAGCTAAAGGTAGAAAAGAAGCCCTAGTCTATAGTCTTAAGGACTAATAGTCTTTATTGATAGTTTCTAAAATATAAAATGGAGCTTGGGGGTGAGGACTCTCTCTTTGGAGATTGATCTCTCTGTTTAGTCAGGTTTAAGCTCCTTGTGAAACATTCTTGTAATAAGTATATTATGTATTTGTATTTAAAATTCATTGTAATTTGAAGTTACAAGCCGTGGGAGGTTTGTAACAAAGGATTAGATTGAAGGAGATGGCTCCAAGAGGGATTGAAGGACCTAAAATCCAAGAGGATACTACAAAATATACTCATAATATAGCAATAGACATTGCAACTGAGGCGACAAAGTCAAGTTGCATAACTAGAGGCATTGATGTTGAGGGAGATGCTGTGAGGAAGATTGATTGGGGGACACAAAAAGTTCCCATACAAGATGGAGATGCAGATGACATTTTTGAAGAAGAGAATGAGATTCTCTCTGACATAAATGATGATGAGGTTCTTATTCTACCTTAATGCTTATGGTTTGGAATAAAAATAGATCCCTCAATATGTTATCCATTTTTTTGCTCTATCCATTTTGTTTGGCTTGTTCAGCTTTCAATTGTCATATCTTAGAGATATGATTTAAATATCATGTAGATATAGTCAAAACTTTAGATTGTAGTGATACAAATTAAGATTCAAGACATGAAATGCGGGTGAAAGGATATCTATGCAGCGACGAGGAAATGAGATTTAAGACAATCATTTCACTATAAGAAACCCTCATTTTTGTGGACAAGCTGAAAAATATGGTGGTATGTTTTTGCTGATCTCAAGCATGCTACCTTTCGGTCTAACAAAATCCGTCAAGATTGATGTGACAAAAACATGCAAAAATTTAAAAAAACATGCCTTCTTTTAGACTGACGTCTCCAAAAATATGGCCTAAAAAGTTGGAAAAAGTGCACCATGTGGCAGCCACGTAAGCGCCATGTGGGTGGACAGTGCCAAATGGGATTTTTTTCACCCAACCTGGAGATGATGTGGCACTTGATGTCATGTTGTCTGAAAATAGTAATTTGTTTTTTGTAACATCAATTTAGACATCTACAAGAATATTAATCTTGTTTTTTAAGACATTAACTTCGACGTCAAGACATTTTTTGAGACAATTTTTGAGACATTAATTTAGACGTCCAAACATTTTGCAACAACTTAGACATTAGCCTAGACGTATACCATACACAGTACACCATACAAAATAGGCCATATATAATACACCGTACACAATATGTTATATACCATATACAATATACCAAAAATTATACACCATACATTATATACCATACATAGTACACTATACATTGTACACCATACACTATACACCATATATATATACAATACATTGTACACCATATATTATATGCCATACACAGTACACCGTATTGGCAACTTTGTTGTAAGCCATTTATTGTAAGTATGTTGATATGTGAAGACAAGCCATATATACAAGTAGGTGGTAGGAGGGAAGACAAAGCATATGGGATTTGTAAAATGTGGAAATTGTAATGAAAGCAAAATTTCAGACATAAGCATTTTGATGAACACAATGTTGTCTTAGAAAACATGTGGACGTCTCAATTGCCGTGTTAGTTGACATCGCGAAAAGCATCTAGATGTCTCAATTGACGTCTTAGTTGACCCAAGCGACCATTTTCTGGTTGTTGTCCCTGTTTTTTGAGCTGCCCATTCTTAGATTTTGAATTTTTTGAAAAATAAAATTTATTTCTAAAAAATAGACCACAATACAAATCCAATGGCGGTGGTTTAATTAAATTCCAACTTAAACTCCGCCTTGTGGAAATTTTCAAAGTTAAATGGTGTAGTGTAATTTACAACTCGTTTTTTGTGTTCGGTTTGTTAGCCAATCATTGTGCTTCTTGCCCACCTCATAAAGGTCAAATCCACCTCAAAAAGGTAGATCCAAGAAGTTCAAGGAGAAGACAAGTGTCCCATTATTTTTTCTCTTGCAAACACTACTCAAATCTCATTGACCACTATGCATTGTAAGCTTGACCATGAATTGTAACATTCTAGGATGTTATGAAATTTTTCATATACATTCTCAAGTCTCTTGTATTTCACTAAGCACAAAAAACATCATTTCAAAACATTGTCACAAAAATATGCTCCTTCAAAGTGCGTTGCCTTGTATTTCAATTGACCCAATAATAACTTCAAAATTAAACATCTCATAAACAATGAGGTCAAATAATCTGAAATTTTTTGAGGTGCTCAATTTCAATGTTAACTTTAAGATCCTATGGTTAAATTCTATACAATCTCAATAAAACTTGAGCACAAAAATTGCTCAAGTTGTTGGCAGATTTGGCCCATTTTGAAATAACACCCTCCTTGGATCATTAGGGGTTAATTCTCAGACAATGTCAAAGTGTGCTAATCTGGCATGCCACTTCATCCTCATTGGATGTCATGTCACTCAAATGCCATGTTATATGCCTTTTTTTTTAAAAGTGTGCCATATGGCTGTCCTTCCCCTCTTTTTTTCACATATAGTCAGTGTTTCCCTCAACCTTTAGTAATTTCTAGAAACTTACACGTAGTCAAACCTTAAGCCCTTGTTGATGTGTGCAATTCATTTGTAGTCTCTCAAGTAATTCTTCTTGTCCCATGTCAAAACCAAAATATTGGTCCTAAGGAAAGTATGTTCTCTAAGAATTTCCTTAGTTTCTTTATATGCACTATACATCTTGTGAAAACAAATATGTATTGTGATTTTCCCTCTAAGATATATTGTACTTCACACTAATCTTAAAGAATCTTCAATAATAGAAAACAAAGATTTGCGGTAGACACCCTTTCACTAAATGTTGAATTGAAAAATTGTAATCATTCATCCTCAAAATCAAATGTTCAATGCTAAGTCTACACTTCAAGAAGACATCATTTTTTTTTAAAAGTAATTAAAACAGTAATTAGAAGAGATTTGAGGGCATTGGAGGGCCATTTCAAGCCCGTTCCACAATTTGGCTAGATCTGTGAACAGCCGGTATGGGTTGTCAAAAAAAAATTTCAAAAGAAAAAGAAAAAGAAAATTCTCTTCCAAATATCATTTCAGGCTAATTTTTTTTTTCTTCTAAAAATGACGTGGCCCTCTCTCGACCACATCAGCCAGCAGCTTTTTTGCATGGGAACGCTGCGGGAACGCAAAATAACTCGTGGTCTCTTGGAGGCCTCAAATCTCTTCTAATGGAGTAGTTTAGGAGTTCTTTCACTTTAAAGTTTTGGCAACACCAAAATGTGGGTGCCTTTTTGCACTTTGGATTTGAATGTCATTGACTTAATAGTAGAAGGTAAATATCTATTTTTACAATACTATTACTTTATTGCACTCTTAAGATAATTTTTGAATAATGAAACTATTAAATTGCATAGAACCTCAATTTATAGAAGGAGAGTTGCCTCATAGAATTTTGAAGGTGTATGCATGATTGAGTGGACCACTTTTTAAGTCACATTTTTGTTTTTAGCAAGACCTTTCCATTGCAAGCCACATTGTAGATAATTGACTACACCTTTGTAGCTATAAATCTGAATATACATTCTCAACTTGAATGCAAAGACAACTATGTAATTATTTAGAAGGTCTCTTCTTTAATTGAAGAGCTATGGACTTTTAAAGTTGCAATACGAGTGCTGAAAACTCTATATAGCAAAGTATAAGAGTCTTTTTGATGAAGTGAACATTCTTGTTATTGTATTAGTGACTCATCATATGATGTAATGTAGAGTGGGGTGCCTATAAATGATATTGCTTTACTTGATATTGATTTTTAAAAAGTAGTTATGGACTTTTAAAAGGTTTGGATTGAATCATATTTTCAAAGCCCGTAAAAGAGTCAAAACAATGTATTTTCCCAAAAATAATTTAGATTCCTAAATCTTACTAGAAATTGTAGATGAACTTTAAATCAACATTGAAGATTGGATCAATTTTGAATCGTTAGCATCTTCAAGATTTAAAGTACTAGAATGAATAGATGATGTCACTAGGCACTTTTGGCGGCACACATTATAGGGTTCTAAAATGATCCTCTCCAATGCTTATCCAACACCACCATGTGCCTTTCTCTTGATTATTGTGTTCACTTCCTTTATGCAAAGTTTTTGGGTCGAGCCTTGTAGTGAGTTATTTGGATATGGATTTCCGCCACATTTTGTCCACTCAACCATGCACACCCCTCTAAGATGATAGCAAAATTGTTTCCAAATAAGCAAAGAAGAATTTACACTAGAAATATTGAGCATGGCTATAATATAAAGATTGCAATGTCGTTTAGTCTATTTGCAATCCAATTATTTTGAAGCCTTCAATGGAGAATGGAAGAAGTACAACACACTATGGAAGTGAGTGCAAAATCATTGTTTTGTTTCCAATATTCTTTCTTGTTTGGAAGAAGATATAAGTAATAACTACAGCAAATAAAAAATTCATTTGCAACGCAATCAAGAAATGACATCCACATGTTTTCTAGAACATCCAATTGAATTCTGCATTCCATGGCTCCAATTCCATATTTGTGATGGTGCTTTGAAAAACATGCTTGTTTGATGCCAACATCAAAAAACACAAGAGTTTCGTATAGTGTTTGGATTCACATGAGCAGACAATATTTGGAGGTCAGATGGCTTCCAAATGAGTTACATCATGTGACATACCACTTCAATTCTTTACAAGTCATGTACCCTGTGAATGTAATAAGGTGGGCACACCCAAATGCACCACTGACTTTAAACCGCCATCTATACTCTCTATACATTTCCAAAATCAGTTCTGTACCTATGTGCAAGAAACGCTTTTAGAACTCAACTTTATTCTTTAATAACTTTTGCATACAGTATCCAAATGCTACGTTCTTTGATGCGTTGGAACCTCCTTTCACTTATCAACAAGACAATAGGAAAATCTGACCAAACTAGTAATAGTAAGTAGGCACAGTACCAATTTGTGGTGGTTTTGGGTGGACCCACCTTAGTATTATTACTTGCACTTGTACTTCCAATTAGCTTCATCTTGAGAGTGAGTTGCATTTGTATATTCTCACATGATCATTTGATTGCATTCAAGAGCAAGAAGCAATAAAGATATCCATTGAAGCTAGTGAGAAAGCAAGGATTACAGCATTTGAAGCGGTTGCCACTTATTCATTTAGTACAACATATTTAGCTCTTGCTTTAGCTCCCATTGCACTTGAAAAAATGGAAAATGTCAATTGATACTTAGTTTTGGTTTGTTTATCACTAGAACTGATGAGGACTATTCAGACATCTCTTAGGAACTCAGAACAAGCTCTAATTTGGTCAATCTCAGACAAATTGCACTGAGGGTGGAAGATGATTAGATTAGTACTGAAGTGCCGTGTGGAGTGGTTACAAAAAGATTGAAGAGCATGTTGAGTTTGTTACTACCAAAATATGGTTTTAACCTTATTTCTTAGCTTAAATCAAAGACCAAATACAATGCTTTGGAAAATTACTACCAAATATGACCAAAGTACATCTAGACTTTGGATCTATGAACCTTGACCCTTTAAGGACCGATCGATCAGTTTTCGGTCAAAATTGCCACATTTACATTTCTAAGGTCAAATTAGTTGTGAATTGGAAGACGGACCAAAGGAGACGGATGTGAGGAATTCCTACCTCCATCCATAGGAACAAAAATTGGGTCAATTTGAGTCTCCATGTAGACTCAAGGTTGAAATTAGTGATATTTTTTTGGCTGAAAATGCAACATTTGAAACAGAGATGCATCATAATAAACCGGATTGCACCGTTATTTGCCACAAAATTCATCGTCACATAGTAAACCATTCATCCCGCATCCATCGGTATAGTCAGATCTTTGACATGCATTGTTTTGCTTCAACCACAAAATGCATTGCCTACCCCCCAAATCAACCATGGTCCTTAAAGGATTAATAGTCACATGCAAATAAAGAAGAATATTCAAGATAGAAAATGTTTCTGCTTAATAACAATTAAAGAGGCAAAATACTCTGCAATTGTAAAATTTGAAGTCAAATATTTAACAAGCATATCCAAAAGGTAAACTAGTGTCATGCAATCGAGAAGAATTTCAAACAGGTAGTCATAGTCATAGTGAAGTGAATAATACCAATTGCAAACTGTATTCTTTGTTAGTAATTTTTTCTACTTTAGTGAATCAATGATTGTTTTTTGCAGCACCTCCAAAAATGTGATTCTATCAACAATGCTTAATTTTAAAATGCAGGCACCTTGGTCAATTACAATTTTAATTTTCAAAATATCCAATTTTAAGTATTTAACATAAACTAGAAGATGAAGCTTAATAAGTTCTACTCCAATTTAAAACTTTGAAAAATGCAAAAATTCTACAAGTGCAATGCATTACTTTTCAATCCTTGTGGTCAAACTTCACAAAAAAATTTATTATATGTTTTAATACAAATTTAGTATAAAATCCTATGGTTTGATATCCAAACTTTTCATTTTCTTATTTTCTTGCCTCAATGCAATAAAAATGGCAGTTTGAATGATTTTTGAAAATAAAAACCTTGGGGCTTTACAATTTAAACTATGGAATATTTACAGAAAATATTTTTAAATTGAGAAATTATGAACTCAGATAAAAGTGATATGCAACAACCATTTTATTAGCGTTGAATGATTGGCAATGCTCTTAGAGAAGCCAATACATATTCCAATTATTCTTAGAGAGAGAGAGAGAGAGAGAGAGAGAGAGAGAGAGAGAGAGAGACATATTTATATTCACTATTAAATGGCGTTTCAAGAAGTATTAGTCATTCTCATTGCTAAAATAAATAAATTATATATTTATAGAAGCAATTCTAATTCACTAGAAGCTAATAAGATGATATAAATGCAGATGCCAGAGGATAGTTGCAAAAAGCTAGAGTCTTCAATTGGAATGCCAACAAAGGAAGTTCTCTAAATCTAGCAAGGATTTAAGCTTCCAACAGAAGCACACTTCTCATCAAAGGAGGATCCCAATAACATCATCAAAGCCAATTTAATGAAATTGATGATAAAAAAAACTCATACCAAGGTCCAAGAAGAACCAACGGCTAGTTCAAGGTTACCCATTTGCATTTTGAAAACATCAACAAAACAATTGGTAAAAAATATCTATAGAATTTCTATTGTGAATAAAAAAAAATAGAAGATATAATCAAATTCAAAAAATGGTTCAATATGATAATTGGAAGAAATTAGCTTGTAAAACTATTTTACCAAAGTAATTGAAATTTGGTATGCTTGATTGTGACTGCGTAAGGATGCAATGATAATTATGCTAATCAAAATAAATAAACTCGAATCCACATTGTACAAAAAAAATTGAATGGCTCAAATATGCGATACGTGACTGTACACGATGACTCTGACTCCACCTTATACTTGTCCTTCTAATGCTCACCGTTTGGAGTATCCTCCCTGTTGAGTTTTCCTTCAAGTAGGGGTCAACATTCAGGATTAGTTGATTTTGGGTGCAGTTATCTTATTGCGTTGTTAACCCCTGAAGGTTTTTGACTATGTTTTCACCAAAAACGCTCCAAAACTGCCATTTCTAATACTAGTGCCAAATTTTAGAAAAAAAACATTTTTGGACACATGTAACCATAGGATCTTGTAGTAAACTTGTTTAAGAAGACGTGGAAAAAATTTCAGAATTTTCCACCATGTGAATTGCAAGATAATAGCGTTTGAATCGACAAAAATCCTTTTTTTGTCCCTGCGGAAAAACGGGCAGCTACCCTTCACAAGGTTTCATTTGTATGAAAAAATGTCCAAATGGTTGTTACTCTTTGGATTCATTTTCCGAGACAAGTTGGATACATGCTTGAAAAAATTCAGATCATTTAGAACTGTACAACATATAGGAAAAAAATAGTAAGAAGGAAGAGGTAGAGAATGATTCAAAACACTAAATTGTTAAGAAATTATTTATGGAATTGAAAAATACCAATTCCAACAGTTGTAATGTTGTAATAAACAATCTACACCCAAGATTTTTATTTTTTTTCAAAAATATTGAAAATTGAGTCAAATAAAGGACTTCAAAGTTTATATTAGAGTTGAGATTCCATAACTACCCTCAAACTAAGATCCTCATAACTTTTGACTCATAGATCCAAATGGAATGATTCAAAGCTTCCCGCGTACATATAAATCTAAAGAACCAATTTCAAATTTTTATTTTTTTTAAAAATGATTTTTGAAGAATTTTTTTTTGCTGCCCGAGCTGCCCGCCGAGCAATGAAAATGACATATCATGCAATAACTTTTTAATCATGTAGTCAAAAGTTATGAAAATTGTAGGGCCTTAAAGCTACTCCTCAGGGAAAATGTTGTGTGAAAAATTGAAACAAAAAAAAAAATCCTCCGCTCGTAGTGAGGTGCACAAAAACGCTATGTTCTCAAAAAAGCATGTTCAAGGCTTTAGGGGTTAAAGTGGTCCTTAATTACTTAATGGCGATTGATGAAAGTGTTGCGCCCCCGTGGATCAAAAAGGCCAAAGAGTCCACGGCACCACAAAACTACCAAATACCTTGACAATTTCAGTCTGTATAACTTCATCACATGGAATCAATTAGAAGAGAGCCATTTGAAACACAATGAAGAAATTAAATCAAGAGGAATCTACTTCATCTCAAGAGTACGGCTGTTTGAACCTTGCAATTAGACTCGAGATCATCCACAAGACAAAATCCATATCAACCTTCGGAATCCTCATGCTTCATGCTCTGAAAACGAAACCTTTGATAAACCTAAAGCTTTGTTCAATGACATTGACAGTAATGTCACAATGAACCTTTTCTTCGTAGATGTATGTACCAACCATCTAGAATACTGTGACCAACCACTACAGACCTAGTAGGATACTCATCAATTGTTGAAGTCCAGTGCAACCTGCGGTCACGTAGTCAAAACCCTCGATTTCTAATCGCGCTCACTGATGGCTGTCAGGTGCTCATCAATCTCTTCTGTTGTCAAAACACGGAATTCGGGTTTGCCAGCACTAACAACTCCAACCTGATAACATAAAGTTCCAAAAACGGAATTAGCACTCCAAAGTGTGCAATATGGTGAGCCGTACAAACAACTAGAAAAGAGATGCAAAAGTTCGAAACACTACCGAATTCATTCAAAAGCTGCACTACTGGAGGACGTATGGACAGGCGATTCAGCAATATTGATCCATTTGTTGATCTCAAAACCATTCATTCATTCATTCTCGGAAATCTTTCATATCCATCCTCAGCATCAGTAAATCTGGAGGCAATCAGACCTCCAAAATTCAAGTTGTTTAGAAAAGTTCTTCATAGTCTTGTTTCAATTGCACTTACCAGTATTATTGTCATCTATTTGTACAGGTATGTTTTAAACCGAACTATTACTTTACACGCAAAAGTAAAACATATGGTTGGTCACTGCACAACTGTTGAGACCAATTGTAAAGTCAAGTACTGAGACTAACTCATTCGAATAATGAGACTACAAATATTGATTATAGAGATAAAGTAATCAACATCTCAATACTTTGAAATATTTACAAATATCTCAATATCTCAATATCTCAATATCTCAATATCTCAATACTATTTTCCGATAAAGTTGAGATGCTGCTTTACAAATATTGAGATATTGAGTAGTCAAGTATTGAGACTACATTATTCAAATTTCAGATATGGTGGAATTTAAGAATATCTATGGCTCAAACCCAAACATATTACTGCAACAAGTGACGGAAAATAGGTACCTCGATTTCAGTGGGCTTGAAGTCCTCCAAAAGAATAGATTGCAAGGCAGAAATTGCAGTCTGTGGATCCGCACAGATACAAGCAAAATGTCAACATCAAAGAAGGAACGTAAAAAAAGGTTGCCTAAATCTACGAAGATCAAAATCAAAAAGTAGAAACCCAAGGTAAAAAGACAGAGACACACTTGCACAGTTTCCTCGTAGGAAAGTTGTGGATTGTTCTTGATCTTCTTTTCCAAGAAATTCACAGCTTCTTGCTCCTTGGAACCAGAGCTGGTTGCCTGCGCTCATTGCAAACACAAAGTTAGTCAGGAACTCATACCATAATCCTGATAAGCAAGCTTGAGGGTAACCTACAGCCCCTGCGACCGTGAAAGAAATATAAACTAAGAAGATACTTAGCAGCAACAGACAACAAAGACTGATACAACGCTAGATAACTTCCAAGCAGTTAATCCAAGAAATCTGACTGGAAAAGATCTGTAGTCTACAGAGAGTTGAACAACATAATCATCAAGCAGACCCATACCTTGAAGCCAAAGTAATGACCAGCCGGGTCACATTTAAACAATTGTGGACCTCGCTCGTCATCAATGCAAATAAGCATAGCAGCTGCAAGGCGCCAGAGAACACCATAATCAACGAAGTGGAACAGAAAACAAAAGGATACTGCCATGTCTACAGCAACCCTGCCCAAGCCAACACTCTCCTTCACTCACAATAAATTTGTGATCGTACCAGTCAAAACACAAAATATTTCTAAAAGTAGATGCTAAAATCGGTGGGATATTCTTTCTTTTTTTTAAAATGGTCTGGGAAATAAATGTCAACACTTAATCGACAGGTAGAGCTCATTACTGACAAGGCTAATAACTTTGACATGAGTCAAAAGTTGATGACCCCAACTCACTCAAACTTCCATACTTAGGGTGCTCGAAAGCATCCTACACGGCCAGACCAATCTAAAAGAAGAAAACCGTCTGCCATAGTACCTTCATTTCCTACACCATCATTAAGTCAAAAGAAATGCACCACACAAGAAAATAAGATGCTTACAAACACCAAGTGGTCGCATGTATGCATGCTGGGTGTAAACTTGGGACCTGTCAGCAATCCTGTTCTCAAAGACAATCCACCGGATTTCACATCACCGCAAGAAGATAATAAAAAAGCAGGAAGTTACAAATAGAAGAAGCTTATATTGTAGACCAAGAATGAATCAGCATGGGATTGTTAGAGCAGGCATCATGTAGTATGCTCTAAATAGAGAGACATACTACATCATGCCTGAGATTGTAGCAGAGGCAACTTCTTCACAGGAAAATTACGCTAGAACGATGAAGACTTGTAATTATCTTAGTACATCACACAAATCTCGAGCATATGACATTCCTGGAATAAGTCATGGATGTCCCTTTTTTCTCACCAGTCCCTACGAAAAAGCACCGAAACGAGGATGAAGAAATGCAAACTGGCGCGAGTTGTAAAACATATTGAACATGTTCAACACACCCTCCGAGCGGCTATGGATCGTACCTCTTTGCTAGGTAGTCGACAGGTATTTCATAACCCAACTTAAGTTTGAACTCAGCTGACATATTTCGCGCATCAGTGACCAACGATTTCGCATCAGCTGGAGAATTCCACAACAGAAAACCCCAAAGAGGTATTATCCCTACGTTGCCCAGATCGCCAAAAGCGACCAAAAGTGGACGCTACCATATCTATAGCAGTTGAAATGAATCATGAAGCAACGTAACAAGCTGTCTCAATGGTTTCCAAATAAAACAAATTCTCTACATTATTGACCGATATAAATTTGCTTTGAAAGGTACTGCAATTGACTATTAGCTTTCTAATGTGGACTTTTTACTTTGGGCTTGCGCACTTAGGGGTGAAAACTGGAGGCAAGAGACACTCTGCCTTGCTCGTATCCACCTGAGGTTCAAATGGAGAGCATGACTCACCAGTCATGCCAGTAGCAAGAAGACCAATGTACTTGGTGATAGTAAAAAGATGGGTCACACTCGTCTGATCGAGCAATTTGTCCTGCAACACAGATCACCCAGCATACAGCATCATTGCCATGGACTGGTTCGTCCACTCCAGTCAAAAAACGGCCATCTAACCTTAGCCAGCATTGCCAGAGAACGAAATCATCCAAATTAAATCCAATTTCAAATGGCAATTTTCTTGCCTTGACCGCGACTTTTCCGATTATGTTTGAGGCGACTGTATTCCAGATGTAATTCACACACACACACATTGATAAACATTAAAAAAAACATTCAAACTATTACTGAACTAGAAATTAGGGGTTGTTCCTACCACTCCCCCAAACCCTAATCGACAAATGCCGTCCAACTCACCGGCACTTTCTTCTGCGTGACAAAGCACACAGAGTCCTTGCCGCGAACGCCGATGGACGTAATTCCAGCAGCCTTCACGGCTTTGAATGCATACTCTACAAAAGCAACCCACCACAAATGAAATCGAATGAAATCGAACATCGCCATCACCAGCGTACAGCTCATCGTACCAATTAGCGCCTGAGCGTTAAAGAATCGAATACCAGAAGGAATTGGAAGATGAACTCCCCAAGCTTCGATCGATCAATTGATATAAAGAAAGAAAACTAAGAAACTTTTCCTACTCACCGACTTGGTATAGACGGCCTTCCGGCGAGAAAATGGTGATATGCCGGTCATATCCTGCTCCCGATCCACGACTCATCGTGATTCAGAAAGGGAAGAGCGAGAGTCGCAAAAGCGGAATTGCGTCGGTTTCTCAGTGCGGGAGCTCCGTCAGAATGGCGATGGTGAACCTGGAAGAAGGGGAGCTCGTTGCGCGAGGCCTACGTTAGTGAGGGCGAAACCCTGAGGCGAAACCCTAACCCCTTCCCCAAGACAACACTTGAACACTTGCATCGCACTTGAATTCTTCATTCCTCGACTTTTTTTCAAAGTCTCATAAAGTTAATAAAAGTTAATTATGCCTATTTCCATCCACTTGAGCAATTCCACATACCCAATGCGGAAAAGACTTTTTTTTTTTACACATTGGCTATTGAAAATCATGAATACTATGGATATACATACATATACATATATATATTATAAATTTTTGATGCTCAGTTTCATAATATATTCTAAATTATTTTTTGTATTTATGTACACATTTAGACCATTTTAGACTGCTTGCATTCAGATATTTTCAAGATTGGATTGTTGTTCAAGTTGGTTTTAGACATTTCTACCTTTCTATGGGAATTTGGATAGTGCGAGATTTTTCATACTAATTTAGATGGATGTTCAATGAATGTGGTTGGTCTAATTTGAATGAATGTTTATATGATTTTTTAGTTAAGTGAAAATGGGTTTATTGCTAGATGGAAATTAAATGAAGGTAGGTTAAAATTGGATGACATTTATAATATTGAAACAATATGAGAGTAGTGTGAAAATAGACTGTAATATATTGATTATATCTCGAAAAGTGTAACTTCTTCCATCATGAAATGATTGTCAGATGACAAACTTCTCTAAAGATTAAGACAACATTTGATAATTTGGTAAAGTATTGAGCGCAGACATATAGAGTAACTCCTGATTTGCTCAATGGTTTGCAAAAATGGCAATATCACATTTAAAGCATGAGCTACTTAAAGCAGGAAAATTGAAGCTACAACTTTACATGATAAATCACCCTCTGATTTACAATTTCCTACTGAAAATGAGCACTAAGCACAACAATACATTGGTTTTCCATCTTGTCTTTGTACCGGACGAAGATTTTGTAAAGGTAACTTAGATTCCTCATGAGTAGCTTCTATGCAGGTTGTTGTCAGCAACTTGTGTAACTAAAACTGACTATTTCATAAATTGTGTCTTTGTGGAATTGACATTGACTATTTCATGAATTGTGTCTTCATGTAACTGAAACTCTTTATGTGACATATTTACTATTTCATGAATTGCGTCTTCATGTAACTAAATTTGAAGTAGTGCACAATCATTTTTGAACATCTATTTTTGGAATAATGGACAATCATTTCGGGACGGAGGGAATATAAAATACAATATTAATGAGCATAAATAATTTTGGATAATTCCAAATTAATATGAGGTCGTGATACTTCTACTTCAAGGCACACTAATTGAATTAACTTGTGTTCAAGTTGCTTCAATTTAAAGTGCATTGCAGCCCTAAAACTATCACTTTAATACATTAATCTCCAAAAGATTAGGCATCAAAATTTTGAACAATGAATTAATGCAAACAAGTCCCAAGTATACAAATCTTGTTGATTTTTCATCCATCTAATTATTGTAAATATAAAGATTTTTTAATTTCTGATTTAAATTTTATTGATAAATATTGGTTAGAATAGAAAGCCAAATGCTACCAAATAGACATTTGCTATAGACCATATTTTACAAATTTTGTTTAAATTCATAAACAAAATATTCTTCTAAATTGCATTTATATCTCATATTTTGGAAATTTTAGACTACTCTTTGTTCCTTAAAGGTCAAAATATAAAGACTTTGTCCCAATTTTCAAAGGTGTGACATGCTATAAGAAATCAACTTTGAAAACAACTTAAAGACGACTTCCAAACAAAAATGTACACTATGACTTGTAGATGAAATCCGCATAACCAAACCCACAATTGATAACATTTGAAATAATAAATAACATTTGAAACCAAAATTGGAAAGCTCCTTCTAGAATTGATTATGGATCAAATATTAGCAATATTATGGATGAGAATTTTTAAGTTCATGATGTCATATTTTAATTAAGAAGATTTAAAAATTTGCATATATTGCAATCTTTGATCTATGAAATAAAAGATTTGGAGCGAGGATTGTTGAAACTCTATACCTTACAAATATAAAAGTATATATACTATAATTTCTGATACATTTAGATGAATGAAAAATCAAATATCTATATGCTTAGAATAAGTTTATTTTCATTTATTGTGTTGAAATTTGCTTGGTTCTTGGCAAATTAATTCGATTAATTCATATTGTCAAAATTCATATTATGGATTTGTATTTTATTTATAATCAAATAGAATAGAAATATATATACATACACACATACATAGACAAATAAATATATATATATATATATAGGGAGAGAGAGAGAGATCTTTTTTTCTGTAGATCTTTTGACCTTGAAACTTCATATACATGTTAATAATATAGAGATGATATTGTGAAAAAAATTTAAGATAAGAAACCAATTTTTCAGCCCTCAAGAGAGTGTCAAAGTTGGCAACAATGAAAGTTCTTTCCCTAGGAATGTCAAAAAACATCATTTTGATTGGTACCCTACTGTACATGATAAATTATGTGTTGGTAAAAAAACAAAATTATATATTGTGAATCTCACTCTAGAGAGAGTTTATTTAACAATTGTAGCTATCATCAAGTCTGACTAAAAAGAATTTTTTTCTTAACTTCAAATAACAATATAATCCTTCAACCTTTGAAAATGTTGATGAGATTTTCCATTGTTGAAATTCAACAAACAACACTTACAACATCCAAATATGCATATAAGCATGTTTCTTTTTATTGCTTTAAAGAATATATTTTTCTTTTAAGTGAACTTGCTTATAATAGTGACCATTTTATGGCAATCCTTTCAATCTAAAGGATACATTGGATTGCACAAGCAGGTTGTACCACTAAAATAGAATCCTTGCACATACAATATATCCTCCTATAATATCAACTCATAAGTTCTGAAGATAGATGCCTCCAGCATCCATTACTTCCATATCTCTTTGACAATAGCAATTGGATTGATACTTGCACGTCTTGAATTCTACATCAACGTATCTACCTATTGATTGAATTTGAAATGTATCTTATTCTTTTTATTGTTGTCAAATCAATAGGCAAGCAAGATGGAGGTATTTATAAAATATCTTCAAATTGTCATTCACAGGTGAGAGAGTTGACAATAGTTTAGACAAGCCATCATAGTGTAGGGAAAATAGACAAGTAATTTTAAATGTTTTTGAGACTAAAATATTTCTGTTTTTGTTGCCTAACTTTAACTTTTCACAATTCAATATTTTTATAAGCAAGACTGTGTTTTCATTTTTTTCACTATGGTAGAAGGTGGTGGGAGGTCTTAGGCATCTATTATGTAAAACAACAATGAAGCAATGAAGTTTGTGCCTTGATAATGAAATGGTATTGTACCATAAACTGATGCAAAAATTGCTATATCCAATAGCCAACATTCCATGCCAAATAATTAACTATTAGAGTTGGCAAATGTGATTTGGTAAATGCTAAAAATTAAGAAAGATTTTTTTTTTCACACAATTGTTTTTGAAAATATTATCCAAAAAATGATGTTATCTATTTTTAAAATCATTTTTGCCAACTATAGACGCTAGACAAGGTAAATCAATCCAAGACATGATTTCATTCCGTCTTTTATCTATACTACAAAAATCAAGATAGAAAATTAATAGTAAATCATTATTTTTGCCATAACTCCAAATTTTATGAAATTTTAATGCACATGCATACATCTTTTGGAATTGTTTTATTTATATGCAAGATCAATTGTCCATTTACAAAGTGAAAGGGTTAATTTAAAAACCAAAAGAAAAGAAAAGAATGTATACATGCGTGTTCCATTTTTCCTCTTTCTTAATCCGTAAAAGACATTTCAAGTTTGGGCTTGGTCAAATTTTATTAGATTTCTATATTAAATATATATTTCAAAATTTTGATAATTTTCACAAATAACAATATATGTCTAAAATTTATTCTCATTTTTTCATAATTAAAAACATCAAATTGAATTTTATATGATTTTTAAAATAATTTGTTGTAAAAATAAAAAATAATTACAAAAAATTACTTTAAATAGAATTAAATATTTTTTTTAAATTAAAATAATAGTGAAAAACATCACAATATAATTGGTGTACTCCTTGAATTTATATAAAAAGAAATTCAATAGAAAAGTTAAAAAGTATGTGTATTTTGAACTTTCATAATGCTATCTTCAAAGGATGTGAGCCCAAGAGAATAAGCCCAAGAGCCTAGAAAATTATAAACCTATAT
Source organism: Neckera pumila (assembly GCA_963969595.1). Lineage (NCBI taxonomy): Eukaryota > Viridiplantae > Streptophyta > Bryopsida > Hypnales > Neckeraceae > Neckera > Neckera pumila. The sequence goes on along the minus strand of OZ018414.1, from coordinate 3,263,575 downwards.
TATAGGTTTCTATATTATAGAAATCTTCCATGTTGTAGTGTAACCATGTTCTATATACGTATATTGTAGGTGTTTACATTATAAGCACCTTCAATGGTTGTAGGATATCTACTTATACAAATACTCAAGGCTCACATACTAGCATCATTGTCATCAAAGTGTCACAAAGATTACAAATTAAACAATTTTGAAAAAAATATATAATGGGATAAAAAGTGCATTATTAAAGCTGCATTTTCTTATGTAAACTTAAAGACATCTAAAATCAAAAACTATGTAAAATGACTTTCAAAATGTCGGACGGGCTTGAAATTTCCTTTGAAGGTTAATTTATGGCATCTAATTTAGAAACTATCCACATTATATGAATATAAAAAGATCTTGGGGTGATTCATCCAATATATCAGTGTCTTTATTTTGACACATCTTAATGGAGATAAGATTAAGATATATAATACAATATACTTTCCTATTTTATATAATTGTCAGTGCTACATAACTCTCTACATCTAAGTGCATTATGGATGCTTAAGCTCTGACATTAGAGAGCTTTTAGTGTATGATTTTAGTTCTACAAAATAAGCTTTGTTTTGTTGTGATTCAAGGCAATTGAATCCCTATTATGGTTGCTAATGAAGGACAAACTATAGTGTCGCAAAGGATGGTAGGCGGGGTTGCAAACACAAAGAAGGATGTAAAGCAAAAGCACTACTAGACAAGGATGGTAGGCAGGGTGGCAAACACAAAGAAGGATGTAAAACAAAAGTACTACTAGACAAGAGCTCAAAATGGCCATTTCTATATCTACACAAGATGAAATGTAAAATTTAAGAAGCTTTGCAATTAGGAAATGTATAACAGAGCTACCATAAGGTAATAGCCCCAAGATCGGAGGAGAATATTTCATTAGAGAATTTATTACTTTAACGAGGGGCTACGACATTTATGGCATTTGAAGATTCTTTTAGTAGGCTAGAGTAACGTTCACCAAAGCGACACCTTAATTCCAAATTCAATCAAAGTTGCTTTTCTTTATTTTACTTATTTGTATATCTTCAATGCAGCTCGGCTAAGACTGTAGGAATGATGTACCAATAAAAAGACAAAATCATCCATCACTGATGTTATTAACCATAATGATGAGATTCCTAGATAAATAGGTATATTCTTTATTTTTATAGTAATCTTGAAAGTCATTCATCATACTTTCTCTCCTCCACAACATTTCCAAAGTCAACAATTTTTTACATTAAAATGCAACAAAACCCTTCAATGCCATATATTGTTTAAAAAATCAATTGCCTCAATTTTATCAAATTAGTCATAAACAAGAAGCTTCACACCTACATTATGAGAAGCTTGGTCCTTATAGCATTGACTCACTTTTTAAATAAGATGGACTAGGCTACTCAAACCTCCTCAAAGGAGCATCTATTGATGCAAAGCTTTGGTTCCAAAATCCCAAAAAAACTGTGATCCTTAAGTTATTGAACGTTACTTGGCTGAATAAGAAGTTCTTTGGACGAGACACCACCCCAAAGCACTATATTCATCATCCAAAATATAGACTTTAGAAAACACTACGTTCATCATCCAGAATATAGACTTTAGAGCGCCATGTTTATCATCTAGAATACATGTGTTCATCATCCAGAATACATAATTTATATTCATCATCCAGTATACAAAATTTATGTTCATCATCCAGAATACAGACTTCAGAGCACTAAATTATGTTCATCGGCCAAAATACAGACTTTCAGAGTGCCTAAGTCAACGGTTAACCCTTTAAGGACCGGTTGACCAGTTTTGGATCAAAACTACAACATTTACACTTCTAAGGTCAAATTAGTTGTGAATTGAGAGATGGACCAAAGGGGACAGATGTGGGGAATTCCCACCTCCATCCATAGGAACAAAAATTGGGCCAATCTGAGTCTCTATGTAGTCTCAAGGTTGAAATTAGTGACGGTTTTTTGGCTGAAAATGCAACATTTGAAACAGAGATGTATCATAATAAACCGGATTGCACCATACTTTGCCACAAAATTCACCGTTACATAGTAAACCATTCATCCCGCATCCATCGGTACGGTGGGATCTTTGACATGCATTGTTTTGCTTCAACTACAAAACACATCGCCCACCCCCAAAATCAACCACGATCCTTAACCTCTAAGCGCTCAAACGACCATTTTTTGGTCACTGCCCGACTTTGGGCAAATTTTTCAGGCAAAAAAAAAAAAAAAAAATTTTTTTTTTACAAAAGATTGGGTTGCCTATCAATATTTATATTCAAAACTCAGATCGCTACGGTCAAACAAAAACTATAAGAGAAATAGCACAAAGTGTCTAGATTTGCCTAATGTTGAAAAACTTACTATATGGGAAAAGTATTGGTGTTCTCATTACTAGGTCTTATGCATTTTTTCACAAATCAATAGAAACCACAATTTTGACCAACCAAAAAAAATTCAAATGCTAAAAATAAAAACTATATTTTTGGTGAATTTTTGAAGTTGTATCTTCAAAATTAGTTCTAAGAAAATCTAAAAATAATTTTATGATTTTGACCGTACATATGCTTTCTACTTTTTGTGCTTCATGTTATCTTCTTTGATGCAAACTTCAAAAAAGTTTTAGAACTTATATTTTATAACAAATTTGTATTTTGTCCAAACCCCTTGGGCTTTTAGGGGTTAAAGGGTTAAGGTTGCTGATGCACAGGATTCAGGTTTTCAGATCCTCAGAATGCCATGTGCCAACCTTCCTCGCTGCAGTGTCAACATGAACAGACCTGCAGCCACCCACCACTGACTCCCCCCTGCACAACTCCAGTCTCAATAATTCATACAGTTGACACATAACTTAAATCCCCAAAACCCACCACAATTTTTGGCCTTCAACTACGGTAATTATATACCCCAAATTTGTGCATTATACGAGTATCCATACACTAAGTTATACTATTAAGGAGAGCGCAAACTTCATTAGAGGCACTGCTAAATTAGTTAAAAGCAATGCCTCCAGACCATGAAGTTAAAAGCAACAAGTTTGAAGAAGTTTGAAACCATGCCTCCAGCAAACATCCAACGATACAGTTCGCAATGCATAAACTAATCAACATGGTTTGTGATGCAAGGTATAAGACCAATAAGATCAGTTACCAAATCTGGAAAAAAAAAAAAGTGCAGAAAGGCAGCTAAGGCAGGGTCGACAACAGATGCTAAGTCCCAAATATTCCGTAATAAAGTCTTCCAATTTCAATCAGTGGAGAAAGGGTACTCTCTCGTGTACCCATGCACATCCACGCTAGAATAGCTGTTGCAGTCGGTCACAATTGCCAGCACACAGGCCCTCGTCCAAGGCTCCAAGCATGCAGGAGACCAAAATGTGCCATACAAACAGTTTTAGAACGGGACAGTCACAATCCAGTAGAAGTAAACGAAGGGAGAAGTCTTCCTTTAATAAGTAAGAATATACAACCTTTTCATCAAGGTGGTGATCAAGATCTCATCATAATATAACAAGGGTGGCATGAATGTGCTTGACCTGTACGGGTTTTGTTTAATTTACTCCTATGAACAGGTTGATAAGAAATTAGCAGTACCGTATGCCACAAGTGCATCAAATGATCCTCTGTACACTGCAATTTAGGAGGTGAAAAACTACTGCGCTTCTTCTGTACAAATGGTGGAACTAATCAAAAAAGGATTACCCAATGATCAAGCCTATATCACTGGGAGAATGGAAACCCTTATGTGCAAAATCACCAAATTCCAGCCTTACGGCAAGGAAATCGCGCTCCGGGTTCTACAGAGTCGAGACAATCTTTTTATGATACAACAGCATACAAGCAGAAGGAGGTGTGGGAATTGATAGTCTTTACAATCCATCCAACAGTAGGGGTTGTCGTTGTTCCACTTCCTTGGGAGTTCCACTTCCTTATGTATCAAGTGTTGTCCTCATCCCTTGCCATTCGCCACCTGATCGGGCGAAAAAGCTCAAATGTAAAGAGAGCCAAATGGCCTACAATCTGTGCTCTTAGGGCCTTGGACGCTTTGCAGCTTGCAGGAACGCTGCAATAACCTGTGCTTCGTCCAACTCCTGCACACACAAAGTAAAGAAAACAAGCTCAGCAGATTGAATTTGGGTATGAAAGGATATAAAATGACCAGTACAAATATTCACTCAAGAAATCACCTTAAAATGAATGGCCATCAAGCAAGCTGTCTTGCATATCAAGTTAACAATTTTTTATTTTACTTGAAAAAGTCTAAGAAACACAATCCCATACTATCACCTTTGAAGACAACTCTCCCTCTGCTAGAAACTTCTAAAACGTGCTGAGATGATCCTACCCACATACTTCCGTAAACGCGTCGACAGACTCGCCCCTATGCACACATAAACATAATTTACGTACACAGGTACTTAAAATACATCCATAGGTAGTACGAATAGCTGATACCCACCCTCTGATACAACCACACTAGAACCCCTCGCCTCATAGTATTGTAGAAGCTAACTTATATAAACCAGGCACTCACACATCACAACTTTAAAAAAAAAATCGTCAAGTCAAAGAAATAATTAAACCAATATACACATCTCAAAATCAGGAGAAATCCTGAAATGAAGTATTGAAGGTTTCAAAACATTGTTACCACGTCCATTGCAGTACACGAACTATGTTTTACAGTGCGACTCAACCAAGAATGTTAATCTCCCTGCAAAGAGAGCGTGGCACTATTCATGAACATCCAAACAAAGTGTCTTGTTGACAACTAGTATTGGTACATTAATAGGGTGGTGAACGTAAGTGCACGTGGATTAGATTCAATGCTGAATAGACTGACTACAGAGTAAGTGTAGTGGATTTCTACGAAAAGACATGTAAGTACACGGATAATGTTTCTTACCTGAGACATGAAGTGTCGACCGACAGCACGCAGGAGCTGCTCCTTGGTTGAGTTGGGACCAACTTCCATCTGAAAGCCACCAAGATGAAGCTCAGTGCATGAAGTGAAAGCACATCCAAGCAGCAATAGAAGGTTAGCTACATCTGAGTCCTCTCGAGTTAAGAATATACTTAACTCTCCTGTTCTTTCAATGAAGTAGAGGATACTAAAACAGTTAGGGACCTGATCTCGTCTCCTTTAACACACCAACGGCAACTCATCTCTCTCAATAAACTCAATTGGCCGTCAACTAGCAAGTTGCGTGTAAGAAATCAAGGCTTGACTACTAATGTGCATAGAAATGGAGTTGTCTACAGTTCCTTCAATAGTGGTCTACAACCTCCCACTTTGAATGATTGCACGAGAAATCATTTCAATACATTTGAGTGAGAAAAATTGATCCCAAGACGGTTTGGTTGTTGTTATTATTGATCTCTTCGGGAGCTCTATTAGGTGATCTCTCTAGTAAGCTATATTAGGTGACCTCCCAGAGTAAGCACTCGTACAGATTGGTTAGAAAGCTTTCAAGTTTGGCCGCAAAGAAAATAGAGAGTACCATAGTGCACTCTCTATTCTGTTCACAAGCAGGACTGCCAATGCCAGTTTCTACTATAACCAATCTGATTGACGCGCTACACTTGGCCACCTGGTCACAAGTGGTGAACTTTACCAGTTTGAAATGCCTTCGGTACCTCTTCAGAGCGGCTATTTCCAGCTTGCTCAGATCCACCGACTGCAAACAGAAACAGCAAAGTATGAGCCAACCAGTACATGTGCTTGGATTGAGCTTCAACTCTAACTTACTAAGAGAAAACGTTCAGCATAGACAATTAACTCTTCGTCCTTGCAAGTCTCCCCACAGGATTGAAAGGGCTGGCGTACCGGTAGGACTTCAGAAGTGGGACTGGATCCCTCATCCGCCTCATCCCTCCTCTCAAACATCCTGTTGAAATTAGCATGTTCAGCTGCCATTGCGTTATCCTCATCAGTTAGGCTTGCATTGCGAGCAATGGGAACGGATGGCTTTCGTGGCTGCACCCTGGGTTTGAATGCATTCCTGGGAACATTGTCTTCTGCACCAGAATATCAATACTGAGCTCAGTTCATCATAAATTCGACTGCCTACTGCAGACCACTCCTAATATCAATACCTCCTTCCGTGCCACAAACACATTTACCGTCTCCCTAGCTCCGCAAACTTTAAGATCATTGTGCATTGGGGGCACTGTAGCATTGAACCCCTTCTTAAACTACACCGACAGAGCTAACCAGCTCAACCCCATAGTAATGAGAAGCCAGTAAGGGAAGGACTCCATATGCTGGCTAATCGATTAAAGGAAGACATTGCTAAAACCGTCAGGGATCGGATCCCGTCTCCTGTTACCAACAGCAACTTCTCTACTTATATACTTTGTTTCCTTCAATTAGCGAGCTGGTTGTAAGCTTGGCTCGAAGGCTAAATGTCTATGGCTGAACGGAAATGGGGTAGTCAAAAGTCCCTTCGATAGTGGTCGCCAACTCCCACTTGAATGATTGCATAGCGGGTTTGGCTCTTGAACCCGGAAGTGATCACTCCAGAGCTCCCAATGAAAACAGAGTCCCACATGAGTTACATTGCTTATAGTGCTCCAATAATATCCTCTACCTTCTTGATTAACTGCTCTAAGTAGAACAACGGCAACTGGACTGAGACTCTGTGGGGAGGGTAATAAAGAGATGCAGCTAACCTAGGCTTGTCCCACTAGAAAAAGGATTGTCTTCATTGTCGTCGTGCTCTTCGTGACCACTCGGAGCTTCAATTACACTCAGCGCGTTTCGCTGCAGCTTGACTTCATCCCCATTGGTAAGAACCTGAAACCAAAAGCACCATGCACTTAAATCCTGAAAGTGAAGGCTTATTGATCCCATCAATGCCACCATTAAGAACTGAGGTCAGAGACAATCACTGTAAGATCAATTGCAATGGTAAAGCTCCACACATTACGTCACAAACTGAAGTGACAAATTTTTTTTATTAAAGTAGAAGATAAGCTCTATCACAGAACCTGAAACCGACACGTTAGAAGACCATTTATGCACTAAAATCCTAAATAAAAAGGTTTATTAATCCCACTAATCCCACTCTTAAGAACTACGGTCACAGACAGTAAGATCAAATGCAATGGAAAAATTCCACAAATTACGACACGAACTAATATGACAGAGAAATTTAAGTTAAAATAAACTAGAAAATAAGCTTTAAAAAAGAACCTGTAAACCAGCACGTTAATAGAGCAACAGAGAAACTAATTTATAATGAAGTAGAAATTAAGCTCTAACAAATCACCCGTAAACCGACAGGTTGAGAGAGCATCATGCACTTAAATCCTGAATTTGAAGTCTACTTAATCCCGCTAATCCTACTCTCAAGAACAGAGGCCAAAAAGTCATCGCTGTAAGATCAATCGCGAAGGCAAAGGTACAAATATGACGACATCCATTAACAAAAAATGGCAGAAAAAAAACAATAATAAACTAGGAAACAAACTCTATCAGAGAACCTGAAAACCGGCAGGTTAAGAGAGCAATGTGCACTTAAATCCTTACTGTGTTATCGCTTATTAATCCTACTCTTAAGAACTGTGGTCAAAGACAATCGCTTTCAGATCATTTGCAATGGAAAAGCTCCACCCATTACGACACGAACTACAGTGACAGAGACAAAGGAAGGAATCGATAATGAACTAGAAAACAACCTCTAACGAAAAAGCTGAAAACTGACATGTTAGGAGTATTATTCGCTTAAATTCTGAATGTGAAGGCTTACTAATCCCGCTAATGCCACCCTCAAGATCAATTGCTATGGTAAAGCTCCACACATTACAGCAAGAACTACAGTGACAGAGAAAGAAAAAAATTGATAAACCAACAGGCAACCTCTATCAAAGAACCTGACGACTGACATGATAGGAGAGTATAATGCACATAAATCCTGAATGTGAAGGCCTACTAATCCTATTAATCCTCCCCTCAAGAACTGCGTCCAAAGTTCACACCATCATTGCTAACAGATCGACTGCAATGGCAAGCTCCACACATTGTAACACGAACTACAGTCACAGAGAAAGAAATTGATAATAATCTAGAAAACAAGCTCTATCAAAGACCCAGACAACTGACGTTAGGAGAGCATTATTCACTGAAATCCTGGATGTGAAGGCTTCTTAAACCCGTTAATTCTCCCCATAAGCACTGCGTTCAGACCATCATTGCTAACAGATCAACTGCAATGGCAAAGGTACACATTTTACCACATCATTGGAAAACTGGTAAGGAACAAAAAAATTAACAACAAGCTAGAATAGCAAAGAATTGATGGTGTACCAGCCAGTGCCACCCCCCGAGGCCCACCGCCTTGGTCACAACTCCATGCAGACCCACAAGCACCGACTTGGTGCGATTGTTGCCCGTGACCAGGACCTTAGTATGCCTGGGCAACACGGCCAGGCCTTCTTCACCACTATCCTCGCCGGAACGGTAGTGCACGGCCGGCGGGCCTTCTTCAGTATCCAGCATTTCCACTCCCAATCCAAGTCCGGCCAACTAGCCTACAATTTCCTCTTCTGCGACAATTTTCTTTTCTTTTTTAATAATTTTCTTCCCCTCTTAGCGCGTGATCCACCCTCACTCACACTCTGGTCAAGATCTCCATCATCAGGCCAATTCCAAAGGCCTACAAGGTGATCCCCACAAGGTGATCTACAAGATCAAGTCCACATGGTGGAGGAAGTCAAAACTGGAGGAATAAACGGCAGAAGGTGCTTGCACTGTAGAAGCCAGCCAAACTCGTTTGTTTCTCGCATTTACTAACCCCCGAAGCTCAAGACCCTCACGTCATGGGATACAAGAGCAAGCAGGATCTTTCCCAGCTTGTACCACTGTTGCCGAGCCACGCTCGTTCATTCTGATTGAAGTCTCGCACTGTATCACCAGATCGAAGACAAGAGTATTCAATTACAGAGTCCCGGTTTCGTAAAAGGAAAAGAAATTCAAGAGAAACGAATTAATATGCCATTCTTGTTGTTACCACCTACCACGACGCATTGGTAAATTGCAACACGCTCGCATTGAGAAAAGAGGGACACAAGCAATGCTAACTAGAGGCAAATTTGACTGCGGCTGTAGCCTTACCCAGCACTCAATAATTAAACAATAATGATCTCCTTGGGGATTGTTTCCACTGCTTCCTGTTGCCAAAAAGGGGAGTAATAGAGTAGTAGAGACGCCTCTAAGAAGAGAGGCAAATCTAAGGGAAGAAGAAGGGAACAAAAATAGAACAAAATTTGTGTCGACTTCAATTGGTTCTATTTCTTCTTCGTCTTCTTAGTGGATGTGGCATGCCAATGACATGCACTCCCGACACTCGCATCAACCTAACCACATTTCAGATCCACTAGACCGCTTCTTCCAGAAACGCATCTTAGCAAACCTCTCTCTCCTCTCTCAATCTGCTCCACTCCAAAAAAAAAAAAAAAAAAGCCAGACAACCAAAACTACCTAACTAAAAATTTAAAATGCAATCGCCACCACCACAAGCGCTTCCCTCTCCACAGATACACGATCAACGAAGTCTTTCCAACTAGGAGCACTCGCCAGCGTCAACAATTGAGCTGTAATCCAAGAGGTGGCTCCCAGCAGGGAATCTTAGAGAGTTCGATACTCTAAGAGCGCCATGAAGATGTAGAAAAAACAGCAGAGAAGATGATCTCTCCACCGAAACGAAACTAAATTGAAGCGCCTTCGAATTGGCTCTTGCAACAACAAGCAAGCGAGCGAGCAGGCAATCCCGACCTGAGAGAGAACTTGGGAAAAGATCATAAGTCCATAGCTTGTGTACTCACTTGCTGGCTGGGAAGACCGACTGGGAAGAGGACGAAGACCAGGGGGGCGGAGGGCGGAGGACGGCGACTGGGGGTCGGGAGGGGAGGACCGCGGGATGTGGGAGGCGCTGGTGGGGAAGTATAATAATAGAACAAGTCATGGCTGACAGCCGCCGTTGGTTTCCCGTCTTTTCGTCCCAACCTTCCTTGCTGCCGCTCGCTTTCCTATTTCCACTCCCAGTGCTCCATCATGAGCGAACTCAAGGGCGACCAGGCTAAATTGCATACGAGGAGGAAGGCACACTAATTCGTACGTTGCACTGCTAGGCAAGTTTTAGAATTTTCCTTTGGGGATTACAAGCCGTTTCTAAAACAGACATAGAGAGACTCATGTCTAAAATGTTGTGCTTCTATCCCTTTGTCGTGTGGCAATATAACTCAAGAAAATCCCAAATGTTGGGGGACACAACAATGTTGTAGGACTTTGAAATTTCATAGTTTTGTAATGAAGGAGTCCAAAAAATGCATAAGAAGAGAATTTAGAATCTCCTCTTTGATTCCCAAGAGGATCCGACGAATCTTAGATATTTTAATGATTATCTTACTTTTAATTCTTCTTCATACAATTTCAAGTGTAATTTTTATTCAACCACCCACCCAATTTATTTTTAGAGAATTTTTTCCCTAGAATCTTACTCCATTAGGGCACTAGCTATTTTAATGATACCAGTAATAGAAAACAAGCATGAAAAAACAATTGACAACAGTGGAAACTCAAGAAAAGATCCACATGACTTCTTGGTGCTTACAACAATCAATGAAAATTTTACAAAACGTATCTCAGACTCACCAACCACTAAACAAGATAACACCATTCATAACACCACACACACACATACATATATACATATATACATACATACATACATACATGCATACATTGAAACATTACAAAAAAATCTTTCCGCAAACAACCCTACTTGGTGTGGAGGAACGCAATCGGGAGTCCATCTTTACGCGAGGAAGGGCTTGGGAATTATGATTGCTCATGTGGGGAGTGTGGGTTGTGTCTGTGCACATGACCCCCTGATGATGCAGCTGTGTGTCAAGGAATGCCAGGGAAGGAAGTACGCTGTGTGTCTGCACAGGAAAATGGAATGAGTTCCATGGACATCAGTGGGCCGAGTTGCTGTGGATTCCACTTGACTGTGTGTACTTGGATTGGTCTTGGTGGGGTACTTACTCACCCTTTTTTTCTCGAAGCCCCCAAGGACACTCAACCTTATTATGTATTAGATAACCGACGAGCTGCGGTACCGGCGAGTAGGTTATCGGACATAACCGGTTGTTCACTTTCAATCACAATCTTTGATCTTCATGATCCAAGGGTGTAGGAAGCAAGTTGAAAGGAGAGAAGGTTATGAGTTACAATTTGTAATGGCAATGGTGATGGGTTGCCAATGGGACGGTGCCACGTGAGTGTTGAAAACTCAACAACCGGTTATGTAATTGCACACTTGGTAAGTTCATTGCACGCTCCCACTATACCATATCCCCAGAATCTCTCACATCGTTTCAATTCCCCACACGGGGTAATAGAGGAGGAAGGTTGAGTTTTTTTCTTTACAACATTAAGTAACCTCTTAAGTCCTAAAGCATCCACACCGTGGCCCGGGCTCCATGGCGGGGAAAACCGTTTCAAAAGGCCACACGGAAAATAATTTTTCAGGAAGGGTGACTTGATCCCCACTATGGAATAGTGGCTGGGCTCAACAAACATGGCATTTTCTTGGATTCACACCAAATGAAGTCATAGTTGACTGTTCAATGCCTGCACTGTAACATTGTTGTTCGCGAAGAGGCAAAGATCCTCCACTTCTTGGGCGCACAATACATTAGACCGGGGACGGAAGGATTGCAAGGGTGGGGCAATACTTGGCGAGCCCACCCGATTGTATTCCATTGGTGCCTTTGGTGTGGGGGAGATTTTTCATTCTGGACCTGCTCTCCTATCGTGGCAAGGCATGATTCCGGGACACGGTGTGGATGCTCTAAAGCTTGAAGGCCTTTTTTTCATCAATAAACACTTTAAACTGCCATTTCTATTGCAAAGAGTTCAAGAGTTTAACAATTGTGTTTTTTGGCATATGTGAGTGTCGGATACTAGTCAAGAAATAAATTCTAAATTTTCATTCTTTAACAAATTTGTTAAGTAGAAGTAGGCACAAGATAGAAGAAAAAACTAAATTGTTTAAACTCACTAATTCCAGTGGTGAAATTGTTCTAGCAAGCAAACTAAATCCTGTGAAACTCTCTCTTTTTTTAATAGATAATAGAAAAATAGAAAAATAGAAAATAGAAAAATGGTTCCTTTGTTAAAAGGAATGCAAGACTGCGAGACGGATATTAAAGAAACAGGGAAAAAAGGCTATGAGAAAAGGTAACAGGTGGTCCTTTCTTTCGGGGTCCACTCAGAGAGGCGACCAATGCTGGCGCCTTCAATTCCAATTGTTGTACAGTTGCAGTGAATGGGGAAAGGGGGGGCAGTCCACTGAAGGAAAGCATCATGACAGGGGGAGCGAGTGGGGGTGACCGGTTTCCCCGGTATCCGGTCGCCAGAGCACGGGAAGCAAGGCCCCGGGCGACGGAGCAGGTGGGGGGGCCCTCCGCCCTCATGAAGGCTGTTGGTTTTCATTGGCTGGGTTTGATGATGCGCCGCCACGAAAGTAATGGTCCCTGCTTCCCATCCACACATGCTCCCACCACCACCTCGAATTCATCCATCCACCTGCCTTTATCTTCAGCTCCCGGCCCTGGGGTACTGTATTTCAAAATTAGGCTTGGGACCACCTTCATCTCCAAGAGCATCCTCAATGGACCCGGCAAATGGACCCGGGATAAGGGAAGTGCACCCATAATTAACACTAATGGCAAATGATCATACTTGCTACTATTAAACACAAATTACATTTGTTGGATCGGATTGGAAAAGTGAAAGAAAATGCTGTAACATTCAATAGCATTGCCGTGATTAGCTTAGAGTAGACTTGGTGTAGAATATTTTCCATCCAATAGTACTTCATCAATAGTAAAAGGGATAGGTGGACGGCGCAAAGGACTGGAAATAGGCATGAAGGCTATTAGTTGTGGAATATTCCATACCATCTACGCTTGAGTCAAAGCACTAACTGTGCATGCTACTAAATGTCAAGTCCAACTTACATTAGTGTGCATTAAGTTCCTTTGGAAACAGTTTGGAATTCAAGTAGATTCCTAATATTCAATTTTTACTTTATTTTTTTGAAACTTTTTGAGGTTTTGTGATTTTGCAAGAGCTTCATAAATGTATAATTTTTGTTTCAATCTGATTTAGAATAAAGAAGTTACAGATTGTTTTAGGCAAATTTTGAGGGGTAGGTTGAACTGCAAATATTTGGTTGGCAGAGGCCAAGGACAGATGTATAGATTGTGCTGGTCAAAAAGACAAAAATTGGGGTGGGCAGTGGGTGAAGGACTGGGAAGAAACTAAATTACAAAATTGGGTGGGAACAAACTCAATTACCGTAGCTGTAAGGCAAGATCGGCAAAAAATAATTATTTTTCAAGATAGCTAGAAAGATAAACAAAGAGAAAAATTTTAATTAGCAAAAACTAAATGACCAAGTTGTCAAAAATAATGTCCAAAATACAATCCAATTACCATCTACCATCAAAAAAAAATTTAATGACCATGTGAAAAACTTATTTTATTGACATTTGATGAAAGTGAAGGATAAAGAGGTTGTTTTTATAAGAAAATCTATTGTCCATCATGAACCCTCAAAGGATATGGGATAATTTGAAGATGAGAGCTTAACTCAAAACATAATAATTGTATTCAAATTAGAATTTCAAACTTCATTTTGGCATAGTAGAGTAATGTTTTTCAAAATACTTTGAATTGAAAAAAGTTGGAGAATCAAGCTAATTTTCATCCTCAAAAAAACGTTTGTGCTTTTGAGTCTCCAAAAAAAAGTAATGGATAAAACTCACAGAGTATGTTTGAAAATGTCAAAAAATGCCCTTCCAACCCCTCTTTGAAATTTGTTCATAATTTTTGATTGGAGTATTGAAATCTGAAATGGATTTTTGGAAATGAAATTTAGAAAAAAAATTCACATTAACCTAGTTCAAAATTTGTTAAAAAAAGCTATTCTATTGTGCCTAAATGAGGTATGAAAATCTACTTTGAACACAATTTTTGCTTTTGACTTAACCTTGAGTGGTTGAGCTCCTATTAATCCTAATTTACGTATCCCACAAGGATTGTTTTACATCCTACCACCCCACTTGTATAAGGAGCCTAAATTATGTGGCTTTTGAAGTGAGTTGTCGAATATTAAGAATTTTGTTTAAATATAATATTGAATTGTTAATATTTAAATTTTAACTACCAAACCTACTTTAGAAACTTCAATTAATTATTTGGCATCCATGTGCCGACCCTACGCTACAATTACAGTAGAAGACCGGGGTGGGATCTTGGGAACATTCAATTACAAGCCCGGGTGGCTGAAGGAAGTCAACCTCAGAGTTCTCAATAGAGAGGAACAAATCAGGAACGCAAGGTAAATCCATTTTCCAAAGGTTGCCCAAAGCCTTTCCCTTTATATTATTCACATAGGCCTTCTAAATTCTATAGGAAGTAAATGATTTGTTTTTTTCCCAAAAAAAAATTGGAAATTGTAAAGCATTAGTATATCTTTCAATCCATCATTTGGATTTCCAAGTTTCAAAACTATGTGGTGGCAAATGTGCTCAAAAAATTATATTGTGCATTGTGAACTTATGGACATTATTGCATTGGAAGATTTTTTGGGATACTCTACATCTCTTTTTTTGAATTGGCATTTTTGAAGACATGACTAACATCTTGTATGCTCATACATGTTTTATACTACAAGTATATATTTTCTATTCTTTGATCCACCCTTTTCCCTAGACAAACAAACAAACAAACAAAAATTAAGTATAAAATCTCTATCTAATATAGTAGTTGTAGGATGTAAGCATATACAAAATATATGGCATAATTTAAGAAGGCTTCCTCCAATACAAAAAAGCCTAATTATGTCCACCTTAGATGCATAAAAGACAAAGCAACTAGTGCTTAAATCCTAAGTACATATGTACAAGAGCACGTACATGCAAACGTTTGCAAAAAAAGTTGAACAACAATACTTGAATGCACCTTACTCTAGGACCCTATAGTAAACCTCCTCAAACCACTTTATTTACAATATTCTAAACCAAAATTAGATGCATTTTCATCCAAAATTGTAGATGAAACTTTGGACACACACAAGAATATTTGTGGATCTTGCACCAATAGGCTTTTTGTCCGAATTTATTTTTTGAAGGCATTATATGTTAACCCCTAAAAGCCTGTTGTCCCTTCGGGGGACAAATGCATTTTTGGGCAGGTATCTACGGGCTGAAATTTTCTCCTGATTTTTTGAAACTTTTTTGGGAGGTAGGAAAATTGATTAGCTTCGTGGGGAGCAAAAAAAATTTGCACTTTTTTTTTTTCTTTCTTTAGTATTTTTTTTTTTTCTTTGGTATTTTTTTTCTCATATATTATAGTTTCGTCTATCTAAAAAGCTTTGATTCATTTCATTTGGATACGTTATGAGAAAGTTATGGACATTCTTGTTTTTCAGGTAGTTAGAGCATCTTTTTGAAAAAAATAACTTGTAGGATTCAAATCTGAATGCCATTTTTCAAAATTTTCAAATTTTTTTTTGCATGGTTAAGTTTACTTGCTAGAACAATCTGACCATTGGGGATTAGTGCATTTTAATTCCATCTAAAATATATGGATATTTTGCATTTTCCTTCTATCTCGTACCTACTTCTACTTAACAATTTTTTCAATAATGAAAATTAAGTTTTTTTGAATTTTTTTTTGAGGATAGATTGTCAAATCAATTCTCCACTATAAACATTTAAAGCTCAAAACTTTGTAGTGTAAAAACTTAAGTTAAAAATGTTCAAAGTCAAAAAATCCAGTCCCACAATGTGCTGAAAAATTTGTTTTTTTCACTTTGAACGTAGATATCTTGCAATCTGTGCGGTCAAAAATTCTGAAATTTTTTCCACACATTCTCATACTAGTCAGGTGTAAGATCCTACGGTTAGATGTGCAAAAGAAACATTTTTAATTTTTTTTCACTCTTTGCTAAAAAATGGCAGTTTTTGGTGTTTTTTGGCAGAAAAAAGGCCTTGGGCCTTTAGGGGCTAAATCTCAAAAAATAGATGACACCTATACATTTTATTTGTTACACCTCTTAAAATTTTGCAACTCACGTCATGTATTCAAAGTAATAGTTTAAATGATTTATTCTAACTTTTTATCCCTTAAAGATTGCAGTGTTTCAAGGCTCAAATATAATTCAAAATACTCATACCTAAAGTAAGGCTAAATCTTCATCTATACTTGTTTTTTTAATACTACCAATTTTAGGATCTTTTTGTTAACTTACTCAAGTATATCTTTTCAAAATATTAGAGTGAAAGTCCCCACCTATTGCTAGTTCAGTTCTCTAAACTTTAGAATTTAAGTTCTTCAAATCTTTGTCTTTCAACAATTTTAGAGAAAAAACACTTGGGCCCTAATTATATGCAATTTTTGTGGCTCCAAATTTCCTTTGATGCATTTTTTGGATAGAGTTTTTTAATACTTTTTTCAATGCTTTTTTCATCATTTAATCTCAAATAAGTTGAATGAAGAAAAATGTCTATATCGTATAAAATGCTTTTTTGTGTGGCCCTCACAAATCCTAATCCTCTTTCATTTGCCACTTCTCACTGGAGCCCAAAAGCTAATTATATGGCCTACAAAATTCCAAAATTAGCATTTGAAGGTGAATCTTCTAATTAAATTGTCTATGTTTTTGTTGGATCTTGTTGAAAGTCAAAAGGAGATTCCCGATCCATTTTGCATGCATTTTTTTGGACGCTTTGCAAATAAGCTATTAAATTTTTAAAAAGGTTACGTGAAGGTTAAATTTGGCATAAATGAAGTCAATTTTTGTATTTTAAAGAATGCCACATGTCATCTTTTAAATAACGTGAGATGACATGGCCCCCTGAGAATCTAACATGGAAATTCAATTTCAACACCTGAGAGCCGAATCACGCCTTTACATACGATTCAATATTTCACTGGTAAGATAGAAGTATCTATTTCCAACAACCCTCTCATGATGGTTTTATAGGGTGACCAATTGTTGACAACAATTGAATGCATTGATAATTGAAAAAAAGTTTATTGTACCTTCTCATCCATTGATCACTCTTCCCTCTTGACTTAGGAGAAAGTGCCAAAACTAACTGTAATGGATTAATCTATGAGACTAGAATGGATCCAAATGAAAAATCCACATTTATATTGAATAAATTCATTCTTGAGAGAAATAAATAAATTTTATGACATTCTTCCTCATCCTTATTTCTGCACTTATTGAGCTCAATTCCTCAAAGAATTTCCCATATCTTACAAGCTGAAATGCTTAAGTTATCCGAAATAGGTACCTTCACCTTATATAGATACCAACTGCCGAACATTCTGCAGTTCATTAGAGCAGCCCCACTCCAACACAGGGAAGCAACACTTCAAATGTTCTGCATCATTGATCTTAGAAGATTTTAGAAGATCAACGGTGCAAAACATTTGAAGTGTTGCTCCCCAGTGTTGGAGTGGGGCTGCTCTTAGTCAGTTACTGTGGGGAACGCCTTGACTTCCTTCCTAATCTTCTGGCCGGGTACATAATAGAAGGGGGGAAACAATTAAGTAATAAAAACAAACAAAAGATCTAATAAAACGTGGTACCCCCCATTCAACCAACGAGGTCCCCGCTTTATTGAAATAGTCTCCCAGCTTCAAGGGCATGAACCTTCTCAAATGTTCAGTTTTTTTGGGGTTTTTTTTGACACAAATAAAGGAAGTGTTCAACTTTTTGGCTGGGGGGCATCTTAATTAGTTAACGGCGATTGCCAGCTGTGATCAACGGCCCTCATCAATCAGCAGGATACTACTACTACAAAGTGCAAATCAATTCAGTTCTCTATTTTATTTTTAAAAAAATTGAATGCACGCAAATTCATGTAATTGGGTTGCAAGTGCTTGAGGATCACTGATACTACAGTAACTTTGTGGGCAACCGCTATATTCTATTTCTTTCCCGACCTTTCTTCCTTTTAAAATTGTTAAAATCTTCAAAAGATGTTTCTTCCTCGACCTTTCTTTCAATTTTTTTAATCTTTTTTTCAAAAGTTTGTTTGAGTGTGTTGGAAGGGGGGGTCTTGGAAGTTAGTGAGACTTGGAAAATTCGGTCAGATGGCGGGTGTGGTGGGTGGGGGACTTCAACAGTCAAACCAAGAACATGGAAAATCGTCCATCGTGGACATGATTGCTGCCATCCTGAAAAGTCCACTTCAGCAGTTGAACGTGATGACGTGTCGGAACAACCAATCCAAAGACCTTCTCCAAAGAAGAGGGAATAAAAGAACTGCACTTAAAATCGCACAAATAAACAGTTGAGCAGGGTTCCCATTTTCATTTTGGAAATTTTTTCGTGGGGTCTTGTTAGTACGGATTAATAAAAAGGGATTCTAGATTCTCTTAAAATACATTTTTTGGACACCGGATCAATAGACTATAGATTTTCAAAGGATTGAAAATAGGTTTTAGAGTAAGCAACTGTAGACTCTCGTGAATAGTGGAAGTGCACTTTAGGTAAGAATCTAGACTGTGGGATTTTAGAAAGCAGTTGAAATTAGATGTAATTGCCTTAGTGGAATACAATAAATGTTATTCTAGATTTTTGGGGTGCATTGCAAGATTTTAATATGTTATTCATTATTAAAAGTGTCCAAATAAGCATCTCATAACCATTGAATAATGCATGCCTATTTGGATGCCAACAAGAATTCTTATATTGTACTATGTATTATAGTTTGTGTAGATTTTATCCAAAATTCTTATGCTTTAAATGGTTAAATAACACATTATTTTTTTATATATGAAGAAAATCAAAACCTTCAAGAATATGATATTTATGTTAGCAAATGAACATAAGTCTTTAGAAATAGGCTTGAAGACTTAATACCGATTTAAAAATTGAAAGTGGTTTTAGTGAAGGCTTTGATGTTGATAAGTCTTTGGAGATGCCTAACCTCGATGGAAAGGCTCCGATTGTGATACACGTGATAGAGATCAATTACTAATTGTTGCCGGACCAATGTCAAATATTCTAAAATTTTGTTTAATCAATGGAAGTTTCCAAATGTGCATTTAAAAGTTGTTCTTGCAATGCTCAAAACTTTTGATTACACAATTGTATGATTAGTACCAATTTGATAACTTCTAGCAGAAACATGGGTTGCATAGATTAGAAAAATGACCCACAATAATATCTACATGACAAACTTGACCATTGACGATTCTTCTCATAGTCATTCCTTGTCTATGCGCCCCTTGTTTCCACCAGTGTAGAGGAAAATACAACCCTAACACATTTCTATTGAAGAAAATAGTCAATGACATGGTGAATTCCATATGTTTCTTGGTTCTATTCAATGAAAAATAATGAATTCATAGTTTCTAAATTAGTGTAATGGTCTCTTCCATGAAACACATTTCCATTGAAGAAAGGAGAAAGAAATCTTTTCATCAATGTCATCACCTTCAACCTATACACAAACTTTGAACATGTTTATATCTATTCCTTGATTAACACAAATGAATAAAATTCATTATATAAGGTCACCCTATGTCACCAACATCAAAATGCTGTTTTCACTTTTGAATACTCAACCATCCACAAGGTGAATCATTAGGAAAAATTTCAGCCCTCCAGAAGGCCGCTAAAGAATCGATTTATGGGACCCCTTTGGTGCAATTTCAGAATGAATAAAAAAATAATTTCTCTTTAGAAAAAAATATTAAAAATAAAAAATAAAAAATAAATAATATGATGTGGCACTACTAGTGCCACATCAGCACTCAATGTTTAAATATTGAAAAATCATTATTATTATTATTATTATTATTATTATTATTATTATTATTATTATTATTATTATTATTATTATTATTATTTTTTTTTTCCCATAATTGCACGGACGGGTGCAGAACTTGTGGCCTTCTGGAGGGCTGAAATTTTTCCTAATGGTAAGGAACTGTGAAAAGTGCATTGCATCCAATTAATATTTCTTAAGGACTCTTTGAAAAAAATAATGTAATATATCAACGGAAAAGAAGAAAAAATGCTCTACACAAATCAATGATAAGGTAACAGGCTCTGAAATTGCACAAACTCTAAAATCACCCACCTTATTCAAATGTTTACTGCTTGTACATGTTGCTTTTAATAGCCTTCAACAATATACAAACAATGTACATTTTAGGGGGTGGACAATTTTAGAGCCCTATGCCACTTCAACTTCAAAATTTCATAACCAATTCTAGAAAGCTCCAAAAAAAATATAAAACAACTTGATTTGATGCCAATTCCTCTTGTCTTTCAAGGAAAATTTATTGAAAATTATTTCAAGAAGCGTCGCCTCCCCAAAATTCACTTTCAGCTCTTAAATGGGCAATTTCTGGACCTGTTACCTTATCGATACATTGGAGGATTTTCCATTGGTTCCCTTTTTTTAGAAAGAAATCGTCCAATCTACTATAGGTCAAATACTAGTGGGGGTAAATTAGTGAGAAAAAGAATCAGAAACTCAGATACCTTCATTTATGGTATTCTAAACGAATACCATAACTTTTTTATTTTTTTATTATTTCCTGATAACGAATACAGTACCGTAAATTTGGTTGGGACTTGAGACCACCGTCGAAGTAACTTAACTGAATTGGAAGGAAGCCGACATTGACAGCTGGTACAATGCGGGACTTCAGAATCTAGGAAGGCCCTAAGAATCCCTAGATTTACTGAAGGAGTTTTGAGTTTTGAATAAATAATGAGTGGTTTTCAAACTAGACTGTTGTTGATACCCATGTTGTAGAGGTAGGTCCAGGGTCTCAGGGTCTCACCAAATTAGAACTTACAGTAGTAATACCGTGTTAGAAGACGTGGTGGACATCAATTGGGTATCTAAAATGAAAGGACAATCTACAAATTCTCTAGAGAAGTATCTGTTACTCCTACATCCATACCTTAGATTAGATGTTTGTTTGTTTGTTTGTTAGATTGATACGGTGAGATCTAAGAAATCGTGAGTCCCCCGGCCACGACAAACCGCGAATAAGGAGATCTTTAGTCTTGACAAACCGTTACGGACGTCGTAAACAAGAACAAGAGCAAGAAATATATCAAAAGTAAAAAAGTTGTAATATACAAAGCAAGAAACTTTATAAAATATTCCAACGTGCCTCATTTGCGCCGTGAAATCTAACACTTTGTCCATCTCATTTAGACTTAGACTTCCAATTTGCTGCCCGGATTGCTGCCATGACCTCAAGATGGTTTTCACCTTGCCACTTTTCCCCCTCTAGCATTTGGCGCTTGATGGTTGCCATTACGCGTGTGAAGTCCGCCACTTCCTCTACGACTTCGCATTTCACAATTTTGTATGTGATTGCTCCCGCCATCTCACTACAAGAGAAAGGGGTGTTTTAAGTATAGTCCTAGTAGTACTGTCTTATAAGTAATGACCTTTAAGTAAGATTTTTAGTAAAATTTCACTAAAAATACAGTCTTTTCAGTACATTGTTACTAAAAAACTTACTTAAAGGTCATCACTTAAAAGACTATACTACTAGAACTATACTTAAAACAACCCTTTCTCTTGTAGTGTTTCCATGTCGTTGTTGGCCATGCCCAAAGCACCCTACGACACTGAAATTGCTAGGATTGGTGACATTTTGGCTTTGGCTTGAAATGTCTTCCTACGTGTATTTTGAAGACTTCCCTTAATGCTGCGCCTTCTTCTTTGAGAACCACCCATGCTAGTAAATTTGTTGCGTACTTGACTACCTCTTCAACACCTTTCTAGGATATTTTCCAAAAGCTTTTTTATATTCTAGCTTTTTACTTTTAATATATTTCTTGCTCTTATTCTTATTTACGGTGTCCATAATAATTTATCAAGATCTCTTTAGCCTTAACATCTTTATATACTACTACGTACCTAACTTCTATTTTTTACTCTAAGAAGTTATTTTTCTAATATAGGAAGTTCTATTTCCAGTGTAGGAACTTTTACTTTTAGAAGCTTCCTCTTACTATATGTCCTTGGCACTGCCATAAAATAATCATTACTGGAAGCAACATCTTGGCTTAAAAGAGAAGGATATTTCTTGAAATAGACAATGGTAATGATATAAAACATGCATATATAATGATTCATACGTTTTGGATTTAGTTATTCTTGTAAAAGAAACACGCTCTTACCTCGAGGTGGTTTTGTCTTAAATATTTAGTCTTTTGGTTGAATAAATAGTCTTCAACAATTCCAAAACCCTAAACCACAAGAAGGTCTAAATTGCCATTTGATCTAAGCAAATGATTGAATTTGCCTACTGCACTATGATCCTTCATTGATTTGATTTGGTTATTCCTTCCATGTAGTTGTTATTTTGAATGGATTCTTCGGGAATATGAACAAATCTATCTAAAATTGACTTAGTGTTGTCTTTTAATTATGAATGACAAATTGAAGATATACTCATCTCATTGTTGATTTGACAACCATGAAATGAAGAATATCTTAGAATCTTCAATCAATTGGTTGATACATTGATGTGCAATTTTGGTCGTAAAAGGATCAATTCAATAGCTATATTAAAAAGGCTATGGATGTAATGGATGTTAGAAGCATCTTTTTTCAAAATTGATGAGATCAAATTGTTCGACCATGTGTGTAGGGATTTTATTTTGGTGATGCGATTTGCCATGTCCTTGCCATTGAAGGAACTACTTTAAGGTATTCAGTGGCATAAGCAATGTCTTGGCCTAAAAGAAAAGAATATTCCTTAAAGTAGACAATGGTAATGATAAGAAGCATGCATATATGTTGATTTGTACACTTTAGATATAGTTTTTCCACTAAAAATCAACATGATCTTCTCTTGAGGTGGTTTTGTATTACGTATTGAGTTTTTTAATTGTTGAAATAATCTTAAAATTTTGCCAAGAAGAAACTAGAAAAAAACTGGTCTAAATTGCCACGCAATCTGAGCAAATATTGAAATTGCCTATTGAAACATGATCCTTCATTGATTTGATTTGGTTATTCCTTCCACATGATTGTGATTGTGAAGTGTGCTATTAAAATATGATCTACTCCATCTAGACTTTATTATGCGTTGTTCCTTTGCATATGACAAAATGAAATTATTTTGTAAAATACATGTTAGTATTGATTTGACAACCATAAAGAATATGCAAATGAAAATCAATCAAATGGTTGATACATTGATGTATAACATTGAGCGTACGAGGGTCAATTCAATAGCTATTTTCAAAGACCTATGGACTTGATGGATGTTTGAAGCATCTTTCTTCAAAATTGATGAGTTCATGTCGTAGGAGCATGTATGCAAGTTTCTAATAAATGATGATGCAACTTGCCGTGTCCTTTCTATTGAAGGAACTGCCATAAAATAATCATTGGTGTAAGCAATGTCTTGGCTTAAAGGAGAAGGATACTCCTTGAAGTAGGCACATGCATAATAAGAAATATACGTAAATGTTGATTTGGACGCTTTAGATATAGTTATTATGCTAAAAGAAATATATTCTTGCCTCAAGGTGGTTTTGTATTATGTATTCAGTCTTCTTGTTTGTTGTAATGAAATTTGAATTTTTTTAGAAAAACAACAACAAAAATACATTTTATTTGCCATGCGGTTTAGACCAAGGAATCCAAACACACTGCAAATTAAAGCATTTATGATTTCATCATCTAGGTTGTTTTTCTAGCCTTTCACTATTGTATTAATTTGATCTTAATATGTAGTCCTTTTGATGAAATTCAAACATAGTAATGGACTTTGGATGGAAGTCACAATATTTTAGAGAGTTTGGAAAGAGTGTTGACCTCACTATATTGATTTCATCTAAATTACAATTAACTACTAAATTAGTGTGCCTAGCAAATTTGCACAATTTTGGGATACTGCAAATTCAATATTATTAGTGTAGGGCACTATCATTAATTTGCACAGCAACACTATGATACGGATTTGCGTGCATAGCAATTATCCAACAAATTCCTTATTGAAGCTATATACTCCATTAGAACTAGAATTATCCCAACTCTCTAGTGAATTTCATAGTTTTGGTGGCAATCCATTCTATATAGAATGTTCTTAAACTCAAAACTCTAACGTCTTCCTTGGGTGGAGTAGCTTATTGATGAAGTTCATTAACCCTTAAAGGACAAACGGGTGACCCTAGAAATCATCCCTTTTCATTACCGTGTGAATCATTTCCTTAAAAAAAATGCAAAAGCATCCATTGGAAGTCAACTACTATAGAAAACCTCCCTTTTTTATAACAAAATTCCAAGGATAAATAGTTGAACTTCTATCCTACTAAAAGAATTCTATGTCATCCATTAGACCCCAAACGTCCGTATTGGTGTTTAAGGATTAATTTGTCAAAGAGAGAATTAACACCAATCGCTATTGGGCTGGCATGAATGAAGAGTTTGTTCATCCAAGATCCCTCGCTACTTTGCTTGGGGTAATGCGTCATACTTACAACTCTGAACCCCACTAACTAAATTCTAAAAACTTGAATAAGATAAGCATCTAACGTAAGGTAGAGGCACCCATACCCGATCAACTTAAGGGATTTTGGAATAGATGATGAGCAAAATGAGTGATGAAATTTTTTCCCCATGTAGAAAGATAAAAAAAATTGAGACAAAAACTTTTTCGTAATTTTGTTTCCAAAACTAGAATTATTGTAAATTTTGGGAGCCAAAAAGTGTTTGAACGCAAAGCCAATCACTAGAGTGTTCCAATTTCAATCACTCAAAAACTATCTTCATATTTCTTTTTTTCTTGCTACTTTTTACATACTTTAGGACATATGTCATGATTTTATTGGTCCCAACCTTAAAAAAGAGTTAAAAACATGTTCTTAGCCGTGATTACAAATAGGGGCACCTCTAGTTGGGAATTCATCCCTGGTTGGGAATGGGTGGTTCTACCTTAGTAGCACAACAAACACATGCCTAGGGGGGAGCTGTTTTGAGTCATGTCCCAAGTGAGGAGAAGATAATTTGAGGATGCCCTGGTGCCTTCTCTCTTTCATCCATTGGATGATGAATGTTGGATGTTTGGAGTGGACCACCGTGTATGATCGTCATCCTATCTTCCTATAAGATAGGGGGTTGTAAAAGCGACCCTTTAAGAGCTGATTTGCATTTTTGGCAAAGCTAAACTGCTTAAAATAATTATCAATAAATTTTCGTGGTAAGAAAAATGGAATTGGCATCTAATCCAAGTCATTTCATATTTATTGGACCTTCATGAACTTAGTTATAATTTTTGAAGTTGAAAATAGAGTGGTTTCTAAAAGCAACCCCTCCTGGAATGTACACATTTGGTCATGTTAGAGGCAAAATATACTAGATTGCTTTTAGAGACAGGTCGCTTTTACAGCCCCCTAATTTACTAAATTTTATTTTTTGTCCCAAGAGAAATACTGAATTTCTACTAAGTTCTCAAATACAATACCCACATTTTTGTTTTTTATTGTTTTTTTTTAACATAAGGCCTTCAAGGGCCACAACAAGGACGGAGACACATCATCCATTACAACCCGGAATAATTTCACCAAAGATATAAGGTAGAAAGCTTTGAAATTGCACGGACATTAAAAACCACCCCACGATTTTTCAATAGATATCGTACTGAAGTCGTGAATTCATGCTTACGTACCATAATCGTACATATTATGTATATTTTTACGCATTGAATCACTGTTGTTAAAATCTTTATTAAAAGTGTACAATTTATGTACTTTAATTATACAAATGTAGTATCCAAAATGCACCTAAACTGTACTGATATCGGTACAACAATCATACATTATTGATAGGCATTGTTTACGCACTGATTCTGTGCGTAAAAATACACGTAACATGTACAATTATGGTACATAGGTATGGATTCACGACTTCAGTGTTGTATTTGTACAAACCTATGAATCTTATAAATTAGAAATGCAGGGGCTATAAATGGTGGTGAAATGGACATGAGGTGGTTTTAAAAGTGAATACTATAGCCAAAAAAATTGTTTGCCGAGGCTCTGTCCTCTGGTTGCTATATATTGTTTCCTCTATCAATGGAAATTGTCTATGTGTTTCAAGAAGAAAAAAATTGTTCACCGAGGCTCTTTCCTATGGTTGCTGTGTACTATTTCATTTATCAATGGGAATTGTCCATGTGTTACAGGAAAAGAAAAAAGAAAATAAGTGAACGCTATCACTAGAAGAAAATTGCATTCAACTTGTCAAAAACTGCGTTTACTTGTCAAATCTGCGTTGTGCTTAACAAAAACTGCGTTGTGCTCAATAAAAAGTATAGGGTGGATTTTGTTGAGTTCTCCCTTCATAACGCAAAATTTATATAGTCATTGAATGAATCAAAGAAAAAAACATTATTAATAGCAAGAGCCAATCATTTTATTTGTTTTTGTCATCATTTTTAGAATTGCAAGTGAATGATTTATGAAAGACCTAGGGTCATAAATAGGGACCTACAACACATCTCATTTGAAAATTAATAATTAATTAAAAAATGCTTCAAAAAATATGAAACAACTTGTGTTAGATTCCTCATCTATTTTTCTTTCTTTGAAAAATGAGCTAAAAATATTTCCATCCAAGGAACCACATAAAAAAGGCAAACCAACCCTTAAATAGTCGATTTCTGAGCCTCCTACTTTACACCACGGGTTTTTCCCCATTAGGAACAAGTGGAGGAACAACCCCCCTCCCCATTATCCATGGCAACTTGGAATAATTACACTGGGGATATACACCATGGTTTTTTCCCTGTCTTGAAGGAAAAAAGAGAAGAACAAACCCCCTCTCCATGCAAACAATATAGAGCTTCTATGCAAACAATGTTAGCATAGGGAGTTGAACTAGGCACCTCATAGATTATATCAAAAGTCCTTACCACTTGGCCACCACCTGAAGTAGTTTTAGGTCATTTTGGACCCAAATACCTAGTTTAACCTCTAAAGGACCAACATGCGTTTTTTGGCCATATAGAATTTTTGGGCAAGTATGTACGACTAGAGATTTCTATATTTTTGGCTGAAATTTTAATAGATGGTGGGGGCAAGGAATATCTTTCATATGCACCAAACTTCATGACATTTGGAAATATGAGTCAAAAGTTATGGCCTAATATGTTACTTTTTTTTGTAACTGGGCAGTCTGGGTAGATAAAAAAAATCACTTTTTTCAAAAACAAAAACTTGAAATTGGTTTTCTAGAGTTATATATAGGTAAAAAGCTTTGAATCATCCCATTTTTATCAATGAGTCAAAAGTTATGAAGACTTTAAGCTTGCGGGCAGTTATGGATTCTCTACTCTAAAATAAACTTTGAAGTCTTTTATCTTACTCAATTTTCAATATTTTTTGAAAAAAGAAATCCTAGGATGTAGATTATTTATTACAAAATTTCCACCATTGGAATTAGCATTTTTCAATTCTATAATTAAATTCTTAAAAATTTTGTATTTTGAATCATTCTCTACTACTATCTACTTACTATTTTTTTCCTATATGTCATACAATTCCAAATCAAGTGAAAATTTTCAAGGATGTAGCCAACTTATCTAGGAAAAAGAATTTAAAGAAGCACCATCATTTTGGACATTTTTCATTGAAAAGTGAGCTTGTAAAGTGCTGCTGCCCTTTTTTTTGCAGGGCCAAAAAAATGGTTTTAGTGAATTTGAATGCTTATATTTTGCAATCCACGCGGTGGAAATTCCTGAAATTTTTAATATATGTTCTCAAGTCACCATACTACAAGATCCTACGGTTACATGTGTCAAAAAAAGTTCTTTTTTTCAAAAATTGGATACTTGTCCTAAAAATGGCAATTTTCGAGCGTTTTCGGTGAGAACATAGTTATGAAACTTTAGGGGTTAAATATCCCGTTTCTCATTTACCATTCTACATGATTGATACTCTACATAACACTAACTTTTAGTTTTCAAAATAATCCATGCAAGCATATGTCTCATCTATGATCCTTTCTATTTTACACCTTAACCCCGGAAGTTGCAAGGCCTTTTTTTTTGTCAAAAAAAGTTCAAAATTATCATTTCTAGTGCAAAAAACAAAAAATTTAAAAATGTTTCTTTTTTTAATATATCTAACCGCAAGTTAGACAAGTATAAGAATGTGTGGAAAAAATTTCAAACACTTTGATAGCATAGATTGCAAGATAAATGCATTCAAACTGAAGAAATCATGTTTTTTGGCACCATGGCAAACTAGTTTAGGAGACTTTGAATCTTCTTTACTTAAAAATTTTGCACTAAAGATTTTGAATTGAAATTTTTTCAATCCTATACAATATTTTTCAAAATGATGCTCTAATTGCATGTAGAACAAGATACTCCTTAACTTTCACATCATAAATCCAAATGGAATGAATAAAATCTTGATTTCTAAATAAACAAAAATACAATCTATGATTAAAAATAAGTAAAAACATTTTCCATTTCAAGTTTTTGGAAATTTTCTTTTTGTCCACCATGTTCAATTCTAGGCTTATTGTGGTATAACTTTGTTCCCGAGCACCAATTGAAATAAAAATTATATTCTTAGAAAGCTAATAAGTTTTTCTATGGTATGAAATTGTTTTGAAAAATTTCACCAAAAATTGAGCTCATAGGAACTTGCCCAAAGTCCATTTTGTCTCCTAAGGGAACAATAGTTCTTTAGGGACTCTAGATTTCTCCTCCATGACCTTCTAGTTATTTAATTCTTTTACCACCTTCTCACCTATGATCTTGAACATTAATATACCTCTCCACAAAGCATACACGCAACTTCTCCCTAAATATTAGCTGTCTAACTACAATGATTTGTCCTATTCGTGAAGTGGCAATGTTAGGTAATTAGCACCAGTTAAAGAAACAATGTAGTGTCACCCTACAAAATTTGATTTCTATATAAATTGCTTCCAAACAGCAATACAATATTTCAACTTGTCTTGTCCTAATTAAAAATAGTGTGACTTTGATAAGAGCAACCCCACTGCAACACGCTCAAGCCACACTCTAAATGTTCTGCACCTTTGATCTTTTGGTCAATGAGGATATCAATGGTGCACAATGTTTAGAGTGTGGCTTAAGCATGTTGCAGTGGGGCTGCTCTAAATTAGCATCATACCAATTATTTATTAGGGCAAATCCTTGTACACAAAATAGTGAAATTAGGTTGCCCCACACTAATCTCTCATATCTAACACTTTCAGACATGGTGAACTATAGTCTGGGGCAACCTAATTTCACTATTTTGTGTAGTTTAAGAGCGCTATTGCCATGATATTGCGAAACGGGGATCCAATCTTCACAAATACTGATATTGCATGTGAGCTTAACTCACTTACCCACCCCCGAGCCGGCCCTGTCACTCAGTTGACAATCGGTGCCTTGTCATGCAATTAAAGGATCATGTTCCTCACCCAGCCCTATCAATGGCATTCTTTTTTTTTTTTTAGGAAAAAGGTGGTGACCATTAAAAAAACAAAAGAACCCATCAATGACATTCTACTTCATTCTACTTCCACAAAAGTTTAATTTCTTTTCAACTACTTGCAACTACCTGAAAAGTGAAGTAATTTACGTTAGAGCAAATGCATATGATGTTCGTCGCCTGGTCGGTGGCTCACAGTTGATTACTGTACTCTACAGTACTCTACAGTACTATAGATTCTCATCTGGACTTCAGACACCTTCGCATTAGAGATCTTATTCGATGAGATGCACATACCAAATGAAGATCTACGGTAGAAGCACCAGTAGTTGATCATTTAACCCCTAAAGGACCATTGTCCCTTTGGGGGACAAATGCATTTTTGGGCAGGTACCTACGGGCTGAAATTTTCTTCTGATTTTTTGAAACTTTTTTTGGAGGTAGAGAAGCTGATTAGCTTCATAAGAATAAATTTTTTTTCACAATTGGTGCTTGGGAACAAAAGTTATGACCAAATAAGCTCAAAACAAGGGATGGCGGGCAGCAAAAAAAATTTGCAACTTTTTTTTTTTTTTTCCAAGTATTTTTTTTCTCATAGATTATATTTTTGTCTATATGGAAAGCTTTGATTCATTTCATTTGGATTTTGTATGAGAAAGTTATGGACATTCTTGTTTTTTGGGCAATTAGAGCATCTTTTTGAAAAAAGTAACTTGTAGGATTCATTTCTGAATGCAATTTTTCAAATTTTCAAATTTTTTTTTATATGGTTTAGTTTACTTGCTAGAACAATCTCGCCATTGGGATTAGTGCATTTTATTCCCACCTAAAATATATAAATATTTTGGATTTTCTTTCTATCTTGTACCTACTTCTACTTAACAATTTTTTTAATAATAAAAATTAAGTTTTTATGAACTTTTTTTTTTTTTTGGCTAGATTCTCAACTCAGTTCTCCAGTATAAACATGAAAAGCTCAAAAAGCTCAAAATAAAGTTAAAAATGTTCAAAGTCAAAAAATCTAGTCCCACAATGTGATGAAAAACTTGTTTTTTTACTTTTTGCTACAGAAATGGCAGTTCTGAGTGTTTTTTGGCAGAAAAAGGGCCTCGGTCCATTAGGGGTTAAGGAGTTTTGGAGCAGATTGTACAATCAGGTACTGTAATCTTATAACCGGCCAATTTGAACCATTCAAAGATTTTTGCATAGCATAGAAAAAGAATTTGAATTTTTCATCTTGCATATTATCACTCAATTCTCATGCAATTCCAATCAAGCATACCAAATTTCAGATTTTGAAAAAGCAAAATTCCATTTTTGGTAAATTTTGAAGCCAATTTTTGTAGTTTTACATAATATTTTATTGAGAACAATTGGTGATGAATTTTTTTAATTCAATTGCATAGATATGTGGGGAACATCTACATGCACATCTTTCAAATTAGAAAACACCCCATTAAGTAACAAAAATGTAATCTAGGAACTGTTCAATGCTGGAGTGACAATGTTCAAGTTTTGTGAAATGAATATCTCTATATTATAATTAGATTTTTCTGTTTGACCCGCTTGCTATAATTCATTTTGTACATTTCAACATGTTGGTACAATTACTTTGCCAAAATCTAGTAAAAATATAGATATATCTATTTCACAAAATTTGGGCATTGTCACTCCAACATTGAATTCTTCCTAGATTACGTTTTTGTTACTTAATCCCTAAAGTCCCAAGCCATTTTTTTGTCAAAATCAACTTAAAACTGCCAAATCTGTTGCATTTGTCTAAGAGAAGAGAAAAAATAATTTTTTTTAGAATCTAATAGTAGGATCTTGTACTTAACTTATTTCAGATCATGTGGTAAAAATTTCATAAAGTTTGACCGTATAGATTAGAAGATATAAGCATTCAAAGTTGGAAAATTTTGATTTTTTGAACACTGACTTGCAATTTCAGATGACTTTGACCGCCATTTGTAAAAAAAATTTGCACTCCGGACTTTAAATTTAATTTTTTTTATGTTGAATAATTGAGTTGAGAATTGATAAAAAATTAAAAAAAAAAATAAACTTGACTTTTATTCTTTAAAAAACTGTTAAGTAGAAGTAGGTCCAAGATTGAAAGAAAAACTAATTTGTCAATAGCTCTAAGATGGGATTAAAACACTATAATTCCAATGGTGATATTGTCTTAGTAAGCAAACTTAGCCTTGTCAAACAGTTTTTTTTGAAAAATTGTGAAAATTGCATTAAAAAATGAGTCCTATAAGTTATTTTTTCAAGAAGATGCTTTAATTGCCCGAAAAATAAGATTGTCCATAACTTTCACATAACAAATCCAAATGGGATGAATCAAAACTTCCCATATAGATAAAAACACAATTAATTTTTTTTTTTTAATTTTTTTTGTGTGAGAAGATTTCTGCCCACCGCACCAAAGAAAAGGACCTTTTGTGCCATAACTTTTGCTCCCGGGCACTGATTGAAATAAAAATTATATTCCCATAAAGCTAATGTGTTTTTCTATCTTCACAAAAAATTTCAAAAAATAGTGATGAATATTGAAGCCGTAATAGCCTGTCCAAAATCCATTTTGTCCCCCAAGGGGACAATGGGACTTTAGGGGTTAATGGGGTGTTTTTCAATTTGAAAGATGTGCGTATGGATGTTCACTATATATCTATGCAATTGGATCAAAAAAATTTATCACCAATTGTTCTCAATAAAATATTATGTAAAACCATGAAAATGAGCTTTAGAATTTCACCAAAAATGGAATTTTGCTTTTTTGAAATTGAAATTTGGTATGCTTGATTGGGATTGCATGAGGATTGAGAATTAATTATGCCTACCAAAAGATACCAATTACATTGCACATTGTAGAAAAAAATGTGGATGGCTCAAATTGGCCGGTTGTAAGAACACAGTACCCGATTGTACAATAAGAGGTGGTGGAAAATTTTTCCCATATAAGGAAGATAGGAAATACAAGGACTGCAAAATTTTCAGAATTTTATTCTTAAAATTGAAATTACTATGAATTTTGGGAGCCAAAAAGTACATTTTACTAGTAGCCAATGTCTAGAGTCTTCCAATTCTGGTCATTGAAGAACTATTTTCCTACTCACTGCTTCCTCTTTTCTTGCTCACTACTTTGGAATATGTGTCATAATCTCATGAGTCCCAACCTTGAAAAGAACCCAAAAAACATACTCCAAGCTTTGGTTGGAAATACTCCATCTCTCAAGATTGGATACTGGGTGTAGTTGACAACTGGTGCTTCTACTACCTTAGTATGCTATGTCAAAAGTGTTTTTTAATTCTTAATTCTGCAAAAAAATGTTGTTCCTGTTTGCTTGAAGAAACTTACTCAATTACTTTCACTTGTTATAATGTAAAGATCGGAATGGCCATTAGAGAAAAATTCAGCCTCTTGGAGGGCTATCTGAAATTGACATGCCATGCTATTTTTTGCATGGCTTGTCAACTTTGAAAATGCTCTTGGTGAGCAGTCAGAGTCTCTGACTGCTCACTGGAGCAATCAAGTTTTGCGTTATTTATTTTTTTATTTTTTTAAATTTTTTTTAAAGATTATTTTATATATATATATATATATATTTTTGTTTTCAATAATTTTTTATTCGGAATTTTGGATTCCTGCGCCATTGCTGCTACAGTTTCAACATGGCGGAAATAGGAGAAAAACAAATTTTTGAGCAAAAAAAAAGTAAATTTCAGGGCACCTTGAAGGGCCGTGGAGTAGTTCTTCAAAGGCTTGAAATTTTCTCTAATGCAAATCATTCAATAAGAAGCTCAGCTAAAACATATCTGAAGTAGCTATTTAAATCAAGAGTAAAGTAGGCAACAAATATGCACAGGTTCCGTAAATCATTGCATTGTAAGATTGACTCAAATATCGCAAAAATTGTATTGAAAAGGTAGGGGCATTGAGGGATTACTGTTTGATCCTTTTATGAATTTTTGCACATTTTTGCTTAATTCTTTAGTGACTGTGGTTGATTTGGGGGGTGAGTCTTTTTTTCAATATATACTTTTTAAAAGTTATTTTGGAAAGAGCTTTGAGCTAGATAAATATGATTGGACCATAGAAATTGAGGTTATAAGGCCTTGGCAATGTATTGCCACAAGAATGAGGGTGACTGAAGCTTTCATTTAGACATGAGAATGACTCAAAGATTGATGTGAGAACTGAATCTACTACAATTAAGCAAAAAGTGTCTCTAAAGTAGGTGGCTCAAAATTCTCTCACACTCTAAAACACTCCACTCCTCAAATATACATTGTTTGTACATGTTGGTTTTCCATCTTCACAAGAACGTAAAAAAAATGTACATTTCATGGTTTTTAAACCTTTGCCGTTTCAACTTAAAAAATTCATAATTAATTCTATAAAGTTCTAAAAATATGAAATAACTTGGATTAGATGCCAAATCTACTTGTTTTTCAAGGAAATTTTAATGAAATATAATTCAAAAAATTTTACGTCCCCAAAATTCAATTTTTCTTAGATGGGTAGTTTTTGGCCCTCCTACCTTATCTAATCCATATACATCCTTGGAAATCATGGATTAGACGGTGGTGGGCTTGCCAAGCAATATTGTTGCCTTCATGGCTTGTGTATTTTGATAAAAATTTGCCTAGATTGAAGCTTATTTGTACATTTATTTGGCCAGCACAGATTCATTCAAACTAGAATAGCTCACACATTATTGCATGCTTTGCTAAACAATTTGGTTTAAAGTGAGCATCTAAAAATGCTCTAGTTCCGTTCCTCTTTGGGTTTATACAAATTAGGTGTATTTTGACCTACAACAAGCAAAGAGTCCATAAATTGGCCAAAATGTGGTCGACCAGTCACTAAAGGGTTAAAAAAGACAACCTATTTCCGATTAGTTAAGCACTTTACTATATCTGCTGTATGAATATGGTGAGAAGAAAAATTTCTTTGTTTCAAGAAATAGATTTCATAAGGATATCATATTTTTGTATCATTTTTTTCCTCAAAATCAAAATTACTATGAGTTTTTGTCATAAAGATTCCATTCAATATATTCTTGTTATATAGATCATCCTATTTCCAACCATAGGCTGGTTACAAAATCAACAATGCTTCAATGCAGGTTATAATTGTAGCCTTCCATGTATATCTTCTGATCATTCTATGCTTGCACTGTACACCTCCACAATATTTTTATTGCTATTGCTCTGCGTGAGCTGTCACCTAAATTACAGTTGATTAGAAAACAAAGTTGCCTAACTAGCAAAATGGGCGCCTGGTCGGAAATGGATTGGCTCTCTTATATCTTTGTACAAAATATCTCTTCAATTACTGCAATTTCATGAAATTGGTCATTAAGGAAGGTTATCTTTTCAATATTCAAACATTTCATTAGATGAATGAGATGTTAGTTGGACTAAACAACACTTGGAAACCGCTCGTTCATTGTTTAGAATATGGATGTCGGAGTGCTTAAGGGTAAAGTTCTTTGGAGTTTTCAAGTAAAACTTTAAATCCTAAGTGCCTAAAGGAGTCTTCCCACTTAGGCTTAGTTAACCCCTAAAGGTCAGAGACTATGTTTTCACCAAAAATACTCCAAAACTGCCATTTCTAGTACAAGTACCAAATTTTAGAAAGTAAATATTTTTGGAGACATGTAACTATAGAATCTTGTAGTAAACTTGTTTGAGAGTAGAGTTATTCATAAAGTCCCCCCCAGTTTGGAGGGGACTTTTTCCGACAAATTTCCTCTGACGGACGACCCCGTAGGCAACCATGACCCCGCAAGCGCCCACAACCCCGGTTGCAAAGTCCGGATGAAACTTCTTTTTGGTCGATTTGGGCGCAAAAGAAAGTTTGATATCCACTTTCATATTGACTTTTCACCCAAAACCTGCTTTTTCACAAAACTGCGGGATTTAAACCTCAATTTTGGGTAATGAATAATTCTAGTATATAGAATTCTTTTTAGAATTTTCCACCTTGTAGATTGCAAGATATTAGCATTTGAATTGACAAAAACCCTTTTTGGGGCCCTGCAAAAAATCGGGCAGTTGCACTTCTTAAGGTTACATTGAAATGAAAAATTATCCAAAATGGTGGTTACTCCTTGAATTCATTCTTCAAATCAAGTTGGCTACATGCTTGAAAATTTTCAGATCATTTGGAATTGTACAACATATAGGAAAAAAATAGGTTGTAGAAAGAAGTAGAGAATGATTCAAAACACAAAATTGTTAAGAATTTAATTATGGAATTGAAAATGTCAATCCCAACGGTTGTAATGTTCCAATAAACAATATTCATCCTATGCTTTTATTATTTTCAAAAGATATTAAACATTGAGTTAAATAAAGGACTTCAAAGTTTATTTTAGAGTAGGGAATCTATAACTGCCTGCAAACTAGAACACCTCATAATTGTCATCTCATAAATCAAAATGGCACAATTCAGAGCTTTACACACATATATAAATCTAAAGAACCAACTTCAAATTTTTATTTTTTTAAAAAGTGATTTTTTAGAAAAAATTTGAGCAACCAGCCAACCGTTGAAAATGACATATCATCCAACAACTTTTTAACTATGTTATCAAAAGTTTTGAAAATTGTTGGGCCTTAAAGCTACTCCTTGGGCACACAATATGTGAAATTTTTCAAAGAAAAAAAATAAAATTTCCGTCCGTAGTGAGCTGCCCAAAATCACTATGTTGCCAAAAAACGCCATTTGGTCCTTCATGGGTTAACCCCTAAACGCCCAAAGGGCCCAAAAGTGTTTTCATATAGTTTCAAGTACAATTTAAAGTACTATAATTTTTGCATCCAATGTCAAAATTCAATAAAACTTGTTGCAAAATTAGCGCTCTTTTCTAGTTTGTGTGGTAAAATTTCAAATCAATTCAAGATGTACTAATTTTTTGGAAGCCAATTGAAGTTTATAGGCTTAGTTTAAGTTCATCATACAATGGCTGCAACTTTGGAGGCTTGTGTCTCATCCAATCAATGTTAGTTTTGAATAAAATTTGTTGGATTATATTACTCTTGAAGTCTAGTTAATGTGGAAAATTTTTCATATCAATCCAAATTGTTTTGATTGTGTGGAAGCAATTTGAAGTTCAAAATCCCAACATTTTTGGATTATAGTGAACTTCGGCAGCTTGTTTCTTCTTCATACAGTGTTTGTTTCCTTTAAAAAAATTGGAAACATTGTGCATACTAGTCTAGTTTGTGTGGATAAATTTTCATATCAATCCAAGAAATTATGAGTGATTGAGAAGCATTTGGTAGAAGGAGGTTCAGTTTTAGATGAGTTTTTTGCAACTTTTCTTGCTATTTTTTGACATTTCAAAGCCATTTTGCAAACACAATGAGTCAATTGAATGATATTTTCTTTCACCGATATATTTGTATGCTTTTTTTTAAGCACTTTATAGTTTAATTCCTAAAGTCCCAAGGCCATTTTTCTATCAAAAACCACTCAAAATTGCCATTTTGGCTGCGTTCACCCAAGAACACCAAAAAAAACATTTTTTTAGAATCTAACCGCAGGATCTTGTACTTCACTTGTCAAAGATCATGTGGTAAAAATTTCATGAAGTTTGACCGTATAAATTGGAAG
The DNA here is from genome assembly GCA_963969595.1 of Neckera pumila. Lineage (NCBI taxonomy): Eukaryota > Viridiplantae > Streptophyta > Bryopsida > Hypnales > Neckeraceae > Neckera > Neckera pumila. Next base: position 3,226,392 of record OZ018414.1, on the reverse strand, counting down.
ATATTAGCATTCCAATTGAAAAAGAAATTTTTTTGAACACTAACCTGCAATTTTAGATGACTTTGACCCCCATTTGTGGAAACTTTTTGCACTACAGACTTTGAGTTTAAATGTTTTTATGTTGAAGATGTAAGTTGAAAGTCTACAAAAAACAACAACTTGATTTCCATTCTTTAAAAAATTGTTAAGTAGAACATTAGAGGAAATTTCAGGCCTCTAGAGGGCTGCTCCACGGCCCTCCGAGGTACCCTAAAATTTGTTTTTTTTTTGCTGAAAAACTCGTTTTTCCCCTGTTCCCACAGGAACCAAAATTTTGGAATAAATAATTATTAAAATTAAAAAAAATTTAGTCTTAAGAAAATTATTAAAAAAAAAATTAAAATTAAAAAAATTAAAAATTAAAAATCGCAAAAGTTGATTGCTCCCCGCAGCAATCAGCTTGGTGTGACAGACCAAGCTTTTAATAGCTTGGTTTGTCACATTCTAGCAGCCCTCCAAAGGGTTCTGTTTTTTTCTAATGAGTGGGTCCAAGATTGTAAAAAAAACTAAATCGTTAATAGCTCTTAGATGGAATTGAAATACAATACTCCCAATGGTGAGATTGTTTTAGCAAGTAAACACAACATTCTCAAGAAAAAAATTGTAAAAAATTGTAAAAATTGCATTTAGAAATGAATCCTACAAGTTATTTTTTCAAAAAGATGCTTAGATTGCCCGAAAAACAAGATTGTCCATAACTTGCTCATTATTAGTCCAAATAAAATGAATCAAAGCTTCACATGTAGATAAAAATATAAAGTTTCAGAGAAAAAAAATTGAAATTTATTTTGACTTTTTGCAAAAGAATTTGTGCTGCTCGCCAAGTTCAGTTTGAGGCTTTTTGTGGTATAACTTTTGTTCGCAGGCACCAATTAAAACAAAAATCATATTCCCACAAAGCTAATCAATTTTTCTATCTCATGGAAAAGTTTCAAAAAGTTTCACTAAAAATTGAGCCTGTAGGTACCTGTCCAAAATCTGATTTGTCCCCCGAGGAGACAATGGGACCCTAGGGGTTAAAGTTTTTGCATTTGAGTAGGTTTAGAAATCAAATTTCACCTCCAAATGTGTTGCTACGAAAATTTCAGCATCCTTTTTCAACACTAAAACATTACTCCCTCTGTTTCTCTAAAAGACCCGTATTTGAGAATTTATGAGGGATTAAGGAATATTAACAAAAAATTATAATTGGAAGTTATTAGATATAATGCTTAACCTATTCCAAACATTTTAGTTTTTTTGAGAATTAAGGTTTTTTTAAAAGGAGAGGAAATTAGTACCAAAGTTTTGAAATTTCAAGTGTTTTGTTATTGTCACAAATGGATAGAAAAATGATTGGTATGAATTGTATAAATGCAATTGTAAATAAAGAACATGTTAGCCTAGTTGCCCAAATTGTCCTATCTATCAAAAAACCAAATCTTACTGTTGATACTATTGATGAGTCTAGCTTAATGATATGGACAATTTGCAAACAAGAATCACTAAATCAAGTTTGCATTGCAAATATTTGCAATTGATGAGCATGAAATGCTCAAAAAATATCATCAAACGTGCCAAGCAATTCACTTTATTTTAGAGATAAGCGAGTTTTGATTTTTTACAAAAATAAAGTCAATGGACAAACATGTTTCTTTATTTAAACAAAAGATAAGTTAAAACATGGCTTTTTTAGAGAAACAGAGGGAATATAATCTTGCAATCAATGTGGTCAAATGACTCCAAATTTGATCTACTTCATCAACAACACGTACACTACAAGATTGTATGGTTGAGATCTCCATAGGTTAGTGACATTTAGGTCTATAATACTTTAAAAGCAATGATGTTTCTGAACCCCAAAAGGCCTTGGGCCTTTAGGGATTAACACCTATGGATTTAAGATACGCACCATGTACAAATGTGGGATGTTTATATTCATATGGGGATGGAAATCGAACAAGTTTTTTTTTGCTGAGATTTATATAAGGTAAACCAACCCATTGTGGTCAAACTTTGGAGTCTACCCTCATGCCATTGCTGAAAGTTTTCAAAAAAATTCCTACATGAAGACAAGTGTGAGAAATAGTGAGAGCAATTGAAATTATTATTTTCAAACAAAGTATGAATTTGTTATAGATTTTTGAAGTGATATGTCCAAAAGAGCCAATAGACCATTCTTTAACCAACTAAAAGTGTATCCAATATGCTCTTCATAATCAACTAAAGTGGTCACAATAATTTCTAATGTAGAAGGCTATGAAAAGTCACTTCCTACAATAATTTACACTGAAAAAGCAGGTGTTTCTAATGAGGTCACTAATCACTCCATTGGTGTCAGATTAGACATTGATTGTGGCCAAAAAAACTATCATGGGGTCATTAGGTATCCACTATGGGTCAGCCGACTACAATGGGCTGGTTTACCTTACTGAAGCTTAAGGAATACTAAAAGAGCATTTACAGTGACAGGGTATTTCTTAACACCGCTCTTTGTTAATGGAGGCCAAACTGATAATAACATACTAAAGTTTCTCAAATCTTTGTTTGGAGAGATGTGTAAGTAATTGTTACTTAGTAACACCGAAGTACTACTTTTTTGGGAAACCAAAAATTAATATCAAGTTCTTGCTTTATTAGAAAACTATGATTTCTATTGGATTAGGATTTTCTCACAATTGCCTATAAGGTAGGAGGTCTATAAAGTTCCAAAGTTCTTAAAGCGTCCTTCAACACAAAGGTAAATATTGGAGTTTCAAATGTACCAATGGCGAACATATCACTTTAGAGCCTTATGCCATTTCAACTTCAAAAGTTCATAAATATTCTACAATTGTCCCAAAAAATATAAAACAAGTTAGGTTAGATGCTTGTTCTATTTAACTTTCAAGGAAACTTTATGTAGGAAAATATTTCAATGAATTTAGCCTCCTCCAAAATACAATCAACCATTAAATGGTCGCTTATGGACTTTTCACTTTATGTGAAAAGAAAATTCATATTTTTCTACCACCTCAAAGGAATTACATCATAAATTGTTTGCAATAAAGGGTGGCTTTCCTCAAGGCATTGTTGCTTAGGTGGGTACCCTTAAACCACCATCTTTTGCTGCTGCATCTAGTGATTATTATTAGACTGGTCAAAATTCAAATTTTCTTTTTGAAAAAGTGAAAAGGAGGTTCCAATGCACCAAAGAAGGCAACATTTAGATAGATACCATATGCAAATGTTATGAAGAGTCAAAGCTTTTTCAAGTAGAGTTCTGCAATCGTTTCTTCCACATAAAAAATATATTGATTTTGGAGATGTACCTCGAGTGATGATGGTAGTTTTAGATAGGGTGCAATTTTGGATGTATCCAACTTACAATGAATTGCAGTCCGTCATGACTCACAAATGTATGTGCTAAGTAAAATTCCAAACAAAGTTGCATACTAAAGTTACATACTAAAGTACCACCTTCTGTATCAAATTGATGGAAGAATATTACCATTTGTCTTGAAAGGTGCATCAATCTATTGCATTCTATTCCCACTTCAACAAATTAATGTTTACTACTTATTAGTAAAATAATGAGGCTCATTTTTTTGGTAAAGCTATCTAAGGTAGTTTGATTTTCAAATGAATATTTTTGTTTTGACACAAATAAAGGTTAACCTTATTGCAAGAAGGAAAGAATACAATGCCTCAACGTAGGCGGCCTAAAGAAGGGTAAGAATTTAGTGGTCAGTAGTTAATAAAGTAATAATAGACAGCTGCAGCGTGAGCCGCCCCATACGAACGTCTAAGTCTACAGAGGTTGGTACACAAAGCTTGCACGGGGACTAGATAGAGCCCAACGAGGCTTCCCCCCTACCATCTTGGCAATAATCCTGGCCCGACACCATTTCTTCCAAAACCTTTTCTTAGCATTAGCAATCTGGTCCTGATGTTTCACCATGACGTCGTGGACTTTTCTCCATTCAACCCTGCCATAGTCTCTCACATAGTCTACAAGTCCAAGCCAAATGTGTTGCTCCCATTTCTTTGGATGTAACTGGATGTCGTTAAAAATTGCATCATTGCGTTCCACCCAGAGTGTCCACAAAATGAGTGTTCTTTGAGCCGCCCAGATACTGCTAATCATATTAAACTTCCTCGGGATGCAATTGGAAAAAATTCCTTGCTTCTAGGTGAGGGGTCTCCATTGGTGCGAGCTTTTTTGGAGGTGATTAAGGCGTTGATGATGTGAATCCCCCAACGTCACACCCAATGAGCGGGTGGGCACTCCCAAATCTATGTAGCACCGTCTCATGGGTGTGTCTTGAGCTAATTGGACAGCTTGTGTCAATCGTATGATGAATTTTTTCTCGCCAATTATTGACTACAATAACCCGGCGTCGTGATGTGGGCCGTCTTCTATTTGAAAAGTAGTCACCTATTTCCATTTGTGTTGGTTTCAAGGGTTGTTAGGTCTACAAGGTGGTAGTTGGAGTCGGAAGGTTATTAAGCTTGGTTGGAAGGTTTGATTGGGCTTTGTCCCTTATTCTTCCAAGGTTAGTAGGCTCAATTGGAAGGTTTGGTAGGGCATCTGTCCCTTATTCTTTGAAGGGTTGTTTGCCTTGGTTAAAGGATTTGATAGGGTATTGTACCATATTGTTTGTCGCCTTAAGTCCCTTTGTTGGGTACTTAAAGGTTGGCCTTCTTTTTTTAGAATCATCTTCTTGTATTTGGATTTTTAGTTTCCCTTGGATTTGGATTAGGTCTTGGTTTTGAGAAAACATTGCGATCTAAGTTGAAAGGAACCAAGGTTGATTACTACATCATTTCTATTTGGGGTTCACATTCTTTTTGAGATATGTTTCCTTGAGAGTTGTAGTTGAGCGTTGTTTTTACTTTTGTAGGTTTACACTTTGTGAGCTTGAGAGGATACTCAATAGTCAAACTTGAGAGAGTTCAGGTGCTATTGTACACATCTTGCAGGTCTTAGAGTTGTATTCTTAAGTTGGATTACACGTGAATGGTTTTTTGCTAGTATAATAGTAGATTTACAATACATTTGAGTAATTTAGAAACTTTTGGATTCCATAGTTTGGTTTAGTTGTCTAGTTGTGTTTACTTTAGGGTTTTGTTACTTTTTTCCCCTTTCACAAAACTTTACTACAGCCAGAAGCCCCGTGCTTTTCTGGATAGGCAAAAAAAACATCACGATATCGTTGCTAGATCAGTCAAAGAAGCCTTGCTTCTTTAGAGATGCAAAATTTTGTCCAAATTGGGAAAGAGGGAGAATGCCTTGCCACTTGCACTCTAGTATGTTGGATATAACGTGTTTGGTTCCGAGGAGATCCCTTCCTTTTTTGGCGCTAAAAGTGCATAAATGTTAGCATTCCTTGCTTGTCCGGCCACTGTAGTTTGTGAGGATTCTAGTCGAGCTTGTCTATATGTCCATAGTAGAGCTAGATACGGGTCTTTGTTGGTCCTCGGAGGATACTAGTTACCCTGACCCTATGAAAGATTCCAGTACAATTGGAGGCGGAGCTACCCTTGAAGGTTCATGTATTGCCTAGGCCACGAGCAGCTAGTGTCCCTGATTTGGGTAGGACCTCCGTCAATGTTATATTGTGTGTGTGTGGGGTGGGTGGGTGGGTGGGTGGGGGGCTACAAGTGTTTGTTGGGCCTCCTATGCAAATACCCAAATTCAATTATGCTTGCGAGACCAACACTAGTTGTGCATTGTGTTCTTGGCTAAAGCAGCCAAGCTACTAAAGTGGCCTTTTAAGAGTTGATTACATTTGGAGGGAAGTGAAACTCCTTGAAACAAGTCAATAATTTTTGTAGGAAGAAAAATAGAATTGGAATCTAATCCGAATCATTTCATATTTTTTGGACCTTCATGGAATTAGTGACAAATTATTGAAGTTGAAATGTAGTAGTCAATATAGGCAACTCTCCTCTTGAAATGAACACTATTGGAATAGTAAATTAAGCAAAATGTACCTATATGTTAAAGGTTGCTGTTGGAGCACCTTACCTTAGTACAGAAGAAGTGGAGCTCCCTTTGACCTTGATCATTGACTTTCAATGGATATGTGTGTTCCATTTGCATGCAATAAATAATGTCAACCACATTCTAGGTACTCAAACCAAGAGTCTGTGGAATTGACAATCTGACAGAGAAATGAATCAATAGTGAGTGAAGAATACAACATGTATAGTACAGAAAATTCAAAATTAATGCACTGTGGCATCCGTAAGATGTTTTTTTATAATTTTAAAGCAAGTGGACAAATCATTCCCTCCAAGTTTTGTTGCTGTTAGGTAATGTCTCAAATGAACATTCTCTTACCATGCTTGAAATTTCATCTCAACACAACTTACTTAATGAAACTTTTCTAGACTAGATTTATAAACCATTGCTTATAATGTCAAATGTGGCACAATTCCGGTGCCAAAAATTGTAACATATATGCACATAAAGGTCTTACATCTAGGACATATATGGAGTTGTAATTCAAAATATGTGTTATAAAAAGGGAAAAAACTGGAATACCACCAATTTAACAAAACAAATGGTATTGTTTGTGTGACATGAAATTCATTGTTTGACCCTTTGAATACATCCAAATTTATTAATCCATAAATGCCTGCAAGCATGACTCACAAAAAAATGTCCGAAGCTTAAATTCTCTAGTGTAAAAAATGAAAAAATATTTTTTCTTATAAAAAAATTCAACAATGAGAATTTGAAAATAGACAACAACTATGGAAATGTTTTAATCTCAAAAACATCTAAAACAAGGTGTCCATTTTCCCTGCACTATCCACGGAAAAGTAGTATGTGAATTCTACCTTGGCCTCTCTACAACTAAAAAAACACTCAACCATTTGATATGAGTAGGACTCCTCCTCCAAATGCCATTGATTTAAAATGAAAAGCAGTGGCAAAAGTACAAAAAAACTATTTGATTTAGCCTCTGCTCCAAACCAAAACCAGAAAAAACTTTGATAAGAATACCATTTATGGAATATATATGGTTGTAATATGATATTATGTACAAATATATAATATATACTATTACAATATGATATGATATACAAATATTGATATTTATATGAAATACTAAATATGTTATACTATGTATTATTACCATATTGAAGGTAGTCTCACAACTTCACAAAATTTTAAATAAGAGGGTACTCAATTATTTCACAAGTATATTGATGTTTCTAAATTCAAGTAAGTACTTTTATATGCACATGTTTGTCACTAATTCATCAGAAATAGCAACCACTGCTAGTAGAATAGCTAGATACTCTTGTCACTTACAGTAGCCAAATATTCCCATCACGTACATCAACTAGATATTCATGTCATTCACATCAACTAGATATTCCAGTCATTCACATCAATTAGATATTCCAATCATTCACATCAACTGATATTTCCATCATTCACCTCAATCGGATATTCCCATCACTCACATCAACTGGATATTCCGGTCACTTGCATCAATCGGATATTCTTGTGACTAACATCAACCCAATACTCCGGTCATTCACATCAATAAGATATTCTCGTCACTTATATCAACCGGATATTCCCGTCTCTACCTGTCGATTCTTTAGCACTATCAATACAACAGCCAAGTACTTTTGTCATTTACATCAACCAAATACTCTTCTCACTACTTGTCCATTCTTCAACACCCGCTTCAATACTACCAATATAACAACCGCATACTTTTGTCACATACATCAACCAAATTTTTTTCACAATAGTTGTCCATTCTTCAACACTGCCAATACAATAGCCAGATACTTTTGTCACTTACATCAGCCGAATGTTTCCATCACTGACTATCTAATCTCCAACAATGCCATCACAACAATATGATACTATTATTACTTACATCAACTGGATAAACCCGTCACTTGTATCAACCAGATATTCTTATCACTAGTCACTACCTATCCATTCTCCAACACTGCCAATACAACAATCGGATATTTTTGTTACTTACATCAACTGGATATTCCCATAACTACTGTAATTGTCTATTCTCCAACATTGCTATTATAACAATATGATACTCTTATTACTTACATCAATTAGATATTCCCGTCACTTATATCAACCAAATAATTTTTTCACTAACTATCCATTTTCCTAGCTGCCAATACATAACCAAATACCTTTGCCACTTACATCAATTGGATATTCCCGTCACTTACATCAGTCGGATATTTGCATCACTACCTGTCCATTCTCCAACACTACTACTACAACAGTTGGATATTTTTGTCATTTACATCAGCCGGATATTCCCGTTATTATCTGTCCATTCTCTAGCACTACCATCACAACAATTTGATACTTTTGTCACTTACATCAATTTGTTATTTTCGTCACTACCTATCCATTTTCAAGCACTGCCAACACAATAGCCGGATACTTTTGTTACTTACATCAGCTAGATATTTCCATCACTAACTGTCTATTCTCCAATACTTACATTACAATAGTCGGATATTTTTGTTATTTACATCAATTGGATATTCCTGTCACTAATTGTCCATTCTCCCTACACTATGAATGGCTCATAAAAAATTGACTATCTGTTCTCTTTCTACAATGAATGGCAATTTAAAGTTATTAATTGTAAATGGTAGGCACTGCCAGTATAACAACCGGATACTCCTGTCACTTACAGCAGCCGGATATTTCCATCACTAATATTAGCAAGATATTTCTATCATTATCCTCTAAATGTATTTGATGTTTTTAGTTCCAAAAATGCTTCAAAGTACTTAAACCCAAAGCAAGGCTAAAATCTTTATTTGTATTTGTTCATTAACAAATCCAACCGCAAAATCCTTTAGTTAACTTGTTAGAGTACACTCTCATAAAATTTCAAAATAAATCCCTTTACCAATTGCAAGATCAAGTTGCTTGAATTTCAAAGTGAAGTATTTTCAACTCTTCCCAAATGGTTAGGTTTCACCTTTCAAACTCTTTAAACCAAAATGTGTAGATTCTACAACTTGCAACTTTCTACAGTATGTTGAAGAAATAAGCTATAAATACATATAAAAAAATTCAAAAAAATTTATTTCATATTCATACTTAAAAAAAATACCAAGTAGAAAGAAGTAGAATATGATTTAAAATACTAAATTGTTAAGAATTTAGTCATGAAATTGAAAAATTCCAATCCCAATGATTGTAATGTTGTAATAAACAATGTACATCCAAGTTTTTTTTTAATGTTTTTTCAAAATATTGAAAATTGAATTAAATTTGACTTCCAAGTTTATTTTAGAGTAAGATTCCATAGTTACTAGCAAACTAAAACTCCTCAGAATTTTCATCTCATTAATCAAGTAGGACTGATTCAAAGATTTCCATGCAACCCTAAATTTGGAAAACCAACTTCTCATTTTTATTTCTCAAAAAAGCGTTTTTTTTTATTTGCTCAGGCAACCTATCAAGCAATAAAAATTACATATCATACAATAACTTTTTAACCATATAGTCAAAACTTATGAATATTGTCACCTTACAGCTATTCCTTGACCACATGTTGTATGAAATTTCAAAGAAAAAAACAAAACTCCATTTGTAGTGAGTTGTCCAAAATCACTATGTTGCCAAAAAAATGTTGTTTGGACCTTTGGAGGTTAACTGTCACTATTTCATTAGAGTGGCAAGTATTGCTAGTACAACAGCCAAATAATCTTGTCACTTCCATCGGCCGGATATTCTTGTCACAAATTGTCCATTCTCCTTGCATCATGAATGGTTCATCAAATAATGACTATCCGTTCTCCTCCTACAAAGAATGACTATTTGAGGTTATTCTATAAATACTTCCATCTCACTATTCATTTGACAACATTGAAAAGAACAAGATATGATTTAGATTCATTCAATTGGTTGATACTTTGATAAATAACTTTGGACATACAAAAGTCAATTCAATAGGTATTATCAAAGAAATATGAAAGTAATGGATGTTAGAAGCATCTTTCTTCAAAAGTTACAAGTTCATGTTGTAAGAGCATGCGTGTGTGCAAGGGGGTCTATTTTGGTGATACAACTTGCATATGCAACCAATCATGTCCTTTAGATTGAAGATACTTCCATGAAGTAATCATTGATGCAAGCAACATTACTTAAAAGAGAAGGATATTTTTTTGAAATAAACAACATTAATGATAAGAAACATGCATATAGAATATGTTTCTTTGGATGTTTGTATTAGTTGTAGTTCTTTGAATGTCAATAATAGAAAATTTCAAAAACATTTACTTCAAAGATTGTAGGATTATAGTACTTGAAGCTTAGAGAAAACTTCTATTTCATATTTACTTCTACTTAATAATTTTTCTTGTAAATTTTTTTTACATGACTCAATTCTTCAAAATATAAAATTTCAGACCAAACGACGTTTTGGGCAACATAGCAATTTTGGGCAATTCACTACAAACTGAAATTTTATTTTTTTTCATTGAAATTTTTACACATTGTCCAAGGAATAGCTTTAAGGAGCAACAATTTTCATAACTTTTGACTACATGGTTACTTTTTAACCATATTCTGATTGTACGATATGTAATTTGCATTGACCTTTGGGGAATTCAAAAAGTTTCTAAAAAATCACTTTTTTTAGAAATAAAAATTTGGAATTGGTACTCTAGATTTATCTATGTGTTAAAAGCTTTGAAACATTCCGTTTTCATTAATAAGATGAAAGTTATGAGGTGTTTTTGTTTTGAGTGTAGTTATGGGAATTTGTTTAGTCTAAAATAAACTTTGAAGTCCTAAATTTAACTCAATTTTTAATAATTTTTGAAAAATAAAAATAAAAATTGGGTGTAAATTGTTTATAACAATATTACAACCACTAGGATTGGCATTTTTCAATTCCACACCTAAATTATTAACAATTTAGTGTTTTAGATCATTCTCTACTTCTTTCTATTTATTATTTTTTTCCTACATGTTGTACGATTCCAGATGATCTGAAATCAGCCAACTTGTCGTGAAGAATGAATCCAAAGATCAACCACCATCTTTGTAAATAGCCTATTGTACTTTCAAATACCTTGAATACCTATAAACCTATTTTCAAATTCCTTTTTTACCAAATTCCTATCCTATAATTCTTTACAAATTGCCACACCTAGGTTTGATCTAGCATAAATGATGGACAATAGCTTTAAATGACTTGAAACTTCTCTACAATGTAGATTAAATATTCAAATATCTAAAAACCAATTTTCATTATGTTCTAAGATATTGTCCAATTTTGGTAGACATTTTTGTACTACTGACTTTTTCAAGATGCCCTAAGATCCTAAGATTCTCAAGATGCCCTAAACCAACACTATTGACTTTGATATAGCGTAACTTATGGACAATCTTTTCAAATGCTTTGAAATTTTGTTAAAAGATGGATCAATTCAATAACTCTTTACATTAGAAGAATTTACTTTTAATCCAAAGTATTGTCCAATTTTGGTGTCCATTTTCCCACTATTGACTTTTGCTTGGTCACAATTTCTACACTCGGTTGTTGTTTTGTGCATTGCTCATAGATCTCAAGTCCATAGAAGCCAAAATTTGATACAAGATAGAAAATGAGTGAAGAAAATTATCCTCTAAATTTCATAAGTAAATCACAAAAATTCAAGAACATAGAAGCTCCCAAATACTCCATCAGAACCATGGACCCGCTGTCTGGCTCGCTGCAAAACCATAGACCCGTGCCCACAATCATTTCTAAAAATTCTCTCGCAGAGCACCTTGGACCACCATAACATTCAGTAGCTCTATAGTGATGGTGTGGTAAGTTATATTCCACACCCCAACAATGTTTCATCAATAGTTACAAATGAATTAGATAGGTGGAGGACATAGAGGCATACAATCATTGTAGAACTAAGGCAACATCAACACAAGCTATTGAATGTTATGCACATTCACGCAAGCTAAAAACATGGTAATCAATTAAGCGATACAAGACCACTTCCTTTTTGACGAACCAAAGAAATTGGAGAAAGACATTAGATGATATTTAGGGGTCTTGGAGGGCCGTTTCAAGCCTGTTCCTTGATTTGCCCAGATTCAGTGAACGTCGGTACGGGTGTGTCAAAATTTTTTTTTACCAAAATATCATTTTAAGCAAAAAATTTATTTTTATTTTATTTTTTCAAAAAATGACATGGCAGTCGCTTGACCACGTCAGCCAGCTGCTGCTACTCTGCGTTCCCGTAGTCTGGGAACGCAGCAGACAGCAGAGGAACTCGGAGCCCTCCAAGACCCCCGAATCTCATCTAATGATTCAATTCCACAAAAGCTTGACATTCCCCATGATTGTCAATATTTTTTCAAATGGGCCAACACTCGGAAACAGAAGTTCATAAAACTGCAGAAACTTAGATTCCTCCAGAAACTCGGTGAAGAATCTGAGCATTTTGACAACAAACGCTCTCAGACAGAATTGCTACCACAGAGCTCGACTAAACAGAAAAATTTGGTTGACTGAAAGGGTCCAAACAAGGTATTGGGTACAATAAGAGGAAACCCTGCCTTGAATTTCATTTGAAGTGCATCCATGTTTCTTTGGTGTATGATGCTTATGAATGTTTAAACTCTATGTATTTTTTATTAAAAAAAACAAAGCGGCAATATATTTAGTTACGAGAGGTGGTTGAATTGCATTATTTTCTCTTCAACTCCAGTTTATTACTTTCTAAACGTTAATGGTGTAACCACCAAACAATCTCTTTGTTCTAAGAACATGTTTGAAAGGTTGAAACACATTGGCACCAACAGTGTGATGGAATCTTAATTCCCATATATGCAATTTGCACAACCACCGAGGGTGGTGAAAGAAAATGGAGTAGAACAAAAGGGTAGGCAACTTTTGATTGTTAGAAACAACATCAACAAGAGGATGAATCAATTCCAATGCAATCATTCTTTTTTGGTTTAATTGTCAAGTAAATACAATTAGCTACCATGCATTATTTGTACCCAATATATATATAATGGAAATTGTAAAATTGAGTTATAATTGAAGTTGTATCGAGTGATAGTAATAGGTGTCTTAAAACTACGGGTAGGCAGTTACTACCTCTTTTGAGTTGATACGTGGCATTATTCCATTCATTGTTAAGCTTTTGCAAAAGGATACAGAAGGCATTTATGTATTGAATGTCAAAATTTTAGATTGTAAAATTCCTAAAGGAATCCACATAAAATTGTTTGTTGGGAAAAAAAGTTCAAATGGTAAAAACTAATTTATTGAATTCCCGCAACAAAGCAACTTGTTTATTTGTTAGAAGCCAAATTGCTGTCAGCTTCTGCTTGCTTGTTCCAACCTTTGAGCATAATTGTTGCTATAAGGAGACATTAATTTTATTTTCTTTCTCCACCTAAGAATGTACGACTTGTGTAGACAAAATGATACTTCTCAAAGAATGCACAAAATATATTGCATGGATTCAAACACAGCAGATCCTCAAGAAGCAGAAGTCACCTTCATTTTGCAGATTCGGAGCTTGCAAACAAAATCGATAAGTGACTCTGGAGTCTAGCCAGTGCATTTGGTGTCACCATTTGCTTTGCAACATGACCACCCTGCAAAAGAAACTTCTTCAATTCATAGTTCATTGACAAAAGCAAGCATGTAACAAAATTCACATACTAAATGGCAATTTACAAACAAGATGGCTGGATCAAGCTAGGAATACTTTTGACAGCTTTACACTCTGTACATTACCAAAACTTAAACCTAAACGGCAACACTAAGCACACTAAGCATCATGTACACAATGTACACACCAAAATTCAAGCATTAAATAGTAACGCAAACACATAAGGAAACATACTGACAAGTAGCAAGAATTTGCACCTTCTACTGAAATTGGTTGGAATTCCAAGCTCTATTTCTATATATTAAGGATCCTAAGTACAAAATTCCAAAACAAGAAAACGCGACAAATCTTCAAATCATACCGTCCAAATCCAAACCCAACCTCCACCCAAATTCTCCCACGGCCCTTGTCCACACGCTAGGCACCTGAACTCTCAACAACGCCTACATGAACATGCCAATGATTCTCATTTCAAGATCCAACATCCAAGGCAACGTCAGCAAAGGTGATGTCCAGGTCTTGATCAAGTCAAAATTGTGAACTCTCCGAGGCAGAAGCTTCCCAATAATTGCTCACCTATTTGAAACCCTACATTTCATTGTGTGCAAAAAATTCAACAAAACTCCCTGAGATGCATTCAAAACAATAGCTACACCCCAGATCGCCGAAACTCTTCAAACCCTATCTGAATCCGGGCGGCTTCATTAACTGTTCACCTTTTTTCCTATGCAGCTCTACATCAACGGCTATTTATTGGCAGCATGGGGTATTTCAACGTAGGGTTGTTCGACTCTTTTTGAAGATGAAGAGGAAAAGAGGGAAGGGGCTTTGACCAGGAAGAGGAAGAAGAAGACAAATGGGGCTCCAATCATGAAGACGCATTTGAGGGGGAACTGCCCAACCGTCTCTTAGGTGATATCAGCGGCTCATCAATGGGAGGCAAGGGGGGTTCAACTTATTTTTTTGTACAATCAATGGCTTCTTTTGTTTCTCGGGGGGGGGGGGGGGGGGGGCTTCCCAATGTGTGTGCAACCACTTTCTGGTACATTATAATAGGTGTATTAAATGTCAATAATCCAACATTTTCAAGTACTATAGTAATAACAATTTAGCAAATACAATTGTATACTTTGTAGACATAATACACTCTGTGAGCTTCTAAAGAGAGAAGTACAATTACAGACATTTTGTCTTCATTTGGGCCCAATACATCACCCCACAACTATATACTCTATAGGCATGACACACTCTAAGGCTTGATACGACTATATTAACTGTAGGCCTATGAAGAGACAGATACAATTATAGACCTTTTGCCTTCTCTTGCACCCGATACATCCCCCCACAAGCGTATATTCTATAGGCATGATACAACTTTGTACTATGTGGGCATGACACAACTATATATTATGTGGCCTTGTAAAAAGGTAGGTACAATTATAAACCATTTGCCTTCTCTTGCATCCAATACATCATCATACAAATGTATACTCTCTATGCTTGACACACTTAGTGGGCTCAGAAAATTGTATACTTTGTAAGCTTGTCAAAAAACAAGTACAATTATTGACCTTTTGCCTTCTCTTGGACCCAATACATCACCAACAAAGTCGGAACCTGTAAAATGATTAATGCTAGGAGCATTGGAGTATCGTTCAAGGATTAAAGTGATAGTAATAGGCGTACCAAACATTGATATTCAAACATCTTTAATCGTGATAAGAATAACATTGAGTCCAAGAAACACAACTCTATAAGCTCTATAGGCTTGAAAAGAGGCAAGTACAATTCTAGACCTTTTGCCTTCTCTTGGACCCAATACATCACTCCAAAGTTGGAACCTTGAAATGATTAATGCTAAGTAGGAGCATTAGGGCAAGAAACTTCAATGGGGTAGAAAAAAAAAGTAATTGCAAAAAACACTCCAACAATAAATTGTGACAATAATAACCTTTGTGGTGGGCTCTTCAAACCTCTTCAAAGTGCCGACTTTGGAAGAGGACACAAAAACCTCCAAACTTCCAAGGTTTGATATTGATTGCACATATGGCTTCAAAGGATCCCTCTTTCACATTGTAGTTGTTGCCAATTAAAAACAACCCTATTGCGGAAGCTCTTATAGGGTCAAATGTTCATATTGTATACATCTTCAAAATTAATATAATCAAAGTTTTAAGAAATAATATGGATAGGAGTTACAAGTGATAGATAGATGATTTGTCTCACCAAAACAAAATAGTGAAGTTTGGTTGCTTTAACAACTTATTTAAGTTGCCTTACCCCAGATAAATTACTTATAAGCCATCAAAGTGAACAAATTTTTTCTATAAAAAATTTCATTTGTCTATATGAAGGCTCATAAGTCCCAATTACAACAATACCAAATTTTAAAGTAGTGCATTCTTGTACAATACTAGTAAATATTTATGTAGTGTCAAATTGCAAGAAATTAATAAAGGAAAGTCTAATTTCACTTATTAGTATACTTCATAACATTATTTCCTAAGGAGAGAGGGATTCTCTACGCATCCTTCAAAAAGAGACCTCTATAGTGGCAAAAATTGTATTGTATGCCTACTAGTCAACTGCGGTCTTTGAATTTATAACTGTACCCCTCTCATAGATAAAAAAAAATATTAGTAGAAAGAGGTATTTGAGCACTAAAAAATAGTATAAGAGAGTGATGCCAAATGCCCATGTAAGCACCAAGCTACTGTTTATATGGGTCTTTGGTGCTTAAATTCCTCCTTTCTACCTTTTAAAGGATAATACCTTCCCATAGAGGGGAGCTATATTGCTAGGTATATCAATGAACATGGAGAATCAATAATTATCAAGGTAAGGTTGGCAATTTTAGGCCACATTTTCTTCATTTTCATTTACTTATGAAATTAAGCATGCATATATCTACATGATCATATTTATCTACATGTTTATGTGTTGGTAAATTTTTTTAAACTATAAGTAGTGTAAGTCTCACTCCAAAAAGACTTTATTAAACAGTTGTAGACCTTTCCAAGCATGACTGAAAAATGCTTTTCTCTAAAGCTCAAGTAATATAATCCTTCAACCTTTGAAAACGTTTTTTGAGATTTTCCATTGTTGAAAATTAATAAACCATACCTATAGCATCCCAATATATATATATATATATATATATATATATATATATATATATATATATATATATATATATATATATTGCATGTTTTTTTTGTTTGCTTTAAAGAGGATGCCTTCTCTTTTAAGTGACTTTGCTTACAACAGTGGTCATTTTTTGGCAGTCCTTTCAATCTAAAGGATATAATGGATTGCACATGCAGGTTGTACCACCAAAATAGAATCCCTACGCACATGCTCTTATAACATCAACTCATCAACTTTGAGATAGATGCTTCTAGTATCCATCACTTTCATCTCTCTTCAACAATAGCGATTGAATTAACACTTGTACATCAACATACCTACTTATTGATTGAATTTGAATTGTATCTTGTTCTTTTCATTGTTGTCACATCAATAGGTGAGTGAGATGGGTGCATTTGTAGAGTAACTTTAAATTGTCATTTGCAATGTAAGAAGAGCTGACAGTTAGTTTTAGATGAGCCATCATAGTACATGGAGATTAGACAAGTAGTTTAGATGTTTTTGAGACTAAAACATTCCCATGGTTGTGGTCTAATTTCAATTTTTCATAAGCAAATCTATTATTTCATTTTTTCATTAGAGAATTTCAGCTTTGAATACTTTTTGGTGAAGCTTGCTCACGATCCTTTATGGAATCATTGAATGTGGATGTATTCAAAGGGTCAAATAATATTTAAGCAATCTCATTGGTCACAATGTAGTATTTCTAAAATTTGAAACACTGAGAGTGCAAAACAAAGTTTATTTCTCTAGGCTGGTT
The DNA here is from genome assembly GCA_963969595.1 of Neckera pumila. NCBI lineage: Eukaryota > Viridiplantae > Streptophyta > Bryopsida > Hypnales > Neckeraceae > Neckera > Neckera pumila. Next base: position 3,208,826 of record OZ018414.1, on the reverse strand, counting down.
TTAGTGTGTAAAGTGGTCTTCATTGAATTTATACTATTTGTAGGTTGAGAAGAAATTTGGTGTTAAATAATTTGAAAAAACTAAGCCAAACATTTTCAAAAATGAGTTCTTATCATGAGTTCCATTTCTAGAAATGAATTTCTGTCTAAAATAATAAAAGTATCACAAGCTCAAACCAAAAATATAAAAGAAACAAAGTGATAGAAATCATAAATTCCAATATCATATGATGTACAATATAATAGTTCTGCAATGCCAATTTAATTTTTAGAACAAAATTTTTTATCAATTATTTTTAATAATGCCAAACTAGTTTTTTCCAAAATAAAATTTAAATGAGCACTTGCTTGTGGAATCTACTGTCAACCTATAAATTAGGAAAATAAACCTAGGAACAATTTTGAAAATATTCTTAAAACCTTAACATCAATGTTTCCAAAAACTAGATGCGCAGTGGTCATTTCAATTGTAGAGCTTTTATACTTGAAGGCATACAATTCTAAAACTTCACATTTCTTTACTATTGGTTTTCTGAAATTTTATGCTTTGGGAACAAAAAAGGGGTAAAATATTCATAAAATGTTCAAAAGTACACATATGATATTTTTGTGTCTACAATAAAATATGTCAAAATATTGGGAACATCTTATGAAGTTAGGAATCTTCTTTGGTGACATATTTAGTCCACCTTCTTAAAAAGACAAATTAAATTCTCAACTCCTCTCCAAAGTCCATTTTAGACTCTCCTAGTATTGATATTGAAAAATTAAATATTCATCTATCTAAATATCCATTGATACCTACTTTATATCTAAGACATTCATATTTTTTCTAATTTATTGCCAAATCATATCCAATTTCAATATTAGCTTCTATAACATTATAAAAAAAAAAAGATGAAATTGCCAAAATTTAGATGAAGTTTATTAATTTTACATAATAATATAGATAAAAATACTATTGTAATAGATGAATGGTTTGTCTTGCCTCCTCTATAAAATTGTTCACCAACAAGGCAAGGGTCCTTTACGAAATCCTTGAAAGGGAGACTTCTACATAGGCCAATCACGATAGTAACAACAATCCAAGAAACACAACTATATAACTATGTCGGCCTAACAAAATTGTATTATTTTGTAGGCCTAACATAATTGTATACTTGGAAGGCATGACACAATTGTATTTTCTTTGGCCCTGTAAAGAAGAAAGTACAATTATAGACCTCTTGCCAATACATCACCCCAGAACCCTCACAGACCAGACTACTTGACAGAACTCTATACTATGTGGTCTGTGAAGAGGCAGTACAATTAGAGACTTTTTGCCTCCTTTTGGACCCAATACATCATTCCAAATTTAGATTTTTGAAATGATTAATGCTAAGAGCAATGGGGCAAGAAAATACAATGTGGTATACAATAATGTAATGGCAAAAGGCACTCCATCAATAAATAATACCAATAACAATATTTGTGGTAGGCTCTTTAAATTTCTTCAAAGTGACGACTTTGGAAGAGAATACAAAATTCCATGAATTTCTACGGTTTGTTCAAATTTCTTCAAAGTGACGACTTTAGAGGAGAATACAAAATTCCATGAATTTCTACGGTTTGATATTGACTGTATAGAGGGCTTCAAATAAGTTCATTGGAAGGACCCTACATACACATTGCAGTTGTTGGCCATTAGTAGCAACCCTATTGTGGGGGGCTCTGAGAGGTTCTAATGATCAAACTATGTACATCTTCAAAATCAATATCTTCAAAATTTTAGATAAGAATATGGATGAAAGGTTCAAAGTGACAAATGGATGATTTGTCTCACCAACACATAATAGTGAAATTATGTTGCCTAACCAAAAGAAAGATACTTAACCCCTAAAGGACCAACATGCATTTTTTGGCAACATAGAAATTTTGGGCAGATACATGTGATTGCAGATTTGCATATTTTGGGCTGAAATTTTAACCCCTAAAGGACCAAGCACCGTTTTTTGGCAACATAGCAATTTTGGGCAGCTCACTACGGATGGAGTTTTTATTTTTTTTCTTTGAAAATTTTACACAACATGTGCCCGAGGAGTAGCTTTAAGGCCCAACAATTTTCGTAGCTTTTGACTATACGGTTAAAAAGTTATTGCATGATATGTGATTTTCATTGAACGGCGGGCAGCCCGGGCAGCTCAAAAAACTTCTTTAAAGATGACTTTAAAAAAAATTAAAACTGAAATTGGTTCTTTAGATTTATATAGAAGTGTGAAGCTTTGAATCATTCAATTTGGATCTATGAGTCAAAAGTTATGAGGATTTTAAGTTTGTGGGTAGGTATGATTTTGAAAGACTCCATACCTACCCTCAAACTTAATTTTCGAGGCTCTGTGGAGAATCGGAGCATGCTTTTGTGGGTAGGTATGGTTTTGAAAGACTCCATACCTACCCTCAAACTTAATTTTCCACAGAGCCTCGAATGGAAAATTTGCTTGCACAGAGCTCAACGAAATCCAAAGAAAAATTTGTTGAAAACGATCCAAACAAGATCTTGCCGGTACAATACGAGGGACCCTACGTTGAATTTTATTTGAGATTGAAATGCGTCCATAATTGTTTGATGTATAATTTTTTCTATTATTTAAAATCTACATGTCTTTTATTAAAAAAAACAAAGCGGCACTATATTTGCTTACAGAATAAGAAGTGGTTGGAATGCATTTCTCTTCAACCCCCCTTGGTTACTCTCTAAATGTTGACGGCGTAACCATCAAACAACCTCTTTGTTCCAAGGACATGTTAGAAAGGTTGAAACACATTGGGAGCAACAATGGGATGGAATCTTAATTCCCAAATATGCAATTTGTTGGCCACTAAGGGTGGTGAAAGGAAATGATTCAACTTTTGATTGCAAAAAACAATGTCAAAAAGATGATTAATCAATTCTAATGCAATCTTATCATATTTTTATTTGGTCTTACTTGCAAGTAAAAGAAGATTCCCTCAACATTAGTTACTATATAGTATTTGTACCTAGTATATAATTAAATTTATAGATTTCTAACCCCTTAAAGGATAGGCTAGTTACCTTGAAACTCAACCTTTTTGGTAGTGTGTGATTCATTTGCTTCAAAAGATCTACAAGCATTCATTGGCGATTAATCCCTAAAGTACCAAAGTCCCCTTGAGGGACACTTGGGATTTGGGGCAAGTTCATGTGACCTCAAATTTTGACCCGATTTTTTGAAACATTTTTTTTAAGATAAGAATTCACATGAGCTTTCTAAAATTATAATTTTTTTCATTTGGTGCCCAAGAACAAAAGTTATGCCATCAAAAGTCTTAAGAGCAATTTGCCAACCAAAAAGAAAAAGAAAAAATGGATTTTTTTAATTTTTAATTTTTTCTGAAAGACTATGCTTTTGTCTACATTTGTCTAAGCTTTGATTCCTTATATTTGGACTAATAATGAGATGGTTATGGACAATCTTGTTTTTCGGACAAATCTACACATTTTCTTCAAAAAAACAACTTATAGAATTCATTTTTGAATGCAATTTGCAATTTTTTGCAATTTTTTCTTTTTAGGGTGAAATTTTTTGCAAGAAGAGTCCCACCGTTGGGATTGTGATTTTTCAATTCCATTTTAGAGTTATTAACAATTTAATGTTTCATTTAATCTTAGACCAATTTCTACGTAATAATTTCTTTTTATGTGAAAATCAAGTTTTGATATTCTAAAATTCTTTTCCCCCACTTTCAACTCAAATGTTTACCAAAAATAATATTTAAATTATGGTGCGTAGTGCAAAAGATTTCCACAATTGACAGTCAAAGTCATGTGAAATTGCAATCCAATAGCAAAAATAAACTATTTTTCTAACTTCAAATGCTAATATCTTCCAATCTGTACAATCAAACTTCATGAAATTTTTGCTACATGATTAGAGACAAGTGAAGTACAAGAAATTACAATGGTCCCCGCTCACCAATCTCCACTCAAAGCGACTTCAAGATCCATCTTATGATTGTAAATAGATGACTCATTTAGTCATATATATAAATAAAGAACAATTGGATAAAGTACAAATTTTCAATGTCTTGTTCATAAGGATTAAAAGCAGACATCTATGTTGAGCTAAAATTTGAAATTAATTATCAATTTTCTCAAAGTTCAAAATAGTTTTTTTTTCTACCAAAGAACACCTGTTTAGGTGCCTATTGTACTCATTAATAAAGTTGTAGTGAGACGAAAAGGGCTAGTATTAGCATTTTAATTTTACCGCTAACATTACAAGCTAATATGTCTTCAGTGTACCCGTATTATGCATATGGCTTTAGAATCAAGATTCCATCATCTTCCTCATTTTCTTGTACTTTGCATTCATTGATCCTTGAAGGACATTGCGGCCGTTTTCCAACTAACGATTTATTTTGAAACAATCTGCAGAACAAAAATGAATCGTTTTTTATGCAATTTTTGCATTGCCGCATGGAATTTATAGAGTGTCCACCATCAAACATAATTTTTCACAAAAAGAAACCAAAAAAAAGAATTTCATTTTCTTACATTTAAAAACAAAACTTTGTTGCATACTTTGTCACCCTCAAAACCTCTCTCGGCCCCGAGAGACACTTTGGAGTGTTCGAAGCATGGAAATATCTCAAACATAATTTTTCACAAAAAGAAACCAAAAAAAAGAATTTCATTTTCTTACGTTTAAAAACAAAAATTTGTTGCATACTTTGTCACCCTCAAAACCTCTCTCGGCCCTGAGAGACACTTTGGAGTGTTCGAAGTATGGAAATATCTCAAACATAATTTTTCAGAAAGACAAAATTAATTAATTAATTAATTTTCTTAAATTTAAAAGAAGAAATTTGTTGCATACTTTGTCAGCCTCAAAACCTCTCTCGGCCCCGAGAGACACTTTGAAGTGTCCGAAGCATGGAAATATCTCAAACATAATTTTTCACAAAACAAAACAAAACAATTAATTTTCGTACATTTAAAAACAAAAATTTGTTGCATACTTTGTGACCCTCAAAACCTCTCTCGGCCCCAAGAGACACTTTGGAGTGTCCGATGCATGGAAATATCTCAAACATAATTTAAAAAAAAAGAAAAAGATTTAATTTTTTAAAATTTAAAAAAAAAAATTTGTTGCATATTTTGTAACTTTCAAACCCTCTCTCGAACCCGAGAGACACTTTGGAGTGTTCGAAGCATAGAAATCTCAAACATTATTTTTTTTAAAATTAAAAATTGATATATATATATATATATAAATATATATATATATAAATATATATATATATATATATATTAATTTTATTTTATTTATTTATTTATTTATTTATTTATTTATTTATTTATTTATTTATTTATTTATTTATTTATTTATTTATTTATTTATTTATTTATTTATTTATTTATTTATTTATTTATTTATTTATTTATTTATTTATTTATTTATTTATTTATTTATTTATTTATTTATTTATTTATTTATTTATTTATTTATTTATTTATTTATTTATTTATTTATTTATTTATTTATTTATTTATTTATTTATTTATTTATTTATTTATTTATTTATTTATTTATTTATTTATTTATTTATTTATTTATTTATTTATTTATTTATTTATTTATTTATTTATTTATTTATTTATTTATTTATTTATTTATTTATTTATTTATTTATTTATTTATTTATTTATTTATTTATTTATTTATTTATTTATTTATTTATTTATTTATTTATTTATTTATTTATTTATTTATTTATTTATTTATTTATTTATTTATTTATTTATTTATTTATTTATTTATTTATTTATTTATTTATTTATTTATTTATTTATTTATTTATTTATTTATTTATTTATTTATTTATTTATTTATTTATTTATTTATTTATTTATTTATTTATTTATTTATTTATTTATTTATTTATTTATTTATTTATTTATTTATTTATTTATTTTTGGTAATTGGTCACCCTAAAAACCTCTCTCGGACCCGAGAGACACTTTGGAGTGTTTTGTTTTTTTTTATAACAAATGGAAACCATTGTATTAAAAGAACCAAAGTAACCGCCAAGCCAAACGCTGGACAAATGAAGAGAAGATGAGCAACGAAACAAAGATTCAAATAAAAGAGGAGAGAAGAGGGCCCTCTTTACTCCAACTAACTGAGTAGCCAACCCTAGTCTCTAAAACTAGAGTTTGGAGCCAGATATTAGTGAATCTAGACCAAGTTCTATCTGAATGTTGAGGTCGACAACGAACAGTGAGCTCAATGTTGAGTACGGTTGCCCGGCCTGAGTCAAGGAGAGCATTCTAGAGTGATTTTTGAAGGAGACACTTTGGAGTGTTTGAAGCATAGAAATTTCAAACACTATTTTTCAGGGAAAGAAAAAAAAAAAAAAAAAAAATACTTTTAATCTTCTTCTTCTTTTTTTTTGGGGAAAAAGTAGTGTTTGAAATTTCTATGCTTTGAACACTTCAAAGGGTCTATTGAGGCCAAGAGAGGCTTCTAGAGTGACCATGTATGAGAAGTTCTTCAATGGACAAAGATATTGGGTTGTTTTTGCTTAGGTTCAGACCCCTCAGAGGCCTCTCCGCACAGCAGAGAGGGGATTCCAAGGGAGGACCTTATGGAACTTTTCAAAATTTCTCCAATCCTCTTGTTTTATTTTCTAATTTTTTTTCAAAGTAGGTTGTTCTAATTCTGACTTTGGCCGCAATAGTTGCATAGGGGAGGACCTTCCATCGGGCCTTTCGGCACTGAGAGGAGTTTCCAAAGGAAGACCTTATGAAACTTTTCAAACTTTCTCCAAATCCTCTTGTTTTATTTTCCAATTTTTTTCAAAGTAGGTTATTCAAATTAGGTTATTCACTAAAATAGTTGCATGGGGGAGGACCTTCCATTGGGCCTCTCAGCACCGAGAGGAGTTTCCAAAGGAGGACCTTATGAAACTTTTCAAACTTTCTCCAAATCCTCTTGTTTTATTTTCCAAATTTTTTTCAAAGTAGGTTATTCACTGCAATAGTTGCATAGGGGAAGACCTTCTATAGGGCCTCTCAGCACCAAGAGGGGTTTCAAAGGGAATTCCTTATGAAACTTTTCAAACTTTCTCCAAATCCTCTTGTTTTATTTTCCAAATTTTTTTCAAAGTAGGTTATTCACTGCAATAGTTGCATAGGGGAAGACCTTCTATAGGGCCTCTCAGCACCAAGAGGGGTTTCAAAAGGAGGTCCTTATGAAACTTTTCAAACTTTCTCTAAATCCTCTTGTTTTATTTTTCAATTTTTGTTAGGCAACTTGTTTTGATTGTAGACTTTGGCTGCAATAGTTGCATCAGGGAAGACCTCCTAGGGAGACTCTCGACATCAAGAGAGGGGTCCTAAAGGTGGCTTATTGAGCCTTGATACAAAATTTATTTTCATTTTGTTCAGTTCAACATTGGAGGGATGTTTTTTACTATGAATTCAAAAAAAATTATCCCTAAACCTTGAAGAACAGGTTGTTGCTTCATGGTAGGTATAGTTGCAAGACCATAGATTTTTTGCAAATCAGGATAGTTTTTAAAGATAGCTCTTTATACATGTTTGCCATCCTAAATCCTAAGCCAACTTCTAATGCTTATTTATTAGATCTTTGCATTCTACAATTCATAGATGACGATGTTGTAGAGTCTAATGGCAAGACATAACACTCTAAGGACAGCTCAACTTTTAGCATAGTCTAGCTAAAGTCCTTTCCTGCAGCATTTCTTATGTATGATGGAAATGCCATATTTGAAGTTTTTTGGTTGCATTTGTGTTAAATGTCATTGCATTTGACACAAATTTTAGTCTTCACATCAGATTTTGTTTTTACTAGAAATTTTTGGTTGGACCACCAAAAACACCACCTGAATTATTGCAAGGAACATTGTTCATTTTTTCTAACGTTCTGGCAAAAACTGCATGTCTAGTGTCCAAGGAGTACTATGAATTAGAACAATCCTAAATCATTGATTGGAAAAGTCAACAATTAAATATACCACTACAAGTCTATGTAAAAAAATGATAGATTGATACAAAAAATAGATACAATGAGGTATAAATTTATAATAAATAGAATATTATGAACCAAAAAAACTAAAAATTGGCCATTTGTAAAGACTTGATGGTGATCAAATTTAATTAAAAAAATGAAGTTGAAACCCTCTTCAAAGTTCAAAAGTGCTTTGTGCCCTATTTGCATGGACATGGAGGACATAAAATAGTATAATTTTAGATTCTCCTTTGTAGGCACATGCCCCCTATTCCAGAAATACACCATATAGATTTCAACTCTAGATCTTTAATTTTGGATAGTCACCTAGTACAAATGAATCTAAAAATTCAAAGTGTGACAAAATGAGTTTTAAAGTATAAAATGTTTGAAAAATAAAGGATATGATTACCATTAAGTTTGATTATTTCAGTTAAAAATTTCAAATTCATCATATTTATTCTTCAAAATCTATAGAAGATGACAAGAGACTCACTTTTATTGTGACAGAAAATAAATCCGGTGTTTCTTGCAACAATCCACTTTTCTAATAATCATCATGTATTTTTTCCAATTGTATGATGTATTCATCAGTTACCACTTTTGAACTCCTAAGCTACCTAACCTCTTGATAAGAATGTCACCATGGTGTGATGTTGTGGTCTAAAGGGCACAAAAATAGAAAAAGCAACACGTCCGTTGTGAGATTGTGCTCATCTGGACATGGAGTTCATTAGTTCAATGGTAATTATCAAACAAATATGCCATTTGGTAGAGAAAATATATTTTGATTATCAAGATGATGAGCTTATGCCAAACAATGACTTTGATTTTAATTATCTATAATAATCTAAGTGTTTACAATTTTTTAGGAGTCAGAATAGAACCCAAAACCAGAGTACAGGTTTTACTGTTAAACTTAGGTTGAACCAACATTATGACAATTTTCTAGCCTGCCAATGATTAGACTTCATTGGATTCTTTGTCATTAAGCACAATGCATTAGTCATTGGCACTGTTATCAATTCATGGAGTTAAAGATTTTTTATTCACTCTTCTTGTACCAAGCACTTATAAAGTAATTATGTATTTCTTGTGTGCATTATTATTCAATTCTTATATCTGTAATTGAGAAGCATATTATGCAATTGTTATGTTCAGTTCTTATACGTCAGTAGTTGCTGTCAACTTTTCTACTTTAGAATGAAACCATTCCAGAGTTCATGGCTATAGGTCCCTTGTGGATATCTGAATTTGAAATCTATAATTTGTGGGACGAATGTAATCCACGATTTTAGATACCCGTTTTACATGGTTATAGGCTTTTGATTTATTTTTCCACAAATCCCAAACCGCATACTTTTCATCCTATCTTTATCTGTTTTTTTCATTTTATCTTCTTTTTATTTTTCATCCTATCTTCTTCCATTTTTTCATCTAGCACCATCAAATTTTTTATTCCAACATCATCCAATTTTTTTCATCCAACATCATCCATTTTTTTCATCCAACATCATCCTTTTTTTTCATCCAACATCATCCATTTTTTTAATCCAGTATCATCCACTTTCTTCATCCAACATCATCCAATTTTTTCATCCAGATTTATTTATTTATTCATCCAGATTCATCCTATTTTTTTCTTTTTTCATTCCAAAACAGTGCTCTCTGCTCACCATTCCCCGCTCCCTGCTCGCCGCTCGCCGCCCCATGCTCACGTCACAGCATTCCCCCTTAAATACCTCCTTCCAAACTTTTAGAGGCTATAATCTAATCTACAATTGTTGTAGTCAATGATTTTGAAAATTTACATTGTTGAAATCCAAAGAACTACACCTACAAAATCCAAATGAGCATGTACCGTATGCTTGTTTCTTTTGTTTGCTTCAAAGAACATCCTTCTCTTTGGATATTGCTTACAAAAATGGATATTTATAGCAATCTTTTCAATCTAAAGGACATGCTGGATGGCATATGCAGGTTGTACTACCAAAATAGAACCCATATTTCAAGATCAACTCACAAATTTTGAAAAAACATGCTTCCAGCATCCATCACTTCTATATTTCTTTGATAGTAGCTATTGAATTGACACTTGCATGTCCAAAATTGTGCATCAATGTACCCACCAATTGATTGAATCTCAATTGTATCTTGTTTTTTTCATTGCTATCAAATTTGTAGTGAGATGGGTGTATCTATAGAATAACTACAAACTGTCATTCATAATAGAAGGAAAGCTAACAATTAGTCTTTGATGAGCCATCACAATGCAAAGAAAACAGGCAAGTAGTTTTAGACGTTTTTGAGATTAAAACATTCCTATAGTTGTAGTCTAATTTCAATTTTTCATGCTTCATTTTTTTATAAAAAAATATGTTATTTCATTTTTACACCAAAAAACTTCAGCTTTTTTAACACATTTTGGTGAAGCATGCTCATGGTCCTTTATGAATTTGGATGTATTCAAAGGTTCAAACATTCTTCAAACACTCTCATTGGTCACAATGCGGTAGTCCTATAAATTTGGGACATTGAGAGTACGAAAAAATATTTATTTTTTGGGCCTTAGTCCCAAGTGTAAAGTGGTCCTCATTGAATTAATACTATTATAGGTTGAGAGGAAATATGGCGTTACATGCTTTGAAAAAACTAAGCCAAAAATTTTCAAAAATGATTTGTCAAAAGTTCCAAATGTGAAATAAATTAAATGGCGAGAATGCTATAATTGAACAAAATTTCAAACAAAGTGACATTGCCCCTTTATGCCCCTAGACAACTACTTGGCCTACAACAAAATGGTCAACTTCCAACCAAGCTTCCCTCTCAACAATTCCCATGCTTATTGGGAGCATTTGCATAGAAATGCACATCCAACTTTATTTTTCTAAAAGTATTTTGTGCAAACACAAAGCAAAATAAGCCAATGAATTTATGAGCTCATACTATGAGCTCTATTTCTATGAATGGATTTCTATCTACATCAACTATAAGTATCACGAGGTCTTACAAAAAAATATAAATTAAACAAAGCAATAAGAATTACAAATTCCAATCTAGTATGATCGACAATAGTTCTACAATACAATGCCTATTTATTTTTTTAAAACCAAGTTTCTCATTAACTTATTTTACAATTCCAAACCTTTTTTCATTAAACAAAATTTTAATTTGACTTTTCAACGTCAAAACTATTGTCATCCTAAAAAATAGGAAAAATACACCAAGGAATTTAAAGTTTTTATAATATTCTTGACCCCTTAAGATCTATGATTCTAATAACTAGATACACTTTGCTCATTTTTAAAATTGTAGTTTTTCTATACTTGGAGATATACAACTCTAAAATTTCACTTTTCTTAATTAGTGATTTAATTTCTGAGAACACTTGTAGGTTAAGATTTTTATAAAATGTTCAAAAATACACATATAATACCTCTGTGTCTATAATGAAATATGTCAAAATATTTAGAACATCTTATAGATTTAAAATATCTTCTTTTGTAACGTGTTTAGTTTCCCTTCTAAAAAAGATAAATTTGGATTTTCAAACTCTTCTCTACAATCCATTTTAGGTTCCCCTAGTATTGGTATTGAAAAAATATATACTCGTCTATCCAAATATCCATTGATACCTATTGTATATCTTACACATTCATTTTTTTGTTTAATTTAGTGCTAAATTGTACCAAATTTCAACATTGGCTTCTACAACACTAGAAAAAAAGAGGAAAAAAAAAAGATGAAACTACCAAAAATTTTAGTGAAGTTTATTAATTTTAGGTAATAATAAGGATGAAAATATTAAAGTGATAGATGGATGGTCTATCTTGCCTACTTTATAATAGTGTTTACCAATGAAGCAAAAGTTCTTTATGCATCTTTGGAAATGAGAGGTCTATAGTGACCAAAATTGTATTATGCACTTGCTCAATCCACTATGTCCTTATATTTATAACTAAACTTCTCTCAAGTATCTAGGGAATACTAGTAAAAAGAGGTATTTGATCACCAAGCAATAGTTTAAGAGAGCCGAGCCAAATGCCCATGTGGACACCAAGCTAGTGCTCATATAGGTCTTTGCCACCACTCTTTCACATTATTCCTTGGTGTTCAAATATCTCCTTTCTATCTTTCAAAGGATAATACCCTCCCACAAAGAGGAGCTACATTGCTAGCTAGGTATAACAATGAATGAAGAGAGCGGACAGTTAGTATATTTTGAGCTAGTCCACTTTTCAAAGCATCGTTTGAGAATCAAAGGTTTAAACAATTAACGAGCCACTATTTCAAAAAAAAAATGTAATTTAAATAAAACTACAAGTAATAGTGAAAGATTATCAATGAAAAATCGTTTCCTCATAGAAAAGGCTACAAACATTGGTTGGTTGGGCACAAACTTTCCCCCAACTTTGGAGTGCACAATGTTATATTTTCTACTAGGATAAAACCTAAAACCCTACAAAAAAATAAAATAATGATTGATCAAGGCTAAAAACTCAACTCTTAGAATCCAAAGATTTTATGAGTAGCAATAGATCAAAGTAAAATTCCCAAGGTTTGAGAAATCTTGTTTCCCATTCAAAATGGTGTTTGGCTCCCTACTACGCCATGGCCCCGTGCCCACAAACATTTCTCCAAATCCTCACTTCTCAACAAGGTATTGTTTGTACTCTTAGAAAATCAAGGAGGTGCAATTTGAAACGCCTAATGCAAAGCATCTTGGGCCCAATTTATGCAAGTTGAAACTGTGGCAATCAATTAAACGATGCAAGATCACTTCCTCTTTGACGAAGCAAAGAAATTGGAGAAAGAATTCAATTCTACAAAAGCTTGAAATTTGCCATGATTGACAATAGTAGTTCTTCAAATGGCCACCAACTCACGGAAACAAAAGTTCTTCAAACTACAGAAACTTAGATTCTTCTCAGAAACTCGGTAAAGAATCTGAGCATTTTGATGACAGAAGGTCTGAGAAAGAATTGCTAGCACAAAGCTCGACTAAACCCAAGAAAACATTTTTTTAAATGATCCAAAGAAGATCTTGGGTACAATACAAGGGATCCTGCCTTGACTTCCATTTGAAATTGAAATGCATCTATATTTGTTTGGTGCATGATGTTTTCTATTATTTAATATCTACATGTTTTTTATTACAAAAAAACAAGCGGCAATACATTTGGTTACGAGAGGTGATTGGATTGCATTGTTTTCTCTTCAAACTCCAATTTTTTATTCTCTAAACATCAATGGCGTAACCACCAAACAACCTTTTTGTTCCAAGAACATGTTTGAAAGGTTGAAATACATTGGCACCAATAGTGTGATGGAATCTCAATTGGACCATATATGCAATTTGCACAACCACTTAGGGTGGTGAAAGGAAATGGAGTAGAACAAAAGCGTAGGCAACTTTCAATTGTTGGAAACAATGTCAACAAGAGGATTAATTTGAAATTTCAATGCAATCTTATCACATTATTTACTTGGTCTTATTTGCAAGTAAAAGAAGATTCCCTCAACATTCGTTACCATATAATATTTGTACCTAGTGTATTTAACTAAAATTATGGATTTTTAATCCCTTAAAGGACATGCTTATTTCCTTGAAACTCAACCTTTTTGGTAGTGTGTGATTCATTTGCTTTGAAAAAACCACAAGCACTCATGGGCAGTTAAACTTATGTACAAGACCTATTTTTTCCATTTAAAAATTCCAAACAATGAATATATGTTCTTCTATCCTACATAGAAGGATTTTCTATAATTCATCTGAAAATAAACACCTTTGGTGTCGTTCAAGGAACAAAGTAATAGTAAAAGGTGTACCAAAGATCAATAATCCAACATCTTCAATCACAATAGTAACATCTACTACTTGTATAATTTTGTCAGCTTGACACAATTGTATAATCATGTCGGCCTTATATAATTGTAAACTTTGTAGGCCTGTAAAGAAGAAAGTACAATTATAGAGCTTTTGCCAATACATCACCACATAATTGTATACAATGTAGGCCTTACGCACATTGCATCACCACATAATTGTATACATTGTGGCCCTTACACACTACTTGACACAACTCTAGACACTTCTATACTCTGTGGGCCTTACACACTGCTTAACACAACTTTATACAACTCTACACTCTGTCGGTCTTATACACTGTTCGACACAACTCTATACAACTCTATATTCTATGGGCCTATAAAGAAGTAGATACAATTATTTGCCTTCTCTTGGACCCTATGCATCACCCTGAAATTTGAACCTTAAAATGACTAATGCTAAGAGCAATGGGGCAATTAACTACAATGTGGTGAAAACACAAAATAATGGCAAAAGGCACCCCAACAATAAATAGTACCAATAACAATGTTTGTGGCAAGCTCTTCAAACCTCTTCAAAGTGGCGACTTGGGAGGAGAATACAAAGATCCCATGAACTTCTAGGCTTTGGTATTGATTGCATAGAGGGTTTTCAAATTCATTCATTCAAAGGATCCCACTTATACATTGCAATTGTTGTCCATTAAAAATAACCCTATTGCCGAAGCTCTTAGAGGGTCAAATGTTCAAATTGTGTACATCTTCATAATTAATGTCTTCAAAATTTTAGGAATTAATATGGATGAAAGTTAAAAGTGATAGATAGTTGATTTGTCTATCCAAGATAGAGTGGTGAAATTTGGTCGCCTTATCCTAAGAAAATTACTTACAAGCCATCAAAGTCAACAAATTTTTCTATAGAATTTATAAATTGTCTACATGAAGAATCACAAGTCTCAATTACAACACTAACTAGGAGTTCAATAATACTGCATGCTTGTACAATAACAATAAATATTTATATAGTGTCAAATTTTGATAAATTAGTGAGATAAAACCTAATTTCACTTTTAATATACTTCGTAACATTGTTTTCCAATGAGGAAGGGGTCCTTTCACTATAAGAAATCCTTGTTTAGGTGATGTTAGCGTAATTTTAGGAGACAGATTTTAATGGACATCTAATAAAACAACTTGTGTTTTTATGTCAGTAATCACGTCCAATGTAACATTCAGATGTTACATTGGACGTTGTTATTGTTATAAAAACACAAGTTGTTTTATTGGATGTCCACTAAAATCCGTTTCCTAGAATTATGCTAACATCACTTAAAACCGAGTTTCTTATAGTGTCTATGCATCCTTCAAACAGAGACCTCCATAATGGCTAAAATTTTATTATATGCCTGCTTAATTAGCTATGTTTCTTGTTTTATAACTACACCCCTTTCATTTATCTAGGGAATATTAGTAAAAGGAGGTATTTGAGCACCAAGAAATAGTATAAGAGAGAGTGATTCCAAATTCCAATATGGGAACCAAGCTAGTGCTTACATGTGTCTTTAGTATTACTCTTTTGCACTACTCTTTGGAACTCAAATACTTCTTTTCTACCTTTCAGAGGATAATACCTTCCCATGGAAGGGAGGTACATTGATAGGTATTCCAATAAATGGGAAGAACCTCACAAATTATTAAGGTAAGGTAAGTAGCTTTAGATAACATATCCTTCAATTTTCTTTAATTTTGAAATTAGGTAAGTACATTCTAAATGATTTAATTATATGTTAGTAAAAACTTTTAGTGTGAATCTCATTCTAGAAAGAATTTACTTAAAATTTGTAGACCTTTTCAAGCATGACTAAAAAAAACTTTTTTCCAAACTTCAAATAATATGATCCTACAATCTTTGAAGGCAATGTTTTTGAGATTTTCCATTGTTGAAATCCAAAAACATACACCTATAGCATCCAAATATGTATAAATGCATGATTTTTTCTTGTATTTAAAAAAAAACTTCCTCTTTCAAGTGACTTGCCTTATAGGAATGATCATTTGTTGGTAGTCTTTTCAATCAACAGGATATGATTGATTGGATAGGCAAGTCAAAATAGAATCCCAACGTGCATGTTCTTACAACATCAACTCATAAATTTCAAAGAAAGATGCTTCCAACATCCATCACTTCTATATTTCTTTGACAATAGCAATTGAATTTACAGTTATTTGTCAAAAATTGTACACCAATAGATCTTCTAATTGATTGAATTTGATTTGTATCATGTTCTTTTTATTGTTGTCAAATCAATAGCAAGATGTATATTGTATGTATAGAATAACTTCAACTAGTAATTTAAAGTAGAGGGAGAGTT
Organism: Neckera pumila; assembly: GCA_963969595.1. NCBI lineage: Eukaryota > Viridiplantae > Streptophyta > Bryopsida > Hypnales > Neckeraceae > Neckera > Neckera pumila. Next base: position 3,192,590 of record OZ018414.1, on the reverse strand, counting down.
GACAATTAATTTTAGGCAAGTCATCGTAGTTAGTGCAAGGTGAATAGACAAGCAATTACAAATGTTTCAGAGACTAAGACATTCCCATAGTAGTTGTCTAATTTCCATTTTTCATGGTTCAATACTCTTAGAAGCAAATATATTTTTGTCATTTATTCACTATAATTTTTCAATTATAACATTTTTTGGTAAATTATGCTCGGGGTACTTTAACCCCTAAAAGACCACCATGCATTTTTTGGCTGTATAGAAATTTTGTGCAGGTACATTTGATTAGAAATTTCCATATTTCTGGACCAAATTTTAAAAGAAGCACAAGTAATATCTTTTATATGCACTAAATTTCATGACATTTGGAAACATGAGTCAAAACTTATGGCCCAATATTTTACTTTTTTTGTAAATGGGCAGTCTGAGGCAAATCAGAAAAAATCAATTTTTTCAAAAATAAAAATTTGAAATTGATTTTTTAAAGTTATAGATACATGGAAAGCTTTGATCATTCCATTTTCATCAATAAGTAAAAAGTGATGAGGTTTTTTTTGTTTGCAAGCAGTTATAGATTTTCTATTCTAAAATAAACTTTGAAGTCCTTTATTTTACTCAATTTTCAATATTTTTTGAAAATAATAATATCCTAGGAAATAGATTGTTTATTACAACATTGTAACCATTGGAATTGTCATTTTTCAATTTCATAACTAAATTCTTAACAATTTTGTATTTTGAATCATTCTCTGCTTTTTAGTTTCTACTAACTATTTTTTCTTATATGTTGTACAATTCCAAATGATCTGAAATTTTTTAACCAACTTGTCTAGGAAAAAGAATCCAAAGAAGTACCACGATTTTGGACATTTTTGCATATAAAAGTGAGCTTGTGAAGTGCAGCTACCTTGTTTTTCATAGGGCCAAAAAAATGATTTCAGTGAATTTGAATGCTTATATCTTGCAATCCATGCAATGGAAATTTCTGAAATTCTTACTACATATTTTCAAGTGAGTATACTACAAGATCCTATGGTATTATTTTTTTTTTAAAAAAAATTCTAAAATTTGATTCTTGTACTTAAAATGGCAGTTTTTGAGCGTTTTCAATAAAAACATAGTTATGGAATTGTAGGGGTTAAGGATTCAATAAACTCGGATGGATTGAGAAGGTCAAATCAATGATTGAGCACTTTTATTGGTCACAATGTATTCTTCATAAAAATTGGGGCATAGAGAGTGCGATTTTTTTAAAATTTTTGTGGACTTGGTCCCAAATGTAAAGTGGCCCTCATTTAATTAATACTATTGTAGGTTGAGAGGAAATTTGGCATTAAATATTATTTTAAACTAAGTTAATTTTTTTATTATTATTTATCAAAAGTGCCAGATATGAAATAAATTAAATGGCGATAATGCTATAAATGTCTAACATTTCAAACAAAGTGATATGGCCCATTGATGCCCCTAGACAACTAGATGGCATTCAACAACATGGTCAACCTCCAACTAAGCTTCCCTCTCCATACGCATTGGGATCATTTACATGGATATGTGCATCCAATATTACTTTTTGTAAAAATACATAGTACAAAAACAAAGTCAAAGAAGTCTATGAGTTTATGAGCTCTTTCCATTAGTTCCATTCCTATACATGGTTTCATGTCTACAACAAATACAATTATCATGAGCTCTCACCAAGAATATAAAAATAAAGCCTTAGGAATTACAAGTTCCAATCCAATGTGATATACAATAGTTCTGCAATATAATGTTGAATTTTCTTTTGGAGTCAAATTTTGTATTATTTATTTTTTACCATGCCAAACAACTTTTTTTCCAAAATAATTTTTAATTTGGCACTAGTCTATCAAATGTACTCACAACCTACAAAATAGAAAAAATAAAACTAGGAATTTTAAGTTTTCACAATATTCTTAAGATCTATGTTTCCAATAACTAGATGCTCCTTGGTCATATTCAATAATAGATTTTTTATATTCGGAAACATACAACTCTAAAATTTTCCATTTTTGTATTAATAATTTTTTTAAATCATTTTATATTCTTGGAACACTAAAGGGTTAAAATATTCACAAAATGTTGAAAAAGACTCTTGTATCTACAATGAAATATGTCAAAATATTTTGAACATCTTACAGATTTAAAGAATCTTCTTTGGTGATTTATTAGTTTATATTCTTAAAAGTCAAATTTGGATTTTCAACTCCTCTCCAAAATCTGTTTTAGATTCTCTAGTATTGATATCAAAAAATTGAATACTTGTCTATCCAAATATCCATTGATACCTACTTTATATCTAATAAATTCATTTTTTACTCCAATTTATTGCCCAAATTGTACCTACTTTCAATATTGGCTTCAACGACAAGAGAAAAAGAAGAAAAAAAAGAAGATCAAATTGCCAAATTTGGACAAAGTTTCCTAAATTTAGATAATATATAGATGAAAGTATTAAAGTGAGAGATGGGTGGTTTGTCTCGCCTATTTTACAACATTGTTTGCCAATGAGACAAGGATCCTTTGGGCATCCTTGAAAAGAAAACTTCTATGGTGGCCAAAATTGTGTTATGCGCTTGCTCAACCAACTAAGGTAGACGTGCCAATCACCGCACATGCAAAATTCAAAACCTTCTCCACAAAACAATAAGGAACTTTCAAGCTATGAAACTTGGCACGTTTATTCAAAGCCATGTTAAGATTCACTTCCCAAAAAAAAATGCAAAATGATTTCTTCCTGCAAATTTCATTCCAAATTGAAAGTAACAAGGCTAAAATCTTCTTAAAAAAGCCTTACAGCCTTTCACCACACAATGTGCGGTGCTTTGTGTGGTTTTATGAAGTGTATGGTCAATGGCACATTTACTTTATGTCCTTATATTATAACAAAACTCCTCTCAAATATCTCGGAAACACGGTATTTGAGCATCAAGGAATAGTATAAGAGAGTGATGCCAAATGCCTATATGGACACGAAGCTAGTGCTCATACAAGTCTTTAGCACCACTTTTTCATACTATTCCTTGGTGCTCAAATACCTTCTTTCTACCTTTCAAAGGATAGACCCCTTCCAATGAAGGGAACTACATTGCTAGGTTTACCAATGTGGAATTCCTCCACTTTTAAAATCAAGAACTATGCGAAAAATATAAGTTTGATATTCAAAATGCCCATGGGGCTTGCAATGTCCTTTAAAGGTTAATATACTCCAAGCATTCAAATCTACCATATCAAATATAGGTTCACCAAATCTAAGTTGAAATAGGTTTTTTTCTGGGATTCTACTAAAATTGATAAATTCTCTATTTAGAAAAAAATTCCATGTTGCATCGGAAATAGAAAAGAAATTTTGAATTTTTTGGAATTGAATTGCCTTTGCCAAGTTTCACAAAGCTTTTACTTCTATGTCAGTATGGTGAAACTGCATATTAGGAATAGGTTTGCATTATTGTCAAACTACAAACAATCAAAAAGTTTAAATCCAATGTGAATCAAAAAATAGTTTTCTAGAAGTTAGTAAGTTGTCTCTCCCACTTTGCACAAGCCGCTTCCTCAAATCTTCCAACCAACAATTCCAATTCTCTTCTTTCAACTATAGCACACTTTCAATTAAAACTTTGGAATTTTTTTTTAACTTTTTTGCAAATTTTTGTACATCAAAGTTCGCTTTTATGAGATACATTTGGTGTGTAACGAAAGGGCACAAGATGTTCCATAATTTTTTGAAGTTTGCATCAAAGAAGACAATGTTACACATCAAGAGTAAAAAGTGTCTATGTCAAAGGTCTTGCTATATAAAGATGGAAAATTGTAGCATGCTAGTTTTAACCTCTAAAAGCCCGTTGTCCCTTTGGAGAACAAATGTGTGTTCGTGCAGGTATCTACAGACTCAAATTTTCTCTTGATTTTTTGAAACTATTTTTGGAGGTAGAAAAGCTGATTAGCTTCATAGGGATATAATTTTTTTCACAATCGGTGCCCGGGAACAAAGTTATGACCAAATAAGCTCGAAACAAGGGACGGCGAGCAGCAAAAAAAATTTGCATTTTTTTTTTTTTTCTTAGAATTTTTTTTCTCATATATTATATTTTTGTCTATCTTAAAATCTTTGATTCATTTCATTTGGATTTGTTATGAGAAAGTTATGGATATTCTTGTTTTCGGGCAGTTAGAGCATCTTTTTGAAAAACATAACTCTTAGGACTCATTTTTGAATGCAATTTTTCCAATTTTTCCAATTTTTCTTTTTGGCATGGTTTAGTTTACTTGCTAGAACAATCTTGCCATTGGGATTAGTGCATTTTAATTTCATCTAAAATATATGAATATTTTAGATTTTCCTTCTATCTCGTACCTACTTCTACTTAACAATTTTTTTAATAATGAAAATTAAGTTTTTTTAAACTTTCTTTTTTTTGGTAGATTGTCAATTCAATTCTCCACTGTAAACATTTAAAGCTCAAAACTCTGTAGTGCAAAAGTTTCAGGCTAAAAATGTTCAAAGTCAAAAAATCCAGTCCCACAATGTGCTGAAAAATTTGTTATTTTCACTTTGAACGTAGATATCTTGCAATCTGTGCGGTCAAAAATTTTGAAATTTTTTCCACACATTTTTATACTAGTTAGGCGCAAGATCCTATGGTTAGATGTGCCAAAAAAACATTTTTAATTTTTTTTCACTCTTTGCTAAAAAAATGACAGTTTTGGATGATTTTTGGCAGAAAAAAGGCCTTGGGCTTTTAAAGGTTAATTAGAACACAAGGATGTTCATGCTCTAATCCTTAATGAACAAGTCCTATTAGAGATTGGCTAACTTCAACTAGTATACAAGAATGTTGATGCTCTATAGACTATGTTTTCACCAAAACCGCTCCAAAAATGTCATTTCTAATATAGGTACCAAATTTTGAAGAAAAAACATTTTTGAAAAAATATAACCATAGGATCTTGTAGTACACTAATTCAAGATGTTGTGGAAAAAATTTCAAAAATTTCCACCTTTGTGGATTGCAAGATACTAGTGTTTGACTTGACAAATTTACTTTTTTTGGCCCTGCGGAAAAGAAAAGGTAGCTGCACTTTATAAGGTCACATTTTTATAAAAAAATATCCAAAATGGTGGTTTCTCATTGGATTCATTCTTCAAGGCAAGTTGGCTACATGCTTGAAAATTTTCAGATGATTGGAATTGTACAACATATAGGAAAAAAATAGTAAATAGAGAATGATTCACAATACTAAATTGTCAAGAATTTAGATATGGAATTGAAAAATGCCAATCCCAACGGTTGCAATGTTGGAATAAACAATCTATACCCAATTTTTTTATTTTTTGTCAAAATTAATAGAAACTGAGTTAACCCCTAAAGTCCCATTGTCCCTACTGGAGACAAAATGGATTTTGGGCAGGTTCTTATGAGCTCAATTTTTAGTGAAATTTCTGGAATCTTTTCCATAAGATAGAAAATTTATTAGGTTTTTGAGAGTCTAATTTTTATTTCAATCGGTGCCCGGGAGCAAAAGTTATGCTACAATAACTTTAAATCGGGGGAGACCGGGCAGCAAAAAAAATCCATAAAATATTGAAATAGATTTTTTAGTTATTTTTTTCTAATAGATTATATTTTTGTGTAAACAAGAAGCTTTGATTCATTCTATTTGGATTAGTGATGTGAAAGTTATAGAGTTTCTTATTTTGCGGGCAATCAAAGCATCTTATTGAAAAAAACTTTTTCTTTCACTTTGAATGTTGATACCTTTCAATCCCTACGGTCAAACATCACAAAATTCTTACCACATGATTTGAGAAAAGTGTAGTACAAGATCTTGTGGTTAGATTCTAAGAAAATATTTTCTTATTTCTTGGATGAACGCAACAAAAGTAGTAATTTTGAATGATTTTTGATAGAAAAATGGCCTTGGAACTTTAGGGGTTAAATAAAGGACTTCAAAGTTTATTTTAGAGTAGAAATTCCATAACTACCCTCAAACTAAGAATCTTCATAACTTTTGACTCATTAATCAAAATGAAATGATTAAAAGCTTCCCGTGTATATATAAATCTAAAGAACCAACTTCAAATTTATATTTTTTTTGAAAGTGATTTTTAAAGAAGTTTTTGAGCTGCCCGAGTTGCCCGCCGACCAATGAAAATGACATATCATGCAATAGCTTTTTAACCCCTAAAGGACCAACATGCATTTTTTGGCAACATAGAAATCTTGGGCAGGTACGTGATTGGAGTTTTGCATATTTTGGGCTGATATTTTTATAGAAGGCGGGGACAAGGAATATCTTTCATATGCACCAAATTTCATGACATTTGGAAATACGAGTCAAAAGTTATGGCCTAATATGTTGTTTGTTTTTCAACTTGGGTAGTCTGGGCAGATCAGAAAAAATCACTTTTTTCAAAAATAAAAATTTGAAATTGGTTCATTAGATTTATATATGTGGAAAGTTTTGAACCATTCCATTTTGATCAATGAGTCAAACGTTACAAGGATTTTTAGTTAGCGGGCAGGTATAGATTGTCAACTCTAAAGTAAACTTTGAAGTTGTTTATTCCACTCAATTTTCAATATTTTTCAAAAAAAATAGAATTGTAGGATGTAGATTCTTTATTACAACATTGCAACCATTGAGATTGGCATTTTTCAATTCCATAATTAACTTTTTAACAATTTAGTGTTTTGAACCATTCTCTACTTCTTTCTACTTACTATTTTTTTCTTGTATGTTGTACCCAATTTCTGAAATTTTTTCCTCACATTCCAAACCAAAGTACTACAAGATCCTATGGTTGCTATGTCCCAAAATGATATTTTTCAAAAATTTGGTACTTGTACTAGAAATGGCACTTCTGGAGCATTTTTGGTGAGAACATAGTGAAGGAACTTTAGGAGTTAACCATGTAGTCAAAACTTATGAAAATTGTTGGGCCTTAAAGCTACTCCTCGGGCACATCTTGTGTGAAAATTTCGAAGAAAAAAAATAAAAATTCCGTTTGTAGTGAGCTGCCCAAAATTACTATGTTTTCAAAAAACAGTGTTTGGGTATTTAGGGATTCATGAAGAGCATACCTTTCAGTGAGCAAGGATGTTGAGGCTCTAATCCTTAATGAGCAAGTCCTATTAGAAATTGGCTAATTTTAGTTAGAATGTATTCACACTTGATGTTAGGGGTTGATGTTTATAATGTGAATCCGATTAAGAAGTAGGTCTAAATTTGTTCCTAAGACCCTCACTAACAACACTCTTTTAAGAACATACCTTTTTAGTGCACGAGGATGTTGACGCTCTAATCCTTAATGAGCAAGTCTTTTACGAGAGATTGGGGAGATTGAGTTCCCAAAAGTGGAAATTGATGTCGGTGGCACAATAATTTTTGTTTTTTGGCCCCCCAAGTAGCAGGCTTTGAGGCCTTGCTTCTACCTTATCATGCGAGCCGGTCAACAAGAGCGTAAGTTACTACCTTACTATCAAATTCCATATCAGAACTTTGTTGTCCTGCCTGGCTACTCCGTCCTTGCTGCCACTGACCAGTGAGCTAAGCTTATACAGCCGCATCTTTTCTTCTTGAGTCCAACTCTTTTGCTTGCCAGCTGTGACAAAGTTAGTCAGGCAATCTCATGAAAGGCCGCTTCACTTGGGACCAAGCTAGTAAATCTTACTGTAAATCCAAAAAATTGAGCACCAATGAAATTCCATTCCACTTGTTTAAAAATAAAGAAACAAACAAACAAACAAACAAACAAATTAATAAAAATGAGCACTCTCACTGGTCACACACTCACACTCTAGAGTTCATAACCAGGTGTTGCAACGCTAACGTGGCAACATCGCTATTGCCATCACAAGTTGCAACTCATAACTTTCTTTCCTTTCAACTTGCTTCCTACACCCTTGGATCATGAAGATCAAACATTGTGATTGAAAAATGTACAACTGGTTATCTAATACATAAAATTTTGGATATGGAGAGTGTGAAAAAAATGATTTTTCATTTAGGACACTAAACCCATCGCACAAAGTGAAACATGCAGCATGAATTCATTCCTTGGAAAAACTTAAGAATTTTTTATTTTTCATACATGATAAAATTTGCAAACCTTGAACTTATATTTGAGACCCCAAATTAGCTATTGTAGGAGAGGTAAAGAATGTAGAATTAACATGATACAAAATAGAGAGCTTTTTTTTTACATTTACGCTGCATTCACTCTATATGGAGATATAGATTTCTAAAATTTCTAAATTCTTTGTAAGTGGTTGTTAGAACACTTAAGGGGTAAAAATAATCATAAAAATGTTCAAAAATATACATATGATACCTTAGTATTGACAATAAAATATGGCAAATATTTTAAGCATCTTTTGAGTTTTAGGAATCTTGTTTGGTGACATTTGATTTCCCTTCTAAAAAAGACAAATATAGATTTTTAGCTCCTCTCTAGAATCCATTTTTTGATGTCCCCAATATCCATATTGAAAAATTAAATACTCGTCTATCTAGATATCCATATATCTACTTTTTACCTAACACATTGATTTGTTTGGCAAGTTTTTGCCAAAATCTTATTTGATTTCAACATTTGTTAATGTAACACTAGAAAGAGAAGAAGGAAATTTTATTGTCAAAATTTGGATGGGGTTTACTGATTTTAGGTAATAATGTGGATGAAAGCTTAAAAGTAACAAATGGATGATTTGTCTGACCAATACAAAATATTGAAATTAGGTTGCCTTAACAATTAGATGCCTTACCCCCCAAAATTACTTTATAAATCATCAAAGTCAACAAATTTATCTATAGAATTTTTCATTTGTACACATAAAGCTTCAGGAGTCCCAATTACAACAATACCTAATTTAAAAATAGAGGATTCATATATAATAACAATGAATACTTATATAGTGTCAAATTTTAAGAAATTAGTGAGGGGCAACTCAATTTCACTATTTAGTATACTTCATAACATTTTTTTCCAATAAGGGAGGGGTCCTCTATGCATTTTAAAAAAAGGACCTACTATATTGGCCACAGTTATATTATATGCTTGGTCAACCAACCACGAATTTAGAATTTATAACTACACTCTTCTCATGTATCTAGGGAATATTAGTAGAAAGAGGTATTTGAGCACCAAGAAATAGTATAAGAGAGTGATGCCAAATGCCCATTTGGACACCAAGCTAGTGCTCATATGGGTCTTTTGGCACCACCTTATTTTTTGGTGCTCAAATACCTCCTTTCTATCTTTTAAAGGATAATACCTTCCTAAAGAAAGGAGCTACATTGCTAAGCATACCAATGAATAGGGAGAACCAACAATTATTAAGGTAAAATAGGCAACTTTAGGCAACACATTGTTCAATTTCTTTTACTTTTGAAATTAAACATGTGCATATCTATGTGATCAATTATATGTTGGTAAAAAAGTTAAACTATATTTAATGTAAACTTGCTCCAAAAAGATTTTATATAACATTTTCAAAACTTATCAAGCATGACTAAGAAGAACTTCATCTCTAAACTTCAAGCAAGCAATATAATTCTACATGCAATCTTTGAAGTCAATGTTCTTGAGATTTTTCATTGTTGAAATCCCAAAAAACTATACCTACAGCATTCTAGTAAGCATATATCATATGTATGCTTCTTTTGTTTGCTTCAAAGAATACCCTTGCCTTTCAATAATGATTGTTTTATGGCAAACATTTTAATCTAAAGGATATGATGGATTGTACTTGCAGATTGTACTACCAAACTAGGGGCCCTCTCCGACAGCAATTGTAATGACGCTTACACTTCCAAATATGTACATCAAGGTATCCACCAACGGATTGAATCTAAATCGTATCTTATTCTTTTCATTGTTGTCAAACTAATAGTGAGATGGGTGTTTTTATAGAATAACTTCAAACTGTCATTCATAGGGTATAGGGACAATTGACAATTAGTTTCAGAGGAGCCACAATAGTGTAGGTAGAATGGACAAGCAACTTTAGATGTTTGAGATTGAAATATTCCCAAGTTGTTAGCTAGTTTCAATTTTTCATTGGTTCATATTCTTTATAAGCAAATTTGTTTTTTCATTCTTTTCACTAGAGAATTTTAGCTATGAAATTTTTTGGGGGAAACATGCTTGTGGTCCTTTATGGATTCAATAGATTTGAATGTATTCAAAGGGTCAAAAAATGTTTAAGCACTTTTACTAGTCAGGATGCAATATTCTTAAATACAAAAATTCAATACAAAAACAAAGCCAAACAAGTCTATGAATTTATGAGCTCTTACCATGAGCTCCATTTCTATACATGACTTTATGTCGACAACAACTATAAGTATCACAAGCTCTTACAAAAAATATGAAAAATCCAAGACAAATAAATTATAGATTCCATTATTCCAATCCTGTATGATGTACAATAGCTCTAGTACATTGTCGATTTTTCTTTTAAAGCCAAATTTTTATTAATTATTTTTTACTATGCCAAACCATTTTTTACCAAAATAATACTTAATTCGGCACTTGAGCGTCAAATCTGCTCTCAACCTACAAAATAAAAAAAATAAACCTAAGAATTTTATATTTTCATAACATCCTTACCCCTATTTTTTCAAAAACTAGATGCCCTTGGTCATGCATAATTGTAGATTTTTAATACTTAGAGATGTACAACTCTAAGATATCGCATTTTTTTATTAGTGATTTCTAAAATTTTATGTTTTTAGAATACTAAAGGATTACAATATTCATAAAATGTTCAAAATATCACATATAATACCTATGTGTCTACAATGAAATATATCAAAATACTTTGAACATCTTATGAATATTAGGAATCTTCTTTGGTGGTTTTTTTTGTTCCCCTATTTAAAAAGACAAATTTGGATCTTCAATTCCTTTCTAAAATTCATTTTAGATTCCTTTAGTATTGGTATTGAAAAAGTAAATACCTATCTATCAAAATATCTATATATCTATTTTAAATCTAACACATTGATTATTTTCTTCCAATTTTTTGAGAAAAACTTACCTAATTTCAATATCGGCTTCCATAATACTAGAAAATAAGGAAAAAAGTAGATGAAATTGCCAAAGTTTGGATGAAGTTTATTAATTTTAGGTAATCATATGAATGAAAGTATTAAAGTGATAGATAGATGGTTTGTCTCGACTACCTCATAACTTTAATCACCAATAAAGCAAGTATCCTTTCATTTTTGCAACCTTGAAAAGGAAGCCTTTGTAGTGGCCAAAATTTAATTATAGGCTTGGTCAACCAACCACTGTTCTTGAATTTATAACTATACTCCTCTCATGTATCCAAGGCTGGTGCTCTTTTGGCACCACTATTATTTGGTGTTCAAATACCTCCTTTCTACCTTTTAAAGGACAATATCTTCCTAGAGAAAGGAGCTACACTACTAAGCATACCAATGAATAGGGAGAATTGACAATTATTAAGGTTAGGCAACTTTAGGTAATACATTGTTCAATTTCTTTAATTTACTTTTGAGATTAAGCATATATATATCTACATGATCAATTATGTGTTGGTAAAAAATTGTAACTATATTTAGTGTGAATCTTGCTCCCGAAGAGTTTATATAACGTTTGTAGACCTTATTAAGCATGGCCAAAAAGAACTATTCTCTAAACTTCAAGCAATACAATCCTAAGTGCAATCATTGAAGTCAATGATTTTGAGATTTTTTATTGTTGAAATCCCAAATGAACTACACTTCCAGCATCCCAATAAGCATATATCGTATGTATGCTTCTTCTGTTTGCTTCAAAGAATATCCTTCCCTTTCAGTGATGTTGCTTACAACAATGATCATTTTATAGCTATCCTCTCAATATAAAAGACTTGATGGATTGCACTTATAGGTCATACTACCAAAATAGAATCCCGACAAACATGCAGGTAGTACCACCAAAATAGAATCCCTGCTAAGATGCTCTTACAACGTCATTCATAAACTTTGAGATGCTTCCAACACCCATCACTTCCATATCTCCCTGACAACAGCAGTTGTATTGACACTTATACTTCCAAATGTGTACATCAAGGTATCTACAAATGGATTGAATCTGATTCATATCTTGTTCTTTTCATTGTTGTCAAACTAATAGTGCGATAGGTGTATTTGTAGAATAACTTCAAACTGTCATTCATAGGGTATAGGGACAATTGACAGTTAGTTTTAGATGAGCCACAATAGTGTAGGTAGAATGGACAAGCAATTTAAAATGTTTTTGAGATTAGAACATTTCCATTGATGCTGACTAGTTTCAATTTTTCATGGTTCAGTTTTTTTATAAGCAAATCTGTTTTTCCAAATCACAAGTTGAAAATCAAAACTTTTCTTGGCTTCAAGCAAGTAACCAATCACTATTTTTTTCTAAAGTCTATTTTAAGTAAAACTACAAGGAGTACCAGATGATTACCAATGAAAAATCGTTTCCCATAGAAAACTACAGATTCTGGCTGGTTGCGCTCAAATTTCTCCCCCACAATCCTGGAGCAAACAATGTTATTTTGAGTACCTTCTAGGGTAAACCCTCAAAACCACTAAGAAAAGTAAAATAAAAAATTACTAACCTGGCATGTCTGCATTGCATGGGTTGATATACTGTACCTGTGCAACCCACAAGTAATTCCAATTCTTCAATTATTCCAGCATCATTTGCTTGGCTTTATAATTTATTTATTTATTTATTTATTTATTTTTCCCACTTCGACCCAATGGTGCAAGTGAAATTGATCCATTTACTGACCCATACTTCATTACCCTGTCCGTTTGTCTGGCTGGGTTTGCAGGTGCTCGTGCCACTCGAGCCACTGCCTTATGTTATTGCCATTCCTGTCTCACTGGTTGCCGGCTGACATTTGGTGCAAACATGGCCACCATTACCTTGTTTGTTCCGGTCCCCGAGATGGTCCCCTTCTGAACATCAATGAAACCGAGAAATGACTCCCCCTCCGGTAACTTAAGAAGTGAGCGTGACTTTCCCACAGAAGCCCAGCGCAACAGGCACATGATCCCTGCCAATACCGGTTAGGTCACTGCATCAAATTGTGACATGTTCCTAACACCATCCCATCGAGATATTCCCCCAAACATTACAAAAGTTTTCAGGCCTCAAGAAGGCTGTTAGTTCTGTAACCCCCCTTCGCAATTTCAGTGCAATTAAAGAATTTTTTTATATTAAAAAATTGATCTGATGTGGCACTACTTGTGCCACATCAGCGCCACGCCAGCACATCTAAATATTTTAATATATATATTTTTTAAAATTTTAATTTTAATTTTTTAAAATTATTATTATTATTATTTTTAATTATTATTAAAAAAAAAATTCTGTACTTGCACTGCTGGGGTGTTGAAAATCAGAAACTGGCGGCCTTTTGCAGGCCTCATAATTTTCCTGATGATACAATAGAAGTCGATCTTGAAATAAGGTAAAAGACCCCATTGCGGTCAAATGGCCCATGATGGACACCTAATGATCCCATTGTGGTTTTTCAGACCACAATCAATGCCTTACATGGTAGTTATGGAATAATTAGTGACCTTAATAGGTACTTCCAACTTTTCAGTGTAAAATTCTTTGTAAAAATTGATTTTTTAGGTCTTCCATGCTTGAAAATGTTGTGACTGCATTGGGTAGAAAGATGACCATATTGGATTTAGATTTTGTTGGTCATGAAGTAGCCTACAGACCCCTATAGGCTCATCACTTCAAAAGTTCAAAACTAATTCATACTTGGTTCAAAAAATATAATTTCAAATGTCCTCATTGTCTCTCACACTTATCTTTGAGTGGAAAAAAATTTGAAAAAATTTCAGCAATGGCATGATAGCACACTCCTAATTTTGAACGCAATGGGGTCTTTAACCTTACACCTATCTTTAGCACTATCAAAATTCATAGTTTATTCACAATCATGGGTTATCCAAAAAAATGTATGCAAATTGAATCATCAAAACTCTTTTGACTCTCAACAAGACTCAAAACTTATTCAAAGAGTTTCACAACGTAAACTATGGTAAGTTGTGGTTGGTGTTGAGTCTTTGAAACAAGGCAATTTTCTTAGGAAAAAATTGAAGTGACCCTAATGTATTTAGATCCGAAAGTTCCACGACTATATTTTCACTGAAAATGCTCAAAAATTGCCATTTTTAGAACAAGTACCAAATTTTCAAAAAAAAAAAAATTTAACACATCTAACAATATGACCTTGTAGTGTGTTGACTTCAGAACATTTCAAAGTTTCAAAATTTCAAAATTTCAAAAATTAATTTTTTTTTGTTTTTTTTAATTTTTTAATTTTCTACCACGCGGATTGCAAGATATAAACATTCAAATTGAAAATCATTTTTTTTCCCTGAGAAAAAAAGGGCACTTGCACTTCACAACCTCACTTTCCTATGAAAAATGTCCAAAATAGTGGTGCTTCTTCGGATTCATTTTCCTAGATAAGTTGGCCACATGCTTGAAAATTTTCACATATAGGAAATAAATAGTAAGTAGATAGTAGTAGAAAATGATTCAAAATACAAAATTGTTAAGAATTTAATTACAAAATTGAAAAATGCCAATCCCAATGGTTGCAATGTTGTAATAAACAATCTTCATTCTATAATTTTATTTTTTTCACGAACCTACCCAAAATTTCTATGTAGCCAAAAAATGCATGTTGGTCCTTTAGGGCTAAATATAAGTATATATATATATAAAAGATTGTTTCAAGTTTTAAGGGAATGTAGAATTTTAAAGAGTAGTTAGATTTGGTGGGATGCAAGGTCTATTAGGAAATTCTTGGTTAAATGTATATGGAAGAAGTTGTCTAGCTAGGTATTGAATGCTAATTGAAAAGAGATCCTGCCGCCTTGTCTCACAAGATTGGTAAACACGAATAGATGATATATTAAATTGGTTTGAATCCTCATACAGAGTTGAGGTCTTACAATCATGTATCAACTTTGTTAGCACTAAAACTGAATATGCATGGTTAAATATGAGGTTTGCGTTGCATAGGAACTCTTCAAGGAATATTGGTAACACAATAATGTGCTATTAAATATGGTAGAGGACAAGCACCCATTGCATCCTATTAGCTTTCTCATTTCAATTTTCAAAATCTATATGGTCTTTTATACATATGAGTAACTTATTTTTTCACAATTTGATTGCGCATTGATTGTATTTGCCAATCTTACTTATATACTCATTTTGTATAAATAGAAGGTGCCATGAAAGAAGCATTTTAAAGGAGTGATGGTGTTGTCAAGATAATCATTTTTTCACTTGTCAAATTCATTGATTTTACAATATTTACTCATGTTACATTCTACTCTGTTTTTACATTATGTTACATGGCATAGTAGAATGTAACGTGAAAAAGTGTATAGTACAAAGTGAATTTTGAACTAGATACATCCATTGGTTGCATTTTGGCAAAAGAGCAAATGAGGTGATAAAAGAAAAAGTGACATTGATCCCTATGAATGTTGGTTCTGGATAGAATTCGGAACTTGGGAAGTGCCCTACAAAGCCAATTTTTAATGAATATGTCAAAATTTTGACCCATGGTGTAAAAATGACTCTTTTCATGGATTTTTCTCAATGGAATGTCCTAATAAAAAAATTTGCTCTCCAAAATGTGGCAAATAAGGTAGACAACTTTAGACAACATATTCTTCATTTTTTTAATATTTTGTAATTTAGGCATGTATATAATAAAATATGATCAATTATGTGTTGGTAAAAAAATCTCAACTATGTGTAGTGTGAATCTCACTACCAAAAGAGTTTACTTAACATTTACAGTAGACCTTCTCAAGCATGACTAAAAAGATTTTTTTTTAAAACTTGCATTAATTATACAATCCTACAATCTTTGAAGTTAATGTTTTTGAGATTCTCCATTGTCAAAATCCAAAAACCTACACCTACAACATCAAAATATGCATGTTTCTTTTTTTTGCTTTAAAAAATGTCAATCTCTTTTAAGTGACATTGCTTACAACAATGATCATTTTCTGGTAATACTTTCAATCTAAAGGATATAATAAATTGCACATGCAGGTTGTACTACCAAAATAGAATCCATGTGCACATGCTTTGATAACATCAACTCGTAAATTTTGAATCAAAGATGCCTCCGACATCCATCACTTCTATTTGACAATAGCTATTGAATTGACACTTGTAGATCTAAATTATACATTAGAGAATGTATCTACCATTTGATTGAATTTGAATTGTACCTTGTTCTTTCCATTGTTGTCAAATCAATAGCTAAATGGATGTATCTATAAAGCAACTTCAAGCTGCCATTTGTAGTACATAGAAAGCTAACAATTAGTTTTACATGAAAAAATAACAACTAGTTTATTTGAGCCATCAAAGTGCAAGGTGAACACACAAGAATTTTTCTATATTTTTGAAATTAAAACATTCTCATTGTTGTTGTCTAATTTTAATTTTTCATGGTTCAAGTCTTTTATAAGCAAATTTGTGTACTCATTTTTCTGTTAGAAAATTTAAGCTTTGAACTTTATTTGGTGAAACATGGTCGTGGTCCTTTATGGATTCAATAAATTTGATTGTATTCAAAGCGTCAAACAATGTTTGAGCACTCTCATTGGTCACAATGGAGTATTCCAAAAATTTGAGACATTGGGAGTAGAAAAAAAATTATTTTTCAAGGCTTGGTCCCAAGTGTAAAATGGACCTCATTGAATTAATACTATTGTAGATTGAGAGGAAATTTGGTATTAAATAATTTTTAAAGCTAATCCACCATTTTTCAAAAGTGACAATTGTGAAATAAATGAAATGGAAAGAATGCTTTAATTGTCCAAAATTTCAAACAAAGTGACATTGCCCATTTATGCCCCTAGATAACTAGCAGGATTCAACCAAATGGTCAACTTCCAACAAAGCCTCCCTCTCAATAATTTCTATGCTCATTGGAATCATTCACATAGATATAGATATTTGCATCCAATATTACTTTTCTAAAATTATTCAATACAAAAACAAAGCAAGACAAGTCCATGAATTTATGAGCCTTTATTGTGAGCTCCATTTTTCTATAAATGACTTTGTGTCTACAACAACTATAAGTATCATGAACTAGTACAAAAAATACAAAACAAGGCCAAACAAATCATGAATTCCAATATTATGCTACGTATGATATATAGTAGTTCTGCATTAAAATGCTAATTTATTTTTAGAGACAAATTTTCATTAATTATGTTTTACAATGCCAAAACACTTATTATCAAAATCATACTTAATTTGGCACTTGAATGTCAAACCTACTCTCAACCTAATTGAAATATAAAATCTAAACCTAGAAACTTTAAGTTTTCATAATATTTTTAAAATCTTAAACTCTATGTTTCTAATAACTAGATGCGCCTTGGTCATATTCAATTTTAGATTTTTATACTTGGAGATTTGCAACTCTATAATTTCACATTCTTTTATTAGTGGTCTTCTAAAGGATTAAAATGTTCCTAAAATGTTCAAAGGTACGCATATGATACCTTTGTGTCTATAATGAATTATGTCAAAATATTTTGAACATCTAATGAAGTTTAGGAATTTTTTTTTGGTAATGTATTTAGTTCCCCTTCTTATAAAGACAAATTTGAATTCTTTCAATTCCTTTTCAAAATCCATTTCAAATTTCCGTAGTATTGGTATTGAAAAATTAAATACTCATCTATCTAAATATCCTTATACCTATTTTAATTATATTTAACACATGGATTTATTTATTTTCTAGTTTTTTGCCAAAGTCTTAGCTAATTTCAATATTGGCTTCTATAACACTAGAACATAAAGAAAAAAGAAAAATTGCCAAAATTTGGATGAAGTTTATTAATTTTAAATAATAATATGGATGAAAGTACTAAAATGACAGATGGATGGTTTGTCTTGCCTACTTCATAACATTGTTCATCAATGAGTCAAGGGGCTTTCTGTATCTTTGAAGAAAACCCCTCTATGGTGGCATAATTTGTATTATATGCTTCTTCAGCCAACTACGGTTCTTCCTTTTGAGTATCTAGGGAACACTAATAGAAAGAGGTGTTTGAGCACCAAGGAACAATATAAGAGAGTGATGCCAACTGCCCATGTGGGGACTAAGGTAGTCCTCATATGGGTCTTTGACACCCTTCTCTTACACTATTCTAGTATCCAAATACCTCCATTTTTACACTTCAAAGGATAATACCTTCTTTGGGAGGGGAGCTATAGTGCTAGATATATCAATTTATGGGGAGGACCAATAATTATAAAGGTAATTTAGGAAACTTAATGCAATAGATTTTATGCTTTCATTTACTTTTGAAATTAGGCATGTACATAATCAACATGATAAATCATGCGTTGGTAAAAAATGTCAACTATATGTAGTGTGAATCTCACTATTGAAAGAATTTACTTAACGTTTGTAGAACTTATGAAGCATTATTAACAAGAACTTTTTTCTAAACTTGAAGGAATAAAATCCTACAATCTTTGAAGTCAATGTTTTTGAGATTTTCCATTGTTGAAATCCAAAAATCTACATCTACTATACAACATCTAGATGTGTGTTTCTTTTGTTTGTTTCAAAAAATATCCCTCTCTTTTAAGTGACGTCGCTTACAACGATTATTATTGTTTGGTAGTACTTTCAATCTAAAGGATATGATGGATTGCACATGTAGATTGTACCACCAAAATAGAATCCCTAAGTACATGCTTTTACAACATCAACTCATAAATTTTGAATCAAAGATGCCTCCAACCTTCATCGCCTCCATATCATTTTGACAATAGCTATTGAATTAGCACTTGTACTTCCAGATTGTACATCAATGTATCTACCATTTGATTGAATTTGAAACATATCTTGTTCTTTTCATTGTTATTATATTAATAGATAGATGTATATATGTGTAAAATAAATTCAAACTATCATTCATAGTACAAAAAAAGTTGATAGTTAGTTTTAGTCATGCCGTTTATAGTGCGTGGAGAGTTGACAATTAATTTTAGTAGAGACATCCTAGTGCAAGGAGAATAGACAATTAATTTTAAAGGAGCCATCATAGTGCAAGGAGAGTTGATAATTAGTTTTTGATGAGTCATTATAGTGTAGAGGGAATCAAAAACAAACAATTTTGAATGTTTTTGAGATTCAAACATTCTCATTGTTGTTGTCTGATTTGAATTTTTCATGGTTCAATATTTTATAAGCAAATCTTTTTT
The DNA here is from genome assembly GCA_963969595.1 of Neckera pumila. NCBI lineage: Eukaryota > Viridiplantae > Streptophyta > Bryopsida > Hypnales > Neckeraceae > Neckera > Neckera pumila. The sequence continues at coordinate 3,173,287 of OZ018414.1, read as the reverse complement.
TTCATTTTTTTCCACTAGAGAATTTTAGTTTGAACATTTCTTGATGAAATACGCTCATAGTCCTTTATGGATTCAATAAATATGGATGTATTCAAAGAATCATTTAATGTGGTTTGTTAAACAAACAAAATTTTAATTTTGTTAAAATGTCAGTATTTCATTATTTTGTCATTTTTTAGAACATATATTTTGAGTTATAAGTCTATGCATTGTTGCAATGTAGGTTGTCTATTAGTTGAAATTGACATCTTCATTTGTTAAAAGGGAATGTTCAATATTGGCAGTTGTTTGCGTTAGGAGCTTTGCTGTTAGTTATTCTTGTTAGTTCCCGGTTGATAACCAAGTTGGATAGTAGTTGATACTAGGGTTAGTGATATTACAGTTAGGATTAGCCAGCAGCTAGCTGCTTTAGGTTGTGGTAGCTACTTAGAACAAGGGCTGGCTCTTATCTATTTCCCTTATTTTTTGGTGGTCTAGACGTGAAGAAGGCACTTGTGTGCAAACTTATATATTGCTGGTGAATTACATTTTGAAGGAAGCATTGATATGAGGGGTTTTGTGTTGTGTTCTACAAAATGTTGGTTTAAAACAAATTTTTGGATCTAGATTCTTGGCAAAGTGATCTTATATAACTCCAAATTTGGATCTCAATTTCTAGGGTTATGGAGATATGAGGCATCAAAGTTGAGGTGCTTGAAATCAAAGGTAATCAAGACCATTTTAAATGGGGAGCTGGAAGATTTCAGAGCATAATTTCTTAGGATCATTTTCAGCAACAATGGCAAATTTTGGAGCTTTTTGAATAGCCTGAGAGTTGTAGGCGTTGCTGTTGCTCTCCCTGCTTGGAGGTTTAGCAATAAGCACGGATAGAGCTGGAAGGAGGATGAAAAACTCAAAGAGAACAATTCTTACTTGACTGTTTATGTCTGGTTTGAAGTCAAGGTTGCATTGTCTATTATTTCTATGGAGTTGCTTTGAGAGAGCTTCACTTTCTGCAGTTAGGGTTCAGCAATCTGGAGGTGGGAACAGAAAGGTGTCTCAAGCACTCGCTGAGATTATTTACGTTTAGACTCAGGTTGGATGAAACTGTTTGGATATATCTGGCGTTGTTCATGTCAAGCTTTCGAGTCTGTTTTGCACTCTGTAGTTAGCGTGTGGCAAATCGTGGGCAGATCAGATACAGTTGCAAGGGAGCGCAGAGATTGATCAGAGATTGCAGACTCACATGATGCTTGGTGTCTCGGTTGAAGTTGAAATTTAGTCAAGTTTTTTCGAAGATTTGTTCGTGAAGAGGTGTTGTGATTTAAGGTTTCTGGCTCTTTCGTTACTTTCAATTTTCTGTAGAAGTTTGTACCTGCACAAGTATGAATATCTGGTACAGTGTACTTGCTGGCTACGGAGGAGTCTACGGGAGTAGAAGAACCTTGAAGATCGATAAATTCATATTTGAAACTTTCTCTGAACCAAAATCAGGTTCTAGTCAAGTTTTTTCCGGAAGCTGGATACATTGGAAGTTCTTCATTTCGATGTTGAGCTGTTGCTATTATTTGTTCTTCTGTGTCTTCGAACCGGCAGAGTCGGAAGTAAGCAGAAGGCCGAAGAGATTGTTTCTTATGTGCTACATGATATTTTGTTTCAACTCGAAGAGATTGTTTAGTTATTAAGGTTGCCTACAAATAACACTAACAGCCGTGGTGATCATTCAATTGGGCAGCTTATTTCGGTGGCAAATTATCTTAGTAAACAGGTTCATCTCTTGCGCTCCTCGGATCCAGATAGTAATACCAAAATTTGACAAATTCTTCCACGAGAATGTTACCGATTATGTTGTGTGCACGACTTCGACATCAAGAATCAACGAGAAGGTTCCAAGAAACTTGACCTGAGCTGCACATATACTGTCACCGCTAATCCGGATTTGCCAGATTGATCACCAATAATTATTACAAGAACACACGCCATCTTTGAAGTGATGAAAACGATTTGCATCCCGGATCACAATCTCTTTCCTAGTCACTTTGGAGATCAATTTGGTTGCTGTATGACAATCTGGACACACTCGAAGGTTCTTGTAAACACGAATTGGTTCACTCCCAGGAGTGCAGATAAGTCCATATGCGATAGCCAACTTCTCACTATGAGAGCAAAGAGAAGACTCCTTATCCTTCTCGTCAATATCATGCAACACAAGCCGCGTATCTGGAAGGTAGCCTTCAGCCTTGATTTCCTCAGTTAATCTGTTCAGCTCCGCATATATCTCCTTTGTTGCTAGGTGAGATGTATCCCCTACAACAAAGGAATGAATCTTGTCATTCACTTCGATCCAGCTGCGCCCGGGTTCCTTGCACATGCCTCTCTCCTGCATCATAGTGCGCACAGAAGACACGTCCTCCCACTTCCCAGCTGCAGCATAGATATTGGACAGGAGCACATAAGTAGAAGCATCCTTGGGTTCCAACTTCACTCGCTCTTTAGCTGCAATTTCACCCAACTCCAAATTACCATAAGATCTACAAGCACCCAGCAACGCTCCCCAAGTTGCTCCATCTGGTTCCACTGGCATGTTATCAATCACGAGCTTGGCTTCCTCCAGGTGCCCTGCCCGCCCAAGAATGTCCACTAAGCAGTTCCAATGCAGCACAGTGGGAACGATGCCATAATCTCGCGACATAGCTTGGAACAGTCGCCGGCCTTCATCTATAAGGCCTGCATGACTACAGGCCGATAAAACAGCCACAAATGAGTGCCCATCGGGCTTCACACCGGAAGCATTCATTTTCCTAAACACTTCAACAGCTTCAGCACCACATCCATGTTGCGCAAGTCCAACAATCATCACTGTCCATGTAAACAAGTCCCGGATCTCCATTCTGTCGAACATTAGACGAGCATCATCGATGCTACCACACTTTGCGTACATGTGAACAAGCGCATTTCCCACACGCACATCTGACTCAAATCCCGCTTCATGCGCATGCCTGTGAACCTCCTTCACCCACTCCAAAGCCCCGGCGCTTGCACATGCATTCAAGATGCTCACGTAAGTCACTGCGTCTGGCTTAAAGCCTTCCTTAATCATTTGGCGAAACATTTCATATGCCTCCTCACCATACCCATTTTCAGCATATGCGCCAATCATTAGAGTCCATGTATACAAGTCCCGTCCCTCCAATTTATCAAAAACCAATCCCGCGTCCTCGACACTGCCACACCTTGCATACATGTTGACCAGCGCATTGCCCACACGCACATCAGACTCGAAGCCTCCTTCACGAGCATGGCTGTGAACCTCCTTCACCCACTCCAATGCCCCTGCACTTGCACATGCATTCAGGATATTCGCATATGTAAATGCATCAGGTTTGAAGCCTTCCCGTTTCATTTGGAGAATAAGTTCATATGCTTCACGCTCACATCCATGTTGTGCAAGTCCTCCAATCATCACAGTCCATGTCCTCACATCGCGCTGCTCCATTCTCCCAAAAAACAGTCTGGCACCATCGATACTGCCACACTTTGCATACATGTGGACCAACGCATTTCCCACACGCACATCTGACTCAAATCCCCCTTCACGAGCATGGTTGTGAACCTCCTTCACCCACTTCAGACCCCCTGCACTTGCAGATGCATTCAGAATGCTCATAAAAGTGACAGCGTTCGGTGTGAAGCCTTCCTCTATCATTTGGAGGAACAATCCATATGCTTCCTCGCCACACCCAGTTTCAGCATATGCGCCAATCATCGCAGTCCAAGTAACTACACTGCGTTCACCCATTCTGTCAAAAACTAGTCGTGCATCACTGATGCTGCCACACTTTGCATACATGTGAACAAGCGCATTGATCACACGCACATCTGACTCAAATCCTCCTTCACAGGCATGCCTGTGAATCTCCTTCACCCACTCCAATGTCCCTGCACTTGCACATGCATTCAGGATGCTCCTGAAAGTGATTGCATCTGGTTTAAAGCCTTCCCGTCTCATTTGGAGAAACAATTGATAAGCTTCCTCACCACAACCACTTTCTGCATAGGCTCCAATCATCCCATTCCAGGAGATGACATTACGAGTGGCCAAGTTATCAAAGGTTTCCCTTGCCTCCTTTATGCTCCCACACTCTGCATACATTTTAAGAAGCGCAGTCCCTACACGCACATCGGATTCAAAGCCATCATGTCTGATATACGCATGAACTTCTTTGCCCCATTCTAAAGCTGATGGACTGCTACATGCCTTCAGGATGCTCAAGTATGTCACTGCGTCTGGCTGCACACCTTTTTGACGCATTTGATTGAAAACTTTCATCGCATCTTGTGCACGGCTGTGCTGAGCATAACCTCCAATCATTTTGGTCCAACTAAATACATCCTTCCCCACAAGTTCATCAAACACACCGCATGCATCTTCCAATCTCCCGCATTTGATGTAGGCACTCAGTAGGTGATTTGCCACATATACATTCTGCTGCAGTCCACTCTCAATGATGCACTCATGAACTTGCTTGACTGCTGTAAGGTCTTCCTGATCCAAGCGCCGCTTCAGAACTTCAACAACCATGTATGATCCTATGCCTGTGCCTTGTTTTAGTCGGTTCTTCAGAACATCAACTGCTTCACTCGTGGTCTTCGCACTCCGCATGTGCACACTGCCACCACCAACCCGAACAGTTTGCGTTGACTCCCTAGTGGGCATAGAGTTTTTTCTTGCAAAATTGCCCTTGGGTAACCTGACTCATCAATCCATTCGTCATGAGCACAACCTTCGTAACGTGGAAAACTTTACTCAAAACACTTTACAAATACTTGGAAGCATCTATGCAGTGCACTATATCTCTTCCGAGCACAATCATTCGCAGAAAGTCATCGCCCTTTACGTGAACCTAATAAACACTTACATAGTGAATATCATAAAGCAGACAGAAGAAAAGAATGCTGCACAAGCCAATCCTCAAACCGACCAATCGCAACTTTCATATTTGAATATGTAAGCTACATCTATAGCAAAACTATTTGCGCCTAAGTCGTGGTACAGCGTGAGAGGTATCATGCTCAAGCCAATACCTATTTGGTTGTACAACCTCCTGAGAACCACTCGTGTGATTCCCAACACGAGATGGTGATTTGTTATGAGTTACCAATTTGAGCATCGCCTTCACCCATGGAGGAGTTGACCCACCACCTGTCCAAAGCGCTTTCTTTTTCACCTTGTGCTTAAAGTCAGGTGATTGGAGATCCCTCTGTATGCACCACAACTAACTATCAAATACGGAAAGTCAATCAAGGGATATCTCGATAAACTTTGGAGTGATAAAATTAGCCTTGACTTCATTCCAAAACACACAAAGAATGCAATATGCTTGCTGTTTCTCAAAGCGCCCATGACCTTCAACAAGCAACCAATACCATCCCGACCCGATTTCTGCAGCTCTCATACATCAATTAACTGGTAATCGTAGTGATACCTTGCGAGCTCTGTTATCCCACCACTGCAGAGGATCTGCAAAATACTCCTCCCAAACTTCTTCAATTGTCTCTGCTTCGCCAGATTCAACTGGAACATACATCACATACGTCAGTCACATTCTTTCTGTGAGAGACAGACAGCACCCACTTCATCTCATGAAGATGGGCATCTGATACATACCTGAAGCACTAGTGCTCATTGATGCTCTTCTCCAAACTGATGACGATGAGCACCTCAGTTCTCCGCTGCTGCTTCCTCCATGGGAGCCCGACACCAGGAAAAAAGAAGGGTGTACGTGCCATGGAGACTTTGAGAGTGTGATCACACATGGATCCTGGTCACACGCATCCCCATCAATGCGTCAAGAAAAACTTGATAGCAGTTTGAATTTGGATATTCATCAGTTCTGATCTTTAATGTTTAACGAAATTCATGTCCTGTAAATTTGGAAAAAAGTAGCATCGTATTCATCAAATATTGCTGCCGAGGAACCTGATTCAATATATATTAAACACATATGTTCCTACCGGGCACAGTGATTCTGTGTACACAACTTCCAAGTCATCCAAGAACTACTCTAGAACAGTTCTGTATAACAAATGTATGGCCAAAGATCAGCACTCACTCACTCACCTGTGCATCAGCTCCACGCACCATATAGCTTCTCGTTTGTTGCCTATGGCGCAATAAAAGGCGCATGACTGCAGACATTCTGTGGCTCGGTGTCTACAAACCGCCCAAGATTCCTCTGCAAGAACAAGTTTCACCACAATCTAACTTCTTATCGAGAGAAAGCATATGAATGTATCCCCTCAAGTCTTCGGGTCCCTTTCAAATGTGTGTTCTATGTCTGTTAAGAGGACCTCTTTCTCAGAATGAATGCAGTCTCTGAAACCTTCAGTAAATGTTGAGAACGCAGTATACAAGTATCGATGAGCTCCTTTCAACTGAGTTTGTTCTCTTCTCCAAATGCTAAACCTTCAGGCAGGAAGACAAACCTTTCTTGGACTGTTCACCAACCCCATCTCAACATCACCAAAGTCCAATGTTTGGAAAACACCCTCAGCAGTTCTCTACATAAACCACCACAAATGTAGGCAGCCTTAATACGAAACGATCCCTTCGAGTCAAACGAAATATCCTATAGCACATACGAAACAATCTCTTTGGGACTTCTGCTCGAACTTCTAGCGAAAAGAAACAAAGTTCTACCGAAAATCGAAACTAATGAAGAGCAAGAAAACCCTGAACCACAACATTCCACACGAACAAACCCAATACCTGCAGTTTCAAAAACCTAGACTAAACCTCGAATTCAACCTAGACACCAAGCGTCGAATATGATCAAACTCTGCATATTTGCTGCTGCCTTGCAACTGGGTCTGCTCTGCCCACCTAATTGCTAAACCCTAACTACAGAGAGGTCAAAGGTTTGACATGAACAACGAAGGATATATGCAACAAGTTCCATAACCTAACTTCAGTCTAACCTCAGTCTATCATACATGAATCGATCTCAGTCAATTCTGAGCTACCTCTCAGCTGTGCCTCTTCTCAGTTCCAAATTGCTAAAACCTCCAAATTGCTCAACCCTAACTTCAGTAAGAGAAGCTCCCACAAAGCAGCTCCGAGGAACAACACACAATGCAACCTTGACTTCAATTAGACACAAAGCATCATGTAAGAATCGTTCTCTTACTCAGCAACTTCCAATTCTGTCCGTGCTTCCCTCCGAAATTGCTAAACCCCAATCGAGCAAACCTCCAAGCAAGGAGAGCAATCACGACGCTCAACTTTTGCAAAAAGCTCCAAATTTTGCTAAGAAAGGATCATCTATGAGAATTTAAGCTCTGAACGTTGCCTGCTCCCTAGCAATGCAAAAGTTTACCTGCGAGTGGAGATGCAAAGAGCGGACATGTAAATATGGTGCTGCAAGAGGAGATGGCGAGACACCGCATGCGTCAGCCTCACGATCCCACCTCAGGACGGCATTCCTATACCCCGAGGTCGAATCCTTCATTTGCACTTCGCAACGGTGATTTAGGGTATCGATCATCTTGTCCTTGACGAAGGTTGATAACTCGATTCTTTGAAACCAAAGATCTCGTGAGTGGCAACAGCAGTAGAACTCCTAAACTCCACGGTCTGAGAAATCCTGTTCCCCATTCAAAATGGTGTCTGGCTCGTTGCAACACCATGGACCCCTGCCTACAACCATTTCTGAGAATCCTCACATCCTTCCATATCCTGTTGTTCGATGCTCCTGGTGTAAGCCCAAACCCTAAGACCCTAAGACCCTAAACCCTAAAAAGCCCAGTGCACATTAGGCCAAATTCATGCAAGCTGAGAACATGGTCTGATCGAATCGGTGAAGAATCTGAAAATTTTGATGACAGAGGCTCTAAGAAATTTTCTAAAGAATGAAAATCAATGTAATGGTTGTAGATTTATTAAAATTTGACACTAGTCTCTTCTATTGTAGGTTTTCATATTCTGTTTGTGTGCATCTCAAGTAATTAACCCCCAATGTCCCAGGGCTATTTTCCATCAAAAAATCACTCAAACTACTATTTTCAATGCAAACAAGAATTTTTAAAATTTGTTTTTTTTGCATATCCAGCATTGTTTTTTTGCATATCCAGGATCTTGTACTTGACTAGTATGAGAATATCTAGAAGAAATCTTAAAACTTTGACAATATCAATCACAAGATATAAGCGCTTAAAGTCAAGAAAATGAATTTTTTGTTTTCCTAGCCTAATTAGATTATAAGGCTTTGAATCCTCTTAACTAAAAAAATTATACTACAAATTGTGAATTAAAAAGTATTTGGTAGAATGGAATTCATAGTTCAAAATTTTTAAAAGAAAATTTAAAAAAATCTCATTCTTTTAGAAATTGTTAGGTCAAAGCTGATACAAGATACTTGAAGGAAAAACTAAATTGTAGATAGCTCTAAGATAGAATTGAAACATACTAATCCTAATGCTAATATTGTTCTAAAAAGCAAACTCAACTATGTGCAACTTTTTTGGAGAAAAATTGTTAAAGTTGAATTCATAAATAGATTCAATACATTATTTTCTCAAGAATTTGTTAAAATTTTCCACAAAACAAGAAGCTTCATAAATATCACATCACTTATACAAATGAAAATTGCCTACCCTTGCCTATTTGAACTTATTGTGACATAACCTTTGCTCCTAGGCACCGATTGAAATAAAAATTGTATTCCTAGAAAGATAATTAGTTTTACTATCTTAAGAAAAAACTCAAAAAATCTTGCCAAAAATTGGAATCATAGTTACTTGCCTGAACTTTTAAGTGTTCCTTGAGATGGCTCTTGGAGCTCTAAAGGTTAACCCCTAAAGTCCCATTGTCCCCTCGAGGGACAAATCAGATTTTGGGCAGGTACCTACGGGCTCATTTTTTAGTGAAAATGTTTGAAACTTTTCCATAAGATAGACAAATTGATTAACTTTGTGGGAGTATAATTTTTATTTCAATTGGAGCCCGGGAGCAAAAGTTATACTACAAACTCGGCGGGCAGCACAAATTTTTTTGCAAAAAGTCAAAATAAATTTTAATTTTTTTTTCTCTGAAATTTTACATTTTTGTCTACATGTGAAGCTTTTGATTCATTTGATTTGGACTAATAATGAGCAAGTTATGGACAATCTTGTTTTTCGGGCAATCTAAGCATCTTTTTGAAAAAATAACTTGTAGAATTCATTTCTGAATGAAATTTTTACAATTTTTACAATTTTTTTTTGGAAATGTTGTGTTTGCTTGCAAAAACAATCTCACCATTGGTATTATTGTATTTCAATCCCATCTAAGAGCTATTAACGATTTAGTTTTTTTATCAATCTTGGACTTATTTCTACTTAACAATTTTCTAAAGAATGAAAATCAAGTGTGTTTTTTGAAAAAAAATTTGTAGACTTTCAACCTACATCTTCAATATAAAAAATTCAAATTCAAAGTCTGTAGTGCAAAAAAAATTCCACAAATGGTGGTCAAAGTCATCTGAAATTGCAGATCAATGTTCAAAAAAACTTTCTTTTTCAACTTTGAATGCTAATATCTTCCAATCTATATGGTCAAACTTCATGAAAATTTTACCACATGATCTTTGACCAGTGAAGTACAAGATCCTATGGTTAGATTCTAAAATTAAAATAAAAAATTGTGTTCTTGGGTGAACGCAACCAAGATAGCAGTTTTGAGTGGTTTTTGATAGAAAAATGGCCTTGGGACTTTAGGGGTTAATATCTTGGTTTTAGTGTTGCTTTTTGTTTAAGATGCAGGTGTCACATTTTGGCAATGAGGATTATGAATTCACATCCCTTAAACCCAAAAAAACTTTCATTGAGACCTATTCCATCAAAATACATTAGAATGATTTGGAGGATAAAAAAAATTTATATAGCAGAAATGAAAATAAGAGCAAGATTTTACATAAGCCTAACCATCTCTATAAGGTTGAGGAAAAATGATATGGAGTTGAGGGCATGCAGCATGCTTTGAAAAAATTAATTGTAGTAAAAAGATTTTTTTTTTTAATTTTTTTGTTAATACCAATATATAGAAGGGCATGGAAATCAATGGAGAAAAAGGTGACGTGTCATGAAGGCTTTTGCACTTCAATAATAGAATCAAGTATGCTCAAAAATATATTTGGATAGTTTTAGATGTCTATAACTTAAATAAGGTATGATTACATTAAGGAATATCAACCCTCCTCACGCACATTATACTTTATGTGAATGGAATATAATTAAAATCTTTTAGAATGTATAAATAATTAACATTGTATTCGGATATCAAGGTCAGCACTTCATGCCAAATAATTGATTAAAGTTGGAAAAAGTGGTCCGGTGGTCACTTTTAGAATTAATAAAATATAAAAAAAATTCAAGAATTTCAACTCATTAATTATTATTAAGAGGGTGATCAATTTATTATTATGAAAATTGCACATGATAGCTTGGATGCAAGGACCCTAATCAGCAACCCTCTTATTACTTATCTATTTGTGAATGTTTCTTATGTTTTTTTTATTAATGATTTAGCCAACCTTGTGTCCCTTTTTACTATTGTGAACAATGCATTGATAGTAATACTATATGAATTCACTTTTTCTTGATCATAGTACTTCTTGAAAGTTTTCAACATGAATTTGACCCATTTTCTAATAGTTTCGCATCTCTAACAATATTTGTTTTTTAGTCTTCTTCTCAAAGTAACTTCTGAAACAATTCAACTTTTGTTTTCTTATTTAAGTTTCTCTAACCTTCATAGCCAAATAAGATAAATAATTATGATTTGTCATACATAACTTCAAGTCTCTTACTCAGTCTCTTATTTGTAAATGTCATAGATTATTTTTGAATTGAACGATAACAATCACTTACAACTACTTGTAAGTGCAATGAAGATATGACGGTTTATTATCTAACTTTGATTCGTACTCAAGATAGTAGAAATAGTCAAGGTTACTACAACAACCATCACAACGGTCATCTTTTCCCACACTTAAAATGCAAGAAATAAATGTCATAGTTATTTTTGAATTGAACAATAACAGTCACTTACAACTACTTGCAAGTACAATGAAGGTAATTATGATGATTATTTGACTTTGATTTGTACTAAGGGTAGTAGAAATAATCAAGATTACTGCAACCGCCATCACAACCGCCGTCTTTTACAACACTTAACCCCTAAAGGACCAAGGTGATTTTCCTACCAAAAACCATTCAAAACTGTCATCTCTATTGCAAGGAAAAAAGAGTTTAAGAAATTGTTTTTTTTTGCATATCCAACCATAAGATCTTATACTTGACTAGTATATGAATATGTGGAAGAAATTTCAGAAACTTTGACCACGTAGATTGCAAGATATATGCATTTAAAGTAAATAAAATAAGTTTTTTTCCACCTTGCTTGACTAGATTTTTTGGCTTTGAATCTTTTTAGTTCAAATTTTTTGCACTACTGATTTCGATTTTCTACTTATTTATATTAAGTAGTTGAGTTGAGAATCTACCAAAAAAATTTAGGAAAAAAAGAACTTAATTTTCACTCATTAAAAAATTGTTAAGTAGAGGTGGATACAAGATTGAAGAAAAAACTAAATTGTTAATAGCTTTTAGATGGAATTGAATCACAATAATCTCAACGGTGAGATTGTTCTAGCAAGAAAATCTAACCCTGTCTAACAAAAAAATTTGAATAATTCTCAAAATTGCATTCAAAAATGAATTCTACAACTTATTTTTTCAAGAAGATGCTTAGATTGCCCGAAAAACTAAGATTGTCCATAACTTTCTCATTATTAGTCCAAATTGAATGAAACAAAGCTTCACATGTAGACAAAAATAAGATCTTTGAGGAAAAAACTTGAAAAAAAATTATTTTGACTTTTTGTGATTATTTTTTGGGCTACCCGCAAAATTCCAATTTTACTTATTGTGCCATAATTTTTGCTCCCGGGCATCAATTAGAATAAAAATTATATATTCGCAAAGATCTCACAAAAATACACAACCTCAAAAAATTCCAAAAAATATTACTAAAAATTGAAATCGTAGGAACCTGCCCGGATCCAAATTGTCCCTCGAGGGGACAACCGGTCCTTTAGGGGTTAAAGTGCAAGAAGACAGTAATCATGACAATGATGAAGACATGCTTTTGAGATTTGAAATCAAGTACTACTTTAGTAATATCAAACATTATAGTGGTGAAATTATCATGCGGTATGTGAATACATCAGCTGTGACATTTTGCCAATATATTTTTTATTTTTAATATTAATAAGAATACTAATGTAGACTTAAATAGACTTCATCAAAATGGGGATCTATAGATATCAACAATGAATTTTTTTTGCATTCAAATGACCAAATTCATTGTTTATGTGATCGAGTTTGGTTGGCCTTCCAAATAAACATCACATGTAAATGTGACATTTTCACAAAGTGAATATTATATTTAGTCATAGATACTTTTTTGAAAGCCATGATTGAAAAGTATACAATTGCTTTTTAATATCCACCTTTAACAAATAAACAATCAACTTTTCATGGTTAATCCCCCATTATGGATAATATTTCATCATTTCTAATATCCCAACTTATTTGAAATAGTGTCTCTTTGATAAAATTATAGGTTGTTTACATTCATTACAAATAATGTTGGTATAGGATACAAAATTTGGATGAATATTCAAACCAGTTTAGTATCTCACCAATCCATATTTTCTAATCTTAAAAGACTAGGTGGAGGGATTAGATTTTAGAATATTCAATTTTCTAATGTATAGTGGCCCTACAACAAAGGTTGGCGCCCCCCTATTGGGACCCTTCTGTTTTCTTAGCATTACTCATAATGTAATTGACATTTTTTGTTTATGTCAATTAACATTTGTATCTAACACAATCCCCCTCAAGCATACCAAATTTTTAGTTTCGAAAAACCAAGACTCTATTTTTGGTAAATTTTATAAATAAAAAATCATGGTTTTACATGAAAATTCATAGAAAAACATTAATGATGAATTTTTTTAAATTTGATTGCAAAAGTACGTAGGAAACATCCATACACACATCTTTCTTTTGACAAGCACCTCCAATAAAGTTTCACAATTGCATTGGTAGAGGCCGCAGTGGGGGTGTGAATAGTGTCCAAATTTTTGAAAATTCATATTATTTTATTGTAATTAGATTTTGGTTTTTTCCCCTTACACTGTAAATCATTTTACACATTTGAGCGTGATGGTAAAAACCCAGGTATTAATTGTTAAGTTGCCCCTTCCTCCAAATATGAAAAATTCCAATAATCCCGTTTTCTAAAAAACTTACTCTATTATCTACCATACATTTTGGACACCCACTAAGGTAATTGAGCCCATTGCGGACATAAATGGGAGCAAGCCCATTGTAGACAAAATTATACTAGTGGTGTACATCTAAGCTCATAAGAGCATATCCTGCACCCCTCCAGAACCTCTCCACCTCTAATTTTTGGATGATAAGCAATCAATTCTAGTGGTTTCACAATACATTTTCACTTTCCCCTTCAAATAAGGCCATGTTTGAAGGTGTCACTTACCCCTCTATACGCTATATACACTCTTGGGATTAACAAGTCGTCATAATAAATGATAGCTTACTTATTGCTTTTGCAAGTTCTATGACTTGTGATTGGTAGGAAGTATATTTTAGGGAGTTGCACTATTGGGGATACAATTGGCCATCCCCTCTACATTAGATGGATCTGGATTGAAGGAGAATGGCTATTTGGAGGGCTCAAGGAGATGCTCTAAATGTACATTATTAATATAATTTTGCCCACAATGGGCTCACTTAGAGCATCGCCTATAGCCCTCTAAGTATCCCTCTCGTCTAATTTTTTGGATGATAAGCAATCAATTCTAATGTATGTCAGGCTTGACCTTCACTTTTGCCTTCCAAATTGGCCTTTGTGCCCTCTACAAGCTCTATTTTCTCTTGGGATTAGCAATTGTCATAGCTTACTTATTGCTTTTGCAAGTTCTATGACTTGAGATTGGTTGAAAGTATATTTAGTGAGTTGTATTGTTGGGGATTTAAGTGGCCACCCCCTTTAAATTGGACAAATCTCGATTGACGGAGCAATATTGTTTGGAGGACTGCAGGAGATGCTCTTACCTTATTGTGCAAAAATCATGCAAGTAAGGTAGAAGCACCAGTAGTCGATCATTTAAGAAGTTTTGGAGCAGATTGTGCGCAGTATGAGGTGGTGGAAATTTTTCCCATGTAGGAAGATAGGAAATATGGAGATTGCAAAATTTTCAGAATTTAATTCCCAAAATTGAAATTACAGTGAATTTTGGGAGCCGAAAAGTGCATTTCACCATTAGACAAAGTATAGAGTCTTCCAATTCTGATCATCAAGGATGCTCACTACTTTGGGACATGTGTCATAACCATATTAGTCCCAACCTTGAAAAGGACAAAAAAACAACACTCAAGCCTGATTTCCAACCTAAGGTTGGAAATAGCACACCCTACAAGTTGGGTACTGGGCGTGGTTGACAACTGGTGCTTCTACCTTAATGAATTCCCCGCAAGGAAACTGTGACACTGAAGATCAGCATCTTGCTGACCTCTAAAGATGATATTTCAAAATTTGAAGTTTATCAAGAGGACATTCAGCTATTGCATGATGACTGTGCATTCATGTTCAGAGTCCCAAATTCAGAGTCTGGCACCATGTTTGCAAAGTAAGATTTTCTTTCGATTTGGTGTCAATGATTTTCCATAAGATTTGCACATGTGCTTGCCATGTTTCTCAAGACACTCACTGGAGCCGTCCACCAGACAGATTCTGAAACCTTGTGAACACAACCGAGTCAGTGAGGATATCTGTGATTCAGCTGAAATCACCGTGCACAGTATTTGAACGTGTATGAGAGAGACGGACATTCTCCTCATGACAAAGAAAAAATATGTCCAAATATTCAGCAGTCGTAAAATTTGCAGTTATGTGAGCAGCTGTGTGACCCCTTCACTCAAAAAAAAAAACTCATTTACAATCACACGTAGGAAAAGTTCACCTCTCATTCTGTGGGCAAAAATGCAGCAGTCAATACCGTTGTGTTTGCATCAAAGCTGCCCGCACTCTGCACTCATGTGCTCTTGCAGACATATGACAACGTAATGGTTTCAGTATGAGCAAGACAGGGACAAAAGATCCATACAAAATTCATCAGAATAGTGGTTCCAAAGTAAGTCTAAATTCTGATGCGCAGTATATCAAAGCACCAGTCCGTTTTGAGTACCAAATGGGAACCCTCCAGGATGCGTACTGCATAGTGGCTTTGCAACATCAGCAGCAGGGGCAGAAGTAATGAGATATGTGGATTGGAGAGGAGCGCTCACGCAGTGGAAAAATGAAAAAGAAACTAGCAGCTCCAGTAACAGAGGCTATGTCCCTGAGCCAACTAACAATCCCGGTAGATACCTCACGCAGCAGAATTTGATAGATAACATACTCCGAATGACTCAACATTCTAGAAGAAACAAGTTGCCACCACCAAATAAACGATTAGAAGCCGGCAAGAAAGATTAACTAACCAGTTCAACGGCAATCAAGGAATTTTAGTGATAAAAAAGCATCAATAATTTCAAGGGAAATAGAGATGATCAGCGCGGTTTGGAAGGCACAAGCCACGATCTAAATCAGAGCAAGCAGAGACAGGAATGGATAATACACAAAAAAATAATCCCAGAATCCATATTTGATCAATCCGATTTGACCTCATTCAACTCAAGTTCAAGCTTAATATCACATCGAGTGACTATAAACAGCATTTCTACAGGCAGGGTAGCACAAATTGACTGTTCAAACTCAACTATTGGTCTTTCACTACCAGAGGCTGCAATAAAAATGTGCCCCTCCAACTTCAAGTGCGTCCACAAACCAAAGCTCAACCTGCACAATTTGAGCCAAGAAAAAATGAGAAAGACGAACAATGGCTACCTTAATATCATAGCATTCTTCAAAGGGGCTCGTAAGACCACAAGTCCCCATCTCCTAATTCAAGGGAGAATCCAAGATTCCCCAAGAACTCTACAATCTAATTTTTGACACACAGCCTCTTACATCTTGAGCTCAAGAATGAAGCGCTTATACTCAAGCGACTGTTGTAGACCAGTGAAGCCACTGTCAACCACATCGCAACTTCTGTAAAAAGAGGTCCGTAGTCAACTCTACTCCAGAATGTTATGATTGATTACCAAACCAAATCATCGATCTTGTTAAAGTTTGATGAAAATAACCAGGAGCATTTGTTATTATCACTCTTGAACGGAGCTAAGACTGCTTATTAAGGAAGAATCACGGTATCAAAGACGCTTCAATCCTTCCTCTTTCTCACAAATCCCTTGCATCTAAAATTCAGTTACTGACAACCACAACGCAGCTAAAGTGTGAACAGTCAAGAAACCTCCAGAGTGTTACGATTGATTGCCGAACATACAATAGCAACAACACTCCTCTTATTCATTTTACCAACCAATTTTCATGTCATAACGACATAGTAAGAATTCCAAATCAAAAGAACGGTTCATAGATTTCAGAGATGGGTGAAGAAAGACACACCTACAACAGCTCCGGCAGCACCGAGATGGAATGTCGACAAAGTCTCAAATTCCAGAAGACGATCATCGTCACAGTCGGTGTGATTTCCTAACTAGTCACGACGACAATGGAGTGATCATCTTCACCGTCGTTAGTGATTTCCTAACTAGTCACGAAGACGGTGGAGTGATCAACTGCACAGTCGGTGATGGTTTCCTAACTGGTCACGAAGATGGTGGAATGATCATCTTCACCGCCGTTGATGATTTCCTAACTAGTCACGAAGACGGCGGAATGGTCACCTTCACCGTCGCTGATGATTTCCTAACTAGTCACGAAGATGGTCGAGTGATCAACTAACTGCACAGTCGGTGATGATTCCCGATCTCGTCACAAAGTCAGTGGAGTGATCACCTTCACCGCCGTTGATAATTTCCTAGCCAGCCACGAAGAATTATGCCACAAATGGAAAGAGAGAAGAAGAAGCAAAAAAACGGAGAATTCAAGGCCACATTGCAAGGCCACATCGCAACCATCAAGGATGCTCTGGCGACGCTCGGAGCGATGAGCTTCCGAGCGTTAATTCGAGATCATCCGCGCTGAGCTTCCGCTTGGCCCCAACAACTCGCTCTGGTCGCGAGGGTGCAGCCTCGAGCTCCCACAACGATCCCAATCCACCAGAAAGCTCAAGTTCCGATGGGCACCGTCCGAGCCGTTCCCCAAATGAGCCTTTCATCCTTGAAGAAACTGGCGACACGGGCATGCTGATGGACTTCTGCATGGGGTGTCGCCACGGATGCGAGAATGTGGTCGTCTCGGGATGATCCGCCGGGAACGGGCCCAGCGCCGGTCGCGTGGGCGCCGTGCGGACGCGCACGCCGTTGGCCCACTTGCTGGAATTCGCGGAGCAGACGACGCTGGCGAACTCGAGCGCGGTCGGGGAAGCGTGGGAGCCGTGCTCGGCGGGGTGGTCGTCCACGGGTGTACGCGCGCCGTCGGGTGTGTCGCAGTAGCCAGGGCGGAGGTGCGACTGGGTGGAGGCCGCGGCGTGAGCGGCGGCCGCAGCCGCGGCCAAGAACGGATGGTGGTTCCACGGGGAGGCGTTCGTAGTGGAGGAGTCGGGATGCATCATCATCATCCCGTCCCAGTCGGGCTTCACGGGCGGATGGCGCCCCGTG
This sequence comes from Neckera pumila, assembly GCA_963969595.1. Classification (NCBI taxonomy): domain Eukaryota; kingdom Viridiplantae; phylum Streptophyta; class Bryopsida; order Hypnales; family Neckeraceae; genus Neckera; species Neckera pumila. The sequence goes on along the minus strand of OZ018414.1, from coordinate 3,155,515 downwards.
GGCGAGCTCAAGGGCGGCGTGACGGGCGCACTGGAGGACCCTGCGTGCAAGGGCGGGAGACCCCCGCCCGCGCTGCTGGTCGTGCTGGTGGTGCCGCTGGAGCCCAAGCCTTTGAGCCACGGGATGAGCGAAGTGCCGTCGGTCGCGCCCGGGTAGGAGCTCGCCGGGCTCACCTCCGATGGGGACGTGCACATGTTGTCCATGCGCTGCTCGGACGGCGGCTTGGAACCCTGCAATGCAATGCAAACGCAAATGGTGTTACAAATGGGGAACACATTGGCAATGGGGTGAGCCCTAATCTTGAGAAAAACGTGAAGGCGTGAGGATTGCAAGCACACCTTGCGGTAGGTGGAGCCATCTTCGTCGACGGTCCATCCCGCTTCCGCGCAGAGCGCCTTGAGGACCTCATTGTTGTCGCAGTGCTTGGGGAGCTTGTAGTTGCCATAGAGACGGAGCCCGGCGAAGATCTTGGCGGCGATGGCGCGCCGGCGACGCTCGCGGCGCTTGTTGTTCTCCCGTTCTTTCCATGTGGGCAGGCGCGTCCCGGACGTCATGGTTGTGCTCCTCCCTCGATTGTGTTGGACTCTCCTTCACTGTTCTATTGCCACCATCAATCAAATCTTCACCACGAGCTACTGCCTTCCTGCCTCCGACTACCCTTCTCACGCGCTCACCATCTCCGCTACCCGGACACAATCAATCTCACGTACTACTATCCTGCAATGCGCACTACAATGGCCGTCCGCCTCAACACACAATGCACTCACGGGCTACAGAGTTATATCAAAGCCCCGCAAACGAGAGGCGTGAATGGACAGAACCTCAGAAGCTAAACTCGAAACCCGAAATTGCCCCAATTCATGAAGAGTAGCTGACGAGAAGCGTGACGAGAACTGACACCGAGAGAGAGCACCGAGGCAATGAAGCACCAATTTCGCGTTCGTTGACAACAGAGGAAGAGAGGCACGACACAACAGAAGGTGATAGCCACCAGCAGCTGATGTTTAGTGATGTTGTGGAAGATGAAGAAGCGCGGCAGCAACAAGCCACAGCATAATAAGTGCGTGTGGTGACGCAGCTATGGAGTCCCAAAGGCACTGTAGCTCTCCCCACCCCGTCTTCACCACCACCGCAAAAAGATCCCCCTCGTAACTCTCACGCGTGCGGGCTCAACTTCGCGACGGACTCGGAACTCTCTGACACCTCAAGTCAAAATACCGCACCAGGGACCCCACCAACCCCTCAAAACCACAAACCTCCACACCAATACACACACAGACACTATCAAAACAAAGACACACACACACAATCTCTGCAACAACGACGACGAGCAAACGAAGTAACCCCTGCCAACAGACCGACACACTCTGACACCCGCTGCGCTCCTCGCGTAACGCACAAACCTCAAATTCCCTTAAACCACAATCGCCGGGTGCCAAATCCGGTTCCAAATCGGGTTCCAAATCGGGTACCAAATCTATTGTACAAGTCTAGAGTATTCGCGAGTGGAAGCAACCATGACTGCAGCGCACTTGCAGCGTCCCCTGCTGCAGCATGATGATGATCACAATGTTGCGGCACCCGAATCTTGACCGGATTGATGACCAAGGCCGGCTTCGGGGCTGCGGTCAAATACTCATAAGCTTAATCGAGTGAGAGTGAGAGTGGGAGTGAGTGAGTGAGCGAGAGAGAGAGACAAAGAGTCCTTCGCAACCCAACCCGGGATTCTGACACCACTGCTGAGCACAACTGTTACGAGAATGTCAGAAAGCGAGGAAGACGAAGACGAAGAAGAAGAAGAAGTCTCCGGGCCGAGGGGTGGGAACCACGGGAATCCTTGCCGGTTTTGAGCGCGGGCTAGCTTATAGCTTGAATTGGGTTGTAGCCCTTGCTCTGCTCGCTCGGACGGAATTTCCTCGGCAACAAGTGGCGATGGCAAGCCAGGGGGACTGAATTCGCGACTGCTGCGAACTCGTGATTTTTCCTTGCGAAGGCGCGCGGCAGGCGCGGCACACTCAGGGGAATTCGGTTGCGGGCGGGCGGGCGGGCGGGTGGGCGGGGCTGGCACATGCGGGGCTCATGACTGCTGCTGTAGGTGGGCACTGGGAGGGCGTGTCGGTTCAGGGAATTAGTGGGGGTGGGCAAATAGTGTGCGCCATTCATTATTCGTCTGCGCCAGGGTGCGGGGGGAAATCTGGTGGTGCGTGGGGCTTGGATTTTGTGAATGAGAGGCCCGGATTCCATGATGAAGGCCGCGCTCAATGGCCGGTAAAAGGGAGCCGGATGTCCAGGAGAAGCCGGGAGAAAATTTTAATAAAAATAAAGGGAAAGACCCTGTTCTGTGTTTATTTCCTAAACCCGGAGTTTATTGCAAGAAAATAACCAAGAACAAACGGCGGAAAACCACACCCTGGAGGAAAGGGGAAAAAAAAATTCACACAGGAACCACAAATGGGCTTTTAGTAAGGACCTGCCACAATTTAGCCACACAATTTAGCCATCCTATTTGGTGTTCAATTGTGTATCAAGCCGATACATTTCAAATTTTCAAATGTACTTTATTGATACATGTTGGCTAACAAAGGTAATAGAAGAAGAAGACTAACTCTGGTCGTATGACCAACGTGAATGAAGAGTTTGTTGGGGATAGTTCAATATATAATAGCATAGATAGTCACATGGCAATTAATAGGGTCTCCTACCGTCAAAGTGTACCATAAACTCTATACCTTGATTTTTTCCTTATCATCTAGACACCCCTTGTCCTTGAAGGATTACGAAAAAGAAAATGCGCTTTTATATTTCTTTTTGTAGAAATGAAAGAATATTTGTTGCAAGAAAGAAAGTATACAACCAAGCCGAGTTGAAGAGAAGTCAGTCACAGGGTTATGACTCTTGAGAGTCTATTGTGAGACCTTGAATGAAAAGATTCTTCACGTACGCCACCCCGAGAGCGTGGTTGGAGTTATATCTGTCTATCCTAAGGACGCAAGGGACAAGTTTAATAGAGAATGAAGTCAATGATGGGTGTTTTTTTTAGGATTGCATGAATGAAGAGTGTATTTGTTGTAGTATTAGATTGATGTGGCTTTGGATGACTTGCGGCTTATATATTTTAGAATTAATAATTGCCTAGAATGTTAATAGAAAGTCATTTGATGTCGTCAATTCAATGCTTGTCTATTCAAGACTTCACACTCAAGCTACTTTAGGAGGTAGAGTGAATGAGTTGTATACTTAAAATAGCTCAACTAGCTAATTATACCTTAAAGGCAGATCCTGCATTTGAAGCTTCATTTCACATGTAAGGTAAGACACCCTATTTGTACGATACAACTATTTATGCCACTTTGTAGCTACTGTGTATCATTTGAACTTTTGAATTGTATTTATTGATACATAGAGGCATAGATAGGGCTTCTTATATTAAATCCTTTTATATCATTAGGCGTTTGTGAGAAAGCCAACATGTACACCCTTTCAAAAAATTTGGGTTTTATTGCAATATTACCTCTCAATCCTTGTCATAGATGACTCAACGATAGGGCAAGAACTACTTGGGTGGGCTTAATTCTCAAAGTTGTCAAGTTTATGTTACAAATTTGTGTCCTTCAAGAGTAAATCAAAGAGTTTCTTAATATGTGGTGTTAGCACAAAGCACTCGACTATTATTTGTTTATATTGCTATAAATGCATGTGTTATAATTTAGGTGTGGACATCAAATTGTTTTATATTAAACACATTTTCCATCTCTCAAATTCAAACAGCAACATTGTATTGCATATCTATTGTAACCATTAGATGATATTTGGAGGTCGCGGAGGGCCGTTTCAGGCTTATTCCCTGATCTGCCCAGATCCAGTGAACGCCGGTACGGGTGTGTCAGAATTTTATTTTTTTCAAAAAGTGACGTGGTAGTGCTTGACCACGTCAGCCAGCTCCTGCTGCTGCGTTCCCAGACTGCGGGAACGCAGCAGACAGCAAGGGAACTCACAACCTTTTAAGACCTCTGAATCTCATGTAATGGGCTGCTGATTTTTCACTTTGGGGGGATTGTGGAATGGCATTTACTGCAACTTTTGAGGTGATTGTGTTGCATATCTATTGTAAGTGTCGCCTTGCTTGAGCAACCATTGGTTAGTACCTCTCACTGATCATCATATAATATACCGTAATAGTCAACACTACTAAGGGATCCCCAAAGTTTCTCAATTGGTGAATGTTATGATTGGCACATTTATAGAGATTTGTCCTAGTTTTCTTTCAACATCCTTTCCTCAATGGTCTCCCACAAACCCACTTACATTGCAAATTTTCTTTTTCAAATTGTTCAAATTGTCTATTAAAAGCAAGTGGCAAAGGGAGACATCTTTATAAAAATCAATCACCCTTGTAGTAAATTCTCTTTTCAGTAGAACGAACGTCTCTTCTTACTTTTAAAAAAATGATAAATCATTTTTTTAACCTTAAAAACAATGCTCAAGACCCAAAGTATCCAGTAGATGATTTCCACTAAGAAAACTATATCTAATTTTGACCCCTTTCTGAAACCAAACCTTGTAGATTCTTGCATACAATGTACTACCACTATCCACAAGAGTCTAGAGTTGGTATTAGAGACACTTACATTCAGCCAACGTCGAATATTTGCAATTTCTTTATATAAAGTCCCAAAAAGCACATTGTAAGAAAATGGAGACTCGCCTTTTGACTACCAACAATACCCTCCAAAAAGGTTTTCATTAGAATAATAGAAACCATTATGAATTGCTTGTTCAGCCAATTTTTATGTGTAGTTATTTTGTTCACTATTGTAGAAACTAAGAATGCACCTCTTGGCCCAAATATTTCAGGAATACCTATTTGCAACCAACTTTCAACATTTGTAGTTTCTTCAAACGATGTCCAAAAATGCATTCTAAGAGAATCTATAATCTCTTCTTTACTACTTACAAGACTCCACAAAAAAATTTAATATAATAATGAAAAAAACATGTTGAATTCAGCTTGTTTGGTAAAATTTTAGGTGCAGTTCCCTTTTTCACTATAGTAGAAACTAAAAATGCACCTCTTGGTCCAAACATCTTAGGAATACCTATTTGCAACCAACTTTCAATATTTGTAGTTTCTTCATCCGGTGTCCAAAAAATGTATTCTAAGAAAACCTAGAATCTCCTTTTGACCACCAACAAGTCACACCCCTACCAAAAATATTAATATAATAATGAAAAAAAACCATGCTGAATTCAGCTTATTTGGTCAATTTTCAAGTGTAGTTTCCTTATTATTCATTGCTTTAGAAACAAAGAATGCATGTAGGTGCCATTGACCTAGGTTTGAGTAAATGTGCCAATGACCGCATAGCTCTAGATTGATCTAGGTTTGACCTAGATTGACCTAGGTTTGACCTAGGTTGAGTAAACGTGCCAATGACCGCACATATCCAAAATCCACACAACTAACTTTCTATTACTGTACACTAACTGCACAAATAAATGAAGCATTTTATCACTTTGAAATCCGATATCGAATTGACAGCACACTGTGCATTGAAGGGCCACAAGAAAATTTTGACTAGATTTTTAACATCATCGCCTTTAAATTGCAATAAATTTTTCATAAAGAAACCTTTTTTGCACTCTACGTTTTGAAGGTGAAAATGACATGACAATTAACAATCTCGCCAAATTTGAAAGCATGCAAATCTCTACATTATTGTGGAGAAGGATTTGAACTTTGTCTGTGCGGTAATTGGCATGTTTACTATATATGTCCCAAAATACCGGTATTTTCATTTTTTTGGTCAAAACTTTGTCGTTTTTGCTGACAGAACAAGCAGTGTGCTTGCTGCCGGGGGAATCCGATTTTTCAGAATTCGAGGGGGATTTTGGACGTGCGCTGGTTGGAGCTTGCTTGTGTGGCATTGGATTGATATATTATTCTCCCTTAGATGCCTCCCAAGGCAAGCACGGCGTTCTTTTGGTGCCTTTGGCCGGGGGTGGGTTTTGATTTTATTCCTTGCAACTGTTGTAAGATACATTGTATTGTATTTTTTAATTTATTTTTGGAACATTGTATTGTATTTTGTGCCCTTGGAAACCACGGACTCAGGGAGGGAGTTCCATTGTTGGGTGAGTTGGGGGAATAACTTAATTACTGTTCCCTTCCGTTGGCTTGGTGTGTCACATTGATTCGTTTGGTTGATATTCTCAATCTTTGGCACACGGGCTGCAACCTCCTTCAGGGGCCTGGCTTAACTTAGGCTTCTATTTAGTAGCCTTATTTAGAAGGGAAGGGAAGGGAAGGGTCGTAGTAGGAGGCAGTGAGTGTGGTGGGAGTCCAAGCAAGATTTGTGAGCTTGATTCACTGGGATAGCGGCAATCTGATCTTTACTGCCACAGATCACCCCCAACTGAAGAATTTTTCAAACGAAGGGGACCGAAGGTCAAACCTTAAAAATAAGTTATTTAACTTAACTTTTATTCAATGAAATGGGCGCTGCTCGTGGGCTTGACTGACTGATCAGTGAGATGGGAGGGAGCTTCTGGTAAAACTCAGTGGAGCTTACTCATCAATTAAACAATAAGCGAGCTCCAGCTACACCCAATTGTAAACTCAACTGTAACCTAATCGTAACCTAATTGAAACCTAATTGGAACCTTATTGGAACCTAATCATAACCTAATCGTAACCTAATTGAAACCTAATTGAAACCTAATTGAAACCTAATCATAACCTAATCGTAACCTAATTGGAACCAAATTGGAACACGTCAATTAAACAATTACAGATCACTCCAAGAATTTCCACGGGGAGGGGCCAAACATGGAATCTTCAAACGAAGTGCCTGTACCAAATGTCAAACCTTAAATAAGTAATTTAACTTAACTTCTATTCAATGAAATGGGTGCTGCTGGTGGGCTTGACTATCTCATGAAAAGATGTTGTCACCATTATTAAAATGTCCCTCTTCTTTGCCGTTGATTTGGCCATACCTCCTTCCCTATCGTTGAAGTAGCTTGTTGATAGAGATTTGCAAGAGTGCAACCTTTGACGACCATTTTGACTTCTTCGGGTTTTTGAACTTTTCAACTTCAACTTCGGATTTGTAGGCAGTTACATTCCCATGACCTCCTTTCATTTATAAACTCGTCTTGTATATTGCATCAACATTGCTTTTGACTATGCAGAATTCTTAGTAGTGCAAATAATTTGAAAACATTCAAAGAAGTGCAATGTTTGCCTAAATGCACAACGGAAAGTCGTTGATATTTTAAGTGTAAACATCAACCTTGCTCTTTAAGAAATTCCCCGTGGACAAAATTTGATTCTTGACAAATATACAAACCTCAAAGAAGACATTGAGCATTTGAAAACACAAAGAAGTACAGTTGATAGCTTGCACTTACAAAAACAACACTTGCACTTTGAAGATGGAAGCGTTGGCTACATGTTTATTGTGCTTTGATTGAAGCAATAAATTAGGGTGTCCAAAGCAGTGATGGCAAGACTATGAGGAATAAATTGTAGTCTCTCATTAGATCATTCTTATTTTGTTTTCTATAGAATTGAAATTTTAATGAATTTAGGGTTTGCCACGGCAAAAAGGAATTGAGGAGGAAGGAAATAAATTTGGAGATTGAATGTTTCGATGTAGGGAATTGGAAATGATTTTTGTCTGATGGCTACATGCCACAAGTATAATAATTATTCCCTAACTATCCATTCAAAAGATTCAATACTTGAGGCCGCCGGAACATGTATGTAACTATCTACTCAAAAGACAATTGCATATTATAGAAATATTCACTACTTTTGCACAGTGATGCATTCAATTCAAAGCCATGTGTATGGCATAGATTTGTGTACCAGTTCAAGGCCTGATTTAGAGAGTGGCATGCGCCTCCATGTGCAATAAGCATTGATCTATGAGATAATTTATCTCAGGTAAGGCAACCTAATTGACAAGGCAATCTAATTTCACTATTTTGTGTGGTTGAGAAGTCCAAATTAACCTACACTAAATAGTGCAATTAGATTGCCCCAAACTATATGTTGACCATCTTTGAATTTTACATGGTTTACAATTTGAAGGTTGTTAATTTATTTTTTGGCAACTTTGTAGTGGTTGCAAGGTCTTTTAAATATTTATTTTTTGCAGTAATTAGTGATGAAAATCTTTTTTACAACAGTAAAAGTGTAAGATATGAGAAATTAGTGTGGAGCAACCTAATTGCACTATTTGGTGTAGTTAAACCTTTAATGACTAAGAAGCCCAAATTGGGCCTCATGTTTTTTTAAACAATTTTGAAGAGTTTATATGGAGTTTTTTAATTTATTGTAATACTTAGTTATTTAAAGCAATGCACGCAATGTTCTTTACTCAAACAAATGAAATAATATAATTTTGTATTTAGATTATACTTTCTACAATATGATCAATCAAAGTCTGCAACTTAAAATCATGAATTCTTTGTATATAAAGGGTTCAGCTTACCCATCAATTAAGTATCCAATAAGGGAACTCTGCACCCAATTGTAACTCAATTGTAAGTAACCATGATTCTAATATATTTCTAACCCAATAGTAACCCAAATGTAAGTAATCCTAATTGTGACCCTATTGTAATCTATTTTTAAAATTAACCTTCTTAATTTTTGCTTAGAATATTAAGTCTCTGTTCATAAGAATCTAGGATCAATTTTAGGAGTACCTATTTCTAACACTTCAAAGATTTGCAATTTATTCATACAATGTCCCAAAACTTCATTTCAAGAGATCTAAAGTCTCCTTTTGCCTCACAAAAAGACCTAACATAACAATTTTTACACTTCAATAATAGAACCATAGATGCTCAAATTCATAGTTGGGCAATTGTAGATGTTGTTACTTTACAAAGTGAATGATTCTATTAGAAGTTATCCAACCTTCCTAGGCACAATATCTTCTACGAGAGTGGGCAGTATGAATGAAATTTCTTTAAATGTCTAAATAACTAATAGCTAATTATCATATGTCTGACTTAAAATTCCAATCTCCTATTTGTAGATGTTGTAGATTATTTTTGAATTGAACGATAACAGTCACTTGCAACTACTAGCAAGTGGAATGAAAGCTTGATCATTATGTAACTTTGACCCATACTTGAGGTAGTGGAGATAATCAAGATTACTACAACTACCATCGCAACCGTCATCTTTTCTCATACTTCAAGTGCCTGAAGACAGTAATCATGACATTGATGAAGACACTTGGAGATTTGTGCCAGAAGACAATAATCATGACAATGATGAAGACATATATGGAGATTTGGAAACATATACTACACTTTTTGTAATGTCAAACCTTGTAGTGGTGAAATTATTACGTAGTATGTGAAAATGTCAGCTAAAACGTCTTCCAATTGAAGAAGATCCAAGTAATAATTGTGACAAATGTGAAGTGCATTATAATTGTCCATGTAGGTATTACAATTGTCCATAGATGTCAACAATGAGATTTTTTGCAAAATGACCAAATTCATTTTTTGCGTGGTCGATTTTGGTTGGCCTTCAAAGTAAACATCACATGCAAATGTGATTTTTTACGAAGTAAATACTATGTTGAGTCATGAGTACTTTTCTGAAAACCATGTTTGAAAAGTTTGCAATTGCTTTTTAATATCCACAATTGACAAGTCAACCATTAATTTATCACGATTAATCCTCCATCATAGTTAATATTTCATCATTCTAATATCCCATCTTATTTAAAAGAGTGTCTCTAAATGGGAATGGGAGGGACTTAGAGTTTAGGGTTTAACCTAGTTGAGAAGCCCAAATTAACCTAGTTAATCCTTTAATGACTAAGAAGTCCAAATTGGGCCTCATGTTTTTTTAAGCAATTTTGAAGAGTTTATTTGGAGATTTTTTATTTATTTTAATACTTACTTATTTAAACCAATGCATGCAATGTTTTGTATTTAGATTATACTTTCTACAATATGATCAATCAAAGTTTGCAACTTAAAATAATTAACTCTTTGTATGTAAAGGGTTAAGCTTACCCATCAGTTAAACATACAATAAGGGAACTCTACACCCAATTGTAACCCAGTTGTAAGTAACCCTGATTCTAACGTATCTCTAACCTAATAGTAACCCAATTGTAACCCAAGTGTTAGTAATACTAATTGTATCCTATTTTTAAAATTAATCTTCCAATTTTTTGCTTAGAATATTAAGTCTCTATTCACGAATATCTAAGATCAATTTTAGAAGCACCTATTTCTAACACTTCAAAGATTTGCAATTTATTCATATAGTGTACCAAAACTTCATTCCAAGAGATCTAAAATCTCCTTTTGACTCGCAACGAGACCTAACATAACAGTTTTTTATACTTGAATAATAGATACAAAGATGCGCAAAATTCATATCGGGGCAGTTTTAGATGTTGTTACCTTACAAAATGAATGATTCTATTAAAGTTATCAAACTTTTATAGGCACAATATCTTCTATGAGAGTGGATGATATGAATGAAATTTCTTTAAATGTTTGAATAACCAATAGCTAATTATAATATGTTTGACTTCAAATTCCAATCTCCTATTTGTAAATGTTTGTAGATGTTGTAGATCATTTTTGAATTGAACGATAACAATCACTTACAACTACTTGCAAATGGAATGAAAGCTTGATGATTATGTGACTTTGACCCCATACTTAGGGTAGTGGAGATAACGGAGATTACTTCAACCACCATCACAACAGTCATCTTTTCTCACACTTAAAGTGCCAGAAGACAAAACAATAATCATGATAATGATGAAGACACACTTGGAGATTTGAAAACATATATTGCACTTTTGTAATGTCAAACCTTGTAGTGGTGAATTTATACCGTGGTGTGTGAAAACGTCAGCTGTAACGTCTTGCAATTGAAGAAGATCCAAGTACAAGTTGTGACAAATGTGAAGTGCATTATACTTTAGAAAAACAACATGCAGGTATTACAATTGTCCATAGATATCAACAATGAGATTTTGCACTTACATGACCAAATTCTTTTTTTGTGTGGTCGAATTTGGTTGGCCTTCAAAGTAAACATCACATGTCAAATGTGATGTTTTTACAAAATGAATATTATATTGAGTCATGAATACTTTTTCAAGAACCATGGTTGAAAAGTTTGTGACTATTTTTTAATATCCACAATTGACAAATCAATCATTAGTTTATCATGATTAATCCCCCATCATAATAATATTTCATCATTTCTAAAATCCCATCTTATTTAAAATAGTGTCTCTTTAATAAGCAATAGTTTGAATATACCTACTACTAACAAAGTTGGTAGAGGACAAAAAATTTAAGTGAGCATTCAAACTAATTCAATAGCTCACCTATCCATATTTGTCAAGATTCTAAGAATATATACTAGAGTTGTAGGATCAAATTTTAAGACCAATCTTTCATTCAAGACTAAACTACTTAGATTTTTTTTTCATGTACACTTGACCAAATATAATTCCTAACACAACTAGAGTCCTACCAAACCTATCTATTCCTCACACTCAATAAACAAGATGTTCAAATTTTGAAAAATAGATGAACACAAACATGTATTGAGCGTACAAATTGTCATTATTTCATCCATCTGAGTGCTTGTAACTTCTTGTGTGAGTTTTTTTACATTTTTACAAAATAGATTTGCACAACTTTCTTTTTGCTAATCTTCTACAATTCAAGGGGTGCAAATATATTTGACTTCCAAAACTAACCTTTTCATTAAAAAAATGATGCTTCAAAAATGATTTATATAAATAATCAAAAAAAATCTCAAAAAATCACTATACTTGGAATCTAATATTTTGAACCATATAGTCTCAATTTTTGTCCTGATTTTTTGAAACTTTATTTGAATATAGAAAAATTGATTAGCTTTGAGAATATAATTTATTTCAACTGATGCCAAGGAATTAAAATTATGCCCAAATAAACTCAAAACAAGGGAGAGGGGGCAGCAAAAAAATTCAAAAATTCAAATTTTATTTATTGAATATTTTTTCCATAGATTATAAACACTTTCTACATAGAAAGCTTATATTCATTCCATTTGGATTTGTTAAGAGAAAATTGTGGACAACCTTGTTTTTTCGGGCAATTAAAGCATCTTTTTGAAATAATAACTTGTAGAATTCATTCTTGAATGCAATTTTTACAATTAAAGAAACGAACATTTCCACATGGTTTAGTTTGCTTTCATAGTGTATTAATAATTTAGAGTTCCCTTCTATCTCGTATCTACTTCTATTTAACAAGTTTTCAAAGAATAAAAATTATGTTTTTTTGACTTTTTTTTTTGGGCTCTCAACTCAATTCTCCACTATACAGATTTAAAGCTCAAAATAGTGCAAACAATTAAAGTTAAGAACTTCAAGGTTCAAAGTCAAGTTAACTAGTCCCACAACACATTGAATTTTTTTTCACTTTAAATGCAAATATCTTGCAATCTGTGCGGTAAAAAAAATGGAATTTTTTTCCACACATTCTCATAATTACTAATAAGGTGGACTAAGATCCTACGCTTAGATGTGCAAAAAGAAAATTCAAATTTTTGTACTCTTTGCCATAGAAATGGAAATTTCAAGTATTTTCTAGTAGAAAAAATGTCCTTTAGGGATTAATCTTTAATCCCTAAAGGACCATTGTCCCTTCGGGGGACAAATGCGTTTTTGGGCAGGTACGTACGGGTTGAAATTTTCTTCTGATTTTTTGAAACTTTTTTTGGAGGTAGAAAATTTGATTAGCTTCATGGGAATATAATTCTTTTCAAAATTGGTGCTCGGGAACAAAAGTTATGACCAAATAAGCTGAAAACAAGGGACGGCGGGCAACAAAAAAAATTTGCAATGTTTTTTGTTTTTTTTTAAAGTATTTTTTTTCTCATAGATTATATTTTTGTCCATCTAGAAAGCTTTGATTCATTTCATTTGGATTTTGTATGAGAAAGTTACGGACATTCTTGTTTTTTGGGTAGTTGGAGCATCTTTTTGAAAAAAATAACTTGTAAGATTCATTTCTAAATGAAATTTTTCAAATTTTTCAAATTTTTTTTTTGCGTGGTTTAGTTTACTTGCTAGAACAATCTCACCATTGGGACAAGTGCATTATAATCCCGCCTAAAATATATGAATATTTTAGATTTTCCTTCTGTCTCGTACCTACTTCTACTTAACAATTTTTTTAATAATGAAAATTAAGTTTTTTTGAACTTTTCTTTTTTGGCTAGATTCTCAACTCAATTCTCCAGTATAAAGCTCAAAACTCTGTAGTAAAAAAAATAAAGTTAAAAATGTTCAAAGTCAAAAAATCTAGTCCCACAATGTGCTGAAAAACTTGTTTTTTTCACTTTAAACACAGATATCTTGCAATCTGTGCAGTCAAAAATTTTGAAAATTTTTCCACACACTCTCATACTAGTTAGGTGTAAGATCCTACGGTTAGATGTGGAAAAAATACATTTTTCAAATTCTTTTACTTTTTGCTATAGAAATGGCAGTTTTGAGTGTTTTTTGGCAGAAAAAGGGCCTCTGTCCTTTAGGGGTTAAAGGTCCACGCATCCAAAAAGTGGATGCGTCTTGGTCAACCTCAATTGTAACTTTCAAAATAACTATTTTTGGAACCTAATATAAACTAAGAAAATGGAGCTTGACAAGTTTTGTTTCTATTCCATTTCAAAATTTTGAAAAATGTCAAAAATTGAAAGAGTTATTGCAATTGAAAGCTCCATGTTTTAGAATCCAAATAACACAATATAGTGTGTTTTTCATTCATCATTTCTTTAAAAAAAGTTTATTTTGTATCTAAATAATAGAATTGTGTTTCACATTCCATCTTTCATTTAAGGTGAAAATTATAGATTTTTCTAATACATATTATAATTTGCATTATTTGATTTCCACCTTTAGCTCAAAAAATCACAATAATTTGATTTTCCATGAAAATTATTGAAAAAATAAAAAATAAAAAATGCTTTTTTTCATTAGCCAAAAATATCAAAATTTTATACATCTATTAAAGAAATGGATAAATTTGGTTTGATAGTTGAATTTGACCTCAAGATCTTTGTTGTGGTTGTTTTGGATGTAAAAGATAAAACAACCAATTAAAATTTTTTCACACTAATCTCTATTGCTACTTGTAACTCTTGAAAAAATATCAAATCATTTGGATTGTTTTTGCTATTTTTACCTAATTATGGTCAATTTTTGTAACAAAATTGATAACAGTTACATTTTCTCATGAAACAAATTGAAATTTCTTACAATAATACCACTACAAGAGAAAGGGGTGTTTTAAATAGAATCCTAGTAGTATAGTCTTTTAAGTGATGACCTTTAAATAAGTTTTTTAGTAAAATTTTACTAAAGAACTTATTTAAAGGTCATCACTTAAAAGACTATACTGCTAGGATTCTACTTAAAACACCCCTTTCTCTTGTAGTCTACATAATTTAGAATCTCAATTGATAAAAATATAAGGTTTTCTTTTAACACAATTTAAAATGCTAAATTTAGCTCAGAGAGGAAGTTTGACCATTTTACAATGGATCAAGATGTTTAAGCGTTAAACATGCAACTGTTGATTTGGATTTATTGCAATTCTATCTATTAATAAAAAAAATTGCATTTCTACAACTGCAAGGTGGATTGTGTAGTGAGTTTTATAACTCTTCATTTGAACTTAACCCCTAAGTGGTTTTGAGGGTACATTGTGTCCTCTGGATTCATATACAATATGAATTTGCCAAATCCCATGAAGTATTGGCCAAAAATGTAATTTACAAAATCAAAGGTACAATAGTCATTGATTTTCATATGTTTTTAGAAAAATATTGCAATGCTCGTTGTTGAAATGAAACATTGTCGAACATGCAAAAGTGTGTATTTCTAGAGAAATACGTGTACTAGAGATACAACTTCACAATATTTACAAAATTAATAACATGTCCAATGTAGCTAGAAAGTGTGTAGTTTGTTAGAAGACTTCAATGCGCATTTAGAAATAAAAAAATTAAAATTAAATGGGTAGTAAACCATTCACATGCAAGGCTATGTACATTGCACTTATAGTATGTACAAATGCATTGAAAGACACCCAAAACCACTTAGGGTTTTTGGCAATATATTTTGGTGTGCTACCACAATTTCTAATTGTTCATGTCACCTCCAATCCCAAAAAACTCTTTTACGCAAATTTCTCAAACATTGTGTGGAGGGACAATGTACTAAAAATTGGATATGTACATTTCTCTTGTTATAATCTCATAATACCTACGCAATTTCACATTCAAAATTAGGAAGCCTACTAATAAGAAATCTCATTAAACATCTATACAACTAGATCTTGAAATAACAATTGCTTCATTGGAAAAAACTATAAGTCCACGCTCTTTTTTCATAGGAAAAATACACGTGGAAAAACTTAGGCACTTAGGGATTAAGGGGTCAAAAATTTCTATTCTCCAAAGAACTTGAAATACCTTGTGTCTAAATACGTCTAAATATATCTTTCTTTGCAATACCTCGTGTAAACAATTCATTAGTGTAATACATGCTAATAAATAAATCTTAACCCCTAAAGGACCATTGTCCCTTTGAGGGACAAGTGGGATTTTGGGCAGGTACCTACGGGCTGAATTTTTGTTGTGATTTTTTGAAACTATTTTTTAAAGATAGAAAAATTGATAAGCTTCAAGGAAGTAAATTTTTTTTTTCAATAGGTGCATGGGAACAAAAGTTATGCCCAAATAAGCTCAAAACAAGGGAGAAGGGGCAACAAATAAAAATTAGCAAAAAATTTAATTTTTTTCTTTACATTTTTTTTCTGTTAGATTATATTTTTGTCTATTTGGAAAGCTTTGATTCATTTCATTTGGATTTTCTATGAGAAAGTTATGAACAGTCTTGTTTTTTCGGGCAATTAGAGCATCTTCTTGAAAAAAAATAACTTATAGGATTCATTTTGGAATGCAATTTTTGCAATTTTTCAAAGAAAAAGGTTCTACATGGTTTAATTTTCTTGCTAGAACAATCTCGCCATTGAAATTAGTGCATTTTAATTCCATCTAAAAGTTATTAATATTTTAGATTTTCCTTCTATCTTGTATCTACTTCTATTTAACAAATTTTTTAAGAATGAAAGTTTTTTTTTTTTTTTTATTTCTTTTTTTTCCTAGACTCTCAATTCGATTTTCCACTATAAAGATTTAAAGCTCAAAACTCTATAGTGCAAAGAATTTAAGTTAAAAATGTTCAAAGTCAAAAAATTCAGTCTTGCAATGTGGTGAAAGCCCTTTTTTTTTTACTTCAAACGTAGATATCTTGCAATTTGTGTGGTAAAAAATTTTGAAATTTTTTCAACACATTCTTATACTAGTTAGGTATAAGATCCTACGGTTAGATGTGCAAAAAAAACAATTTTCAAACTTTTTGACTCTTTGCTTTAGAAATGGCAATTTTGAGAGTTTTTTCGCAGAAAAAAGACCTTGGTCCTATAGGGGGTAAACAATGCTCTAAAACACTTTGTTCATCATTCTAGAGGCTGGAAAATAGCTGATAGATGGCTTCATTGTTTATTGTAGAAACAAAGAATGTACCTACTAGTCCAATAATCAAAGCAAATTTTGGTGACTACCTTGGTCATGAGGGGTTGCGTCTTTCTATGATTAAGATAGTATGCTCTAGAAGCAAATATGTTCTAAAGGGATCATGACACATAGGTACATTTAGCTTTCTTCAATTCCTGGAGTAGTTGTGGCGTAATACAATTGGCTACAAGGTGGTCAATATTGTAACCAACCTATGGTTAGAAATAGAAAGGCCTATATCACTATCATGAGCCGAAGAGAATCTTCCACTAAAAAAATTCATAGTACTTACGTTTCTGGTAACCAAATTTTGGAAAAATATGCATTCCTTCCAAACTCTATTTCTGTACACAGGAAAAATTCCGCACTCCAAAAAACATGCGCTTCAAATATGCGTAATTGCTTAAGTGGTTGGAAATGGGTTATGTTACTTTCTTGAAATAAACTCCGGGTTTCAAACTAAAAATAAAATGGGTAGAATTTTAGAATATTCCCTTTTCATCTCCCAAACGTATTAAAAGAATTGGTGAGACTTTGGGGAGGAAATTTGATTAAGCAAGACCTGCAGCCTGCACATGAGTGTTCATGCACATGGGCACGGTGGCCCAAGCACACGAGCCTGCAGTGCTGCTGATCCCTCTGGAGTCTGGGTCTGTCTGAGCTCGGCTGCAGTGGGATGGAGTTCCAAGGCCAAACTAATGATGGCCAAGGAGAAGGGAAGCCCCGGTGCCGGTGACCGAACCAGGCCCCTGCACCACTGCATGTCTGCATGGATGCCTTTGCAGTGCCTTTGCAGTTTGCATGAGGCTTGTGGTTATTATTACAGTATTTGTGCGCTTTGGCACTAATGAATTATTTTATTAATTAATGGCAGTAGTGAGACTGTTTAGTAAGTAGTGTTAAGTTAATACCGGTCTTGAAAATACGAGTGGGATTTCACACCACTTGGTCTTAAATGGGCCGGGCGGGGGGCTTTCCGAGGCTCCGACAAAAGCGTGAGTGAGTGCCGGGGAGTGGGTGGGTATGCCAATCCCCGTGCTGCTGTCACGCCCATACGCTCGGCTAGGGGCCAAATTTTGCAACCCCACCCCCCTTTCATTTTCTGCCAAACAAAACAAAACAAAACAATTTTGTCTCCCCCTAACCTTGGGAAGGACGCCGGGGGGTGTTGGTTACCACTCACAGATGATCAATTTTTAAAAATTTGGAATTGGCTGGGGTTTGAAATCAGACTAATAGGATTGATTGTTTTTTCTTTTGGTTTTTTTAATGGTCACCATTCTTTTTCCAAAGAAGAAGAAGAAGAAATCAGACTAATAAGGTAGAGAGCTCAAAGAATGAAATTCCGATTCATTTGTTTCAAAAAAAGAAAAGAGAGAGAGAGCTCAAATTAAGGTAAGGTATGTACACCTAAAAGAGACATTCTCCTAATTTGCGACACCTATCGACAACAGTTTAAGATTCCAAACTTGGAATCTTGGATAGATGTAGATAGGTGTTGCAATTAGGAGAGTGTCTCTTTTAGGTGCACATACTTTAGATGCACCCATTCCCACCTATGTACCCAATTCCGTCACCATGTACTAATGGAGTACATTCTAGGAGGAAAATTTGCACCATTGGTACATGAAGGAGGAGTTTTTAGAGCCCGTTGCCATTGGGCCATTGGAGGTTCAATTTTGGGCCATCTAGGCGGGTTCCATTGTGCAAGATGCAGCACCTGTTTTCCAACCGGCCCTCTAGACTCTGGTCCATGTAGACTGGGAATGCATAGTTGGAGGACCTGAAAGGTTGACTAGACCCTTGTAATTCTTAGGAAGAAATAGATGCTACATGTTCCGGCTCGCTTTATGGTAATGACGGAGCTCCCATCCACTCAACTCATAATCTCAAATGGTCAACATGATTTTAAAAGGAAGTTAGCTCAACCTTAAAACCGGGAGGCACATCCAACCAGGCCTCCAATTCTATAATGGAAACCTACTGGACCTCCAATGCACCATACAAACAGCCCTCCATGCTCTTGAGATCCAATAGGGTGATGGCAACAGGCTCTTAAAGGGATGAGAATGGGTGTGTCTACCTTAAGTTAGTAAAGATAGGTCAAGATATATAGTACAAATGAACCAACAACGTAAACCACAAGTAGAAAATGTCCCTTTTATTTTCTTAGGTAAATTTTGCACTATAATTAGAATTTCTTGCTCAATTACATGATTTTGACCGTGTAATTGGACATTATGCGTTCTTGTTCATCCTAATAGAGGACTTTTACTTAGAATTTATGTCAAATAATGTCACTCATTGTTGAAGATTTGCAAAAAAAATGCGTCTCTTTGTCGGGCACCACCCTTCTTGTTGATGCTTTTTTCATAAAATTCCATCCTCCTTATGCATTGCCTTATACAAAATAGGTGGTAGAATTCTTACAATTATTTATGAGTGGATCTTTGAAGATGAGTGTATGGGTTTGTCTTTCATGCATGTTATCATCAACTTTGAGTTAGTGAGGTCTTTTGTAATTTGTCTCAAGAGTTAGGCCATAGTGTAACTACACCTAAAATTGTCAAAATTAGCATATGAACATTGTTCCTATTGTGAAATTATATGGTTTTTTTTGTTGGATTTTGATGGCAAATGAAAACGGAGTCTAGATTTTAGTAGAATGTGTTTTTTGGACATCAATTGAACAAGTTATGAATTTTCAAAGTGCTCAATCCAACTTGCAAGTTAGCTTGTTAGTATTTCACAAGTATGCATGAGACAAACATGGAAAAGAAGGGATAAATGATGAGATTGGAGACATACATACTAAGAAAGAAAGAGCTTTGAAACTTAGTGTTTTATTGGCTTTGGACTGTAATGGAGGAGACTTTACATAGGCAAGATCTATTGTGAAGAAGTTGGAGTAGCTATATGACTCAAAAAGTTAGCTAGTTTAACCCCTAAAGTCCCAAGGCCATTTTTCTGTCAAAACATTAGGGAAAAAATCAGCCCTCTAGAGGGCCTCTCCAAATTGACATGCCAAGCTATTTCAAGCTTGGCCTGTCAACCTGGAAAAGTAACCCCAGTGAGCAGTCAAAGTATATGACTCCTCGGTGAAGCAATCAAACTTCACAAGTTTTTTTTTTTATTTTTCTAATTACTTTTTTACTCGTAAATTTGGGTTCCTACGCCACTGTCACTACAATTTTAGTTGCGCAAAAAATAAATTTTCAAACCCGATAAACAAAATTTCAGGGTACTAAAGGGGTCCGTGGAGCAGCCCTATGGAGGGTTGCTTTTTTCTCTAATGACGACTCAAAACTGCTCGTTCCGTTGTGTTCATCTAAGAATAAAATAAAACAAAATTGGAGTCTAATCACATAATCGTGTACTTCACTTGTCTTAGATAATATGGTAAAATTTTCATGAAGCTTGACCATAGAATTGGAAGATATTAGCATTCAAAGTTGGAAAAAATCATTTACTTGAACACTAGCCTGCAACTTTAGATGACTTTGATTGCCATTTGCGGAAATAATTTGCACTAAAGACTTTGAATTCAAATTTTCTTGTGTCAAAGAATTGAATGGAAATTCTAGGATTTATTTTTAAAAACACACACACTTGCTTTTTATTCTTTAAAAAATTATTAAGTTGAAGTAAGTCCAAGATTGAAAGAAAAACTAAATCGTTAATAGCTCTAAGATGGAATTGAAACACTATAATTCCAATGGTGAGATTGTTTTAGCAAGAAGAATTAACTTTGTCAAACAATTTTTTTTTAATTTGTGAAAATTGCATTCAAATTGAATTCTATAAGTTATTTTTTCAAGAAAATGCTATGATTGCCCAAATAACAAGATTGTCCATAACTTTCACATAATAAATCCAAATGGAATGAATCAAAGGTTCTTATATAGATAAAATTATAATCTATGAGAAACAAATTTTTTAGATTTTTTAAGACTTTCTTTGTGCAAAGAGATTTCTGCCCGCCACATTATAAAAAAATGACCTTTTATGCCATAATTTTTGCTCCTATGCATCGATTGAAATAAAAAGTATATTTCTAAAAAGTTGATGTGTTTTTCTATTTTCACAAAAAGTTTCAAAAAATCATGATGAATATTGAGGCCATAGGAGCCTAGCCAACATCCATTTTGTCCCTTGAGGGGACCCTAGGACTTTAGGGATTAAAGATAAAACAAATGAAAAAAAAGATATACTTTTCCTTCATCACCTTTCCCATTCTTGTTCCTTGTTTCTTGTGCAATAGGAACAAAGTTTCTTGTATTGTAATATAGTTGCTAGTTTCTTTTGTTGATTTATAATGTTTTTTGGAAACAAATATTACTTCCATGTATAAATAAGTACATCTATATTCCCTCTCAATTTCTTTTAAATTTGTAACACGCAGTTATATTAACATTTATGTCTTTGGCCTTCAAAACATTACCCTGCTTCCAACAAAGGATTTACTTACACTTCTTCACATTTTATATAGATGTAGCTTCTATTGATGTAAATCTCCTTGAGTTTCCTTGCCAAAGTCAGTAGATGGGTGAGTACTCTATTTTTTCCCCTTTGAAAGTAATGGTAGTGTTAGAAAAATGAAACAAAACCAGGCCCAAATTCAAGCAATTCACCCTAGATCGGAGTAAATGGAAGAGATTTTGATAAGCTTGTCCCCTACTTGAGCGGCCGAAGCAAATAACACCATTATCCATTACACCTCATAGTTTTGCAAATATATTGTGGCAAGTCATCTCAAGGAATTTGTTGTAATGTTTAAGGGTTAAGACACCAATTGGAGCTTCCATGGGGAGCAAATCTCCCCATAGAAGACAAAACTTGAAGATCTTCACCAATATTATTGTACTAATGAGCTAATGGTTCCATCTAGCTCTACATGAGTGCTCCACTCTTATATATTTCATTCCATTCAGTCGGAACATATGTAGATAGTATGCTAATTAACTCAAAAGGAAAATAGTTTGTTGAATGGACAAATGGAAATTTGGATACCCTCTGATGTAATCAATTTTGAATAGATGTTTTATGAAATTTTGATACAAGGTGCATCCACTAATTAGCTTTGCAAGGAAGGAAATCAATTAGAGGCTTGGGTGAAAATTTATTCCGCACAAAAAAATTCAAGTGGTGTGGGCAATTAAGGATTTATTTGCTAAGACCTTCATCTATTTTTGAAATTTGGCATGGATGTAATTAACACAATATATTATGCAATTGTAAAAATAAATAAATAAATGGATTTCAAAGTCACACTCCAAGAGGAGTGAAACATTGCCAATAATATTGGGCAATTTTAGAAGAAATCATTTTTTTCTATGAATCTTCACACGCTATTATCTTGCAATCTGTACAATCAAAGGTTCCACATTTTTTTTTACATAATGTAAACTTTTTATTCTATTTTTACCATTTGGATTTCCCCCCCGAAAAGGGTAAGATAAATGTGTACTTGACCAGATATGCTAATGAATGGTATAAACCCTCATCTTTTTGTAGAGAACTTAGAAAAAATCCAAGATGTCTCAAAGTTTGTTTGTTCTTGACTGGCATGGTCAAATAACATTTTTTTTTTCAAACTTCAAATGTTATAGTCTTGCAATCCACTTGGTCAAATGCCTTGAATTTTTTTGAACACATTGAAATGACGTTATAGTTAAATTTTGTGTGGTTAAAATTCAAAAAATAAATTATAATTTTCAATTTTGGTCAATGTACCAAAAATTAGCAGTTTATAATAATTTCTCTCAAAGTCTTGCGGGGTTAAATCACAAGCCATATTAAACCTTAGGCACTCAACCATACACTTGACAAATGATTAATGTTGTGAAAAATGCACTTCATCCAATTAATATTCATTGAGAAAGCTTCAAGAAAATTCAAGTAACGTGACAATAGAAATAAGAAACAGTTGCTCTACATGAATCAATGATATAGATATATTGGAAGAGTTTAAATTATTTGTTACAAAAATTTATAACTAATTTTATTATTTTTAGATTGAGCACATAAGAGTTAACAATATTGCAAGTATATATGGGCTAAAGAACATAGTAGACTACCCTAACAAACTAAAAACATTTGCACGATTGCTTGTTAAATTCTACGTATTCAAGTTTTTCATCTTTGTTAGAATCCTCAAACTTCTTGCCTCACACCTTTGTTCACTAAATGTGTCTTATAAATAGTCAATTGACCAATCACTAAATAGAATATAGGATAAAACTAACTAAATCTAGGTTCAAAGGGCCATTGCTTATTTTATTAGGATAAAGTATAAATATTTGGAGGAGTACTTATCATCTACATTTTGGTGAGTGTTAGACCTATTGGAGGCAGTGGTGTGGATGCTCAAAGTGTTGGCAATTGATGCAAGCCTATAACTTTGCGTTTTTTAGTGTTAATGCATGTTTGCTTAGTCCTTGAATCACTATTAGGACAAATATTTATTTCCTTGATGGCCGGGCTTCAAGAATTTTTGGCAAATTTTACATAATATCTATTTGTTATTTCAAGTAATTGTAATTCTTTCTTTGGCAATTTTTCAAACACTCAAACAATTTTCTTTAATTTTTTCTCTCTTCAAAGTTCTATACACTTATAGCTAGGTTTAAAGATTTGTTGAAATTTGTCAATATGATGCCAAAAAAACAAACCACTACTATATTAACCCCTAAAGGACTAGGGGGTCATCTAGATTTCTAAAATTGTGAAAATCTAATAATGATGGTCAAAC
The DNA here is from genome assembly GCA_963969595.1 of Neckera pumila. Lineage (NCBI taxonomy): Eukaryota > Viridiplantae > Streptophyta > Bryopsida > Hypnales > Neckeraceae > Neckera > Neckera pumila. The sequence goes on along the minus strand of OZ018414.1, from coordinate 3,132,128 downwards.
AATAGTTGTAAAATATGATTTATAGATCACATCCATACAGTTTGATCAACGAATGTACAAACCAATATTTTCCAATAAAACTAGAAGCCAAAAATTGAAAATTCCTTCTAAAATCAATTGTAGATTGAATATTTATGATTTTTGCAATAATTTTTTTCTATAAATTCAAAACATTGAGTTCTAATTATAGTGATTTTTGAAGATTTTTAATGTTTTTTGATTCAAGTCATTTTTAAAGGGTCATTTTTTGAACTGAAAAAGTTATTTTTTGAGGCTAGACCTATCGATATCCTATGAATTATAGAATATTTGCAAAACAAAATATTCATAATCTATATTGTACAAATGTTAAAGAACTAATCCAAGAATCTTAAAAGAAAAAATTGATGGATGCAAAAATGCATTTTGGTGAAATTGGGATGTGTTTTTGTTCATTCATTGTTCAAAATTTGCACTTATGAATGCAAATTTTGTAAGTGCAAATTTGTATTTGAGGATTTCAAAAAAGAAATTTATATAGGCATCTTCAATGTACATGGCAAACATGCCCTCATTACAAAATTTTGATTAGTTTAAAATTTGAATTTGTGATTACTAATGTCAAAATTTGGAGTCAAATGTACTTTGGTCATTGTAATTGCCAACTCCTTTATAATTTTTTGGTCTCTTAGCTAGTTCATAAGCTAGCTTTGAAGTGGTTTGTTTTCATTGTCAAATGTCTAAATTTGAATTTTTATGTACCTATTATGATCACTTTGGGATGCACTTTCAATGATAAAAAAATTTCAAGTCTTAATTATAAACTAATGAAAAGTTCAAAGTTTATTTGAAGGACTGATCCTTGATGTTGCTATAACCAATTATTAGTTCCCTCTGCATTATACTAAAGATTGTGTGGAGGAAGTTATCTTTAGGTAATATGATTTCAAAAATTAAAGTGAACAACCCTAAATCCGCCACTAATTCAAAACCACCAGTATCACTCTAGGTGCATTTCTAAAATCAATATGCATATATCTATGTGGAAGAAACAATTTCTGACTCTCTACCAAAAAAAAATTGGATCCTTTATAACTTTTGCATATGGTATCCAATTGTCATGTTCTTTGGTGCATTGGAACCTCCTTTCAGTTGCCAACAAGAAAATCAATGAAAATTTGATCATTCTAGTAATAGTAATAATGCACAATAGCAAAAAGTGGTGGTTTGGGGGGGGAGATTGCCCACCTTCTTCATTTCATTTGATGTTGATGATACTTGCATTGAAAATATAGCATTTCCTATAGTGTAAAAAAAAAACTAGCAACTTCAAAGTTTGCAACAAATCGCCACCTTCACGTCCAAGAAGAATGCTCACTTGTTGTGCTCTAGGTTTTCATCATAAACATCAGATGAAATAACTGGACGATATTTCTCTGAGATGAAAACATGACAAATTTTGTGTCATGAGTCACAATAGGGGTTGTGTGACTCAGTCTATGTACTTAACCCCTAAAGGACCAAAAGGCGTTTTTTTTGGCAACATAGCAGTTTTGGGCAGCTCACTACAAATGGGAATTTTATTTTTTTTCTTTGAAAATTTCATACAACGTGTGCCCAAGGAGTAGCTTTAAGGCCCAACAATTTTCAAAACTTTTGACTACATGATTAAAAAGTTATTGGATGATATGTCATTTTCAATGGTCGGCGGGCAGCTCAAAAAAATTCTGAAAAATCACTTTTAAAAAAAATAAAAGTTTGAAATTGGTTCTTTACATTTATATATATATATATATATATATATATATATATATATATATATATATATATATATATATATATATATATATATATATATATATATATATATATATATATATATATATATATATATATATATATATATATATATATATATATATATATGCATAAAGCTTTGAATTATTCTATTTTGATTTATGAGATAAAAATTATGAAATGTTCTAGTTTGCGGGCAGTTATGGATTCTCTACTCTAAAATAAACTTAGAAGTCCTTTATTTAGTTAATTTTTTAATATTTTTTGAAAAAAACAAAAGTGTAGGATGTATATTGTTTATTGCAACATTACAACTGTTGGGCTTGACATTTTTTTATTCCATAATCAAATTCTTAACAATTTTGTGTTTTGAATCATTCTCTAGTTCTTTCTACAACCTATTTTTTTCCTATATGTTGTACAATTCCAAATGATTTGAATTTTTTCAAGCATGTAGCCAACTTGCTTTGAAGAGTGAATCCAAGGAGTAACCACCATTTTGGACATTTTTTCATTTAAATGTGACCTTGTGAATTGCAGCTGCCCAGGTTTCCGCAAGGCCAAAATAAGGGGTTTTGTCAATTCAAATGCTAATATCTTGCAATCTACAAGGTGGAAAATTCTGAAATTTTTCCTACATATTCTCAAATAAATTTACTATCAGATCCTATGGTTATATGTGTCCCAAAAATATTTTTATTCTGAAATTTGATACTTGTATTAGAAATGGCAGTTCTGGAGTGCTTTTGGTGAAAACATAGTCTCCAACCTTTAGGGGTTAATATAATATACAAGAATCAGGAAGGGGTTCCAACTCTCATGTTCCAAGATACACTGTGTAATGAAAATTGTTCATTTGAAGCATGCACACAACATCCGTTCGACACACATGTAACTTGCACGCAGGTGACCCCACCATCCGTCAACCCTCCTCCATGCTCGATCAGCGTTCATGAACTTAAGAAACGATTGCCGGCAGCAGCTGGTGGAGGTGTCCGACCATTGGTCCGTCGGTCCGTCCAGAGCCCCCTCCCTCTCGGTCTAATTTACGGTCAAAGGTCGGGTAAGGTACACTGAATTGTGCAATTAGGTTGCCCCAGACTATAGTTGACCATGTTGAAAGTGTTAGATATGAGAAATTAGTGTGAGGCAACCTAATTGCACAATTCAGTGTAGATCACTAACTTCCGTCCTCCGTGTAAGTTAGTCTAGCTAGCGATGCTGCTGCAGTGAGTGGGCCACTGCATTTTTTGCTTTTTTCCTTGCAGGTGGGTTGGGTTGGGTTTGGACGTTGGGTTGGGTTGGGTTTGGACGTTGGGTTGGGTTGGGTTGGGTTTGGACGTTGGGTTAGGTTTGGACGTTGGGTTGGTTTGGTTTTGGACGTTGGTTTGGGTTTTCGCTCGTGTGTTTAGAGCCCTGCCTGATGGTCAAAAAGGCTTCCTCAGTCCTGTAGGTGGAGCAGAAGATCGTACTGAGGCTCATGTGGTTCCTCAGCAACACAGATTTGGTGTGATATCCCCGATCGCCATCAGGGGCATGTGAGGAAGAAGTCGCCTACTGGAGCCTTCCCGCAGGTAAGTTAGTCCAAGCTAGATTCCAAACTGAAGGGAAGTTAGTTTGCATAGGGGATTGATTATAGACTACAAGACCTGGCCGCGTCCCCCGGGGGGGTGCACAACAATGTTTTACCAATGAGGCAGGGGGCTCTTTTGCGTCCTTGAAAACGGGACTCCTAGATGGGGTCATAACATTGTTTTATCAATGACGCAAGGGGGGCTTTGGCATCCTTGAAAATGGGACTCCTACAATGAAAAAAAGTGCCTAGTTGATGGCTCCCCAACCAAATCCCCAAATCCTTAACCCCTAAAGGACCAACATGCGTTTTTTGGTCATATAGAAATTTTGGGCAAGTACGTGTGACTAGAGATATCCATATTTGAGGCTGAAATTTTAATAGAAGGTGGGGGCGAGGAGTATCTTCATGTGTATCAAGTTTCATGACATTTTGAAATACGAGTTAAAAGTTGTGATCCAATATGTTACTTTTTTTTCATAACTGGGCAGTTTGGGTAAATAAGAGAAAATCATTTTTTCCGGAATTTTTTTTTGAAATTGGTTTTCTACATTTATATATACTTAAAAAACTTTGAGTCATTCCATTTCAATCAATGAGTCAAAAGTTATGAGGGTTTTTGAATTGCGGGCAATTATGGATTCTCTACTCTAAAAAAACTTTAGAGTCGTTTATTTAATTCAATTTTCAATATTTTTGGAAAAAAATAAAATCCTAGAATGTTGATTGATTATTACAACATTACAACCGTTGGGATTGACATTTTTAAATTCCATGATTAAATTTTTAACAATTTAGTATTTTGAATCATTTTCTACTTCTTTCTACTTATTATTTTTTTCCTATATGATGTACAATTCCAAATGATGGGAAATTTTTCAAGCATATAGACAACTTATTTAGGAAACTGAATTCAAAGAAGCACCACCTCTATTGGCATTTTTTCATTGAAAAGTGAGCTTGCAAAGTGCAGCTGCCCGTTTTTTTGCTGGATTGAAAAAATGGTTTTTAAGACTATGAATGCTTATATCTTATGATCCACGTGGTGGAATTTTTTGAAATTTTTACCACATGTTTTCAAAATATCATACTACAAGATCCTACGTTTACATATGTCAAAATTTGTTTTTTTCCAAAAATTTGGTCGTTGTATTAGAAATGGCAGTTTTGGAACGTATTCGGTGATTACGTAGTCATGAAACTTTAGGGGTTAACCCCTAAACCCCTAAATGTATTTGACTATGTTTTCACCAAAAACGCTCCAAAACTAGCATTTCTAATATACGTACCAAGTTTTAGAAAGAACGTTTTTGGACACATGTAACCATAGGATCTTGTAGTAAACCAGTTTGAGAAGATGTGGAAGAAATTTCAGAAATTTTCATCTTGTAGATTGCAAGATAATAGCATTGAATTGACAAAAATCCTTTTTTTGTCCTTGCAAAAATATGGGCAGCTGCCCTTCACAAGGTCACATTTGTATGAAAAAATGTCCAAAATGGTGGTGACTCTTTAAACTCATTCTTCAAGGCAAGTTGGCTACATACTTGAAAAAGTTCAGACCATTTGGAATTATAAAACATATAGGAAAAAAATAGTAAGTAGAAAAAAGAAGAGAATGATTCAAAATACTAAATTGTCGAGAATTTCATTATAGAATTGAAAAACTCCAATCCCAGCAGTTGTAATGTTGTAATAAACAATTTACACCCAATGTTTTGTTTTGTTTTCAAAAATATTGAATATTAAGTTAAATAAAGGACTTCAAAGTTTATTTTAGAGTAGAGATTCCACAACTACCCGCAAACTAAAACTCCTCATAATTTTCATCTCAATAATCAAAATGGAATGATTAAAAGCTTTCCATGTATATATAAATCTAGAGAACCAATTTCAAATTTTTGTATTTTTAAAAAGTAATTTTTTGAAGAATTTTTTTAGCTGCCCACCAAGCATTGAAAATCACATATCATACAATAACTTTTTAACCATGCAGTCAAAAGTTATGAAAATTGTTGGGCCTTAAAGCTACTCCTTGCGAAACTACTTGGATTTTCAATTGTGAGTAGGTCATTATTTTCTCACTGCCCTAAAAAGTGGCATTTTTTCACAATTTCAGCCTGAAATATGCTTCCGGGCTTTAGGGGTTATATAATGTTAGTCTCCTGAAAAAATAGGAAATAGTAATATCAATATGGATGAATTTCAATTTTTAGAAGGAGGTGATTTAATTTGGTGAAGCACTCAATTTTTCTACATTCATCCTTCGTCTAAAAATACATTCATTCTTTTAATGCATTTTTCCATCTAGAATTGGTGACTTCATCCATGTCTTATATAGAAATAAAAAAAATTTGACAAAAAAAGATTATTCTTTGTATGGCAAAAAGTAGAGATTTATTTTCATCCCTAAAGTTCCATTGTTCCTATAGGGAAGGAAATGGATTTTAGATAGGCTCCTATGGTCTAAACTTTTGTTGAGATTTTTCAAACTATTTTTGGAGATAGAAAAACATGTTAACTTTCTAGGAATATTGATTCAATTTCAAATCAGTATTGGGGAGCAAAAGTCTTGCCATCCTAAGCTCAAAATGGAATTTGCTAGGCAACACCAAAAAAATCACAAAAAATGAAAATGGACAAATTTTGTTTATCATTTGAAATATTTTTATGTACATGGAAATATTTGTTTCATTCTACTTGGACTAGTAATGAGAAAATTATAGACTCTCGTGCTTTTTGAGCAATTAGAGCACCTTCTTAAAAAAATAACTTATAGGATTTATTTTTTAACCCAACTTTTACCTAAATCTATGTTCATGAGGGTTGATTTTGAGCACACTTAGTCTTGATACTTAAGAATTCAATGTTCATCCCTAAAGAACTTAGGATGTTTTTCTCAAAATCAATCAAAATCATTAGATGTTGTTTGGAGGCAGCAAAGGTCTGTTTCAGGTCCGTTCCCCTATTTGTTTCCAATGCATGGAAGGAACGTCAGGTTGTTGTCAGAATCCAAATTTTAAAATTTTAAAAAATAAAGTACATTTAATAAAATAAATGCTTCTTAAATAAATAAATAAATAAATAAATAAATAAATAAATAAATAAAGTTAGAAAATTTTTAAAATTTTTAAAAAATGACGTGGCCGAACTTTGGATACGTCACACTCTTTCACTGCTATGGCATAGCACGTTTCCTGTATTTGGGAACCCGTAGCCCTTTGGGAGGCCAAATCCCTTCTAGTGTGCTACTTTCTAGTGCATTGAGCATATTTGAAATCTAAAATATTTTTCAAATTTTGAATTATACAAATTTATATCAGACGAATGTAAGACTTTGTGAAAAGTATTTAGTCCGTTTGACTATGTAGATTGCAAGAGTAAAAGGATCAAAGTTAAAAGAAAATAAATTTGGACATTTTCCAATAGGGTCCATATGGTTTGATTCAACTTTGTGGAAAAGGGAGTACTATCCAACTTTGGGAACTTGAGACCAATTGATAGGTAGTTATGTTTGATACTTGCATACCAATTTTCAAAGAGAATAGATGACTAACATATAATCTCCAAAACATCTTATATTAGAAGGATATCCAAAAAAAGATGCATAAAAAAGATTTCAATTTTTTTGGATGACTTGTTTTCGGGAAGAATCAAAATCCCAACGGTCAATCCAAAGCTTTGAACATTCTATTAACCCCTAAAGGCCAATCGTTGTCCCTTAGGGAGACAAATGGGAATTTGGGGCAAATCCTTATAGGTTGAATTTTTGTCCTAATTAAATTTTTTTTTGAAGATAGAAAAATTGATTAGCTTTGTGGGAATATGATTTTTTTCATTTGGTGCTTGGGAACAAAAGACATGCCCGAATAAGCTCAAAACAGGAAAGAAGGGGCAGCAAAAACAAATTCAAAATTTGGAATTCTTTTTGGAATTTTTTTCTCATAGATTACATTTTTATCTACATGGAATTTGATTCATTCCATTTTGATTTGTTATGAGAAAGTTATGGACAATCTTGTTTTTTGGGCAAATAGGGCAGTTTCTTGAAAAATTAACTTAAAGGATTCATTTTTAAATGCAATTTTTACAATTTTTCAAAAAAAAGAATTCACATGGTTAATTTGCTTGGTAGAACAATCTTACCGTTTGGATAGTGAATTTTACTTCCATCTTAGAGATATTAAAAATTTAGATTTTTCTTCTATCTCATACCTACTTCTACTTAACAGTTTTTTTAAATATGAAAATTAAGTTTTTTTGAGTTTTTTTCTTTAGACTCTCAACTCAATTCTCCACCATAAATATTTAAAATTCAAAACTTTGTAGTACAAGAAATCAAAGTTAAGAAGGTTCAAAGTCAAATAATCTAGTTCTACAATGTGTTGAAAAGCTTGGCTTTTTTCACTTTTAACACAGATATCTTGCAATATGTGCAGTCAAAAATTCTAAACAATTTCCATACATTTTCATACTATTTAAGTACAAGATCCTACAATTAGATGTGCAAAAAAAAATATCTTCAAATTTTTTACTCTTTGCTATAGAAATGGCAGGTTTGAGTGTTTTTTGGCAGAGAAAAGGCCTTGGGTCTTTAAGAATTAATCAAGTTGAATTTATTTATTTTTTAAATAAAAAATCTCGTGAATTTACCTAGCTACATAATTTGTGCTCTCGTTTCTATAATTGTTCAAAAATTGCCATTTTTAGTGCATTGAGAGAAAGTTGGGAATTTTTTTTTTCATTTTCAACCGCACATGATTTCTTTATACTACTTTGAGAATTTGTAGGATTTTTTTTATAAATTGCAAAATATAAGTATTCAAAGTAAATGGAAAAAATACATAGTTTGCATGACTGCTTGCCTTCTCTATTCGCATGCTGCCCAAAGTCTTTTGCAAACTTCTGGGCCCTGTAACTTTTGCCTCAATAGCTGACTGGGAAAAAATACATTTTTGGAAAGCTTACAAAAACTTGCATCTTTACTAAGATTTTTACTTTGGTGTATTTGTTCAAAATTGACTTCCTATTAACCTACCCCAGCTTTTAGAAAGCTCCATAGGGGCTTATAAAACTTGAAGGGTTAATTCAGATGGTGTTCAAAAAATATATGCTATGAGACAAATTTGCGATCTTCTTTTTACTTCCAACAAGATTTAACCTTGCAAGTGTGGGGAATGCAATACTTGGTCAAATGTTTATTCAGATGATTTTAGGTGCACTTATCTAACAATATCTTTTGCAGGGAAGTTTACTCATTAACCAGTAATTTGTAGAACATGCCAAATTATGGACTTCACCAAATGCAATATAAGGTAAACCAACCTACAACAAACAAAGACATATTACAGACACTTAAGGAATGACCTTTTTTTGATACATACTCTCAATAAGCTTGTTAACATAATCCCCAAAGTTGAAAGGCATATGAGCACATGATTTTGACTTACAAGCCTTTAGAATTGGGTTTTCTTCCTTTGGACAAAGTTCAAAACTTTAAAAGCACGTGCTCATATGTCTTTCTACTTTAGAAATTATATTAACAAGCTTGTTGAAAGTATATATATAAAAGTTCAGGCTAATTGGACCTATCTATTATGGTTGCCTATAGCTATCCGTATTTTGGAAAAAAAATCCTTTTAAGGCATAACTTTTTAATCGTGACCTCAATCGTGACTTAGATTGATGTAAAATTTTCTAAGCATCAAGCTAGTAGTAGACTATACACTTGAAAATTTGTTTACAACAATCCAACATGTATTGCATCAAGAAGAACTTCCTCCAAAGTGGAAAATGGCCTGAATTCATGCCTTCAGACTTTAGCGGTTAAATCAACCCATTACACATTTTTTTCAACAAAAAAAAAATTGGGCTACCCTAGGTTAAGTTAGTGGCTACAATCAATATTTTGAATGATAATAATAGAATGATTAGTGACTACAACAAGAACTTCTACCTTTCAAGAGTAAATTCATCACTAGTAGTGAATTTATATTGTAGCCATGTTAGGAAATATTGAAATTGCTTTAGGTGAATAAGATGACCAATATGGATACACTTTTTGTTGGTTTTGAGGTAGTCTCGAGTTCCTTTTGGGCCACTTAGGCAACATACTTCAAAAATTCATAAATTTTTTTTGCTCTTTGTCAATAAAATAAAATTTTGGTTGTTCTCCTCAATTCTCACATTTTTCTTTTATATGGCTTTTTGTTTTTAATTTACAAAAATTCAACGATCCCAACAGGGCCAACCAACCAATTACAAATTCTACTTGTTATAGTCTGGTTTCATTAGAGAGAATTTGGGCCCTATAAAGGGCCGCAAGTTCCCACAAGTTCTCCAACAAGTTCTTCTGAGTTCCCCACTGCTAGCATTGCGCCACTGCAGCAAGGTGACATGGTTGAACTTTGGCCATATCAGATTTTTTTTTCTTTAATTGTATTTTTTTTCTTAATACAGCCTGTACCAACGTTCTTAGCATGGGGATAGATTGGGGAAAAGCCTAAAAACGTCCCTCTCTTGCCCCCAAATCCCCTCTATTGTATAACCTTATATCTCCTTTTGGTGACAAGACTCGGACCGGTAACTTTTGCCTCAATAGCTGAGTGGGAAAAAATATATTTTTGGAAAGCTTACAGAAACTTGCATCTTTACTAAGATTTTTTACTTTGGTGTGTCAGTTCAAAATTGACTTCCTATAAAGCTACCCGAGCTCTTAGAAAGCTCTATGGGGGTTTATAAAACTTGAAGGGTTAATTCATATGATGTTCCAGAAATACATGCTATGAGACAAATCTTCTTTTGACTTCCAACAAGATCTAACCTTGAAAATGTGGAGAATAAAATACTTGGTCAAATGTTTATTCAGATGATTTTAGGTGCACTTACTTGACAATCTCTTTAGCACGGAAGTTTACTTATTCACCAATGGTTTGTAGAACATACCAAATTGTGGCAATTCAACTTCATCAAATGTAATATAAGGTAAAGCAACCTATAACAGGCAGAAGATCCATTACAGACATTTAGGGAATGACCTATTATATATATATATACTCTCAATAAGATTGTTAACTTAAATCCTAAAGGTTTTGACTATGTTTTCACCAAAAATGCTCCAATACTACCATTTCTAGTACAAGTACCAAATTTTAGAAGAAAAAAAATTTGGAATATAAGTAGCCATAAGATCTTGTAGTACGCTAGTTGACAAGATGTGGAAAAAGTTTCAGAATTTTCCTTTCGAATGTAAATGTTCATCATAGGAAGTGACTTTATTAGGCCTTCATGTTGTGGCCCTATTAGGAAATATAGTGATTGCTTTAGATGAATAAGATGACCATTATGTAAACACTTTATGTTGGTTTTGGGGTAGTCTCGAGTCTCTTTTGGTCCAATTAGGCAATATGCTTCAGAAATCCATAACAAATTCACACTTTGTCAAAAAACTAAAGTTTCAACGGCTCTCCCCAAGATTTCTCACATTCCTCTTTTATGCACATTTTTTTTTTTTAATACAAAATTTTCAACGGTGTCAACCGGGCCAACCAACCAATGACAGATTCTACCTGTCATACATAGACTGGTTTATTATCACCTTACCTTATACAGTATCTTTTTTTTTCTTTTTTTTTTTTTCTTTTTTTTTGAAACACATGGACAATTTCCATTGATAAGGGAAACAGTACAAACAGTATCCTTTTTTGGTGACAAGCCTCAGAAGGCAAAGATACTGAATCTGCAAGGAAACCATATTTTATTGCGCGGTCTCCATTGCAGCTCATCGACCATGAGTCCATGATCTTCTTCTTTTTCCTCATTTGGGTTCAGTACTCAGAGCAGCGGAGGTCTGATTATCAACCTGCCTGCACACCAAGCGTGCTGCTGTGACCTCTCGCCCATCATCACTGCCATGCCAGGCTCGGCTCAGGCTCAGGAGCCTCAACTCAGGAGCCTCTGGGGGTGATATGGAGGTGCACGTCATCACCACCACCACTCGGGGTTAATTGGTTTCGTGAGCGAGAGAAGTCCATTACTGAGACGACCGAGACTCTCACATGGGACATGGAAAAAAGGGAAAAAAATCTCGGGGAACCACTCAGTCGCATGTGCAGCTTTCTCATATATTGATTGAATGCCGGCAATTAGCTCCTCCCTATCTCGCACCAGAATGGACCCGGGTTGTTTTTGGAGTGATTTTTCACTAAAAAACGATGAATTTTTCTTGCTTTTAGAGTGGATGAATTTGTAAAATATTAGCATATCACTCTATTTTAAATGAATGTACATTCTTTGGGATGGAAAAATAAATATCATCCACATATTGTAGGTTTCATCCATTTTATGGATGTAAATATCTTCCTCATGTTTTAATTGAACACCAATTCCTTCAATACACTTAAAAGTTTCAACATTATTTTTTTCAATAAAAGGTAATTGATTCCACCAATTTATAGAAAATTTATACTGTGAAGATTGCTTTTTGCGCTGCCTGTAAATACTAGAGTGGACAAAAGGAAACACCCATTTCCACGTACTAATATCTTGGCCTAGAAGAGCTTTGGTCTTCTCACTAGACAAGATTAATCCTTAAAGGACGGGCTGTTGATTGTGGAAATCATCCCTTTGGTTACTGTGTGAATCATTGGCTTAAAAAAATGTGGAAATACTTGTTGGAAGTCAAACTATTGTAGAAGACCTCCTTCTTTTCACAGCAAAGTTCCGAGGATGAATAGTTGCACTTTTGTCCTACGTAGAAAGATTTTTTGTCATCTATCAGACAAAAAACGTCCACATTGATGTTTAAGGATTAAGATACCTTCTTTGCAGGCAAATGATTACCTTTTTTTTATGATCTATTGAGCACGGTAGTTTACAAACACAATGGGTAGAGCATGTACAGTCTTGGTATTGCAAATTTAGCGTATTACAAAAACGGTGAATATTGCCTCTTTTGTTGTTGGTGAACTTCTTGACATGGGGTTTGATCTTCCTACCTAGAAAATGGAAATTCCCATTTACTAGCAACCAATCTTTCTAATGAAGCCAAAACAATGAGAGCCTATGTATCTACTCATATGTAAGAAGGCAGGCAGAGAATTGTCACCATATCTAGTATTCAATCACAACCATTATATCCTATCATTGCATATTCCATATTTTTCCTAATGCTTAGAAAGATGATTTTAAAAACAACAAATTAAGCTTCTCCTTACAATAACGATGAAGATGATGTCACGCGTCCACATGTCATCCAACAAATTCTACATCAAACTCTCCCGTATGATTCATTTTGCAAGTGCACCATTTCTTATACATCTTTGAAAAGCATCATTATATTGGAAAATCTCTCATCATGGTGTGTGTGCACACATACTATTAGACGACTTCCACAAGTTAATCGTGAGCACAATCACGAGTCCATTGAGAACCTTTTTTTTTTAATCTTGGAATCAATGTTATTAAGACGGGTACACACTCAAAATCGCACCCTGCCTAAAATCAACATCATCACTCTGGATACATCTCTAAAAGCAATGTGTACATACGTTGAAGAAACAATTCAGTAGAACACCTCCCAACAAAAACTTTCACCCTTCCTAAACTTTGCATATGGGATCTAAATGTCACGTTCTTTGGAGTGTTGGAACCTCCTTTCACTTGCTCACAAGGGAATTGGACCAATCTAATAACATTAACCAGTCTAATAATAGTAACTAGACCACCCAATAGCAAAAAGTGGTGGTTTTGGGGGTACCCTTTTATACAGGGTTGAGCAAAGTATTCCTATGCCAAATGGATACTCCATAGGGGAGGCAACCCATTCTTGATCACTTAACCCCTAAAAGACCAAGGGCTTTTTTCTGCCAAAAAACTCTCAAAATTGCCATTTCTAGAGCAAAGAATAAAAAAAAATTTAATTTTAATTTTTGCACATCTAACCATAGGATCTTATACCTAACTAGTATGAAAATGTGTAGAAAAAACTTCAAAATCTTTTACTGCACAGATTGCAAGATATCTGCATTTCAAGTGGAAAAAACAAGTTTTTCAGCACATTGCGGGACCAGATTTTTTGACTTTAAACATTTTTAACTTAAATTTTTTGCACTACAGCGTTTTGAGCTTTAAATCTTTATAGTGGAGAATTGAGTTGAGAGAGTCTAGGAAAAAAAAATTCAAAAAAACTTAATTATCATTCTTAAAAAAAATGTTAAATAGAAGAAGGTATGAGATAGAAGGAAAATCTAAAATATTCATAAATTTTAGATGGAATTAAAATACACTGATTCCAATGGTGAGATTGTTCTAGCAAGTAAACTAAACCATTACAAAAAAAAATTGAAAAATTACAAAAATTGCATTCCAAATTGAATCCTACAAGTTATTTTTTTCAAGAAGATGCTCTAACTGCCCAAAAAACAAGAATGTCCATAACTTCTTCATAACAAATCCAAATGAAATGAATCAAAGCTTTCCAGATAGACAAAAATACAATCTATTAGAAAAAAAAACATTTAAAAAGAAAATTCAAACTTTTGCAAATTTTTTTTGCTCCCCCCCTCCCCACGCATTCCAAGAAATGGCATAACTTCTTGCCCGATGGTCCGATTTCAAATTTTTTTTTCCTGCCACATACCTCTCTCAATTCTTCACGTTCAAATTTTTTTTCAGAAAATCAAGAGAAAATTTTAGCCCGTAGGTACCTGCCCAAAATCCCATTTGTCCCCTAAATGGACAACGGTCCTTTAGGGATTAAGGAATTACAGAATCTAAAACTCATTAATTCATAGAAACTTTGTTTTGATACCAAAATATCTAAAAACTCTAGGAAGGGTCCAAACACTATTGTTGCACATGAGAAAAAAATTCCACCAAAGAAACCGTCTTCTTGAAGTGATCGGAAATGCGTTGTCGATCGGGAATGGGTTGCCTCCCCTACGCAAGATTATTAATTTTCAGAAGGTGTGACACGAGCCCCGCAAGTGATTTCAGAAGTGACCGACCGACACCCATCCCATGTGCAACTACTCGTCCATTCAATATAATGGCAATTAAGTTAGGTCTCCATCCCATCTCTCACACACACAAGACCCATACTTGCACTTGCGACGTGCCACCATAGCCACACCGATGAGTTAAAAGCTGAATTATGTGCGATACTTTGCAAAGGCCGGCCACTACTGAGCTTCCCTTCCTTTCAGTCTTTGTCTCCGTCTGCACAAGCCAACATTATTTTTTTTTCTTTTTTGGGCTTTGCAGAACAACAACGACGGAGATCCGGGGGTGGCCATTTTGAAAACACCAGATTGGCCGACTGTCTGCAGTTGACTCTGTTATTATGAAGAAGAGCTTTTTCATTATTGGAGGGCCATCCCTTTTATCTCTTTCCTGACAAGCACAGCAGGAAACGGAAGAACCGGCGGGACTGGAGTGTCAGCAAGACGGGACAGACTGAAGGACAACGACGGAAGCTGCCCAGGATTTTCCATGTGGCACCGGCTTGGGTCGTTACTCGTAAGTAAGTGTTTCATCGGAGGATGACAAAAGTGCTATCGGAGGATGACAAAAGTTTCATTTATGTTGCCAATCAAGAATTCATGACCGAAACCAGCTTCACTACAAGGCTTCCGTCACACAAAGGAGAGTCAACTCTTCAATTTATGAACCCATTTTAATGATTTCATCCTACAATTAGGAATCATGTTTAGAATTCCGTTTAGAATGTAGTCGACATGAGCGTGCTTTGAAGAGAGAATTTTTTTGGGGTCACTCACCCATTGTCGAAATTCCCAATGCATGGGCACCATACCCTGAGTAAGTTAATTTACACATGAGCCAGGTTCGAATCACGCTCATGACAGGGTGACGTGAGACCCCCTCCCACTGGTGCCCCGTCGCTCGCTCATGTCGGGGAGTCTTATCAGTCAAATTGGCTCTTAAATTGACTTAACTTACATCATGAGAAATCATGAAGCTCCAATACCAGTGGCATCCCCTGTGCTGTTAGTAAAGGAGTAAAGGACCGGCTCCTCCGTCACACAGAGTAGTAAGGTGGGTACACCCAAAACCGCCACAAATTGGTACTATGCTTAGTTACTGTTATTAGGCTGGTCAGATTTTCATATTGCCTTGTTGGCAAGTGAAAGGAGGTTCCAACTCACCAAAAAACGTAGCATTTGGATACTATATGCAAAAGTTATTAAGGAACAAAGTTTGGTTCTAAAAGCGTTTCTTCCACATAGGTATAGAGCTGATTTTGGAGATGTACAGAGAGTATAGATGGCGGTTTAAGGTCAGTGGCGCATTTGGGTGTACCCACCTTAGTACCGAGCACTTGTTGTTTTTTTAGTTAATTTTTTCTTCTTCTAATTCTTTTGTGGCTTATGTAAACCATAACATACTGGAAGCAACACCGGGGATTTTCAAGCAGGAAAAGTCATTATTAATGTCTTCCCCGGTGAAGACCCAGTCGGGGAGCACCTTATAACTGAACAACTAACAGTAATTATCCGGACCTTCTCAAATCTCTGTTAAAAGCAAGGACAGGCTTATTCTGCCTTTTCCATGTTCGTCTTAGGGTGCAGAATCTGCAACAAGGAGTGAGCTACCAATTTTTTGCCATCAGAATTGGTCAGTACTTTTTTTTTTTTTTTTTTTTTGTTGATTTTGCCATCAGGAATCAAAATCATGTCTTACTTTTAACACTTGAGAGTGTGCAAGTTCCCTACGCATTCAGCCACGTGCACGACAGAATGTGCAGGGAGCTACCCGCTCTTTAGTACAAACAAGAAATACCAAATTCAACTAGATACATACCAGTATAATTAGCTGTTCAAGATTATAATTCAATTAGTGCAAGAGTTTGAATAGTGTTAAGACCCCTCATAGGAATTGGATGCGGTTAAATGAATTTGGTTTTGTTAGATTAGAACAAATACTGGTAGAAAGGAGTGCCTTGGAGCACCAAGCTTTGACATTGTTAGCAGCTTGGTGGTCTAGGTTACCCTTTTCCACTAGTGAAAGAAAATCGTGGCATGTGAACTAGATCGTAGGTGCATCACATAGTTTCATAAGCCAATAAAATGTTTGGAATGTAGGGAGGAGACAAATGCTTTATACACATGGAACAACAAGAGATAAGAAAATCCTTAGGAGATATGTAAATTAAAATATTTAAGAACTCATCGTCAAGTCATAAATATAATACTCTATAATTTGGTTTATCATAGAACTTCAACCCTTATTTGAGCATAACAAATCAAGTCTTTTCTAAAAATAAACTATTCTTAAAATATGTGAATAAGCAACTCATTACTTAGCTCCAAAATTTTGTTTATGATATGAAGCCTCCAACCAAAAGTCATGGACAAAAATCACAATTTGGTAGGAGGTACAATTTTACAACTAGCTCCTTTTTTAAACATTGTGTATTGCTTTTGATCGGAGATTTAATTCACAAAGAGAGCATTGGAGCTCAAAGATAATTTGATTTCTTACATACCCTTAATTGAACAAATTTTTAAATGGTTGATTTACTTTGCTCAAATGAGGTTTGAAGTTTTGTTATGAATACAATTATTGCATAATCACTCAATGGTGATGACAAACAAGCAATGTTAGTCATTGGAACATCAATTGTTAGTATTGTTGAGGTTCTAGAAATGCCTTCTATACGTTCAAATATTTTCTTTCAAGTGGGTTGAATTTTCTTTCAGGTGGGATTGAACTTTCTATCACCAAGTAGATCACTCATTCATATTTTTGACTTTAATGACTATCCTTTTCTGGTCTATAAATTTCACAATAAGTGCAATCTATAGACTCCACAAGGATTGAAAGAAATACAAAGCTACATGAGGCCATGTTAGTATTATAAGGGCTTAGGTATTGAAGTAGATTAGCATCAAGGGAAAATATCTTAGTCTAATCCCTAAAGGACCACAAGTCCACTATACGGCTTTTGCAACACGGTTTTTTGCACCCCTAGTCTTTTAGGGGTTAAGAGGGATAAATTCACTTCCATTACAATGTAAGATTTAAATTAGATGAAGACATAACATAATTGAATTTATCTCATTGTTTGTAGTGAAGTTATTTTGTCCCTCTCCATGTTAATCCCTAAAGTTTGAAGTGTGCCTTTGGGAGACACTAAAAGGTTTAGATATGTTCCTATGATCTCAATTTTCAACAGGATTTTCTTAAACTTTTTTGGAAGATAAGAAACACATTAATTTTCTAGGAATCCAATTTTTTTTTTTAATTTCAAAATCATGCCCAAGAACAAAAGTTATACCATTCCTATTAAGCTCAAAAAATAGTTTGCTAGGCGGCACCCCCAAATCCACCACAACAAAAAACTTGAAATATTAAAAAAAAATTCATTGATTTGCTTTTGTCTACATGGAAAGCTTTGATTCATTCCATTTGGATTAGTAATGTGAAAGTTATAGAACATCTTATTTTGCAAGCAATCATTATACTGTCTTGAGAAGTTAATGTAATGGATTTGTTATTGAACTAAATTTCCACAGTTGAAAATAAAAAAGGTCCAAAAGTTTCATTTTGCTTGCTATAACAATCTTACCAATGGGATTAGTGTGTTTGATTTCCATTTTAGAGCTATTTATAATTTAAATTTTCATTATATCTTGTACTTATTTCTCCTTTATAATTTTTCAAAAGATGAAATTAAATTTTTTGTTTATCAAAATTTCCATCCCAACCTTTTAACTCAATTCTTTGACATAAAAAATTAGAAATTCAAAATTTGTAGTGCAAAATTTGAAGTAAAGAAGATTCAAAGTCTTATAATCTAGCAATGCAAGGTGCCTAAAAAAAACTTATCTTCTTCACTTTAAATACAAATATCTTGCAATCTAAGCCGTCAAAATTTCTAAAGTTTTTTGTACACATTCTTATACTAGTCTGATGTAAGATCCTATAATGAGATATACAAGATAAAAATATTTTTTAAGACTTTTTTCCTCTTTGCAATAGAAATAGTAGTTTTGAGTGGTTATTGATGAAAATAAATTATAATAGACAATACTCTTTAAAGTAACAAACCTCTCTAAAGTAATATTGATTGCCAGTCCCAACCTAACTTGCATACAAATATCATGAATGCAAATGATCCTCCCGAATGTAACAAACCTTTTTAATGTAATGTATCCGGCTGGTTTAGGCCCGGATCTTTATAGAAGTTCTATTATAAGATGGTCTTTTCTAGTGTAGATCATGAACCCTTAATCCTTAAATGTCCCTTCATCCAAAAATTGGATTCACCTTGGTCAAACACAATTGTAGCTTTTAAATATCAACCTTTCTGTATTTGATTTGAATTAGAAAATTAGAATATGACAAGATTAATTCTAGTGTATTTATGAAATTGCAAAATTTTCCATCTTAATGTACTAGAATCTAAATCATTGTAGGTGAAAAACAAGACTGTCAATTTTCCAAAAACCAATATGGAAAATTTCCATAAAGATGTGATGAATTTGTTGTTCACCTAAAATATCCAATATTGTGCAAATTTCATTAATATTTTAGCTTTAAAATTATAATTCATTCTAAACTTTTTTTGTTGTGTTACTATATTTTAGAAATTGTCATGAAAATAATGAAAATGAAAGACACTCCTCTTGTAAGCAACACTAATTTTGTGCCCTAACTAATAGGATGGATAACCAATATGAAAAGTATAAAAGTGGTTCAAAAACAAAACAAAACAAAGCAAAAAAGTATCAAAATGTACTCCCTCTTTTGTGGTTGGATATTTTATGGTAGCTAACTCATGGTTTAATTCAAATTTTACAAATTTGATCATCTGTGATCAATAATAAATTTCTACACCTATCTTAGGTGAGGTAGAGATATGCGAGGGTTGATTCTCCTAAGCCCCAAAGAATGAGCAATTATTATTATAAAATAAGGGCAAACTTTACACTATTAGCCCTATGCACACTTGATAAAATACACACATAAGGTTTTTATTTTGAACAAAAAATTCATTCAAAAGCAATACAAAATAAATTTGATGGAATATTTTAAAAGAGATTCCTTGTTTTTTGTTTCATAGAGGATGAAATTATTAAATTGCTACAATATGTAGGCAAACTATTGCTTTTGGAATGAACATTATTTTTCTTGGTCATGTTTTATCAATAGCCATGCATGTAAATGACTTCATCAATCTAACAAATACCACTACCCAGAATAAAAATGAAACAATCAACTATACTACAAGTAGTAATATTTTAGTAGCATTCACTTGCTTTTTGAATAAAGGGCCACTTAAAATTCTTCACTTCCTTACATGTAGCTTCCGTCAATGCAAAAACTTCTCCTTTTAGTCCAAATCTTATCAAAACTTTGTAAGGTTTGTGCATCCATAATCATAATTGTCTTAAATGTCATCCCTACATTTGGACCAAAAATGATACTTATACTTAGTCATTAATGACACAAGATGTACATAATTAGAAAATGAGAATAAAGGAAGTTAGTGTTGATTTTTGATTGATATGCATATAACAATTTGAATATCATAACTTACTTACATTATATATATATATATATATATATATATATATATATATATATATATATATATATATATATATATATATATATATATACACACACACCAAAAGTCCATTACAACCCTCTTTCACATGCCAATAAAAGTAGCTTATATATTAATTAAAAATATAAACTGACTCAACTGCGACTACCATCAATTTTTGGTGTAATACCTTCCACATGTAGAGCAACCATTTGTTTCACAAGCAAGATAGCCTAATAAACCTCCAATTAAAGCAATGATGATAGGCAAACCCATTATAATCTCCAATCCAATTAGAATCCCTAGTTCTAGATCCAATTTTGCTCTCTTGCATCCTAATGTAGTAAAGGGTACTTTGAGTGTGGAATTGAGGATGAAAGGGTTGGAAGTGGGTTGAAAAGTCACCAATTTATAAATTCAATGAACATCACCATGGAGCTCCTACACATGGCAAAAGGTTCATTCATTATTCCACAATCTAAAGGAAACTTTTGAATTGTCAATTGAAACTGTGCATGGAATTATGAGATGCACTAGCAACGAAAGGACTACAATAGCCCACTTCCAAGCTCTACAATGGAATGCAATGAGATTTTGCTTTGACTACCTATAATGTATCTTTTTCCCCTTGCAAATCAGTAGACCAAAATACATGCGAAATATGAATTGATTTGCTGTTCTCTGCTAATTTTTGTTTGTGGATCCAACATGTGTAACTATGCGCAATGACCACTCACCAAAGGGTTCACAAAGGGCTTCCTACCTTCTCTGCACCTTAGGTACTGTCGTTGCAAAGCCTCCTCCCTTCGATCCAGAGCCAATAAAAAACCATGTCCACACGTAGAACGACCGTCCGCCTCACAATCGAGTTCCCCTGGTAAACCTCCATCATTCCTAATAATGCTACGGAAGACGAGAAAAAGAACCAGAAAGAAAGGAAGAAAAAAAAGAAAAGAATGGAAGAGCCAATTGAAAGGCCAAAGGCCAAAGCAACAGCGAAGAGGGATCAGTTTCAGTTGTCCTGCGGTGAGGGCATTGATGGAGGAAATGAACGTGGGGGGGTTGCTGCACGTGAGAGGAGCCATTCTCCACACGTGGGGGAGTACCCCCCACCCCCCCACGGCACCAGTGCACCACCTCTCCCTGCCTACTGCCTGTCTGCTTGCCCTGCCCTCCCTGCCCTGCCTGGCCGTGCGCTTCCGTCGCCCTGCTCCCCTTTTTTCTTGAAATTTTTCCCTGAATGCTCCCACGCTCCTAATGCCCTCTAATTCCATCCAGTCTCATCATTATCATCACTACTCTCCCTCTGCTCAACTGCTCTGCTCTGCTTCTTCCTGGGTTCCAGATGCTTGTCAATCATCATCACGCTCCTGGCGTTCCCATGCAGGTCCGCCTGCCAACCCTTCAATGCCGCCCCTGGATTACGGTACTCACTTCCAGGGGCATTGCCTGCGACCTCACGTTACTTCCCTGGATGAACCTTTACTTTACTTACTGGAGCTGGATGTCAAACGGAAATTGCGAAGATCAATGAAAAGACGTCAGGGAGGGAGGCAGGAGCGAGCATACGTTATTTCGGTACGTTTGGAAGTGGCTCTGGGGGTTCTAGAGGGGACACACGTGCGTGGGACTGACGCCCTCTGAGGTTACAGTACCAACAAAAAAAATTCAGTTGTAAAACTGTAAAACGATCGAGTTTTAACTTGTGAGATTCGAAATTACCTGGGTTTCAGGGATTCCAGCTCAGGTGAAGTCTGCAAACCCAACTTGAGGTGGAAACAACCGAGATGTGAGCATGTGTGCATGATTAACTTGAATCTTAAACAATGGACTGACGTTGAGATTGCGTCTGCAGAGAATCGCCGACTAATTTTATAAACATTGAGAGTAGAAGGCAATGGTCTTGCTGAACAAGAATAACTCGTTCAAGGCAACAATATTCGGGGAATAATCTATTCTCCAAGGAATCAGAGGTGTATGGTGCTGATGTCGAATTTGACATCAATGATAAGCACCAAGATGTCCACATCAAGGAACTTCTGTGCTACTTGGATCGTTACTCCCTCATCAGATGGCGGTAGTATCTGCCTCTTACCAAGCGGTGCCATTTATATCTCAAATTTTCCAATGGCTCTACATGCAACTTTTCCCTTACAAGCCTGCAGCACCCCAGATTTATCATTTAGTAAGGGTCTCCACTGACGTTTCAGGTACACAGGCTTATAAACGTGACAAAAGGAGAAAGAAATAGAATAATACCAGCGAGTTAAGCAGCGTTGTATGGCATCAGAGGTTGGCCTTACATACGGAGGAGCTCGTTGTTGATAGAGAAGACCCACCTAAAGTCAGGCCATGTCCCACATTAGGCATCCTTTTCGGACTTCCCAGACTAGAAAGTATGAAGTTGTCAATTCAGGCCTCAAATGATTCTCCAAAACATATAAGAGATTAATTGAGTGACGAGGTAAGAACCCTTGACAGTTCTACCTGTACGAGAGCACGAGCTGCTGGATCATCCAAGAGCTCAAAGTCACCAGCAAGATAGTTCACCTGACAGATCCACTTATTGTTTTAATACCTCGTTCACTTAAGATGCATCAATAGAACCAGCAATCAAGTCGCACAAATAATATTTAAGGCTCCAGTTTTGGCACCGTACCCCGAACTCTGTGTCTGAAAAGGCTTGAAGAAAGTCCATCATTTGTATTTTAGCCCACTGTTGCCGCCTTACTTTATTATCATTTCTAGGAAAATCTCTCCAGGGTGCTCCATGTTGAAGAAGATTACTGTCAATGTCACCGTTCATAGCTTTGGCAGCAAATTGTTCCAACATCCCCAGAGCTGCATCCATTCCTGGATCAACTGCTGTAACCTGCACCATGAAGAAGAGGCTCAATATTGAACAATCTAAGACCCACGCAGAAAAAAACTAAGTCAGTAGCATACCAGCAATAATTAAAATCCATACCGAGTGTAGCCACATATCAGCAAGCAAGCAAATAAAGTCCCAGTCTTCTATCCAAAAGTTAACAGGGGTCCCTAAAATTGGAACGGTCCACACAAAATTACAGCACTGCTAGGACTGTTGTAAAGGACTGGAAGACAACAAGAAGGATCGAAGACACTGTACTCCAGGGTTCAGAACCTCTTATTCAGGAGTAGAAAACAATTATTCTTAAGGGAATGGTGTTTAGAAACGAGAGAATGTGCCAAAGAGTCGCAAACAGTTAAACGTTATATACCTGTAAGTACGCTAAGTAAAGATCAATGCAATCCTCAATATCCAAAGAATCTTCCTCTTTCATGCGCCTGAATGAAATGAAGCATAAGAAAGAAAGTTAGTTACCACGGCTAAATCCTAAATAATCAGATTTCCCATGGTTACATCATAATAACGTGCATCCTAAATGCGCACTTGCCTCAGAACACAACTTTGCACAGTGGTAGGGCAAGTAGATATGAGCATACTCAGAAAAAGCCTTGCTGTGCCGAAGATGCAGCAATTCCACAGAGTGTCGTGGGTTGGGTCCTAACACTGCCGTCACCACTTTCCACTAAATGGATGTCAAAAAAAGTTCACGAAAAAATATGCTGAAATAGTGAGCAATTTTACCTTCTACTGCCAGCAATCTCAAGCACATGGCAGTATTGTAGGGAATTTAGATGACGCAACACGAAGAAAAGTGTTATAATATCAGCAACATGAGAAGTGTCCGCACGTACCTCGTCTGCTGTAAACACACCAGGAACTAAATGCAGGGCACCTTCTTTAGGTGTCCAACCAAACGTCTGATAAAACAAAAAGAAAAGTCAACCGACCATTTCTAAACTTTTATGAACAAGAAGATCCTGATTCCCATTTCAAAGTGGTCACCCGTATCAATTAAGCTCTGTCTGCCACATTCGGTGCAAGCATACGTGGCCACTTTGCAACTCTCCTACTAGTTTCAGAAAAGAATTAACCACATGAACACTACAGCATTCAGGAACTATTGAAGGATAGAGAATGTACCTCACTGGAAATAAATGCGTCTGTATGGCCGAAATCTTCCCCTAGTTGCCACGAATAATAGCTGCATGAATCAACACATAAAAGAGGTGACAAACTTATTGAACCGGTCAAAGTAAACTGAATAGGCAGCCCAATTAATAGAGGTAGTAGGTACAGCTATCAAACTAAGGTGCCTCAAGGCGTAGATCCTTATTCTGAAGTTAAGTCTCTTGCCATAGACAGTTATGTCCTCATAAATAAACTCTCTCAACTTGTGTACTCCGCTTCCATTACGATCGTGTGAAGAATTATGTATAGAGAGCTTTTTCAAATCCCTTTGAAATCCAAACATAGTCAAAGAAACTTTTGAAGATCAGCCGCTTCTTTACCTGTCTGATGATAACAGTATCACAGGGAAGGATCCTTGAGAAAGACTGTTTTCGACAAGTTGCAGGAGAAGAGCATCGTGGAATGATGAACCGTCAATACCTCCAATGACCGTGGAAGCATTGCGCAAGACCTCCAATCCATTTATCACCAACTTAGGCTGTCCAAGTACCACTGGAATTAATGATTAAACCATGGTCAGCTACACTGTGCCTTCTAACAGCAATCCGCAAATTATTAACAATGTTAATATCAATGTCAAATGCAGGCAAACAAAGATAGTCTCATTAGCGCCTGCACCTGGAAAACGCCTTCTGCAGTTGACCATGATACCAATTCCAACAGTAGCGCAGGCCAACTCACAGCCGCATCGACTAGACCCTTTGGAAGCAAGCCCCGCCGTTTTCGGTCGGCGCCAGCAGTAATCTTCCAATTTTCTTGAATTTGAAGCAAATACTTAGCAAGTGACAGTGACAGCAAAGCCTTTTCCTTCACATCAAACTGCGCCTCCATATCTGCCACATACCCGGCTTCAGTGTCGGGTACTATCAACGAAGATGAAATTCTCATAAACGAGTCGCTTACAAGCATCCTAAAATTAAAATGATAGATCTGTCTCAAGCCACACGGACTAGCTCTGCCACAAAAAGAAATGAAACTTACTTTTGGCGTTTTTCCTGCCAACGTTTTTCCTTCCACCAGGTAGGACATAGTCAAGAGGGCCTGTGTCTGAATTATTCAGCACCGCAAGCAGAACTTCGTCAATGCGTGTAATTTCTCTGCAAGAAATAGGCTGC
This sequence comes from Neckera pumila, assembly GCA_963969595.1. NCBI lineage: Eukaryota > Viridiplantae > Streptophyta > Bryopsida > Hypnales > Neckeraceae > Neckera > Neckera pumila. The sequence continues at coordinate 3,107,034 of OZ018414.1, read as the reverse complement.
CCGGCAGCTCCTGACGCCCTCTTCATATAAAGGAGAGCATGCTGCCACAGCTGCTTCGTATCACCACTACCAGAGCCTCTAGTGCCTGTCGCTAGAGATTGCAAAAATTCAGATAATGCACCGTCTACCGTATGACGGTCTATCAGTACATCAAAGACGTTCTTGCTCTTTAAACAACCCGCCTGAACAGCCTGAATCGCTAGAGACTCCAGACCTTGCTCTAACTTTCGTCGAACCCACTGCAAATCACTGCCACCTTGGTTTAAGACACCTCCAGTAGGAGAGCTGGGCGATAGGGTCCACGGAAGGGTGTATTTCCCTTCAATTGCAGCTCCGTCTTGACAACACAGATTCACGTAGGCAGCAGAATGCGGGTCACTGCTCCACTCTTCCAGCAGTCCTGCAATTCAACCCTGTGATAAGTGAAATTACACTTCAATCACAACTACTCCCATACATAAGTGGCATAAGTGTCGCAGGTACAGCAAGTCGGATCAGTTCATCACTACTCCCACATGAGTGAATAAGGTAGCGGAACCTAATCCCGTCTCCTATACAGGCCCTTGTTACTTTATTCACCCACTTAGCTGGACTTATGAGCAAGACGAGTAAGCATAGTGTTCAAGCTCCTGACGTGACGCAAATTGTTTCCTCTACCTCAAAATGCAGTATATCCTCATCATCGTTTAATGGGGCTCAGGATGAAGCGCTAGCAGCTGCATCGAGAACCTTCTACTGCAAGTGACCAAAATTCTGGCTAATAGCTGAAAAAATTTCTTGTCTCTCAATGCCACATACCTTCAATGGTGGTACGTTTTCCAACACCACGAGGTCCATGCAATATAAGGGGCTGAGGTACCACCGGAGACTCAGCATAACGACGCAGCTCCATGTCCAAAAGAGGCCGACGAACAATCTTCCATTTGTTATCACTCAAAGCATCTTCTTGATGCTTGACTAGCGTACCTACATGCCGCAATACCTTTTCTAAGAATTTGTCTCCGATACCCTACATTCCAACAGTCCAAAGCCTCCCTTTGAGTTTATGAGCACTCAAAACTACTAAAAAACGCGCCCTAAAGTGCAGAAAATCGCATCTTAAAATGCCTGCTGAGAAATTCGCTGATAGGAAATTTACGCGCAACATTTTAGATAATTCTTCAGCGCCTGATGAGCACATTATGGGCTTTTCAATTTACAAAATTACTTAATTACAATCTTTAGAACTGAGACCTCTATCACAAATCTCCAATTCATCTACATAACTGTCCAACTACAAAAACATCCAAAATCAATTGAGAAATGAGAATATAGAAACTCCACTCCCAAGAAGTCAACAAACTGACTAGTCATAAATCCATGAGTTTTTTTCTAATCATTTTTTCAAAGAGCAAAGTGTATCAAATACAATGTCTGCCTAGACAGAAAATATCTCATTTCTGATTGGTCCTGTCGTTCAAACTTAAGGAAAACAAAAAATTGAATGAGGAAGTAGTTTTTGAATTTGGAGAGATGGAGAAAAATTGACGATTAGCTCAATGCAGATGAACTTTCACTTCATTTTGGTGTCTATTATTGAATAAAAAGAGAAATTACTCAAAAACGTCAAATTAAAAGTTGGAAATGACACACCAAAATTGAGTTTAAATCCCTGACGTTTAGGTGATAAAGCAGTTCCACAACCCTCGCATTCTCAACAAACGCCCATTCCGAACATTTCTCAGGCTGAAATTCAATATTAATCCAAAATGCAGCCCTGTTCAATGCCAGATCCAAAGAATTTCCGCATTAACATCCATGCATGCAACTTTCTGAGCAACCTAAAAAGGATGATCGTGTCACAGCACCTGAGAATGTCGAAGAAAGCGCCGATCGTCCAAAACTTCGGCGAGGTTGCGTGCCCGTGCCCACACCCCCGTGCCTAAGCACCGGCGTACAGCCATGGCGCTAAAGGACCGAACTCTGCTCAATTTCTACCGGAATAATCTCGACTAAAATCTTTCCGCTGGCAAAATCCTGCAGCTCCGAGGTCACCACACATGGTGAGCCAAGAGCTCGCAGCGGACTCTGGCTCCGGTGCGTCACGTTCATGATGTGCTGAGCTTGGTTTGCACGGTGGCTCGTTCTGAGAAGACGGGTTTAGGGTTTTAGGATCCGATGATGATCATCCAATATATGGATGAAGCGTACCGTCGGGAAAGTGGACACCGGTTGAGCCGGTTTCCTAGACCTCCGAATACACATATGTATATATGCACATACACTAGCCATGGCAAGAGATGGACAAACATGTGCATGATAAATCACAGAAACACTTTAGGTTTTCATTGTGAATATTTAATGAGATAATTGGATGATAATTTTCTAGGATGAAAACGTGACGGATTTTGTGTCAGGAGTCATCACATTGCATATTTAATATTTTTACATATAAACTAGCAATTGGCGCTTGCTTTGCTATGCATTAAATATATTACTTTCATCAATTTTTCATGTGATAGAATGTAGATAAACAAAATATGTATAATGTTAAATGAAAATATTGACATCCTCATACAATATTCTTTGAAAAAATTTATATAGTAGAATATGAAATATTCAAAAAAAAAATCTTTATATCATAATTTTTACAAGATAACCTTTGCAAAAATGAAAACATTGCAATAAGAATAAATTAATCAAGTAAACAATGTAAGTACAATCTTCACATTTGAATATGTAGAGCAACACTAGCGGTTGGTGCTTTCTTATTCTTTAGTATCACTTTTTAAAAAGACATGGAATTTATCTATAGTTTTGTTGTTTGAAAAGTTTCCTTGAAATTCTTTTAGAAGTATCCATTTGATTTTCAAATATTTCACAAAAAGAATACATAATATATAGTAGAAAGTATCCTATGGCTATTACAAAAGGAATTGAATTTCTATAATATTATTCAAAATTGAATTGTGATATTATAGAGGTCATTGTGATTTTAGTAGTATGAATGTATAACATTTGAAACTTTGTAGTAAGAAGCTCTTTCTTTAGATTCCAAAATGTAGATGGAAAAAATGGATAAAAAGGTGACCATCCACATGATGGATAAAATTGTGACACAATTTCATAACATTGTTCACATATTATAGTAGATAAGTAACTCTAAGCCTTTGATAGGGTGGGCACAATTAAGAACTTGTTCATTTGGAGGCATATATTCATCTTTGGGAAGAACAATAAGTAATACTTTATTCATTAGTCATACAATAAGCTCAATGTAGCTACTAAAGATATCCTTTAGAGATCTTAAAAGCCAAATTCAAGACACATATTTGTATATGTGACATAGAATGTATATCCAAAATGTTGAAGTATGTATTTTTAAGCATTATTCTATGTCCAAAAAATAGTGGCTAGAAAATACATAATTCAATGTTTAATTTATAAAAAACAGAAAAATAATTTTTAAAGAAATGAAAAAATTGTACATTTGGAAGACTTCCTAATAATGAGATTTGAATTAAAAAATGAGGTCAAAACCATCTCTAATGTTTAAAAGCGTGCTTGTAAGGGAGCCTATTCGCACAAACATGGAAGACATAAAATAATATTTTTTTACTTCTCCTTTGGTAGGATCATGTCTACCTACTATAGAAATATACCACATAAATTTCAATTGAAAATCATTAATTTTGACCACTCAATAGTATATCTCCCTAAACCCGAAAGTATGACAAATTAGCAAAATTCACTATTAAATATAATATGTTTTATTAAATTTATGAAAAATAAGAGTTACAATTACAATCAAGACATCTAGAAACAAATTTTTGTTATTGGCATTCATTTGGGTTCATAATTCAAAAGTTATAATGCTCAATTATGCAAAACACAACCAAACTTGTAGGGGGTTCTTGCAATCATCCACTCATACACGCCTCTATTATAAAATCATACAATTATTACAAATTTGAACTGTATATCCTAATAGATAAATACCAATTAATTTCATGACCTTCAAAATATTAAACATAATTATATTTACATATGTTTTTTTCTATGAAATAGTATATTATTATATTTGATCATATATTGTAGCGTATTAGTGTATTCTTACAACTTCTCATGTGAAGTAAGAATTTAATATATGTTCAATTTGCATGGAGTTCTAAATTTGAGTTATTCAAAATTACATGTTTTCAGTGACCACTCTAGGATCTAAAGGATTAAAAATAGTAACAGACTTGTCTAGGGTATAATCCCTAATGGATCAACATACCATTTTGGAAAAGTTGCATTGTCTATTTAGCTCAAAATCATAGTAGAAAGTGACAAAATTTTGAATCCAATGGCTATTAATTTCAATAAATTTCAAATTAAATTCTACCTTACGGAATTTTTCCAAATTAAGTAGTGTAGTGAAGTTCGGGGTTTAGGGTATCAATTGAGAAGTTCAATCAACCAACAAAAATATCTTTATCATCATTATCATCATCATTACTAATAAATTTAAACCTCAATAGAGAAAGATCCCAATTCAAGCTCTTTAAAGGCCATCATCAAAATGCCACTTCAACTAGCACCCAATGCTATTTATGTTTCAATGTTTTCTTTAATTTGAAAACAAATGGAAACTTCAAAGTATGAATGTGTGATGGTGCAAGTCCCCAAGCGAAAACTTGCATCCACCTTCACCACCTATGCTATCCTTCCCATCTAAATTTGGGATTTTGGTTAGCTTATAATTCTTTTTTCTTCTTTGTATAAGCAAGACGCCAAAGTGGTGGTCACACAAAATTTGTGTCTAATATCTTTCTTCTCCCCATTTGAGGTAAATGTTAAAAATTACCTCTATTTTTTTGGTTACTTAGTGCCTTGTATTCTTCACCTCTCCTACTATGTTTTTCATCTCTCATATGGTAGGAGCATCCAAAAACCAAACTTACACCCAATGGTATCACTTTTTAGACATCGTAGTTATTTTAGAACCTAAATCTTGGTAGACTATAGATAGCATACGGTTTGTTGACCAAAATGATAAGCTATCTATAGTCTACTAAGATTTAGGTTCTAAAATCATTGCCTTACTTAGAAGGTGACATCATTAGGTACATGTTTGGTTTAGGGTGCTCATTTGGGGCCTTTGATTCCAAATTGAATTCCAAATTTCCAAATCTTATAATAGGTGGCAAATAAATTCCACTGTTTTTCCTGGGATTATAAAAACGTAGACCTCGAATGATCACTTTAATGTCAGTCCCACTTTGCATATTAGAAATCAGCCACCTTGAAAGAAAAAGAAAATGAAAATATGGTGGTTGAAAGTCTAATGAATTTCGCTAAATCCTTTTAACAAAGGTGGGACCAGCAGGATAAATTGGGGGTTATTGGAGGTAAAAGCAAAAAAAGCCCCCTATAATTGAGCTATGTCTAGGGATATTTTCTAGCCCCCCTAGCTACTTTGGGCCATCTGATTGCAAATATGAATTCAAAATTTGCAAAAAAAAAAAATTTTGACAAATAAAAAGTTCTTGCGTTTTTCCCCAAGGTAAATCCAGCCTGCTGGTCCCACCTTTGTGGGATGGATTTACATAACATTATTAAGCAACGCTGGGGGGGGCCCTTTTGCTCCCCCGGAAAGCAGAAGTCCCCCAGCATTGAAAATTGCAAAGTTACTGTTGAGTGACAGACATTGGGAAACCCATAGCCACTCACAATTGTCTTGTACTGTAGCCACTATTTCCCAGACCAACCAGATCACATGAACCCTTGCAGAGCATTGACAGAACGAGCAAAAAGTATTAACCAAGCAGCCAATAGTCTCATGCAAACTATAACTGAATACCCTCCCAGAAATCCCGGGAGGCATTATCCCTCCTTGAAGGGGGAAGGGATCAGGCCGGTTAGTAATGTTATGTAGCGTCCTGCAAGTCAAATGACGACCCAACCACTCCGAGGTCCTCTTTTGCATTGAACTGCGAGAAAGGAGTTCCAGTATTTCAAATGATTCAATCGCGAACTTCCCTACAGTAGCCAATCTCCCTATGGCACGGAGTTTGATGCAATCGGCCTCTGCAACTAATAGATCAAATTCGAATTACAAGAGCCAGGACTTGCTTCATAAATTTGGGCAATCATGCTCGTGCAAGGACAGGCTTGGGAATTCCGAGGTGGCCAGGGCCTGGAAGCATATATGGTTGGGAGTGACACAACTTACACTAAGGTAAAGGCACCCATTGTGGACATATCTGGAGTAGTGTAAGGCACAACAAATATTTTTGGAGGTGCAATGATAGAAATGATGGGGATTGCAAAAAAATAGGTAATTTTAGTGCTTGCACTGAAATTACTATGTATTTTGGGACGTAGAAAGTACTCCGGACCCATAGCCAATGTTTAGACTCTTCCAATTCCAATCACTCAAACCTTTTTTCCTTCTCATTACTTCCTACTTTGATTTGCTCATTGCTTTGGGACATGTCTCATGAACTAAATAGTCCCAATCTTGAAAAGGAGAAAAAACACATTCCAAGCTTCAAAATTTTTGTTCCAATAACTACACCCTATAGGTTGGATATGGGGTCATTGGTTAGGAATGGGTGCCGTTACCTCATTAGGGGAGATTTGAGGCCTTTGGAAGATTGTGAGTTCCTCTACGTTCCCAGACTGCGGGAACATAGGGAAGCAACTGGCTGATGTGGTTGAAATGGTGCCACGTCATTTTTGGAAAAATAAATAACAATGATATTTTTTTGCCTACAATGATATTTGGTAATAAAAAAAATATGAATTTTTTTGAATTTTTTTTTCTGATAGCCCGTACCGGTTGTTCATAGAATCTGGCCAGATTTGGGAATGGGCATAAAACAACCCTCCAATGCCTTCAAATCCCCTTTAATATAATAAGTTAGTGAAATGAGGTTGCCCCACATTAAATTCTTGGCATTTGACACTATGTAAATATTTATTGTTATTGTAAAAGAATGTGCTACTTTTGAACTAAGTATTATACTGTTGTGATGAGGATTCATGAACCTCCATGTGTACAAATCGGGAGGTATCTGCAGAAATATTTATTGACTTTGATGGCTTGTAAAGTAACTTTCTTGGGATCAGGCTACTAATTTCACTATTTAGTGTAAGTTAACCTTGCAACGTTGTTGTAAACACTGACTATCGGATGGATGACAAAGAATCCTTCTATTTAAGACAAAATTGCAGATGCTCATCCTTGACATTCTTTTATAAAAAGAAGAGGTCTTTGCACAATAGTTTGACCTCAACAAAGTTAATTGTAAAGGTCTCTCCAATTTGTATTAGGGACGGACAGGGGGTGAGAAGAAGGTTAACCCCTAAAGTACTGAACATGCTTTTTTGAGAACATAGCTTTTTGGGGCAACTTACTACGAGCGGAGATTTTATTTTTTTTCTTTGAAATTTTCACACAACATTCTCCCAACAAAGTAGCTTTAAGGTCCAACAAGTTTCATAACTTTTGATTATATGGGTAAAAAGTTATTGCATGATAAGTGATTTTCAATGCTCAGAGGGCAGCCGGGCAACAAAAAACAACAACTTAAAAATCACTTTTTAAAAAAATAAAAATTTGAAATTGGTTATTTGGATTTATATATACGTGGGAAGCTTTGAATCATTCCATTTTGTTCTATGAGTCAAAAGTTATGAGGATTCTTAGTTTGAGGGTAGTTATGGAATCTCTACTCTAAAATAAACTTTGAAGTCCTTTGTTTCACTCAATATTCAATATTTTTGAAAAAAACAAATAACATTGGGTGTAGATAGGTTTTTACAACATTATAACCATTGGGATTGGCATTTTGTAATTCTATGATTAAATTCTTAACAATTTAGTGTTTTGAATCATTCTCTACTTCTTTCTACTTACTATTTTTTCCTATTTGTTGTACAAATCCAAATGGTTTGAAAATTTTCAAGCATATAGCCAACGTGACTTCAAAAACGAATCCAAAGAGTAACCACCGTTCTGGACATTTTTTCATATAAATGTGACCTTGTGAAGTGCAGCTGCCCGAATTTTCGCAGGGACAAAAAAAGTATTTTTCTCAATTCAAACACTAATATCTTGCAATCCACATGGTGGAAAATTCTGAAGTTTTTTCCACATCTTTTCAAACAAGTTTACTGCAAGATCCTATGGTTACATGTGTCCAAAAATATTTTTTTCCTAAAATTTGATATTTGTATTAGAAATGGCAGTTTTGGAACGTTTTTGGTGAAAACATAGTCAAAAACCTTTAGGGGTTAACTAAGAATAGTACAAAAGAAACACAACATCAAACTCCATCAAATCCTCTAGGGCACTACCCTCCGCCTCTGCCATTTGTTCCGGTTAAAAAAAACCCTCCATCAGACCCTAATTTGGGTGCTTCAAAGAGTTTTGTTGTGCATTTTTCTCAAACTCCGGCTCTTGGTCCTTCATTGCACACACTTTACAATTAACTTTAACGAGTGCTCTTGATTTTTTTTAAACAAATGCTTTACAAAGTATTAAAAAAAGGATGATTTTCACGGTGACCAGCCCGGCGTTTCGGGGTTCCTTGGGAGCTTTTGGCATCAGATTAATCATCATGAACAGAGTGTAAGCAATACTATTAAGCCATAAGTTGAGGGCCAGGGAGGACTGACCCCTCTATTGCCCCGTTTTCTACCCCTGGATAAAACACTAGAATCATTTTATTTGCCATCCACAAAAAAATTTGCAAATTTTGAATTCATATTTGCAATCAGAGACCCCAAATTAGTCTAGGGAGGTGAAGAGAAACAAACTTTACACGGCCCCAATTAGGGGGCAATTTTTACATTTACCCCGGGTTGGGGCAATAGAGGGGGTCAGTCCTCCCTGGCCATAAGTTGAGCGTTCAGCAACTGTGTAACTTGGAGTGTACTCGCAGACTTAAATTACTGCCCAGCTCCAGTAGATTCAGATAGGAGCGAGTAGTGACTCCAGACAAACAGAAAGCAGCAGCCAAGTCATCAGTCAGTTACCAGTAGCATTCCTTTCAAAAAACGAATTTGAATTAATAAATAGCACCAGAATTAAAAAAATTGATGACTACTTTTGATTTATGACTAAGTTCTACAGTAGTATAGATACCAGTAGCCCATCAATCTCTCATTAGATGATTTGAGTTTGTTATATTTTCAACTAAGTGAATTTATGTCAGATTTAACTAAAACATAGTATTCAATGCTTGCAAATAAAGTTACTCTCAATGGTCACAAATCTAGTTAAACTTTGCAAAATTTATACTTTGAAAACTTTGCAACTATATGCCCATTGAAATTGATGGTCTAAAATCACGTCATTTTTGCTACATTCTACATCTTAATTGACTTTAGGGAGAGAAGGTGCAAAAGATTTGGTAGGAGGGGAAGGAAGTCTATCTCCATTCATGATATCATTGAATAGCTAGATTTCAACATGGGCCATGAATCTAAGTTTAGAATAGAGGTAAGTTAATTTGGGTTATCCATGTAGCTTACTTGTTCTTTTGGATCCCTTACCTTGGGAGCAGTCGATTGACCCTTTCTATCCTTTGTTGCCTTGTTGTATTGCTTTCATTCTCTTATGTTGTCTTATTAAGGTAGGAGGCTCTAAAACAGTTCATGCTCTAAAAGAGTTATCTAATATAGAAGTACATATTTTTCAAAGTACTGACAATGAACATATCAAAGGACAAACGCTTTTAGTGCCATGTATAATTACAACCTTCTCTTATGTATGGAAAATTAAAAATGTAGTCACTTTATTGTAGAACTAAAACCCCCATTGCCAAGTACATTTTACAAAAAAAATCACTATATGGCAAACATTTCACCTGCCCCTACAAGTTTGTAAAAATTTGGAATACTTTCAGAAATTGAATTTGAGAGCACTAAATATTCTAAAGATTGTGCAACTGTGCACCCAGAATCACTTTTCGAAATGAATTTACTCTGAACATGATGGGTGCATAATTATACGGTACCTTCCACTTTTTTTTTCATTTTTTTTTCCAAATAAATGGCAATAGCCAAATAACTTCACTTAAAATTCCCTTCTCGCAGTAGTCCTTTCACGAGAACAAAATTCCCTGCAGGAATCCTTTAAATGGGAGACATTCCTTGTCCGTTCTAAGATCTACGTTTAATGGACATATGACCACGGAACAGCAGATCCGTTGGAGCCCCCCATTCAAAAACCCGAACTCACGATGCCAGTCGTAGATCTTCGTTGCAGTGTAGACTGAGCACCTCTCCAAAATCTACGTCCTCGAAAGAAAGATCTACTAAAAAAATTCAGAAAATCTAATCCTTTTGGAGGTTTCCGCTCTCGCCATTACCGCACCCCGTTCGGTTTCCCCCCCGTCTGGGCGCACCGGCACGTTGTTCGCTGCAGCGGTGCCCGAGGTTCCCGAGTTGATGGATGCAGCAGCAGCGGCATTGCCCCGATCCCGTGCTTCCAATGTGGAGAGAGCTGCAGATGGACAGGTTACTGCGTTTCTGAGGGGTTTTTTTTCTGAGTTTTTAGGGTTGAAAAATGGTGCGGGAGCGAGTTTTTAGGGTGAGGGAGGGGAGAGCGACGATGGTGAGAGGTGATTGATTTGGAGGAGGAGGACGAAGAAGCCGAAGCAATGTGGTGGAATGTGGAGGAACCGTTTTGGAGTTTCGTCAAGAACGGGGGGGAGGTAAGAGGGCGTTCTCGATTGGGAATGGCGGGCATTGATTTAGTGTAGGCGCGTTCTTGCAATGCTGGTACTGGGGTGTGATATGAGACGATGATGTGATGAAGAAGTAGAAGAAGAAGAAAAAAGAGGAGGTGAAAGAGAAGGAGGATGTGGTATGTGAGCTGATTTCAGACCATGGTCGTCTCGATGGCGTCTTCGTCTCCTCCTCCTTCCGAGACGCCCTTGGAGAAGAAAAAGGACAATGTACAGAATTATGGAGGGTTGCCTCCGGCAGAGAAGGTTAAAGTGGTGCGCAAGACGCGAACGATGGAGATCACGTCTAGGTACAAAAGTTCCACGACGACTCCGACTCCGGCTACTCCTGTGGCCGGCAGTCGCCGCAATCCCTCCCCTCTTAGACAATCATCACCATCGCGGCAACCATCGCCGGTTCGAAATCGGACCACTGAGAATCACGTCCGCCACCCTTCCCCTAACCTGGGCCGTAGTAGTAGTAGCAATGCACCTGAGGTTTCCAAGCGCGCTTACTCGGCGGAGCGGAGACGACCCTGGCCTGGCGCTGTCACACCATCGGAGACCACGAGATCGTCCTCGGACGCGTTGCCGAAAACTCGCCCGCAGTCGCGAACTTCTGAATTGTGGCCCTCCATGAAGCCGACCGCGGACAACTCCAAACGTGAAAACGCGAGTAACTGTCCGGCGGAGAAAGAGACCAATGGAAACCAAACCCTAAAACCTGCAGGGAATGGCGTGCATCGAGCTTCTGTCGATACGGGGAGGAAGGGCTCGCCAATGCGGCGTCAGAGCATTGATCAGGCGGAGAATGCGAGGCCCCCGGAGAATTCGAAGCCGGAGCAACAGAGGTGGCCGGGCATGAGCACAGGGAAGGTGTTTACTGGCTCGATGACCAGGAGCGTAGATCTCAGTGTGGACAAGGAACGACGAACGTCAACAACACTAGCGCGTCCTGGAACTCCGGCCTCTCGAACGAAGCCCACGATCTCTCGGACTTACAGTCGGATTGGGAATGAGGCACCACCACGGCGCAATCCCACTCCCACTAGAGGTAGAACGACGGTAGAGCCTGTTAGTAATGGCGATGGGGATGCCACTCATCATGTTCGTCGCCTTTCACAGGATTCAGTTGCAACCGTGGATTCTCTTTCGACTCCTCTGGACACGATGTCGGATACTGAGAGTGTGTCTTCAGCTGGGTCTGGACCGGGGAATCGTATTGTGCGGGGAACTACTGTCCCTGCCCGTGTATGGCAGGACATGAATAACAGGTTGCGACGATTCTCGGAAGGGGATCGGAGCCGGTCATCAGACGCAAGCGAGCTTCCAGCAGTTGCTATTGCTCCTGTGAAGACAGCAAGGCGGACCAAAGTGTTGCCTCATCAGTCTGCTGCGAGTATGCTTATGAATCAGAGTATGAATCAGAGCATGAACGGGAGTACGACGTCTGCGTGGGCACTTTCTCCTGGTCGAGCTTCAGGAAATTCAGCTCAGTCGACGCCTTCTTCACCTTCGCATTCGAAGGGGACGTCGCCACTGAGGGGGTTGCCCAGTCCTCAGAGGTCACGGCCGGTGCATGGAGCTACTGCCGCTCTTGCAGGCACCGCGAGGAACTTAGGAAACAACTCAGTGAGTTTTGGGATTGACGGGAGATCGAGAGGGAAAAGGGCGTTGACGCAACAGGAGGAAGCTCAACTGCTGAGAATTTTGCACAACCGTTGGTTGCAATGGCGCTTCGTGAATGCACGAGCTGAAGCTGTTATGAGTGCTCAAAAAGCAGCTGCTGAGGTAATTTACATTCACCTTTCGAAGAGTTACGTGCAAGATGCTTCGGTTGCTTCCATGATCATCATTCTTTTCCGTTGGACTGTAATTTTTTTGTGAAGCAAGATAACTTCCAACATGATGATTACGAGGTATTGTGGTTTGAACTGATAAAGAATTGCCAAGTAAGGATTTGACCCTATTTGGACCTCTGGGTCCCTTAAGGATTCAGAGAACTGTGATTTAAGGTCAGTTCAGGCTCACGGCGATGTAATGGGGATCAATTTGCATTTTTGATGGGATTAGCAATATGGGTTTCAATCGCACGGAGGTTGGAAGCTATATCACTTGATGAGTGGTGAGGTTTTCTCTGGAGTTGTGCTCTGATTAGACATAACAAAACTACTGTATGCGTGCTGAAGACTGCCTTCGTTATTACAGAAGCAGCTGTATAACGTATGGATCAAGACGTCTGAGTTGCGCACATCAGTAGCTATGCAGCGGATCAAACTCCAGCAAGCGCGGCAGGCTCACAAACTCCGCTCCATACTGTCTACCCATGTAAGGAATGCCCCTTTTTAAACTTGCAATGAACTTAAGTTACCAACCAGGTGCCTTTTAACGTATTTGGAGCATCCAGGTTCTATATGTTTACTGTTTAGCCTGAATTCTTGGCTACTGTCTTCAACGATTTTTCATCTGATCTAACCTTACCAAGACACGAGATTTTACTGAGGTGTGCGTTTCTCTTGCAGGCAACCTATTTGGACAATTGGGAAACGCTGGAGGAGGAGCACTCAAATGCTTTGACGGGGTGCATGGAAGCTCTAGAATCTGCAATTTTGAGAGTCCCAGTAACAGGAGGTGCTCGGGTAAGGAAAATTCTACTGTGTCTTTCCGTAATTTGTAGCATTCACTTATCACTCTTTGTAATGAATATGTACTTAGTGATGACAGAGGATTCGGTTCAAGCTTTCTGCTACCGTAAGCTTATGACAACATTTCCGAGACCATCTCAATTTTAAGGACATGGTTCTTTTGTAATTCTTGTTTCAATATACATTCTAACGTTTACGAAAACGGGCCGACTCCATTTGAGTAAATAAATATATTTTGTATGCTCTGGTTGAAAATGAAAATGAAAGTATAACTGAATGTTGAAACCTCCCCTGTTCAATTGTGAGTGTTCGATTGCAGTGGTTGAAATCTTAATGTGACCTACAAAAATCATGTCCAAGGAGGTTGGAAGCAGCTTTGCAGCTTCCAAGGAGGTCAAAAGCGCCATACTAAATTTGAAAAAATATATATTACTGTGACCTCCTGTAATTACTTTGGTCCACAGCATATGGTGTATTTAGCGTAGCAGATCAAGGTTTGGAGAGGTTCTCTTTGTATCTGATGCTCCTGCTATGTTACTGTGTATTGGCAGGCGGATGTGCAAGCTGTGAAGGAAGCTCTCAACTCAGCAGTAGATGTGCTGAATGCGGTTGAAGGATCTGTACAATTCCTTTTACCTAAGGTGCGACTAAATTCAAAAGCTTGATTTGCAGACATTTGAGCATTCTCATCTGATGTGTGGATAGATTTATTGCTCAGACATATGCTCATATAACCCAGTGTCAATTGACGTTTTTTGCAGCATTTACTTCTCCTATAGAAAGTACAGGACCAATACATTATAAATTTTTTCTGATGATTATGGATAGTTTAATAAGTTGTTTTCACTCTGCAGACACAGAGCATGGAAGCGCTATTATCACAGCTGGCAGAGACAGCAGCACAAGAGAGAGCTTTGTTGGAGGAGTGTGGGGACCTCTTATCTGTTGCCGCTTCTTTGGAGGTAAGACAATCCCACAAGCTTTAAATCGGGATTGATCTGTAATCCCAAGCATGATCACGTCTCTTGTAGTTGTGCTGATAACTCCACTGACTTTTTGATACGAATTCAGAATTAGAATTTCCGTGAATGGGACAGCGTTTGTAGTTACCATTCTAGAGAACTCCTCTGAATTGGCATTAAAGGAATCCCTTGCGCCTTGTTTTGCAAGTTGAGCTTATGTTGAGCAAGTGAGCTTCTCAAGCCAATGGACCTTTGTCATCACATATGAGAGTATGTCAGAGGTTGAATTTCACTTGAGTTGCTCTGACTTGCTCTACATAACTCAGTTGGGACCATTCTCAAAAGGCATGCCACTACTACAGAAGAATGTCATGACCGTATCTATTTTTTTTCTAGTTTTCTTTAATCAATCCTACTCAGATTGTGACTTGTGATGGGTTCATGTTTGAGCAGGTCGAGGAGCGGAGTCTGCGCACTCATCTGATCCAGCTGGAGAACGAAAGACAAAGGCTTTTCATAGCTGAACCTATCAACTATTTGATTACCTCGTCGCACCTTTCGACGCCATAATAGAAATCTCCTGTCTAATTGATCTAAGATTCAACATTGACCTAGTGCCTACTGCTGCCTCTTACCTAGGAGAAACCTCCGAAGCTCGGTCAAGTGCAAGTTGTCAAAGATGAGAACCCGGCTATGTGAGCTTCTCATGCAGACCGACTTATGTAGAGAGCCAGGGAAGTGGATATACAGCGACAAAAATCCATTGTCCTTGCAATATGTGAGAAGGAAACTCAATATGGGATGCGTGCTCCCTCACTGTTTGGCCTCACCTTCGCCATTCAGAGCAGTTTTCATGTAAAATACGCTGATTAACAAAGGCCGTTTTCCCCCAGGTGCAGTCGTACTTGGGTATTCATGCCACTAGCATCGTTACTGTCTCTTGTTTGCCATGATACTGTAATTGCTTCCCAGTTTTCAAGCTGATCGACATACGGTAGGACAGAGTTCCCAGTGAAGGGTCTAAGGAGCCCACTGTGGTCTTATTTAGAACTTGGGTAGGCCCTATTGATATGGATTTTTTTGCATGAAATGTTAAGATAGCTTCTAATCATCATACTCTACATATGAAACCTTCATTTCACGAAATTCAGATAAGTGTTGCAAAAGTTTTACTTTGTAGACAATGTGGGTAGAAAAGACATATAAAGTTGCCTATTGCACTCAATTTCTTAAATTTTCAGATAAAAGAAAGAAACATAGGATAGTCATTATTATTAGAAGAACATTTCTTGCCATTGGGATTGACAATTTTTAATTGATTGTCAATGTATTCTCAGCCCGTTTTTCAACATATTGACTAAAACAAAATTGTTTTTTCATTAAAATGTTGAAAGACAAGACTTCACCTTTAGGATGGAATGCATAAACATAGTTTTTTAAGTTTAAGTGCAATCCATTGATCTTGCAATTAGTAGAAGTATTCAATCTAAAAATTAGGAAGGATATACTTAAATAAGTTAACTAAAAAGGTCCTACGTTGGAAATTATTTAAGAATAAATAAAGATGAAAATTTCAGCCTTGCTTTACATATGAGTATTTTGAAGCACTTTTGGATCTCGAATCACCATAGAACTTTAGGGATTAAGCCCGTGACTAGAAAGATTAACACATCAAACCCAACTTTTGAAATGGATACATTGGTGATTTGTATGCTTGTGTCAAAAGTGATTGAAAGGTGGATCGATCGATAAATTTTTTGTAACAAAAAAACATGTTTTGGTTCAAGTTGGATGCCACTTTATTTCAATTGCTCATATTAGTTAATGCAATTATTGCAACCTACAACAATAACACTAACTTGCACTAATTTTGCAAATATTAGAAGTTAATTGTATTTTAGGCCTATGTAATGTGGTCTATACTGATTCCATATTATCTCAAATAATGTCATTGACATCCAACTTGCATCCAAATTGCATATATTTTTGTTTACATACATTTTAAATCATCCAATACAAGTGATAAAAAATCATCCCAATGTAAACACCATGGCACTGACTCATCATCATGGTGCGCGAGTTACTGATTATTCAGGGCCGGGCCCTGCAAATGGATGCGGTGGTCAACCTTGCAACCCCGCTATTTCCCACCCTCAAGGAACAAGGCTTGTGCAACGGTTTCTCACTCTGAATAGTCTCATCCTCTTCGGCGATGGTGTAAGCTTAAATCCTAATCCTTGTTCCCGAACCTCTAAACCTTCCGCAGCGATGTCGTCGTCCTACGACAAGGTGCGCGGCGGGAAGTTGAGTTTCAAGGGCGGATTAGGCCCGGAGAAGACCCTGGACAAGAAGAAGCACAGGAAGAAGAAGCCGAAGACCGATCCCCAGCAAGAAGAAGGCGACGCAGCGGAGGATGTAAACACCACGGATACCAAGGAGAAAGAGAAAGATCAATCAGCCAAGACAGTCGATGCGCACGATGTGATCGACACCGGGACAGGGCACGCCCCCGACGGGAAGAAGAGCAAGAAGTACGAGGAGCTTTTCCCGGTGGAGACAAAGCGGTTTGGGTACGTGGTGCCCAAGGCGAAGTCGCGGGAGGCGGCGTTGGATGAGCGCGTGAAGAAGAAGGCGGACCGGTATTGCAAGTAGGACAGGAAAGGACGGGGGGGAGGTGCCGGGAACCCTAATGTGAGGGTCTTTATTTTTCGCTTCAATTTTTCGGTGGTTGTGAGTGATTCAGCTTGGAGTGTGTGATGAAGGATTCGTTTCAGGTTTCTTATGCATCACGTAATGGTGACGAAGTTGGCCGTCTGGGAGACCGAGATGTTTTTTTAGTTTAATTTTCTCTTTATGATTGTGCATTGTGAACCGGATTCTTCGGATTAAGGTAGCGGATTTAGGGTTTAGGTCGCTTTTATGTATTTTTAAAGTATTTAGGAGTGTTCTTTCGTTGGGAGATCCCTATAGAGCTGTGGAGATATCGTTTTGGGTACAAGTTGCTGCTGGTAACAGGGGTCAGTATAGGAGACTGGATTAGGTTCCTAGCTGTTTGGATATTCTCTATCTTAGTTAGAGCGAGGTTTTCAAATTCATGTCGATTGATTTCGAAATCGGAAGTCATCTGTTTCACCTCATTCACATGTGCACTCGTATGTCGAGATGAAACCCTAGACCGTCAAGATAAGGGTCTGACCGATGTCCACATGGTGAGGATATTTGTTGGAATTTTTGGTGGTTGCCAAGAGCAAATTTAACCCAGCGCAATTTGTTTCATATTTTTGGAGTTGTATAGAGTTAGTTTTGGATTTCCAAAGTTATTGTGGTGCCATGCACTACACTGCGTTAGTTTGATATTCTTAACTCATCAAAGCCTCCCACGAAGGTTAACTTTCTATAACATGCAATCACAGCATGTGGTAGGTTTTCATTGGTTTTAGGTTGCTGCTTGAGTGAAACTATTGATATATGGTTCAAGTTGCCAAGTGGAATTGGGACATCACCCTTATATATCATTGAGAGCTGGTCGAGAATATTGTTACTGAATTTTGCTCATTGAATTTTTTACCTAAGTCGTGACTCCTGTTATCTCGAAATGTGCAGCACCACTTCTAAAGACGACTTCTAAAGACTGTACAACTTTTGAGAGCTCTGACTCTGACCTGCAAAGCTCTGTGGTCAGAATTCAGCCTCAATTTGGAGGCACTCTTGAGATTGGTCAAGTCTGTTGGTTGGCTAGATTGACAGATTGCAAGCAGCTCCAATAAATGGGAGCTAAAGAAGTTTGAAAGCAATTGTTGGCTGCAGGTGTCTGAGATCCAGAAGCCTGGGTTGCTTTGTGTAAAGTATGTATTGGTTCTGGATTGCGGGGAGCTTTTAGAAGCCAGTGGCTCCATTGCAGAAGGGCACCTACATTTGTGTTATTGAGCTCAAGTACTTCATAGAAAAACTTCGCTGTGAAGGCTAGTACTGAGCTCTGCATGCGTTTGTTGCTGCAGATCCGGGTTTAGGTGACTCAGATTCGAGTTTAGGTGACTCAGATCCCGGTTTAGGTGACTCAGATCCATACTGAGGTGCAGTTATCAGAAATCATGACACCTCTTTTTGCTCGTTTGTAAAATGATTTCAGCACTGGAGGCTTGTGAATTCGATGACTCCTTGGAGAAAATTTCAACGATTCGCAGGTTGCATTACCTGTTGCTGGATTCACATCGATTGCATCATCTCACGTTCCCCTGAAAACCACCAATCTTTGTTTGCTGTGACAATTGCAAGGTAGTCCCGAGTGTTCAAGACTTGTTGAGGGATAGTGCCGTGAGGAAGAGGGACGACACCATTGCCGAGTGAGTGGTTGAAGGCAGTCACATCTTCTGCTCTTCTGCTCTTCAGCAACACAAGTACCCTTCAACTTTAAACTCCGACTCTCATTACGTTCTTGAGGAACTATCTTCCTACCCTGGGGAAAGAAGTATAGATTCTTTTTGTGCAATCTTGAGCTCATATTAGATGGGAGGTACCAAAAGCTACATGTAGAAGATTGGCGTTGAGCGCCATGCATGTTTTTTATACCGAATGTCAAATTTTTGAGAGTTTTTTTGGTTGCCATTTGTGGTTGAGTTCTAAAGAATTTACTGTTACTTGACCACACCTCCTTGGTAAAATCACTCATCAGTATCTTGGATGCCCACGTCCACTATTTTTCAGACTTGAAGTAGGCACACGTTTGGTAATGCTAGATTCAAATTAGAGCGCAGCAGTGACACCACCACATTGAATTATACAAGGTTGACTCACTTTTGGTGTTGTAATCCAGAAGATCAGATTGTGGCATCTTGCACCAATTTTGCCTACATCACATTCATTTGAGTATGGTCACTTTCTCATATGTGTTTTATGGATGCCACTTTCTTACCCTCGCTCCAAAGCGAGCAAAGCAGATAATATCATTTCAAACCACAGTTGCAACATTGCATAAAGAACAATCAATTTCAAAGCCCGTGTAAAGTACTGGTAGTACTGGAGTCATTATGATAAACTAGTGCATGACTGAGAATGTTTTTTCCAAAACGAGAACTCCGCTTTCATGTCAACTTAACTTACATGTATCTAAATTTTGACGAACTCTCAAATACTCCATATTTCCTCGTGCATTTTGAGTGGTATATCCTAAACTGTGGCATTTTAAATGTTAAAATAAGCCCTTACTCGGCAGATTCGTATGAGGATTGTTAATTATCAAATTAATTATCTGTTTCATTCAACTCCTGCACCATTCAAATTACCGTTTTCGTAGAATAATCAGTGAAAATGGTCATTTTATAATCCTTAGTCCGCCGCCCTAAAGAGTGAGTGAACTGCAACTTCCCTACACGAAGATGACAAGCGCTCACCACTGACACAGCGCCATGGGAGAATTTTTCTGTTGTCATCCACAATGGAGAAACGGAGAAGGGAAATTGCTCACAGCAAAAGAACATCATGAGTATGATAATCAGAGAAGACAAGAAAAGAAATTACGCACGAGTTAACATACAAGACACATCCATGGGGGAAAAAATGTGCTCCTTGTTTATGCTCGAAGCCTACCTTCTACTTACAAGAAACGTGTGCCTGCAAGCAAGCTTTCATCGCCACAAGCCCTTTGTAACAACGAAACAAAAGGAGCTATGCCAGGATGCTCCGCTGGGACTCGGAAGAAAATTCTAAATCACCTAAGAAGCTCGTTACAAAAACTTCAATTTCACGTAAGCTCTGCGCTCCTGCTCATGGACGTGTTGCCATGCACTTCACCAATTGTTGGCTAAGACTAACCCTAATTAGTTAGCAGTGCTTCATTCATTCTATGTACAGCAACTCTTGGCGATATTGAATCTTTACGGACTTGAAAAGAATTAGGGTTTCCCAGCGTTTTCACTCGCCACCGGCGGGCTTGCTAACCTTGGACATGTCATACCCGACGCTACTAATACTCTCCTGATCATCGCCTCTCTTATCGTGCTCCCCGTGCGTGTCGCTCGCCACCTTGTGCGGATCGTCTTGTACTCCGCCATAGCTCTTGTGATCAGCATCCACTGCCGGAGGCGCCGAAGAAGAAGAAGTCGTCGTTGTCGTCGTCTCTGACACACTGCTGCCTTCCTCGGCTGTACTGCTGCTGCTGGACCAGCGCTGCGAGACGGTCCTCCCGATCAAGGAAAAGACTTCCTTCTGCTTCTGCCACAGAAACGTGGAAGACGTCTGGCGCGAGTAGTACACGGAGCGCATCAAAGCTTGCCCCGAGGACACAATATTGTAAGCGCGCTTGGTCGTCACTTGCGCTGCGACTTGCGTGATCGCCATCCACAAAAATCTCTCAAACCCAACCCCCAAACTCTCCCAAACTCGCTAAAAATTGATGAAAATTGATGGAAACTCGGAATTCTACAAAAATTGCCGCGAATTCTTGAGATGGGTTCGAAGGGGAAGAGAGAGAGGAGATGTAATGAGCTGGGTAGAGCCGGAGCGCAGATTTGTGGCAAGGCTGTGGAGGTGAGGAGGGTAATGCAAGGGACACATGTAGGGTGGCAAGGAGAAGCTTCGGGAGAATGGTAAAATGGTTGCCAAGTGTCGGTGTATTGAGTGTGCCAGGTGGCAGGCGATGGAACATGTCCACGTGGTGTTGCGGCAGTGGTGGTGGACTGCGTCCGGGTGCCGTTATTGGTGACGTGGAATTCTTGGCACAGGGACAGATCAGCGAATTTTTTCTTGTTGGAGGAGCAACCGACTTGCACCCATTGAAGTTGTATAAAGTAGGTCTGAAATTTTCTTAAACTACCTCGGGTGATGGCCAAAGTGATAGAGACTTCTGATGGAATTTATGAGGTTTTTGGTTCAATTCGCGATGCTGACATTGCTCGCCTAGGGGCTCTTCGTGCTAGTGCACGAGGAGTTGTTGTTTGTCCCTCCCCTCTCTTTACGGGGATACCCAAGGTGTGTAATTCTTGTGCTTTGCATCATGTTGCCTTGGTTGTGTCGAGTTAGTCCAGTTGTGGCCCTTAAAGGCTATATGTTTCAAAATAAAACAAAATTGTGTAAAGTACAGTAAATGACAAGCGATAATCTATAATGTTCACCTCACAGGTGAATTTCAAATTGAAAGTGAGAGTACATATACATGAGGTGTGGGAAGGAGAAAGAAACAAATATGTAACTAACCTGATCATCATGATCGAACTAAGACTAACATACTAGCTACTAACTAAACTAACCCAGTATTTCTAATTGATCCATCTACGGTGGCACAGGTATAATACTGTTGCCCAACATTTCCCCTCAGTCTACTATCCGTAAGAAGACCTTATACCACTACTAGAAAATTGTGTCCAGAACAACAAAAAATCAACTCATTTCTGTTGTTTTGTACATTGGAATGTCCATTTTCACTGATTTTTGAATTTTTTGTTAATGCAAACAAAATAGCTTCCAATTTTCTGTTGATTTGAATAGTGCAATGACCAAATCAACAACTTTTTGTTGAATTTTAATCTTTTTGGAATCTTTCAGAATCTTTCTATCTTTCTAGAATCTCCTCGAATCTTTAAAAATCTTTAGATTCAACTGAGTATAGAATACAATTTTATAAGATTTTGAAAAATTGTAGATTGTTCTTATACCTTTAGCATTATATAGGACAAGCTTCGCACATTGATGTCAAATAATTAATTGATCCATAAGGCCTTAAGGCATTAATTCATTCTATTTTCTACTTTAGGATGAATCTTTTACAATGCAATATACATTGAATATGATTCTTGTAAAATATTTACTAAAGATGTATTTTATTGCTAGCTCAATGCCTATAAAATCTTAGACCAATCCAAGTGGCAATTAAAAAGTTATATATGAAAAGTTTTTTTTTTTTTTAAATGGGTGGTTTTGGGCAGCCATGACAAATAACTACAATTGGTTTGAAATTCTTTTTACATACTTTCGACAAGATTGTTAATAAAATCTCCAAAGTTGGAAGACATTCAATCACACAGTTTTTTCCAAGTTTTGATGTATTTGACACTCATTGCCAAGAGTGTTCAACATTAGAAAATGAAGATAAGCAATACACACCCTAGCACAAAACTAGAAAAATCATAATCATTCATTTTCAAAGTCGAATTTGTGATGCTAAAACAAGATTTCAAAACAAGCTATAAAAAAATATGAACTATGTAAAATAATAACTTGATAACTTTTAATTTATTATCAAAATGTTTTTGACACCAAAATTTTGTGCCTTGGGCAATTCGAAGTTCAACACCAAAATTAGAATTTTAAGTATAATGAATTTTATTTTTTTGACTTAATCATTCAAAAATTCAATGTTTTTTCAATTCAGTAGACTTTGGCGGCCATTTTGGCATAGCAAAACAACTTTTTCAAAAAACCTTTCAACAAAGAAAATTTGGGAATTCAAACTAACTTTCACCTCCAAAAGTCCGTTTGCAATTTGAAGTCTCCAATCAAAAGTTATGGACAGAAATCAGAGAGGGGTAGCAAGAAACATTTTTTTGGATATTTTCGAACATCCTCTTTGATTTTTGTCCATAACCTTTGATTGGAGACTTCAAATTGCAAACGGATTTTTGGAGGTGAAAGTTAGTTTGATTTCCCAAATTCTCTTAGTTGAAAGTTTTTTGAAAAAAGTTGTTTTCCTATGTCCAAATGGCCTCCAAAGTCTGCTGATTTTACAAAGAAAATAAAAACTAATGCAAAAACTCTATATATAAATTTGTACTCATGCATAATGCACTTGGTAATGGCCATGGTTCAATGGCTAAGAACCTTGGATCTCAACCATGAGGTCCAAGGTTTGAAGCCCCATGGCTTCACCTGCCCGCGTGGCGGGCTGCCTAGGTGGCCTGCCCATGTGGCGGGCTGCCCGGATTTTTTGGACAGCCTAAAAAAATTAATTTTTTAATTTAAAAAAAAAAAAAAAAAATCACTTTGGAAAAATGTCTGAAACAACAGAATTTGGACAATAGATTTCAGTGTAATTTTGTCTAGTACAACGCGTCTGAAACAACTGAATGGACAACGCTTTTCAGTTGAAAATCTGTTGTTCTGGACGTAGTTTTTTTAGTAGTGAAGTTATGTAAACTTGCATTGCATAAATTAAAGATGGTATGTGTCAAGATTGCTCATAAGACTAGATGGCCTTGCCAAACTGAAACATTGAGGAAGAGAGATTGTCTAGCAAATATTTCAAAAATACTTTGCCTTGACAGAAAGATGTATGAAGCAAAGGGCTGATTTTGTATCAAAATAGCTCCTAATGTATAGAGAATTGATAAAAAGATACTCTGAGAGAAGAATGCAGAGATAGACAAATACTCACAAAGCAGTTTAATATTAGAAGAGATTCAGATAAGTGCTTAGAAACTGGGATGTGTCAGAAAAGAGATTTTTTTTCTTAATAATTTTTTATTCGGAATTCTGGGTTCCTGCACCACTGTTATTGTAGTTTCAACTGGGCGGAAATAGGGAAGAAACAAATTTTTGAGCAAAAAAGAAGTAAATTTCAGGGTACCTTGGAGGGCTATAGAGCAGGCCTCCAAGGGGCTAAAATTTTCTCTAATGATGAGATTAGGCATAGAGAATATTGCACTAATAAATCCAACAATATAATGATGGAAAGTGGCTTCCAAACGGGTCAGGGTTCGGTCAGGTAGGTGATAAGAAACCACAGTCCTCGGACAGGTAAAACGGGATAGCATAACACGAGATGCCGTCCGGATGATGGGCTCCTAAACTTTCAAACTCCCGGTGATTAGTTTTAAGAACCAAGCTTCACCTTGAGAACAAGCAAGTCTCGACCATGTGGACAATTAACTCCACTTCGTCACCCACGACACAAAATGAAGCTAGCAATGGTGTAAACCAAGCCGCCTGCAACAACAAAGTTTACAAAGCCACAAGCCACACACACACATACACAAGTCTTCAACACTTCCTCCAATCTCCAACTTCAACCTCCAATTCATAAGCTGAACTTTAGGTGAGTGCCTTCAACGCTTCACAACCTCAAACGAGATAAGTAATATCTTTTTGGAAAGCTAGCACAAACTCCTACTTCTCCTCCAAGTTTCAAACAATTTTAAAACTCTGTCCAACTTCTATGGCCATCCAAAGTTTCGGCCTTGAGAAAGAAGGGCAGCAAACCCTCTTTCACTTCTTCACTCACAAATCACTCATACAAACTTCAAATAAAACGAGTGATAGCTTTATGAATAGCTAACACAATTTTCTACATTTTCTTCAAATCTCAAACTATTCTAAAACTCTGTCCAATATCTATGGCCATCCAAAGTTTTGGCCTTGAGAGAAAAAGGGCAATAGACCCTCCTTCACTTCCACACTCACAACTCACTCATAAAAACTCCAAATGAAACGAATGATAACTTTATGAAAAGCTAACACATTTTCTACATTCCATCCAAATCTCATTGTAAATCAAGAACCTGTCTGTTTTTAATGGCTGATCGAAGTCTCTGCCTTTTAGTTTCAAAGGCAACAGAAACCCCTCCACTCAAACTAGCAAAACTTTTGATTCACAACTCCAAATCAAGAAAATGAGATCAATTTAAAAAACACACGTCATGATACACAAATCCTCTAAATTTCATTTCAAAACTCTCCAAAACTTCCAATACAATAGTCCTCCAAACATTCGGGATCCTCTCTAAAACTCACAATGAGAGAGAAGATCCAAAGTGTCCCCTTTTTCCTCACCCTATCTTCATTCTAACCACACAAACAAGTGGGGTCCGCCCCTAACTCACTCTTCAAGGCTACAACAACAATAATTGAGCACTCACTTGGCCCACAACTATTTCTTTATCTTTAACTTAGAAGGAAATTCATTAAAGTTCACCGAGAAGGCAAACTATTTGAATAATTTCCTCATACTACTTTACAAATACAAAACTAATGCAAGAAATCACTCCAACTATAGAATGAAGAACTCAAACTCAACACACGTCTAGTAGAGGTAAAAAAACTAGAATTCCAATCAAAATATCACTCCATCTGCAGGAATTTGAGAAAATTCAAACTCACACTCCGGTTGAGATTCTTCATCTTGAGACTCAGAAAAAACCTTCCAGTTTGACATTCTAAATCTAAAGTAGAAAACAACTACCACTTATGGATTTGATGAAGCGCTTAGGCAGATCTGTCTTCTTATATAGATGTCATGTACCTCAACAAGAAGGCGTCACCTTGAAGCTACTCAATAAAACATATAATATATATTTTTACACTATGTACAAATGTACAACACGACAACGCCTAATTTCTCTCACTAATTTCTCTCACTAATTTGGGTCTCTTAGATGACTCGAGCAATAGTGAAATGTTCAAGAGAGATAATGTAGATACTAGCTGTATATATTTGTACGTACATTAGTCCACAACAAGAAGACAAAATGTTAAGCTATTTGGATAAGACTTTTAGGAGTCTAATCATTTGGATTCATATAACTAGGTTGGCATTTCATGTACGTGCCTTGGAATGACCTAGATCACTCACCACAAAAATCAAAAGTGAGGTTACTTTTCCTTTAAGTTTTATGCTTTGTGAGTTGACAATTTAACATTGGTTTATTTTAGGTTTGAATTTTGGAGAAGACCTCGTACAGCTCTCTCTTTGGAAATTCTTAACTTAATCAAATCAATGCACAATTAACCTAATCCAGTTTGAATAGTCTATATAGTAATAGGTCCAATAATTTGCCATCTAAGGAGAAAGATGGATTTGAGGTTGAGGTTGGCCACCCAAACATTTGAGTTTTTTTTGGTAGATGGAAGAAAGGAAAACAATGGAATCACAATTTTTTGGATAAATTTTTTACTCCGACTACATAAACTATAATTTTTGAAGGCAAAGGTGCATAGAGCACTATTTATGCGCATAGGGGGCAATACTAATCACTTGGTTTGTGGCTTTTTAATGAATCTTAATGCCCTTGCATTTGAAATATTTGTTGAACTGGACAATGCATTCAATTTATAATGCACAGCCATATAATGCATTTTTAGGTTAATTTCTTTGTCCAAAGACTAGAAATCATAATGCACATAATTGATTCAATGAATCTAAAAAATATTGAATTAATCCCTAAATGCTCAAGGCCTTTTTTGAACTTCTAGGAATTTGCTCTAAATTAAACAAAAAATCAACATTTTGAAAAGTTATATCAATTTTTTTTGAATTGTAATTGTATAAGTTCAAATCAGACATGTTACAAAATATAACATTATCACTTAAGGATTGCAAGCTTATATTGTTTGATCATAAGGGTCTTAAAATTGCAAAAGTAATTTAAAGTCTTTCAATCTTCTTTTCACATGTCAAATCTAAAAAACTGGTCACGAAAAAAATTTAGGTTAAAGGGACTAACATGTATAACCCCAATCAATTTATGGCTTCTCAAAATCTACTCTACAATTTTTTTAAATGAATTTCAAAAGTGTTTTCCAAGATCTAGTGTCTTTGAGACTCATTTCCAAGAGCCATCTACACTACAAAAAGTCAAGATTACAATGGACACCCTTGCACAAAATTTTGAATAGAAAAATTATAACCAATCATTTTCAAAATCAAATTTTTGATGCTAAAACTAGACTTCAAAAAGATTTTTTCAAAAAATATAAACTACTAAAAATATCAATTTAGTTAGGTTTTATTTAACTTCAAAGTATTGTCATCACCAAATTTGGGCATTTAGGGGATAAGACAAAAAAGTTTTTTGGAGTTCTAGAAAAACTTTGACAAAAGGTAAAGTCATTCCAAATTATCACGTTGAACAAAATTGAATTTTAGACATGGCTAACTTTAAAATTGATTTTCTTTCAAACCCTCAATTAAATTTTTCTTCAAACTTCCATGGTAACGTGTCTTATATTGCATATTTTTATATATCTACTTTTGGACTTTGTCCATTGATGCTTATGGTAGGGTTGTTTGAATGAAAACATTTCAAATTTGTACGTAGTTTTGTTCGTCACTCCGTAAGTGTTTTAAAAAAAACTTGCTAAAATGCTTTGAAATTCTCACATTTTTAATTCATGGCATGTTTAAGGATTTTTGAATTACTTGATCAAGTGCCAACAAATCCTTAGATCTCTGATTAAAAATACATAGGTGGTACACTATGTATAAATGGTTTCTCCCTTGCAGGATTGTGTTGTCAAACATGTTGGGGGGATTTGGTGTTAAATTGTCCCTTTGACGTCGCATGTTATATAAGACAAGTGTCAAGTGTAGGGGACAATGTCATCTCATAAAAGTTTTAGGGGGTGATAGCAAGAAAGACCGGTACTCAAACATTGTCACAAAAGGAGTGCCAAAGCTTCCTTTTGTAATAACTTTTGAAGCATGACTTGCATGAAGTTGAAATTTTTATTAGAGATTCTTCTTTTGAGTTTAATTATATCTCATATTTTTCAAAAAAATTCAAAAATCATTTTAGATTTAAAAATCATTTAAACAAATATGCCACGTTTTGAGTTTTAGAGGTTTTTATTACATAAGGAGTCCCCAAGTTTAATGATTTGGAGCTAAAATTTCTATGGTCTATTCCCATAGTAGGAAGTTATGTTTCTACCAAGGGGCATTAAAAGATATTTTATTTTATATCCTCTACGTCCATGCAAAGAGGGCTCCCTTGCGCATGCAATTCTGAACATTGAAGATGATTTCCAAATCATTTTTTTGGTGAAATATTTTTACCATGAAGTCTTACCAAATGGCATTTTTTGTTTTTTTGTAAAATGATTTTTCCTATCTCTTACAAATCAAAATGTAAAAGGTATGTATTTTCTTGCGATTTTGTACTTTTCTAGTTCTCCTACTTAGAGATTTTTTATTTTGCTTTTCCTTTATAGGGTACCTTTTTTTTTTATAGGTTTCTATACTTTTCATATTTTCATATTTTTATAAACATGTTTTTCTATTTTTATAGTACTTCCAAAAAAATGGCTAAAAACGGCCAAAGTGGAACAAAAACAACTAGTCATTCTTGCAACGACCCTAGGGTTCAAATTTTTAATCTTGATAAATGGACTTGTCTTACGTGGATGGCTCCAAAAAAATTGACATGGAAAACTGAGACCATGTCATTATGGGTGACTTCGAGTCTGGGGCATGTTCGGATGCGCTCTGGATGACCTTGGATACGCAAATCAAGGCGACCGCGGGTCTGAGAGTCAAGGCAACTGCGGATCCGACAAGTAGGGCAACTGCGGATCCCAAACACAAGGTGACTACGGATCCTAAATACAAGGCAACTGTAGGTCCCAAATATAGGGCAATTGCGGCTCCCATGATTTAGGGCGACTGCGGATCTCGGATACAGGGCGATTGCGGATTCCATGATTTAAGGTGACTGCGGGTCCCGGATACGGGGTTACTGTGGATCCAAAAATAGAGAGCAACTGCGGGTTTAGAATTTACAGTTTATTACACTTCTTGTTCAATTTTAGGGAATTTTCAAAATGACTGTCTTTGTCTAATGGTAGGCTCGGATTTAATGTCTCACCTCCACACTTTAGAATTTAGGGATTTAGGACATAAAGTAGTACCCAAAGAAATAAATTTGCAAATGAAGTTTGGAAAAGATGGTCTCTCAGTACACTTTCAACTATTCTTTAAGGTATTTCTAGAAAAAAATGATTAAACATTGTATAGAAGTCCATAAAGTGAGCCTTTGTATACCTGCATTTCAAACCAAATAAATAATTATTTTGGTGGTTTACCTTGTGAATGTTTAATGGACCATCTATATGAAATAGTTACAAATGGTTGTTTTCTTTTATTCATTTCATTTTTTCCCTATTCTCTCTTACATAAAGATGTAGTCTATGTGATTTACGGTGACTTGGCACTTTTGTATTTCTCCAACTTAGAATATATTTTCTATAATTTTCCTTTTGTCATTACCTTTGCAGCTGAGGGAGTACATGCATAAATTGGCTACATTTTCTTCAAGATTTCTAAATTGTTATGCTAATTTTGAAGTACTCCAGGAAAAGAATAATAATACTCTGGAACTTTGAATCTGTAAAGGTGTTTTGTGCAATCTCTTGAATATAGGTAGGAAAATTTTGAAATCCTTTTCCCAGCAAAAAATCTAATTCATAGATGACAACCAATACAACAGCACAACATAGTAATAACATTAGAGATGAACTTATGTTTCAATTCTACTTCTACAACTCCCTTAGGGTCACCATTGCAATGCTTGTAAAAGCTAGCATATAAAACTTGAAACCTTGCTATGTACTTAAAACACTATTATGTCTAACAAGGCACTATACAAAATTTAGCCATATACTACAAATCTTCACTCCCCAGAAAAAAAGTGAATCCTTACAATACTACTTTAATGCCTCTCCATCTACAACTACATTATTTATGGTGCAAATGTATCATTGCTAAACACTTCGTCAGCTCCAGGGTCCTTGGCTTTGTGTTCCTCATTTGTGCTATCGTTGTCGGTTGGGCTCTTGTTCTTGTCATCTTCTCTTGATGCCGATACATGTTGCACCTCACGTTCTATCTCACGTTCTACCCCCGAGTTTAAGTTTTGCACTTCAATGTCTACCCCCCCTACCCCCTTCCTCTTGAGTTTGAACCAAACGTTTTGTCAACCTCATTGCATCAATGGTTCCATCCATGTTAGGTCCAGGTTGTCGCCTTCTGATGTTTGATTGCCCCACGTTTTGAGTGGAATTAGATGCACCTATGGTAAATGGGTGGACAATTTGGTTTGGACAATTTGAATCCCTTTGTGCTCTCTTGTCAGCCTATGATACCTTTTTTTCCATGATTGTTGTGTGCATACACTCCCAATGATGATTCTCCAGGGAGTGGGTTGAGTGACATGAGTGGGGTGAGGAGTTGAGCCACGCACTTCTTCATCAACAGACCACATCAAAACTTGATGCACCGTTGGCCTTGGTGGAAGGGTTGGTGTAGACCTGGCAGCCCTAACAACATCCGTGGTTGCTGCTCGATTGAAAGATGCATTACAATTGATGTTTAGAATCTTTCTCGGTGGCACATCGCCATCGTCCTCCGCATCTTCTACTATTGGAGTGGTACGTGCTGCAAAAGTTTGATGCCTTGCATCCCGAACCTCTTCCTCAAGTGTTGGCTCCTCTTTGCTTTCCATTCTTACAGTAATTGGTCTGGTTACTATTGCAGCGCTCCAAAGATTCATTGATCTGCTTGATGATGGTTGCGCTAATACGAGAAATAAGGCATGCTGCACAGCCTGCACTGTTGCAGGTAGTAGAATATCTATACCTTCATTGTTGTTTACAGGAGTTCTTGTCCTCATTGGCGGTGAATTAATATCGGATTTGCATCCCAAGCAAAGACATGGGGTGGTGAAGGTTGCGTCGGTCCTCCTCTTTGCGGAACTGTCTCTATCAATGTCACCCACAAATGTATTGGCATAAAGTTGTGGTCATCATGGAAGACTGCCTCGTGTAGGGACCAGTCCAGCCCATCTATTTCCGTGCAGATGATCCTCTACCTCCATGCGGTTCTCGGCTTGTCAAGCAGCTGTTTGCACAACTTCATCTTCAGATTCGAAGACAATGGCTCCTCATTCTCTTTGTCAATATATGCATCCACCAAATACTTTTTGTAGAAAAGTGCGGGATTGAGTCTACGTTTATCACGTTCAAGTTTGTTATTTGCGTAGATGTACACCAATGCTTCCACCTTGGATGAAACTAAGCGGCTTCGCACCTTACTATGCACAAACAAATACATGCTCCAATTCTTTTCACATAAGAATGCTAAATATATCAATGATAGAACTCTCTTGGCTATTTTTGGGAGAGCATTGCCACCCATGCAGTTTCACCATTGATGAGGCAATAGTTTACATCGGATGATATCTAGAGCCTCTTGTAAAGAGTCAAATGGGCCTATCTTTTCTTCGAATTCCGTTAGCTCACTCATTGCTTCATCTTTCGACACTTCCAACGCCTTACTCAATTTTTGTTTGACTCAAATTAAGGCTTGCTTTGCCTTGTCGTTGTTATGAATGATTGTTACATCTACCAAATACGGGTTTAGTAGTGCCCTTGCATAGTGGAGGTCTATATGCATTAAATTCCATTGAGCGTCAAATTGCTTCTCGAACTTTGTCGCAGTCGCAACATCTAAGAAATAAAGATTAGCCTTGAGAGAGTATACGTGCTACTTAAGCTAATGCATTACCATCTAGGTGTCGGGCATTGCTGGGATTTTTCCATCAAAAACACGAAGAACTAGGTGGGCAGGCTTCACAACTGTTTAATTCTCAACAATCTTTATCGATCAAAGGGTAGTTTGAATTATTACAAATGTACATGTTAGTTCCATACTTTTAGAGTAAAATTTAGAAGAATGATTTAGTCATGCCCCATCTACATTGATAACTTTAACTTCATCCTTTTCTGGTCATGTCAAGTTTTAACTACATTATTTGATCAAACATTTCTTGACTCTATAAGGACACTCCAAACCTAAAAGGTCTGATAAATGACTTTAATCGTAGAAACAAAGAAAGGGCACCTATTGGTCCCAAAATGAGACTATTTGGGTAACTACTTAGACCATAGGGGACCACATCCTTCCAAGATTAAGATCTCAAAGAAGATTAGTATCAATGCCTTGCGTTTACACTATTGTGGTTATGATTAATCCTTATGCGCCGGACTCATGACATTGGAAATCATCCTTTTTGAAACTCTGTGACATCATCTACTTTAAAAAAACAAAGTACTCCATTAGATGATATTTGGGGGTCGCGGAGGGCCGTTTCAGGCCTGTTCCCTGATCTGCCCAGATCCAGTGAACGCCGGTACGGGTGTGTCAGAAATTTTTTTTTTCAAAAAAAAAAAAAAAAAAAAAAAAAATTTTTTACCAAAATATCGTTTTAAGCAATTTTTTTTAAAAAAAAAAAAAAAAAAAAAGTGACGTGGCAGTCGCTCGACCACGTCAGCCAGCAGCTGCTGCTGCGTTCCCAGACTACGGGAACGCAGCAGACAGCAGGGGAACTCACAGCCTTCTAAGACCCCGAATCTCATGTAATGATTGGAGGTCAAACTTCTGTGTAAGGCCTTTCCTTTTGCACAAAATTCCAATGATAAACAATTGCACTTTTGTCATATATATTAAAAAATTCTGTCATTCATCAGTCAAAAAATGGCCATGGCATCATTTAAGGATTAAACCTAGGATGGGCCCATGATTATAGATTTCAAATTTCACTGTCTAAGCCTTACTAATCATCACTTACTTTACTGCCATTTTGCACTAGATATGAATTAAAAAAATGATATATTTATTTTTCAGAGACTAAATCATATATCTAAAAGTCACAAAATTTTCAAATTTTTTTTGAAAAATTTAAAACTACTACAAATTTTTAAAGAAAGAAATGAAGAAAACTCATATCAAGTACAAAAATATATTCTATAGAATCTGAAATTTTGACCATATATATCTATTATAGTGTATAACATCCTAATATAAACCAAAGTTACGGTATCATTGTATAATTACAAAATCAACAAACAATGGTTATTAAAGGTCTAAAGTTGATATTGTTATAAAATATTGAAGTTTGTAAATTCCTTAAATTTTCTAATTGGAATAGAAATTGCAATTGACAAGCTTCATTTCATTAGTTGAACTCAAATTAAAAAAAAATCATTTTTATGGCTAAAATTCATGTCAAGAGTAACTAGCAAGAAATGGCTAAAATACACTATCAAAGAAGGCTTGAAAATTGTTAGGGTATTAATAATCGCCCCTACAAATGAGCCAGAAATAGTTCAAAGTGTTGTAGAAATGGAACAAAGTCTGTGTGCTGATAAATTATGGTCATAAGTGCGTGGTTTCACAGTACTTAGTAGTTGAAAGGACTAATATAAATGTGTGATCTTTGCTTATATAAGACCTCTTGAAAACGTGAAGGTAAATTTGAAATACAGTTACTGCAATGCAATAAATTTGTATGAAGTGAATTCAATGAAGATGTGCTCTAGCTCATTTTAAAAAGAATCTTGCAATGGAATTCCATTTCATTTGTGTCAAACTAAATAAATAAAAATTGATAGATTCATTTTCAAATCTAAAAGCATCGCCACAGCGCCACCCGATAGCCGTGCCAAACAAGGGCGCCAAGTTCAGATTTGGTAAGTGGATTGAATGAGGAGGAACTCTGTCTTCCTCCTCTACCCCATCCAGCGTAGGATTGGCACAGGGCATCACTTCCATGCACAGCACCTAAGGTTTTAACTACCCTCTCATTAGAGATTTTTATGTTTGGCCCTTGAAAACTACATTAGACCACATTGTTTGTCAAAGCACATAATGTGTCATGCAAAGGACACTTTATTTGGCCGTTTGCTCTTCAAAATTTGAAGTGGCCGGGCTTTTTTGGCGAATGCACGTATATGCTGTGGGGCACAATCTTGGCCTAACATTCCAGTATACGTTGTCCAAATCAGCTCCACTTAGCACCCTGCAATGGAGATGCTCTAAAACATTGAATCCACGAGTTTCTCCACATCAGGCACGCTACTTAACCCCTAAAGGACTGAACATGCTTTTTTGAGAACATAGCTTTTTTGGGCAGCTCGCTACGAGCGGAGATTTTATTTTTTTTCTTTGAAATTTTCACACAACATTTTCCCAAGGAGTAGCTTTAAGGCCCAAAAAATTTCATAACTTTTGATTACAGGATTAAAAAGTTATTGCATGATATGTCATTTTCATTGCTCGGCGGGCAACCCGGGCAGCAAAAAAAACTTCTTTAAAAATCATTTTTTTTAAAAATAAAAATTTGAAATTGGTTCTTTAGATTTATATATAGGTGGGAAGCTTTGAATCATTTCATTTGGATCTATGAATCAAAAGTTATAAGGATTCTTAGTTTGAGGGTAGTTATGGAATCTCAACTCTAAAATAAACTTTGAAGTCCTTTATCTAATTCAATTTTCAATATTTAAAAAAAATAAAAACCTTGGGTGTAGATTGTTTATTACAACATTACAACCATTGGAATTGGCATTTTTCAATTCCATAAATAAATTCTTA
Source organism: Neckera pumila (assembly GCA_963969595.1). Classification (NCBI taxonomy): domain Eukaryota; kingdom Viridiplantae; phylum Streptophyta; class Bryopsida; order Hypnales; family Neckeraceae; genus Neckera; species Neckera pumila. Next base: position 3,072,596 of record OZ018414.1, on the reverse strand, counting down.
ACAATTTAGTGTTTTGAATCATTCTCTACCTCTTCCTACTTACTATTCTTTTCCTATATACTATACAATTCTAAACGATTTGAATTTTTTCAAGCATGTATCCAATTTGTCCAGGAAAATGAATCCAAAGAGTAACCACCATTTTGGACATTTTTTCATACAAATGTGACCTTGTGAAGGGCAGTTGCCCGGATTTTTGCAGGGACAAAAAAAGGATTTTTGTCAATTCAACTGCTATTATCTTGCAATCCACATAGTGGAAAATTCTAAAATTCTTTCCACATCTTCTCAAACAAGTTTACTACGAGATCCTACAGTTGCATGTGTCCAAAAATGTTTTTTTTCTGAAATTTGATACTTGTATTAGAAATGGCAGTTTTGGAGTGTTTTTGGTGAAAACATAGTCAAGAACCTTTAGGGGTTAAATCCAAGTGCAATTATCACACGTCAAGCTTTATAGTGTACAGGCTCAAAATGCAAGTGGTGTCATTTCCGACTTTATATGGGCACTTTAACAACTTCAATGAACTTTAAAAGCATTGTATTATTCGCCATTTGCTCAATTGCTCCATTGAAACACCCATTTGTATTCATTATTGCTCAAGTCTATAAGCATAAATAGCGACCTACAAACCTTTGTCTTCCAAAATTGCTTCTAATTCATACTAAGTGCAAAAAATCTGATAAAAATCTCCATTGCAATGTTGGCCATTTCTCTTCCAACCTCTTAACTCTAGAAAAACAATTAGATCCACCAATTTCTCCACAAAGGCTTCCTTTCCCTTAGATGAACGCTTTCTGAACCTTCTACCTTACAAGGGTGATCCATAGATTAAGCATCTTCTTCTTTAAAAAAGTCAATGATACCATAATGAGAAAATTTGCAATGCTATTCACTAAAAATGTATTGAAAGCACTTCCAAAAAAAGGAATAGTGGATGGAAAAACAATTTTTTCCATCATACAGTCTCAGGTGAAGTCACCCATCAAACACTTCGTGTTGACGGCATCCTTCTGGGGTTAAAATGAAGCCCCCTTGGATAAACCTTAGACGGATCAGGGCCGCAAAATAAACTTAAACAACATATGTAAAATAAAACTTGAAAATATTTATAATAAACTTAAACAACCTATTTAAAATAAACTTAAAATAACATAATTAAAATAAAAATGGTCACAACCATACTGTAAACAGCAGATATGATGACAATCCGGACGGATTGCAGCGAAAAGAGGGGCACAATTGGGCTTTTCTTATTACGCAGGCTCAAAGCTCATAATAATGCAATCAGATTCCGGTCACTGTGGGACACCCAATAAGCTGGTGACCTGGCAAAATGTACATCTGCACTACTGACTCCCTTGGGAGTGTTCTCCAATCCAACCAGAATCCTCCACTGCTACAGGTTGCTAAAATACTTCCAGGGGACACTACTGGGTCACAACTACTCAAGCTACTGTGGAGAACAATGCAATCGACTAAATGGAATGGGGGCATAAACAAATGCTTCGTCGTTTCTGGAATCACGTAGAGCGAACAAATCACTTACAAAAAGTGTACACTACCTCAGCAGCTGTCCCCTGGTTTCTGGAAAACATGGAAAAGAGAACCCAACCCGTGGACGAGCCCGAGGGCAGCCGCCAAGACAGACAATAAAAAGTCTCGAAGAAACTGCAATTACATCAAATCCGCACAAATCTTACAGAGGCCCGTCTAGCGACGCATGCGAGGCTTGCACCGGAACTCGGCCAGCAAAGCAATGTGGTCTGATGACCATTCCGGAGAGGGCAACCCCGTATCCTTCCGTAGACTGTCTTCATCCAGCAGCTCCAAAAGTGACTCCACGGTGAGTGAGTCCGCTGTAAAATATCACGTCTCTTATCAGATATGCACTCTAATTCTTCCTGAAGCCATAATTTCCACAGGCTAATATCTTCAATGCATGGTTGGTACTACCCAAAACCCTAAACAAAATCACTATCTAGGCACAATACAAATTCAGATCGTGAAATAAATTCGAAGGACTCGGTCGTTGCAGAGTAATCACAGGGCGGAGTGGAAACAAGAGAGGTAAACAGTATTATAAAAAAGAAAGTCTAGATAAGCTTGTTCATTTTGATGTAAGTACTTCGGCACCCAACTGTCAGACTAGGAGAAGACCATCGTACCAGTGTAGAAAATGTAATCAAGCGTGCCCAGAAAATCACGGGTACAGTTTGTGAATTGCGGTTCGCTGGTGGTTGGATCCATCCGCCGCCTCTGCTTCTCTACTGTTGGGCCAATCCCGTTCATCCTCCCCAAAGATGCGTAGGCACTCACCTGCACAAATTCCAGATTTGGTAACTATAACTCCATGTCTAATCAGCTCAACAACGCCCTAACTGATGATCAGCCCATCTCTTTTGAAAGAAAAATGAATGACCTGACCACATCCATTCCAAAGTAAAATGAATAAAATGCACAACATGTCAGAGTTCGCAAAAAATCGCAAGTAAGATCCTCACCAATGGCAGTGAGTGGCAAAGCTTGCTTGGAGGCCGCAAAATGTTCAGAGGGTCCACTTGCAGATCCGGATGGGCAGGATCCACACGGCCAGTTGACAAAAGACAGTGAGGTGCACTGCAAAAACGTTCCAATGTGCCAAAGCGTCAGAACTGTATTGATCACTGACGAGTAACAATGCACTAGCGCTTTGTTAACACCATTTAGTTGCACCAACCTGCCAGGAGTAGAGTTGAAATCACCAGCCACCAACATAGGGATATCAGCGCTGGCTGCGATCTTCTCAAGTCCCTTCAACAGGGTGTGTACCTGATTGACAAAAATCGCAACAAAATCTTCAGAAAACCAAACCTTCATTTTGATTCTGGGATGCGAATGTAAGAAACCAGCAGACAAATTATCTGGAAAAATTAACCTTCTCATCAGCAAATCCAAATGCTATCTATCCAATGTAATTCAAAATGAAAATAACACTGAACCGGACGAAGATGAAAGGAAGAAACTGCACACCTGCCACAGCTTCACATCTTTGAGTTCCTGATTCGCATGAATATGAGTGTTCGCCTACAAACCGAGCCAATAGCCAATAGTTCCAAAGTAAGACAACAGTACACTCCGTAGAAACTAAGAGCATGGTTCTTATTAAGTGCCTCGATGATTTAAATGGTTCACAACTTGTCATATGATGATCTGCAGCAATGCCAGAATCTGCCCATTGATATACATTTGTTTTTTTGTGTCCAATACTCACCACACAAAGAAGCTGACCACGCTTGCCAGAAGCTGCTTGAGAATCCATAAACCCTCCAGTATCACGTGCTTCCAGTACCACAATCAAAGCTACATTATCCTGCATAAGGTACAGAATCGTAACTCATCAGACATAAGCACGAAATAAGCTGGATAGTAGTCAAAATAAGTTCCAGTCCACTGCTTACAATTTTCGACACATTTTCAGTTTCTTCTCAGTGAATTACCAGAACAGATCAAATTTGCCAGAACTTAGCCGGAGCGATCTCATGAGCAACAGAAAGACCAATGAATGCCACAAGAATTCATAGAAACGCCACACTTAAACAGCACCTACTTTCTAGTATTCATTCAAACAGGAGCCCTCATTAGACCAAAACACAGACTAACCTTCAAAAGTCGACTAAGAGCTGCCTTCTTAGTTGTTGGTAGCAAAGCCTCTGACAATGACTGTGCAGCCTTGTTGAATTCCACCTGCACAATTGGCATAAGGATGTCATATTTCCAATGTGCGATAACATTCATTAGATCGCTTCAAATATGAAATGCTGATACTAAAATCGTATACCCAAATAAGACTTAATAGACCTAAATAGAGAAGCTAGAAGGAAACAAGAGACCAAAAATACACCAGTTACGACTGACACAACCGATAAGAGCCTACTCTTCTGCTAGCCACAGGGATGTCTATACACGAAAGCCAAGCTCTGAAACCTACCTCATATTTCTTCACTAAAGAGAAGCGATCTCGACGGAAAAAAGTAGCACAACCATCGATAACATAAACAGAGCCAGTATACACCTGCAATTCATTAAAAATATCTGGTCAGTCTATACACAATTTCCAAGAATGATCAAAAGCACAGAATAGAAACAACTAGATTGTGCTTCGCAACAACCAAAATATGAAAGTCCTGTCAGTTCAATAAGACCAAATCCTCGGCAAAACCTGCTTCTTCCTAAGAAATGCCTTACAATCTTCCCACCGACCAGGATGCCATTCTGAAGAGACCTGTACACTAAGCAATACAATGGCATGGCCTTCCCAAACTATAACTTCTGTAAGACTGTTTAATACTTCAGCTGACGCAACACCGGCTTCAAAATGGACGAACAGAGGAAAATCTTACCTCGCCAGTTTTCTTCTTGTAGACACCAGTATAACCATGCTTCTCCAACTCAGGTGCATAAAAATCCTCAAAATGATCACTTTGTACCTGCACATCCAAACCCCAGCATTCCATTCAATCTTCTACATAGTATGCTTACACCAAGATTGATCATTTCTGCTAATGACTACTCATAATGCGAAGCTGTGTACCATAAAAACTTGCTTCAGAAGAACAAATAGTAAGCCCGTATTCTTTACCCCAAAGATATAGCTAGTAAAAACAATAAAAATGAAGTATACCTCCTGTAGACACAGGATATCAGCCCGGTACGCCACAATCTCGCGCAGAAGATTTTGTCTACGATAAGTCCAGGCCAATGCCCAAGGAGGACAGTAGCTGTACTGCTCACTAGTCGCATACAGGTCCGAAAGAACATTGTAAGACAGCACCGTGAACGTCCCTGAAGATGCCAGGCGACCATCGACCTCCACCGGACCCATGCCATCCATCGAGTTCAACGACATCAGCTGACGAGGGGTCGGCGAAGGGGCAGGGATCACACGGGAGGTTTGCCGCTGATGCGGAGTGGCCGCAGGACGACCCGTGCTGCCATCGATGGCCACACACTCGATCTTCAGAATGTGACCCACGTCCTCCATTGTCGGAGTGTAGGTCTTGCCCTGACCAACCTCACACCAAACATCACCAGCTTCCTGGTTCTGGTTGTGGGAGGCCATACGAACAGGACTCGAGAACACGGAACCATTGCTGTGATTAGCAGTGTACGTCGCAGCGCCACCGAGACTCCCATCCAGGGATCGCAGAGTCTTGGCTGGATTCGAATTGAACGAGAACGGGGATTCATCCTCTTCGACGCCGTTTTCTCGCTTGTCGGCGGCCTCCTGGTGCATGATAAGGTGCTGTCGCCATGAGTCAGTAAAACACTTCTGCGTGCAATGCAAGCTCTTCGACTGAGCAAGTTTTGCTTTAATGCACTGCACACATTGCAGTGTAGCAGGCTCAGATGGGTGTATACAGCAGACTAAAATTTTCTGCTCACTCTGTAGCCGATACCTGTTTTATTAAACACAAGGCAACAAATTAAATTTTCATCTTTCTGAATGTTAAACCACTTCTTATTGTTTGTAAAATATAAGAGATTCCTTCATGTACAATGCTACGATAGCTGTATTCTTCAGACCCGTTAAGTTCTACTACAACCCCCAACTATGGTCAAGGAAATTACAGCAACATGCGCAACACTGAAGGAGCTTCCTGAATGTTTAAACCCCTTTACATTGTTAAAAGAATGTGAGCGAATTGTCCCTCACATACGGACAATTCGTGGCCATAGGACTCTAACAGAGAACTTCGTGGGCAAGCTACAATGCTTATTTAGCAGTACTCTTCGAACATTTTAGGTTCTACTACGTCCCAAACACTTGTCCAACTTCGGGCATGAAAACTGCAATACTATGAGCAAAACTATCAGAAATCTCAGCAACTCGTTCAGCTACCTGAGACGCAAAGTTCAGCTCAAAACAGAACCCTCGAAAAAGCCCCTTCAGTTGTGAACTGCACAGACTTGACCTAAAACTCTTGATGCAACAAGAAACACACAAAATGCGGAAGTGAAAGCCGGGTACCATCGACACTGAAGGAAATAGCCGTCGGTAGACGACGCCTCGGTGACATCTTCAGGGGAAAGGCTGGAGTCCCCCCGACGCAGCAATACGTACGCCGACAACTCGCATCCTACTATCGGAATGTCGGTCGGGAGGTGCACCCGCACCACACTCAGCATGCTTCCCCCTTTTCGCCCCCTCCCTTGTCTCTAGCTCCGCTCGAGATGATGGCGCTCTTCTTCGCAACAATTCGCCGGCCTCGTCCTTTCAATTCCAAACCACAAATTGAATGCGCGTGGGGCGGATCCGCCATCAGGTGGTCCCTGCGCGCGCCAGCGTTCCTCACTGCGACCTTTCCCTTGTCTCTTTCACAAAATTTACTGCCTCTCACCTCCGAATCATCACCCTCCCGCTAAAACCTAAAACGGTCGCGCCCTCCAGCTCTTCACTGCTGTTCCGTTAGCTTCCAGCAGGAAAACTAAGTTACTCCTAAATTCCCAGAGAACGTCATAGAAGCCTATTTTATTCTCAGGCAAACCGTCCTCCTCGAGAATATACACTCCAATACAAGCTGGCTTCTCAGCCACGCCTTCGACCACTCACACACACTGGAGTGGCATGTACCATCAATTCTCTGGCAATAATAAAGCAATGACTGAGTCCTCCGTCCCTCCTTCCCTCGCTCCTGACCTGCACGTAAAACCCTAATACTGTCAGACCGTGCATGACCCTTTCTGTCAGAACTCAAACAAGCATTCCAATCATCCCCAAACCCCTTCCTCTTCAGAAGAACAACAGAACCACAATAAAAAACACTTTTCTCTCAAAGAGATACAAAAAGAGCTAACACCAACCATAGCACCAGTTCAACTCCTACTTACACCCTTCCCCTTCTGGCAACCTGGGTGCTCCTCGACAGTTTTTTTTCCTTCTCACACCTCCACTGCTGCATCAACACTCTCCACAAGCTCCCTCAACACTTTCAAAACTCTCAAAAATACTCTCTACACCCGACATGACGAAACCTCAACCAAACACGAAAAATAACCAAAAAGGTCAGATTACACAACAAACAGTGCTCCCCATATTTCCATAAAAACAACCATACAAGCTTTCAATCTCAGCACAATCTTTCCTTTACGCTTAAAAACAACAGCATCAAGTCGAAATTCAATAATGACTCGAACTAACCCTATCAATCACGGAGTCAGGTCAAAAAAATCGCGGAAGCCAAAAACACACATAAAAAGCTCTCAATCTTTCCAGAAAAAAAAATTTAATCGCAGAAAACTCTCAATCGCAGCAATTCCTTTCCTTTTTCGCTCAAAAACAGCAGTATCGAGTTGAAATTGAACAATGACTCGAACTAACCCTATCCTTGACGAATTCACGTCCAAAAAGGCTCGAAAAATTTGTGGGAAAACAGAGGAGGTTCAGAAACTGTACCAGCATATGGAGGCGGAGAGCCTGAGGACGTGGAGAACACAAGACGAATGGCGATGGCGGGGAAGGACTACTGGGGCGATGGCGAATGGAGGCCTTCGACGGCCAGAGTGCTCGAGTGAGTGTGACCCTGACCACCGGTTCGTCCGGTTGCGCCTGGGTTTGTTTCCTATGGTGGGATGCCACGTGGCTTTGGAAATCTGAGAAGGGGAATTGATTCGTATTGATTTGGGCTGACCAAATCCTACTTTGAGTTGTACGTTTTAAAATTTTTAGGTTTTTTAATGTGTAAAATCTTTTATACCTTGAAGTGAAGGATTGAACCTCATTGAAACATTGAAGTGATTATTATGAACTATCCGGGATTAATGTATTCATTGAGCTCGAAAAGGGTAGGACACAGAGTTTTCCATGTCCCGATCATCGAACTCAAACTGAAGTTTTTTTACAGATAATTTTGTATATTTTTTATTTTTTATTGTAAAATTTGATTCCAAATTTTGAATTTTGGCCTCTCTTTTCGGGGTACAATAATGTCTTCTTGTATTGGCGTGACTTCTTGTTCACATGTTTATTTTCGAGACGAGGAGAATGTGTGTTTCAAGTATGTATTCTCTTTTTTGCTAAGGTTAGAGGATCTGTTTTGTGCTCGTTACCCTCAGAGCAGCGGCTAACGAAGAACCTACATTCTAGATTGGAAACATCTCTGTCGAGGAAGTCCAACTTAGTTGGAGGGAGCTGCTTGCCGTCCACCTATTCGAAGCCTTAAGTGATGTGCTCTGCCACAGACTCGACATTGGCAGCCATCAACTTCTCGCGGAGGAATGTAGAAGAAGCTGTCGAAGATAGCCTTCCTAGTCGAGGACCAATCAGGACCCCTCTATGCTTGTCATCTTTATTGAAGCAAACAGCCTTTACATCGAGTCAAGTGCATTCATATTTACCAACTCCTTGTATCCTAATTACCTTGCACAAGAAACTCTATGCATGTGTTGAAGGAGATGCTCAAGAACTTTGATTCAACGATGAAGTTTTGTCGCCAATTGCACCTACACATTGACCTGTCCAAGTTATCGACCTCAAAATAGATTCCACATTTGGGGATCGTTAAAAGAAGGTCTAATTGGGTTCATCTAGTGCCAATGAGATCCCTAACCTCTTGGATAATGGGTGTCTTCCTTCATAATCTATGAGTGGCGGATCTATGCCATCAGCTAATCCTATTTTGGTGTAGAATTTTTGGAGTTGGCCAATTAATTGGAGATATACACTTTCACATAAACAATGTCAAAAGATTGAAGATAAAACGGACTCCTTGAGTTTCTAGATCTCTTTTAAACTTTGAGATTCCTCAAGCACGTGGAAGCCAATAGCGAAAGAGAGTGAATCCCTCTCAGTGGGAGCATGTGGTGCATTCAATAATGGAAGTAAACCACATCTCAACTTGAGGTGATCTATAGAGAGTATGCAAAACTTAAAGCAAAGGAAGCAGCAAAGAAGGCAACAAAGAATGCTTTGATAACAAAAAGTCATAGTTAGCCTACACTAATTAGTGAAATTGGATTGCTTTAACAATTAGGTTGCCTTCACCAAAGAAGTTACCTCATGACTCAATGCTTGTCCAGATGGGGGCACATGCCATTCTCTAAGCCTGAGCCATGAACTGGTGTAACAATCTATGTAAGACACATGTTCCTATGTTACTGCATCCTTTTACAGTAACTGAACGTATTTATATAGTGCAGAATGTCAAGAAATTAGTGTGGCGCAGCCTCATTTCACTATTTAGTATATTGTTTTATGTTCATATGCAAAGCAATCAATTTTGCAAACTTATTTTTATTATTAATAAAATATTTATTCACAGAGTAAAATAATATTTAGCATTAAGAAAAAATTCAGCCCTCTAGAAGACAGTTAAAAAATTGCTTTTCAGGACCCCCGCGGTGCAATTTCAAAATGAATAAAAAAAATATTTTTTTAATTTTTTTAATTAAATTTTTTTTGGAAAAAATAAAAACAAAAATAAAAAACATTTAAAAAATAAAAATCTGACGTGGCACTACTGCCACCATGTCAGCATCCAATTTCAAAATTAAAAAAATAATTTTTTATTTTTATTTTTTCCATAATTGCACCAGGTGGGTGTAGAATTCAACAACTCGTGGCCTTCTGGAGGGCTAAAATTTTTCCTAATGTAAAGTGCTTCATGTGCACTAAGCCAGTATATTTTGATATTAAGATGTCCATTAAATTAATCAAGATTTCATTTCCTTGAAGTGAAATATATATAGAGAGAAATAAATTATTCAATTTGTACATTGATTCTTAAGTAAATTGATGTTTTTCAATGCAAGGTGACCCACTTTTGAAAATGTCACATACTTCTTCAATTCTCATATTGAAGTCTATTAATAATTTGTAATCTCTTTATTTATTAGTTATAGGTTGGTCTCTATATATCTTTGCTTTCAACAAATATTTTTGAAACAAAGGGTAAAAGCTTCTAATTATGTGCATTTTTTTTCTTCAATTTAACAAATTCAGCCTACAACAATGACAAAGTGATCATCACCGTCTGTCTGCCCTTCATGTTGTCTTATGTTCTTCACCGGACTCACTACCCCCCCTCACCCCGTAAAACATCAAAGGCACTACAAAGAATACAAGATGCAATGACCCTGAGCACATCTAGCATTTTCATAGCATCATCTAGAGAGAATGCGCACGCTCAATTTTCTAGTTTCTGTGGAACACCTAAAACCTTCCATGATCATCTATCAACGGCCTTTTTCCACACCTTATCAATCACCTGAAGAAAGACTAATCGATTAGCTCACAATTTTTCCAACAGATGATAGAAATCAACCATGTCGGGTTTACAAATGGAGCGCAATGAATAAAAATGAAACATATCTTAGGGAGTCATTACGGCTACACTCCAATGGCTAAATAGAATAAACAATAAAGCCTTCAAACTTAAATGCCAGGAGTAGCATGACTATCTCAAATAATAAGCAATGCTAAAACAATAGCATATAACTCCTAAGGTAGCAACACCTATAAGCAGAAGTGTACCTTGGCACCAACTATAGAGTTCCCTTAAAGTGCTCCCAAAAGTACCTTGAAACCTTATCCATGCTTAATTGTGGTTAGTGGGCTCTTTTTTTTATTTCATTTTGGTGCGAAAATCAAGGCAGATTTACTAGTGCGATTTAGGGTGCCCTAGGAAGTTCTACTTTGAAAATTCGTAGAAATTAGATGCCTTATTCCACTATTTTTTTCTTTTTGAATATTCAAAATTTTAACAATTGCTAATATTGAAAAAATATTTCTTTTAGAAAAATTTGCCTCCAACTATTCTAAATTGCTTAATTTGACGATGATGGGTGCTCCTACTTTAAATCATAAACTGTATGAAGGATAGAAAATATTAATTTATTAATTTTAAAAGACAAGAACATTTTGGCTGTTTTTATATTTTTTGTATTTTTTTTGGCAATTTCATCCACTTTTTATCCTTTTATTTCTAATGTATAGGTAACTAGCTCCAATATTATATAAGAATCAAGCGAGAATTTGCCAAAAAAGTTCACTGCAGTGTGTTTATCAAATCTTTAGAAATAAATTGTAACCACCAATTCCACATTTGGAAAATTCACATCTATAATAAATCCTATTACATAATTAATCTTTATAGATTTTTGGCTAAAAATATACAAAGTATAACAAAATTTAAATGGGAGAGTTTAGAATTTGTCTTGGATATATCTATCTCATGACTTAAAAATTCATAGTTTATTCATTGGTGCCCAAAAATATATGCTAAGGCGATCTTTAATCAATTTCCTACAAGAATCAACAAGAATATAGACATTTTAATAATAGAAACCATCTTCAAAATAGCTTTTTTTTTTCACACCCTATGAGACCCTATACTATCAATAAGACCCTATACTAATGATTCCATCAAAATCCTCCAAATGATTTTTAAACCAATATCTTTTAAATTTTGTAATACTTTGTATATTTTTGAGCATTTTTATGTCAATTTTTTACAAATTTTGATTGAGATGGGTCAAGTTTAGTGTATAACAATCATGTCCTGAAGTGTCAGAGGTATTATGGCTTGAAAAAGCAAGAATTGATAAATTTTGAGTTATTTCTAGAATGAACTTCAAAAATTTAGTGTATATATGTAGTCAACTATAAAAATATGTATATATCTCAAAGTTTTGCTTGTAATATTTTCTCAACTTCTATTTTATGCTTCATTTCATACTTTACAACTTTTGTATTCAAAGTTATTGATTTTCATCATTTTTGCTCAATGTATTGTAATTTAAAAAGTCTATTATTTTAGGGACAAACTTGGATTTTGAAGTCACAATAGAGTTATCCTCGAAGTCCAACTTAAATATTCATGTTGTGTTTTTCCTTTGACCTTCTAAAAGTAAGTGTAATTAATAATCAATGGAGTACATCCTACCATTCTAGACTAATTTTACTCCTACAAGCTCAATTATTTAATCAATTCAAACATTGAAGGTATAAAATAAGAGATACTGACAAAGGTTAGAAGTTGATGATGAGTTTATTCAACTTTGAACGTTGTATGAGAAACAAAGTAAAATATATCTCATTAAACTAGTTGGAATCTTACAAATCCAAATGTACATTCAATTTTGGACCCCTCCTAACATACTGGAGTTTTTTGTAAACCATCTTGTGAACAAAAGAGGAGGATAGAATGAAATAGAGCACAAAACTCAAATATTTGAGGTCTCTGTGTTGAGATTGAAGTTACAAAAACCTTAACTTTTACAATATTTATTATATATTTATTGAAATCACAACAAACAAAGCTTCACATGTAGAGCATGATGATTAGGGACTATCAAACATAAATCATGATGGACAAAAACACTATATACATATAACTCATCAGAGGTCACAAACAAAAACTGCCATTTCACATGAATCTCCAAGCATTGAGTTACAATTCAAATTCACAAAGTACTGTAAGCAGGGCCAATAACAGAAAATCTGTCTGAACATGAAGAGACACAATCTGAATCTGGCTGCACAATCTTAATCAAGGTTATGTATTTCCATCCTCTTATTTCCTGAAATTTCTGAAACGAAAGCCCCACTAGCATTAAGAGTCATGGATCTAAGAGAATTTCAGAATAGGTCTACCTAATTAATCGTTTGGTGGATGCCAGTGTAGAAGTCCCTTTCGTCGCAGCCAGACTTCACGAAACAAGCATGGCATAAATTATATTTCAAATTCACTTCAAGCGAGGGATATTTTCGGACGGTACTTTTGCCTTTGGCGAAATTGCAATCAGATGTGTGACATTTGCTTGAAAAACACTTACCACACAAATTGTATGTCGAAAGGATATCTCTAGCTTTGTAGCGAGGCCCCATTAGTGGCCACATGCAGCCATCACAAATCACCGAACCGTGAGGTAGTACTGCAATACCTTTAGAAAGTAAGACACGAGATAATTTGTCAGTGACCTCTGTGACAAATTTCGTAGAAGTCATCCGAGATGGAGAAGGTATGTTTGAAATCGCGGTATTGGCAAATGCGTCGAATGCGAGCTGCAGCCTGTGATTATCCTCAGATCCACTTTCCCAACATCTGAGCGGAAGCCTCGGGATTGCTTGCAGTTCAGGACACTGATCAAGAAGCACATACTTGAGCATAAGTGAAGGACGCAGATCCGAAATCTTCTTCAACCGAAAATTGAACCTGCAGTCCAGGTATACCAATTTCTTCAAGCCTCCTATACCACGGACCTCCTTCACGTTTGTCTGCGCAATAGAAAGGTACTCCAGGTTTGGAAATTCACTAAAGTCAACCAGCTGGCTTAGCAGACACCCTCTTAGATTGAGATATTCTAAGCTTGACCCGATTGCCCTCGGCTGTTTCGGTAGACACCCCAACGGTATGTAGTTCAGGTGCAGACTTTTCAAGCTTGTCAGCTCCCAAGCCCTTGTGAGTGCAACACAAATCGTTTCTTTGGGATAATGCCGGCAGAACAGGTTATGACCATGAGGCACAATTGACTCATGTAGTGAATCCATAGGCAGGATTGAAGGTCCTGCAATCGCTAACTCTGACAAAGAAGGCAAATTGCTTAATTGTAGACCTTCGTGAGAAGCATTCCATGACAATTGCACCGATCCAAGCTTTGAGCACGATTGCAGACTCCGAACTTCGACCGCGGCGAGCAACAACTCCAAGCTTGAGCAGTTATGCAAATGTAAGGGCTTTACCAAGCTGGAACACTCAATGATAGTAATTTGACGTAATTCTGCGCAGTCGCTGAAATCCGGAAGAGTCTTCAGCTCTTTGTTGAGTAAAAGTTCAACAAAACACAGTTTCACATCGCTCACAAGTTTCTCCGTCATGATCTCTTGCGTCCAACTCAACTCCTCCAGCTTTGAGCAATTACGAATCCTCAGATCCCGTAAGTTGAACAGCTCACGACCAATTGAAAAGGTGGTGATAGTTTCACACTTTACAAGATGTATCACAGAGACACCGCACCATTCTTTTAGTTTTATTACGGTCTTCCACATTTTAAGCCGTACTCTTGGCACCTTCTCCCAATCCGTAGATGCTATCACAGGTGGAGCCGGATAATAATCGTCACAATAAACACCATACTTATATGAATCTTCATTTTTATGCTTGTTGAGTATTCTTTTGGCATACTCTCTGTAAAGATCATGCATGCTGATATTCTTGCATGCACAATGCCCAGGTATACCATCGTCATAATTCAAGAAAGCCATCTTCCTCAGATGTTCGAGCTGCAAGCATTCCAGAAATAAGTGAGGAAAATTACTGAAAAATATGTCTAACAAACATGAACACAAAAATTATCATGACATGAGTCTGGCCTAGTACTACTTGTGCCAAAAAGCAATCTTTGCTAAGCCTCCCGCTAAGCCTCTGACTAATAAATTCCAGCACCATGTATAATCAAAGATGTCCATGTTATGGGTCTCAGCTCAAAGTCTTTGTGCAATAGTATTCATACCGTAGCAGCCATTCTATTAGTGCCGTTAAATAGATAGAAAAATATATTCTAAAATCAATGTCAAGATGGCTATAAGGGACCAATTCATTGACAACAACAGACAAGTTAGAAGGTAACTCTACTCTTTTATGCTTTAAAGTGATGAAGCAGACGGTATCATGCTGCAGAATCTTTTCTTTTCTATTCTCGATGTGTTCTGGACTCCTGACAAAATGTACAATATACCTCCGATTTACTGTATAATGTATCTCTTCACAATATCTGGTAAGATAGAAGACCCACCTCCGAGTGTATTTTGACAGGTTTGAGATTAGCCGCATGAATAACAACCAACCAGTTGAAAATGTCCTCGGCTTCATCAGGTGGTGGTGCAAACAGAGCTACATCCACGAATAGTTGCTTACCCACATGACAAATTTCGTTGAAGCCAATTCCTAGGACGTCAAAGATGATTTTTTGGGGATCATCAGAACAGAAAATCAACCTTTTCTTGCGTATCAAATCTTTTCCACACTGAACGATGCTACCCAGCTTGGAGTACTGATCTTTGAAGTAAGATGCAACTGCTTGCAGAGCCAGTGGATGATAATGGCCCACCTTTGTGGGCACAGATGGAGACAGATTGTCATTGGCTTCATCCTCCATTTGGAAGGAACAAATTTGCAGACATTCTTCTAGTATCCACTTTTCGATCGGATCCAGTGAAGTTGAATTCCTCTTAGGCGCCGCAATTTTGAGGAATAGAGACAAAGCTTCGGTCTCCTTCAGATGTGGAATGGGCTTGCAAAACTTTGGATGGCCTAACACACCTCGCACAATACTTTGACTTCGTGATGTGATGATTATTTTGCTCCTTGGACAGAGATATCTCAAATAATTCTGAACTTCTCGACAAGAATCCAAGTCTTCTCGAACATCATCCACAGCTAGAAATACAGGTTGCATTCCCAAATGCTTCTCTAGAGCCTGCCACAAAAAGAATAATAAACCATCAATGTTGTACATCATAAACATTGCAAAAAGTGCTAAAGTTGACTCTTAAGCTAAAGGATCAGCAAAACATAGTTAGTACTAGCGTTAAAATGGTCAGTACCAAAGTTAATACGGGTATTAAATTGGTAGATTAACCTCATGTACACAACAAGAACATCAGAGGTATATTTTTGTATAAATAATCCTCCACTAGACGCTCCAGAGTAATTCGCGAGCTACTAACAGAGGTTTAAAACAATGCATATTAAGTAGTTTTAGACGCAGAGATCCTAATGCTACAGTACAACACAAATCAACACTCTTTTCTACAAACTGTAAGTCACTCGGTACATCGTTGTCTTCTAAAATAGAAGCTCCACTGCAGCAGCAACAACACCAACAACAAGAATCAATGTTACCTTACGCGGGTCCCCGATTCTGTCTACTTGTTCCTGTGACAGGCCTAGAAGCTTCCTCAGAAGTTCCTTGTGACGCTGGAATAAATTCTCTTGCGATTTGAACCTGTCATTGCCTCCAATCTTCAAATGATAGACTTTGAAATTGAAATCTGGTCCAAAATAACAGCATAAAGCTTCACACATTGTCGTTTTGCCTGATCCCCCCACGCCGTAGAGCCCAAGACATTCTATTTCTTCATCATCCTTTTGAAACATTTCAGATATCACCTGTGTGCAACCAAGATTTCATTAGAGGCCTACATTGTCTACCATGTAACAGCTTCCGAGGTATCAGCTTGGAGATAGGCACTATGGGTGATCTCTAATGTCAAATTAGAACAACATTTGGAATATTAAATTTACAAAAAGCCATCAAAACCCCACTGTAGAGCCTTCCATCACTACCAGCTTAGCTGCTTGAAAGATGCTTGAGGCAAGAAACCATGAGAATTTAACCTAATGATGGTTAAAAAACTCCAAACGACTTACGTCACATAGTCGACGACCACCCTCTATGTCGGGGTGGATTTCGGGGTGAACGCTTGAAGGCAAGTATTTGAGAACGGCAGACAGAATTTCCTCTCGCAGTAATTTGGGTAACTGGCCCTTCCGCGCCACTATACCATTAGTCTTCTTCAGTACTTTCAGCGCTTCCGTACACGATTCTTCTGTTAAGGAGATTTCTCTGTGTGCTACTGATGATTGCTTGGGAATGATTTTTTCCCACTCCACCTTCCAACGTTCTAGATCACCGAGGTCAGCGGGTTGCAGGTTGTCACAGAAAACTGGTAGCAACGTCATATCGGAATTGGTGTACTTTTTAGCATCAATAAAATGTAGCAGCTCCAGCATCGGCCAATAAGAAGTCAAGTAATCCTCTGTCAAGATCATCACTGCCACATCACAGTTTCTAGCAGCGTAGATGATGAGACTCACGAATTCTTTCCCCTTTGGCAAACTTGCATCTTCTTTGTCAAAGAAAGGCTCATTGAACTGAAAACGATGCAAATCTACTAAATCGCCGAACAAGTCACCCACAAATTGCTTCTGACGTCCGCTATGGCTCAAAAATACCTCGTGCTCTCGCTGGTTTTGACATCTGCATATTTAACACATTCCATCTACCACGTCAGGAACGCCTCGATTGGAACATATACATACATAGAACTAACTTCTAACACGTGACGAGTCAAAGAACGCATACGATTGATGATAATATTCTGACAGGCTATGGCCTAGCATTGCAAGCTTTGTCCACTTGAAGAATGCTCTTTTACAGACGCAAGCCCTGAATCGGACGCCATAGGGCTGGATCGGAGAATTGTTCAATTGAAAGTTGAGATATTTACAGCAAGCACCGCATCTTCGGCAAAGCACCGCAACACCTGCAGCATAATCTATAAGGTACATTAGTTGGCAGTAAACCTACCGACAAATGTAAGCACATATGACGCTCGAGCCATTGAACCCTAGTTGTTCTTCGTCAAGCGCGAAGCAACAGTACTGTCTATGTACTGTAGTTTGATGCTATGTTCCGCTCTGATGCAACAAACCTAAACGTCTATCCTTCGATTTACGATCTCAGTGCGAAGAATTTCTGCAAGAACATAAAATCTATTCCAAAATAAAAATAAAAATAAAAAAAATATCATTACGCACTTTTCACCGGTTGGCTTGCAATTGGCGTGAGCATCACAGCATTAGTACTGCGGAACTTCAAGTTTGAGCATCATTTGCGACTCACTTACATGAAATGGCAGTTCTCAACTCTATGCCTTGCACGTTCTCTACAGTACAGGCGTTCCAAATGCGACTTCTATAATTTTGGCAACTCTGCCATACAGGTGTACTAAGAAAAAGGTTCTCCCAAAAGGTGGAGGATTGCTAAGTTAATTACCTGCAGATAAATTAAAGACAATTCACATTCCAGAGGCGTTGTTCTATAGAAAAGCAAGCACAACCATCGTAAGCGCAGAGTCCTCGAACCACCATCCAGCAGCACTGATGGGGGCCTCTCTCTGAACCGTAGATTACCCGCAATTTTATAGTCGGCACACACTGAAATCACCACATACATAGTTACAGGTGTCATCTTATGCATAGTTACAAGTGTCATTATACAAGCGGTCGATCAAGTGTCTGTATTGCTCGAGCAGTCGAGCCCAATTAGGCAAGGGTCCCTCTTGCATCCGAGGCCCCTACAGTGAACAAAATTGACTTCTATGACTCCTCAACCAACCCCAATCCTTGAATTCTACCAAAAGTCTCTCCCAGACATCGAGGGAGCCATAACGTACAAGCACCATATGTTGACCACGCCTAGTACCCAACCTGTAGGGGGTGCTATTTCCAACCTTAGGTTGGCTTAGAGCAGCCCAATAGCAATACGCTGAAGCAACACTTCAAATGATTTGCACCATTGATCTTAGAAGATCTTAAAAGATCAATGGTGTAAAATGTTTAGAGAGTCACTCCAACGTGTTGCGGTGGAGCTGCTGTTAGGTTGGAAATCAGGTTTGGAGTGTTGTTTTTCTGTCCTTTTCAAGGTTAGGACTAATATGGTTATGACACATATTCCGAAGTAATGAGCATCTTTGAACGATCGGAATTGGAAGACTCACGGCCCACTTCGAATGATGACTTAAGCGACCTGCGTCAAGCCCCTCCTTGGCCGGCAGATAATGAAGGCGAAGTAAGTTAAGTTACAAGTTTGTCAAGGAGCCAGAAAGCCCGGGTCACTCCGTCCTGCGCAGTGTTTTTCTTTTAAGATTTTTTTGGTGGCACCAAATGGATGTGATTATAGCCAGCAAATGGATGGCATTTACATGAAAGTTTCCTGTTTTTTCCTGTATTTAGTGGCCAATTACTAATTCCTCGTAGCCATTTGGCCATTCGAGGCACCTAAAGAACCGAACACACCTCCAACTCTGACATACAGAGCGGGCGACTGAACCTTAAATACAGTATATATTCTTCGCAAGAGAGCTCGAGTGATTGATTTGTCGGATGCTGCTTGGCGGTCGCTTGGTTGATGGCGAGCGTTGCAATGGAGGTTGAACAAGTTCTCCGCATTGTCAAGACTGGAGGTATTTGGGAAAGCGTCTGGGAGGTTTGGGGAACGCATTCTTTAGGGAAAGAGATCTTGGGTTTGATCGGTCAGTGCGTCCTCTGGTTGATCGTTTTCTACAGCTTCTACCGCTGCAAGCTATTCTTCGACGGCAGACAGCGTGAAGCAAGGCAGAACAAGCTTTTGAAAGCTTACAGGAATCAGTCACTTAGTGAGCAGGCTGCTGTTGACCAGTACTGGTCACGGCCGGATGTTCGCCATGTGGTGCAGTCGACTTCAGGGGTCAATGTCCCTCGACGTCGGCGTAGTGGTGCAAAGAAGAGGCCGGCGGCCGAAGAGGTTCCGTGCCTCATCCCTGTGATCATGTGCTCACGAGAGCGTAGTCGGAAGAAGTGTCTGCAGAGGTTGAAAGAGAAGGCGTCTGAGTTACGTGCACCATGTCAAGAAATCAAATGTCTAGAAGCATCTGGTCTGCTTGTCCAGACACAGCTGAATCTCTTGGCTGAACCGGCGAACAAATTGCGAGAAATTGTAAAGGCATTTAGCAGTATGCTTACTGTGCAACTGGGTAGATGGCGAGCCTGTTTTCTCGTTGGTAAGCAGACTGCCATTTCCACTAAGTCTGTAGTATTTTTGATCAACTATGGTATCAGTACTATTAGCCTAATCATAGAAATTTAAATGTATTTTGGTTCCATGTATATTGGAGATAACACCCACGGCTAACTTGTCGGTTTCTTACAATATGATATGCAGATGGCGAAGTGACGACTGTGAAACTGGACGAGACTGATCGGGTGCCTGTAATCTTGCACTCATCATATGCAGCGGGTAAATTTCTCCCAAGAGACTTGAATCTTTTCTTAAGTCAGGTTGTGACGTTGTAACTTGCTTGTTTTTTCGACCATTTGATGACAGGTAGCTCTTTGTGGTAGAAAACCTTGTTTCAATATTTTGTTTTGGGATGTAAAATTTGGGATTATATCTTTGAATCATAATACATTTCAAAAACAGGATGGATAATCGTTTGGAAAACTGCAAAGTGTCCAATATCTCTTTGTTTTATCCATGAATAGGTCAGTGCAAAACGGGGCCTGCTTGTGCAGTCTTTGCATATAATCTACATTGCTCTTAGTCGCTTTACAATAATATTAAGGATTTCAAGTATGGGAGAACAAGAAAACAAAAATCCAGGATTGTTCTGCATTACTCTGTGCTATTTGTAGCTTATGTATTATCACTTTTCATTGCAGGATTATTGACAATTGAAGGGATCAATCTGACTGACGCCACAATAAAGACAGCAATCGTAGCATCGAAGGGTGAAGGCAGAACTTTGGAAACAAAATATAATGAAGTAAGGGTCTGAACTTGTGCGGGTAATGAAGAGCTCTATTCACCAAGTTTTGCAAATTTTTGACAGATCATATGAGAATGTGAGTATGTCATCACATTATTTTATGTGGGACGTAAGCAAGAAATTTATCTTACTGTAAATGATTTTGTTCACGAATTAGTTCTTTCACTCTTTAGATGTTGTATGTGTAACACTTTTAGACTCTCGACATTTAGGTCACGTTGAAATTTTAAAAGTTGAACTGGATAGTTCGGAGTATTATGATGTAACTATGGATTTACTCACATATGTTGTGTTATGGACTTTTCAGGGAGCCGGAGGTCTGGAGATACACACTTGTAGGCTTGAATTGGACGAGATTAAAAACTTTGTTGAGATGTCTGTGGTTGCTTTCAGAGAAATTGAAAAGGATGGTCATGAACTACGGGTCAACAGTCTGCCTGTTCAAATTCAAGACGACAGTCTAAGAACAGGTTAATATTCTTATCACAATTTCTTCGATTGCAGTATCAACTCTCAACCAGTATTTGTGCAATTGCCTATTTCATTTTATATATCAAAAAACAATCGACTTCATTTCTAAGGAAACGACTTGTTTCAACATTATAATAAATTCATATCAATCTCTCTGAAGGTGAGAATGCCTTGAATGAATTCATAAAATCCTTTATTGCTCAAATTCATATTTTGGTCAAATTAAATGATAATTGTGTTTGCATAACCAATAAAATGATACGATACCAGTGTAACATAATGACAGAGATAATTCCGAAGATGTACAAAATTATACAAACTTTGCACAGTAAAAGCACTAAATCCTGGTCCAACAAACTGATGTAAAGTAGCTTCCTCTCGTGTTAGGTGCATCTAATATGTGAGTTGGTTGTGAGAGAACTTGACAAGGCGTGTGTAGGAACCAGTCTGATGGAGCTTCTGCTTCTGATGTGAATGTATTTTCCGTATGAAATAAGTGCACTGGTGTGATTAACTATTGCTAATGTTTAAATGATGTGACAAATGGCACCTACTTCAAGTACCTCTACATCCTCGTGAGCAAAAGTTGCATGAAATTTCAGAGGCATTACCTTACTTGTGCAGTGATACGGGATGTATTCCCTTACATAATTCTTGTCGTCTGCGCATTCAAGCAAATTTTGTTAAGTGTGATATACGCAATTCTAATAGTTGCATGGTCAATACCTTTCGTGATTATTGCTTCAACTCAAATTCTGCCACAGAGGTATGACCTAGACCCAAATGATTTCAGTTGATTAGGGTGTGGGCTTTCAGTCATAAGTTTTTGTACCACTTACTTGATTGCGTTGTGAATCGCTAATACGGGTAACACCCAATTGTGAGACATGAGAATCACGGAGATAATGTCTTGATGACTTGCAGCACAGAAGCGACCATCAAACTATTGTTGATGAAGTCGAAATATCATATGTTCTGCTCTTTCTACTGTGCAATTCAAAGCTTTGGTGATGCATACTTCTCATATATAGAGAACAGAAAAGGTGCAGACTTTTCAAGGAGAAAAGATTCAGAAACTAAGCGTCGACTATCGAGGAAACAAGCGAGCCATCTCATTCCCGAAGTCAGATATTCATCTGATGATGAAGGATCATCTGATGATGGAGGATCATCTGATGATGAAGAATTTAAGCGGATGAAGACCGTGATTGAATACAAAGATTTTGTTGCTGCCCGCGACTTTGAGCTTAGCTCTAATTGGCAGTGGCTAATTTATGATAGAATCTACGCGAAAAAGAGATGGTTTTATAAATTGCGGGAGAAGACTGAAGACGTGCTTTTAGATGAGAAGGCGCAGATACTACCTTTTGTAGTACTATATCTGCATCTCGATGATTTGCCATGGGCCGAGCAGGTCAAGGTGAAGATGACTTCACCTTTTCTTAAAGCACTACTTGCAGGTGAAAATGATCTGCGGAGATGCAAGAAAATAGTAAGTATAGATCGCCCAGAGCTTTTTCGTGCGTATGAAATTCTAAAAGAGGCTTCAACAAGTGCAGATGCCAGAAGAAATAAAGAGGAGTTGCAGCATATCACCCATTTGCTGCGGTTCATGGACAAGGAATTCGAAGAAATCCAGCCGATGTATGAAGACATGGGTAATGAACGTATTGTGACATGGGATATGTTGTGGGCGTTTTTTCCACCTGGAGAAAAGGTTATTTATCGCGACAAAGTTACTGATGAGAAAGTGTGTGCTGATGTTTTGCGGACGGAATATTATCGGGACAGAAAAGAAGGCTTAATGTTACTCATGCAGGTGACTGAGTGGGACTACAATTGTAAATCCTGAAGCCAATACACTAATCCATTAAGCGTGCCTACGTATGAGGGTGATTGCGCAATTACCAGCTTGAATGTCTATCCACTTCAATTCGAGGAGGATCCTAAAGCCTCCGAAGAGAAATTCCTTGGCACTGGAAAGAGATTTTGTGAGCTTTCGATGATGCAAGGAAATTGTTACATGAACTACAAGGGTTTAATGTCGAGTTGTATTTTCGTAGACGGCTGTTATAGAGTAAAGAAGAAGAATGCTGAAGGAAGGATTATGATAGATTTGGGAAGCTTTTCGAAGATGAATCCAGACTACCGCATGGGATCAGCACAGCCACCATGCGAGATCATACGTGACAACCTTGTCCGCAATATTGACATCACTGAGGATCCCAACCGCAAGTTTGCCCCATCCTTCGTCTATGGATTTTCGTTTCGCTTGAAGGAATGGGGATGCTTTTCTGTGTGTGGAATTTCAGAGATCAAATTCAACGACCTGGCGTATGATGATTTGGTGATGCCTGCAGATACAAAAGCCCTCACAGAATGTTTGGTAAAGGCACATCTGAAGGAAGGAAAGAACAAGGCAGCGGTGGAGGCTGACGGAGCTGACGTGATTGCTAATAAAGGCGAGGGTTGCATCTTCTTATGCTATGGTCCTCCTGGGACAGGAAAGACTTTAACAGCCGAATCGCTCTCCCAGAAATTACGTTGCCCTCTCTGGTGTTTGAGCATATTTGAACTGGGAACAACTCCAGCAGCGCTCGAGACCATGCTGGTGAAAGTAGTGGACGTTGTTGCATCATGGGGTGCCATTCTTCTTCTCGACGAAGCCGATGTATACCTGGAGCGGCGCTCCACCGCAGATTTGGAACGCAATGCAATGACTGGCGTATTCTTGAGGCAACTTGAGTACTACCGTGGAGTTCTCTTCCTGACCACAAATCGTGACTCTGAGTTTGACGAGGCCATCTGTTCTCGCATCTCCATGTTTTTGTATTATGGAAGCCATGACGAACATCAACGAAGCGAAATATGGACCAATGTGTTTCGTCGCGTGGGCCTGAAGGACTTTACCCCTGATACCTTGGCCGAATTCTCAAAGCCCGATTTCAATGGGCGCGAGATCAGGAAGATCATGAAGATAGCGCAAATCCTAGCGAGAAGCAAGGAGGAGAATTTACAAGCTCAGCATGTTAGGGAAGCCTTGACAGCATACGAAGCATCTTCCAAGCTCCGGAAGTCATTGAGTCCATCAACAAGGGCCGGTCTTCATGGCCATCCAGACCCCTCTCCACTGGAGCTGCAGGAGGAATGTTCAAATTTGCTCCAAAAAACTGCGAGCCCCATCCCAGTTCCGGGGTGATCAACGTAGTCAGGGTTCAAAAATTTCTCTTTCAGTCGACTCCAAGTTCCTCTTCCAATCAGGCCAGCACCGTCGTTGAATGTCTTCCGCCCAACATTGTCGACCAAAAGGATTCAATGTAACAGAGTTAGGGTTTCAATGTGGAGTGCAAGCCAAGGGCATCGATTCAGTAACAATAGGAATCCTCCATCATGTTGCAGGCAAGTCACAACGTCATCTTTAGAGAAGAGAGAAATAACTCCGGTTTTTCAATGGAACTGGCGTACATTAACCCTTAAAAGGACGGAGCCCATGACCATGTAGTCAGATTTCAATATGAGCTAATTCTCAATGGCCCTGATATATCCAAGTAAATCCAAGTGAGAAACTGAATGCATTGCGAAGCGGGACCTACAGTGCCCCCCTGCTTGATTTTTCCGTAAAACAGTCTTCCACCCATCACAATGTGTGAATCTGTCTGCCATTGCACTTTTGTTTAATTTGCGTTGAGGTGAGAAATTGTTGGAGTTTAGCTTTTGCGCCGAACGCTGTTTCCTTCTACAGCAAATTACTGCTTTACAGAAAGCTAACGAGATTGGCGCCATCTCACAGCGTCGTCCGCGCGCGCTCACGACGCAGCCGCGGCCGGCGCGAAAGGATTCGAGAAAAGCGACACCTCGTTTCTCACGATGGGGTCGGGAGTGTGAGACACACACAAACCACCTCATCGCTGGGGAAGAGCTCCCCCGAGAAGCTCCTCGCGACGGTGAACACCACCATGAACATCACAGTCACTGAAGACAGCAACGACAGCACCTTCGCAAACATATATCCTCATACGGAGTATTCATTAAAATGGCATATCATCCTTTACCTTACGTGAGGCTTATTGTTTCTTTTGTTTGTTACGTTGAAACCTCCTGGACCGTGCATCTCCCATCGCGTTCTTGGCGAGGAGGGGTGCACGGGCTTTATTTTGTGGCGTTTTGATCCACAGTGTGAAAGTGATGGGTATTTGAGTTATTTTTGGATCTTAAATTATAAAAAATTACTTTTACTTATATTTTGGTTGTGGCAACGGCACAGGGCACACTACTAGTGCAAAAGTTATTGAATTTTGAGGTTATTTTTTAATTAAAAAACTAGAAAATCACTTCTACTTTTATTTTCATTGTGGCAACGGCATAGGGCACACTACTGTAGTTCTAATGAATTTAGTGCAGTTTCTTTACCTGACTGAAACCTCAAGTTGCCCAACTAAAACTTGAGATTTATACTAGTCCTAATAAATGGAAATCGAGAACATGAAACTTAGATGATGATCACACAAGCAACATGAGGTCATATTTGTTAAAATGTCGTGTTTCAAACTGCCAAAATTGTAACATTCAAGTGCACAAAGCTCTGTAAAGTTCTAAGGCTTGTAAGGTCTGAGGCTCCAAATGGGCATCTGAAAAAGTGCCAATTTGTTGAAATCAATTGCCATTTTAACGACTTATATCATGGTGCTGCACGTATTCAATCCCCAGGACCAAACAGAGCAATACATGGGCAAAAATCAACCTAATAAAAGAGGATGTACAATCTGAGGCATCACCACTCATGAGCATTAACATAACCAATTTAGTGGAGGATTGTGCCTTTCGCCCCATATATTTGAGCCGTTTATAATTTATGGATATGACCAATGCAACTCTGGCACAATATCAACAGGAACAAAACACCTGCACAACTAGAGCTTCCGAGAGTAACTCCTTCAAGATCCTTTATGGCCGTGAAACATGCGAAGTAATCGATCACCTTTCACTTTGCAATTAAAGTCTACATCAGCTCCAGTATATTCAAGACATGAACTTCTGTACATAATAAGTGCAAGCCACTTGTATCTAGAGTATTATTACAAGATAGCAAGTATCCCAAAATTTGGACAACTGGAAACAAGTGACGAAACAAATGCTATCCTATTGAAGGCAAATAAGTGCCAGATTCAGTTAGCTCCCACAATTTGCATACAGAGTGCGTTCAATTGCGCACAACGCATCTAATGTCACCACATGCTAGCTCGAACCAAGAATTGTTGTGAAACAACACGTCTCAGCTAATATATATGTGTAGATCCCGATGTTGTTCTAGTAATAATTATAGCTCACAAGATTCTAATGGTTCCAGCTAGCTAAAAACTTGAATATCAAGTGGGTCGAGACTCACATGATGCTTGGGGTTTAATCTGTAGCTGGTTGCTTTTCAATTGGCTTGGAAGCAGATTGCAAATTTCTTTGAAGGTTGGTCTCTCTTTTGGATTCATACTCCAACACTTTTGAACAAGTGACTTCAGCCTTGCGTCCAAATTTTTAGGCCAGTACGTTGGTCTGTACTTTCTCCATGCAGCATTGTCTGTCTTGGATATTATTTCTTCTTTTTCAGAGCATGGACAACGTCCGGTTAAGACCTCGTAGCATAACATTGCAAAACTATAGACGTCTGTTGCCTTCAACGCGCTTAGGTCTGCCGTCGCAGAGTGATGAGGCAACCCCTCAGGCAACTTTTCATTAGACTCGGGATTGAAATTTAACATTTCAGGTGCTCGGAAACAACTGGTACCCGTACCCGAGTAAAAGAAGACCGGTGTTTTTTCACTCGAGTTTGAAGACCCTTCAAGATACGACCTGCCGAAGTCCACGATTTTCACAACAACGATTGGAGAATAATCTTGCGCAAGCACATTGAGAGAATTCAAGTCTCGATGCACCAACTCCCTAGAGTGCAAATATACCATACCCCATGCAATCGTTCTGATGATGAACACTTCTTCAGGGAAGGTAAAGGGTTTCGCTGTTTTAGGCTTCTTTTTCATTCGAGTTTTGATCAATGTCCGCAGATTGGTATCCATGTACTCCATCACAATTGCGCACTTGTCATCCGAGATTTTTGATAAACCCACCATTTGCACGATGCACGGATGACGGCTTACTTTCATGAGCAAATCCACTTCTTGCTTCAAGTCTGCACTGTAACGTTTTTTCAGGATCTTTACAGCAAACGTACTGTTCAACCAGGTTGCCTTGTGAACTGTCCCAGATCTTCCCTCCCCAATCAAAACTTCCGATATTTCGAGGTCCTCTCGCCGAATGCTCAAATATTCACGTGTATCGCTTTGAAGCGGTTGCGGAGCTCCAGGTTCCCGACTTTGCTCAGGATTGTTACTGACAACAGGATTTTGTATCATCCCACATAACATCGTAGCTACCACAGACAGAATATTCTTCGCAGGAAGTCCTTTGGACCTAATCATGTACAAACTGTGACAAATGAGACCAAAATTTGGCCGTTTGTTTGGCTCCTTATCCCAACACGATATTATTAGTCCCTTGAAATCGTCATCCAACTCCAAAGGCAATGGGTTCCATTTTTCTGCAGCACCTTCCTTGATATGTTCTAATAGCTTAGGTTCGTCCTTCATCCCATCAAAGGGATACTTCCCTGTTACAATTTCGTAGCAGGTCATTCCAAAACTATAGACATCATTTTGCATTAGCAACTCTCCAGAAGGATCAACTCCACCAAAGTGATCAATGGCCTCGGGTGCTGCCCATCGAGGTCGCCTCGTCTTGCTTGCCTCTGCAATAGCCTTGGGATCCAAAGGTTGATTAGATACGGGATCTAGTTTCTGAGAGCCTCGAAGATCGGACAGCTTGATTTCCCAACATTTGTTTGCGTAGTTTTTATACAAAATATTGGAGCACTTGAGATCTCCATGCACGTATCCAATGGTGTGCATGAAATACATGCCTTTTGCAATTTGGTTTACAATGTCGAGTTCCTCACTGGCCTTGAAGGGTTTCTTGCCTTTTTGTGTCGAGTTAGTTCGCAATTCCATGAACTCTCGAATGTTTCCGTCCATCTTTTCCATGACAATAATGGATTCATCTTTGTCTTCGCCAAAACCAACGAGACGGACAACATGAGGATGTTGCAACTTTACCAAGGAGCCAACTTCCTTAAACAATTCTCTTTTGTTCCAAGCTGTGGCTGCATCCTTGGAACGACAATTGAACACCTTAATGGCATATTCAATACCAAGCCATGAGCCAGAATATACAACCGCCCAACCCACCTGCTTCTTTGGATCTCGTTTACTCTTTCTCATGTATTCGCGAATGGGTTTGCCTTTAACAATATCAGACTTCAGATCAATACAAAGATACCTTGGCAACATGGCTTCAGTACTACTTGTTTTGTCTGAAACCACCTTTGCTAATTTCTCCGAATTATCCATAGCCTCTTCTGATGTTAGCATTTGGGAAAATATCTCAGGCATCTCCTTCTTGTCCTCTTCAGCCTCATTTGTCATGGTCAACTTCTCCAATAATCCAGTTGTTTCTATTGTGGATGGCTCAACGTCTTCTTCCACGCCTTCAAACCCAAGCTTGGCCATTACATCGTTGAGCTCCTTACAAAACTCTGAAAATGCATCTCGGTTATCTGTTCGGCTCAGTACATTGGCGATGCCGGTTTTAATTGCCGAGTAGCCCGATACCAAAGTCTTCCCTTTTTGTAGTAATTGGACAAGCTCGTCATAAATAGGACCACCATCTACGGCTTTGCGTAGATCCACATCGTCCTGTCTGTCACGATCCAAAATCTTAAGTATTTCACCAATTTCAGTAAAACGCTTCAGAATGCGCTGGCACTGTCGCTTGTTCCATATTGCAGTATAGTCGTTAACACTGTCGATGATATCAATGGCTTCGCCAATTTGAGCAATTGCCTCCACCTCCAGTTCTTGAGAATTAGAAATCGAACCTAATAAATGGAAAATTTATTAATTGGACATCAGAATGAGATTATGAACATTATCAACCAAAGTGGAAACAAACTTGTAACATTCCTGAGCTAGGAGCTGCCTCAACCCCCTTCGCTTAGAAATAGAATCTAGCTAGGCTTGATCTTTTCATGCCCAATCCGGAGCTCATATTCAGGAGATACCAAAAGCTACACAAATCAGTCCCATGCATGCACTTTTATTACAGTAATTAAATATCAAACTTATAAGCCCTTTTTTTGAATGCACTAGGTCTTTGTAAGAAACACTAGTACTAATTGCTACATTCGGGAAAAATATGGGATCACCACTATAAGTAGTGCAAGTACTATGGACCACTTTCAGCAACAACTTAGAAAGACAATCTCAATTGTTGATGACCACCTAGATCTCCTGTTCATGATACATGTACAGCCAGAAGTACTGTTCCGAGTACTTTGGACCACCTGAAACTACCTGACAGTACTATGA